>CP053175.1:3227346-4432733 GCA_014607495.2 Carposina sasakii | reverse complement strand
GGCCCATTAATTAGTCACAGGATCGCCCAATACAATTGGCGCGGAGAGCAAAGATTGCTGGTAATCAAATTAAAATACATTTCCTGCGAGTTATAACACTATATTTTAATTTGCGAGAGTGGTACTTGTTGAGCATTTCAGTATTTGCCTGGCTGTCACCCACACCCTGTATGTGTTGTCTATTCTGGGGGCAATTCTCGAAAAGTCTCGAGTCGAAACTATTACCTAACTAGCCAAAGCAAAGCGATAGCGAAAATTGTACAAAAATCGCTGATTGTTTGTCAAATTCGTATTACGTAAAATGAATTTCAAAGGAACATTGACAGTTCAAGGCGAATATTGTACAATTTTCCCTATCGCATTGCTTCGGCTTTGCTATTGCAAATTAGATATCAGGGGGGGCGGAACTGTTGAAGAAGCTCGGTACGAGGCAATAATTACTTTACGTTGACGTAATTAGACACATTTCAGCAAGAGACCGATATTTGTTTTAATTCTGTCATACTCGCGACCGATGCGGGCTTAAATAAACCTTATTACTCAAGTGGCAAGTTTATATTGATTCGCAGCGCGTTTCGTTTACTAGTACCTACTCTATTCTGGGATTGTTTCACACATACCTACTTGTACACATCTTTGAGAACAGTAGGTAAATGAAAACTTGAGTATATGAAGGGCTTATGCCTACAGGGCGTAACAAAAGGGGTATGTTAAACCTGTAGAGGTTCTAAAGTCTGCAAATATACATAAGACTCATGATGGTAAGTTTACGATCACCTTCACAAACTCGCGTCTTCATAGGGAGGTTTACGATTTTTTTATTTGTATTTATATCGAAAGATCATAAAATAAAAGAAACATTTGCGAAAGAAAAACTACGCTAGCGTGAAACTTTCCGGGCGACATACTAACGATTTCAAAATCACAATTTTAGACTTGCCAAAAAACGCTCCATACAACGGCTACCACAATTATGACGTCACTCTTTCAGTAACTTGTATGCGCGTAAAAGAACTTTTGTTCTCTGCAACTATTTTAAATATTGCGTTTATAAATAGGGTCACAAAGCAAAAGTTGCTGTAAATGATGCAGGTGGGCATGTGATGTCGTAATTTTCAATTAATTTCACATTTGAAAAATGGACTTGCCCACTTAACTTTGAAGGCTATTACTACCTCATTTGGACACATAATCAAATTGTAATTTTACATATAAGTTTGATTTTAATGATTTATTCTGATAAGCATAAAATATGATTAAAATTCAACCATAGTAACCATCCCTATTGTTTTTAGTATGAAGCCTGATTTGAGATAGGAACTTTTATGGTTAGGGCCGAGGCTTTGTAAAAATATCCTGACATAGGTACTTCATATACACACGACTGTGTTCCGTAGCCTAAACTTCCGGATCACGAAGGAGATACCACAGCCACGTTTACCATAGCGCGGTCAGATCTAAAATCTGTGAAAAACTGCTGCTTGAGGAAAGGCCCTTGAATTCCATTAGTCGACGAAATGTTACGAATTGATATTGATGTATTCCAGTGAAGACCCGCATTAGCACATAAATAAAAGACATTTATAAGGTCGAATGTAAAATATTGTATTTGTTTTTACAATGGAATACAGACCTAGAATATACAATTTAACGATCTCAATTAATGAATGAATTATTTTAATTACGAGTAGGTACCTTACAAAAAAGAAGGTTATCGTGAGAATTTTGACTACCGGTTACAATATTATAATTTTATATACGAGCCTATGATTACAAGCTAGTAGACTAATGCTAAAAATTACAATTGTAAGTCTAAATAATAATTTGTAAGATTGAAATACAATTAAATTTTTCTAAAATTGAAATTTCAAATTACAATGATGTTTAAACAATCAAAATATAATTTGAAATTGTAAATTATTTTACAATATAGTGATTTACTTCCACAATCTTCATTGTGAAACATAATAAAGCATAATTACTTGTTGTAGAAGTTAAAGTAACATTGTAATATAACAAATTAAAATTGTAAAAATACAATTATAATTTTATGCAAGTAATCTATAAATTTGACTAGTAACCAGGTGAATATGGATTACACTCGTAAATATCTAATTTTCGTGGGGTGAGCCTATAATTGCGCACTAATTGTATTTTTTTGCATATTGTAACTGTTGCTCTTCGAAAGTAAATTTTGCCACGTAATTATACAGCTAATCAATTATTACTTACGGAAATATAGTAATAATGCTTTCCTTGAAACTTGATTTATATAATGCGCATACATTTTTTAGTTTATCGGTACATTAAATGAGGTTGTACTGGTCCAAAATAATAGTCAAAGAATATTAAGACTAGACAATCATTACAATCTAGAGATCATCGTCAAATTATCAAAGCACGTTAACAGGTCACTCTAGTCTCGAAAAGTATAGCTTACTCAATATTCCATATTTGTATACCACATACACAAGATAAGGTCTTGTGTGGGCCTAGGTTAATGTGTTATCAAGTCCTGTGCATATTTATTTATATCGGAAACTGTAAACACGCAGCGGGGATCGAACATTAAGATTTCAGTACGCTCAGACTTTTAATCACCAAACCTCAATTTTTTGAGTCCGCATTAACAGATATGACAAAGTTGACATTGCAATAAAATTGCTAATTAATACCCTCTATGCCATTGCGGAAAACATACATTGTTAAATTCCGAGATATGGTTATGTATTTGAATATTCAAAACAATTTTTTAAACCATTATGTAACAGCATTTATTATCCTTGTCCTGTGTTCATAGAACCTTAAGTATTGACCCTAAGCATGTACACTAAACAGACAAACTAACAATTTCAAAATTGCACTTCGGAAAGTATTGATAATACTAAAAGCTGATTTTCACGTTTTTTGACAAAAGTTTAATGTACATACCCTCAATAACATAAAAATTAACTGATAGTTCTAAAGCAAGCAATAAATAAATTGACTAATTGTAATAAATAACATTAAACTAATAACCAAATTAGCTATGGTTTTCACCTTTTTAAAACCAACTCAAGTTGAGTCTATAAAGGTGAATTTAAAAAAAGTGGGGTAGTTACAAAAATACTTTATCAAAAATCGCTGAATAAGCTTAAATTTAACATATAAAGATAACTATAAAAATTAGTGGTGCAATGTTTATAGAAAAGTGATCAATTATTTTACAAAAAACATTTTGGGTATATTAAAAAAAATATAATTTATTTACAAGAAGTACACTAAGTTTTAAATATTGCAAGTATCATAAGTCAATGTGTCAAAATTTGTATTTTATATATTCATACATACAATAATATGAAAAATATATTCTATCCCGTATCTATTACCTACGATAATAAAAATCCAGACAGTATATGACAAAATATAAGTTTTATATTACACAATATTTACATAAGCGTTACTTATTATGACAATGACAAAGATGAATACTGTTACAAAGACCTACATTTAAAATGGTCGGTAGAGAAAAATACACTGGAAAAGTAAAGAATGCAAACCCATATTTGGAAACTGTTATAACTTGCAAATGTAGAAGAGTCGACATAGTCACTGTCAAAAATAACATTTGTATTATCCTACTAGTTTTAAAAGTCTGTGTTATAAACCGATACTTCTACCACTACTCAAATTCTTTAAAACGATCGCGTATCATAGCGTGACATTTTAGAAACTGCTTGTCCGTTTTTATTTACAAAATCAGCCTTCCATTTCTAAAACATTGAGAATAACACAATATCGGTTATTTAAGGAATGTGTGTTCTGTAAATTATTGGTTAAGACCTGAAATAAAATTAGTAGAACAGTAGAAATTTTATGTTGGACAGTAACAATTTCCAAATTATTTGCGGTGTCAATTTTATAAAATCCTCTAGTTGGGTGCAAATAGGAATGACAAATCTCTCTTTCTCTGGGACAACTAAGTAGGTAATACACGTCTTACGAGTACATGACTCGATGGAAATTAACTGAATATTGCATTACATATCAAATTTGTATACATTACATTTGTCAATTAAGTTAAATTCGTGGCTCTGCGTATGTATTAGGCTGCCTTTTAACTAAATATGTGGTTTGTTACGTTGGTACGGATGCGTGCGATATCCACCAATCATATTCATAAAAGCGGCAGTAGGCTCACCCCTTATCATGTGGGACTTACTAAGCTAACTTTGCACACTTCTTCCCAATCACTTTGCGGGATAATGGACGTGACTGTATGGGTGTAAAAAGACAACTTTCTTCTTTTAATACCTCGTATGCTTTGTAACATCACGATCATTTTTTTCTATGGAAGCACCCCTGGGAAACCACGATATTCCAAGATATTGAGGTCCAAAGTTACATGAATATCAGCATTTTTTAAAAATAAATCCATCTGAAAACAGTTAACAAACATTTTTTTTTAAAGACACCATATTAATATTTAAATATGTTAGTTTTGTAGGTACATTTGTCAATCGAATACATTGCTAGCAATAAAAAAAAATTAAAAAAAATTTCGTTTCCCAGGGTTGGTTCCATAGAAAAAAAATATCGTTACGTTACAAAGAATACGAGGTATTAAAATAACAACGTTGTCTTTTTACACCCTGTATTGATTGGTCCATGATATCACAGTGATTGGATATAAAACGCATCCATAGCAACGTAGAATAGTGGAAAAGCAGCCTTCTTCTGGTAAAGATAGGAGTCTACAGGGTGTAACAAAAGGGGTATGTTAAGCGAAAAGCTATGTAAACAGCCCACTATAGAGAACCTATTTCCAAAATTTGAGACTCTAAATCACATGTTTTGTGGATAGGTTCTCTATAGTGGGCTGTTTACATAGCTTTTCGCTTAACATATCCTTTCTGTTACATCCTGTATAATTATAATCCAACGATATTAAACTGTGCAGCATCTTGGGCTTTATTGATACAGGCACTTTTATATTGGAGCTAATCAAATGAACAAATTTAAGGGCGCATTCTCAAACACATTAGGTAACTTTAGTAAAAAAGGTGTTTAGAAAGTTTTATTTGAGATGTTAAAAAATATGTAGAAATGATTCATTTAAAATTATATGAAAATATTTTTTCATGTGCTTGATTATGCCACCCCTGAGCATAGTTCCGTTATTTAAAGAGACCTTATATATAATTCTTCAGCAAAATTAACTTACCTACAAAGTTAAGTGGTAGATTATTATTTTACTACTTTCAGTGCCCATATTGCTAAGGCGCCTACGAGTGTTATTAAATGAACCAATACGAACACTTAAAAGACGGTCGTGTTAAATATAAGATATTCGAGCCTTTCAAGTCTGTCCAACCTGTTATACACAGAAATCCATAAATATTGCACTTCGACTTTCAGAAAGAGATAGTCGGCTAATTTTGTAAAGCGTTATCTCTGTCACACACTTATAGGAAACACCATTCTTTACCCCATTATTTGATACGGCGCAAAATGTTGTGTTTCTACAGGGTGATTTTTGGTCGTCAACGTTCCCGAAAACTACGGAATCTCCTCATCATCACGATCATTTTTCTCCATGGAAGCATACCTGGGCATTGTCTGGTTTCCAAAACATTAGGGTCCAAAGTTGAATAATAGACTGCGTTTTTCTGCGTAAATGCACATTGACGCGTGCAGCTAGATTTTTACACGAGAAATAATAAATATCTGTCTATGAAAAAACTAGCACACTAAACACTGGACACTATAAATTTCGCCCGATCAAGTAATTTAAACAAAAAATAAAAAGAATTTTACATCGTTTCCCAGCATTTTTTTTTGGCATAAACTTACTTTAATTGATATATAGAGTACGTACTTATATAGAGTACGTTAAGGGTGGCAACGAAAAAACACCCTGTATACTTATAGCAGTGCAAGAATTATGACCAATGTTTTATTTTCATGCAATTCTAGTCTGTATTCAGTAAATGAACAAAGTTGGAAATTGCGTATTCCACTTGCTTTAATTCTGTATCCTTCCATTTTCATTTACAAACTTAAACAAAAGAAAATACAAGTAACTTATTTCAGTTTCTTCATACCTTTAATACCTATATCATAAGATTCATAATAATAGTGTGATTAGAGAATAATTGTTTAAATATTAACTATTTTATTACAAAATAAGATTTTAAATTAATAATGCAGTATGTATGTATACATTCGAATTCGGCATTTTCATGGTAATAAAACAACCATTTTCTCATTAAGTAATCGAAGTTAACCAGCTATGAGAAAAAGACAAACTTATAAGTTAAAAAGTCAAGTATAATCCCTTTTTTGTTCCTGTACATAGCCGATTAAATACGATTATGTTATTCCAGCTTTACATTGTATTCCCATCTTTCATCTCACTCTAGCAGATTCACAACTGTCTCTTTATATTATTCTTTACATACAAATTAATATATCATATTCATTTTCCTCCATTTATACATAGAATAGATCGTACTATGTCAATAAATAACTCAAAGAATTTATTTATCACATTAAATTCAAAGTTAATTTTTCTTCTATCTTTGGACATTTACTGTCAAAATACAATCTACACTCAAAATCAAAACCTTAACAATTATTAGGTACTTTTGCGCCGAATTCGTGTAAAATATCGCAGGCCATTTCCAGGTCGTTCCTAGTAATGCCTAAAGCCCTAACAACAATATCTTTAGGGTAACCTTCGCTGACTAACCGCGCGATGTAGTCTAAATTTATATTTTCATAGGATACATTGTCACCATACTTTCGACCGTGCTTGTCGTGGGTTAACGGGTTGATTTTTGCTGTAAAGAAAGAAATTTGTTTCATTTAATTTAAAGGTAAGAATTGTGTATGGAGAAATTTTGTGTTGTGGTAAATGTATTGTTACGACCGGGGAGTTTACCCATTGGCTCACTAGATGTCGCTAGTAGCAGAGTAGAACGCGATATCGTTTACTAGCATGTTCTGTTGTAGTCTCGGCGTGTTTAATTTATGTGTCGTTGAATGAACGCCCGAGAACGTTCCAGGTTTGCCCGGATAACACCTACGGGGTTTTGTAGCTCGGGTATATTCCCGAATGTTCGGGACTGAACGTCGAGCCGTATAAATACGGCGGATCTCGGCCGACGAAGTCAGTCTTAGTTCAGTCTTTGAATAAGATTGGAAGCTAAACAAGCGAAGGAAAACGATACCAGCGATAGTGAAGGAAGTGATAGTTTAGTGCTGTGTTTAGTGTTATAGTGATAAGTGCTGGAATTTTGTAACCTGCTCCACCAAATAAAGTGTTTTAAACCTACGCCTACCTTTTAATCGGCAGCTCCGAATCACCCGTACCCAGTACGTAACAATTGGTGTCAGAAGTGGGATTTGGAGTAGAATGTCGATTGTCAACAAGGAAGGCATGGAGCGAAGAAGTAGCATTGTCGGTGAGCCGGAGTCCGTGGAATCTGCTCGTGCAGCAGTAGCAGCGGCGACATCACCTTCGGTGAATGCTATGCTTCGAGAATGTTTTAGTCAACTAATGCAAATGAAGATGGAAATGGTGGAGGGGCTTAGCGTAATCGATAAACATTTCAACGAGCTGGACAATACTTATGCGAACTACTGCAAGACCTTTGGGATTAAGTCGAATGTTGGGAATATCGAGAAAGTGGTCTCTGAGCTGGACGACCCGTGTGCTAACATCTGCACAGACGTTGAGGCAAAGTCGATAGTGAAGGACGTTCACCAGGAGCCGCACTCGGAGGAAGAGCACGGGGCGGCTGAGGGGGTGAAACGGGTTGAAATGGATAGTGGATCCGGAGGAAGACTTACCTCAATAGTCAAGGTCGACAGCGCATGTGAGGACATTCGGATGGACGTGACGGAGTCGGAGGTAGAGATCGTACGCCAGGAGCCGCACTCGGGAGTAGTGCGTGATGTGGTCGAGGAGGTGAAGCAGACCGAGGTGGATGGAGGATCTGGAGGATTTGGCTCCATCAGTGATGGCTGCAGTGATCTTGACCACATGGGTGTTGGCTGCGATGAGAGTGATGTGGTTGCGTCGAGTTGGAGTAAAGATTGTGGAAATGAGTCAGAGGCACCTGCTGGTGATGTGGAACAGGTGGAAGAACCTGAGCAGAAGAGTTATGAGGAATTGGTTATGGCTAATGGAAGAAGGATATGGAACAGGAGACTGGTTTTGAGAGTGATGCCTATAGATAAGGAACAGGAAAGTGATATGCGCTTGGATGGTGTTAGCTCAACAAGTGGCAATGTTGGTTTGATGTTGAGTGCATATGTGGAAACTATAAGTAACTGGAAGGTTAGACGCAGAAGAAGAACAGCGGGATCGTTTGTGTGGCTGCATCATCCTGTGCGACGTAAAGAGAAGGCACCTGATTTATGGAAGATATGGTTTGTGCCGAACAGGGTAGTTGCCCGACGACGGTCGCAGGATGCAGTGAGGAAGAGACGTAATGTTCGGATGCGCTTTGTGGCGGCAGCGATGATGTTCGGGACGAACATCTCTAGGAAGGGGGCAGTGTTACGACCGGGGAGTTTACCCATTGGCTCACTAGATGTCGCTAGTAGCAGAGTAGAACGCGATATCGTTTACTAGCATGTTCTGTTGTAGTCTCGGCGTGTTTAATTATGTGTCGTTTGAATGAACCCCGAGAACGTTCCAGGTTTGCCCGGATAACACCTACGGGGTTTGTAGCTCGGGTATATTCCCGAATGTTCGGGACTGAACGTCGAGCCGTATAAATACGGCGGATCTCGGCCGACGAAGTCAGTCTTAGTTCAGTCTTTGAATAAGATTGGAAGCTAAACAAGCGAAGGAAAACGATACCAGCGATAGTGAAGGAAGTGATAGTTTAGTGCTGTGTTTAGTGTTATAGTGATAAGTGCTGGAATTTTGTAACATCCTCCACCTAATAAAGAGTTCTAACACCTACGTCTACCTTTTAATCGGCAGCTCCGAACCACCCGTACCCAGTACGTAACAGTATGTTACTCTTTCACGCACATAAATCAATTATTTAAAACCTGTTTTACATTCAATTGAGACACCAGAAATTTTCCAGCATAAACGAACTAAGCCAGCCTAACATGCCCCCAAGTAAAAGTTGCACCTTTTTTTGATACATCGTCAATCTTAAGTTAGAATAATTTTTAACTCTAATGGCTGGTTTGGTTTATCTTAGGCAGACTCCAATGTCACTGTGACATTTTGAGACATCTACAGGATGTAATAAAAGAGGTATGCAAAATTCTATGAACATAGCCCACTATAGAGAACCTGTCCATATTTGAGCCTCGAAATCAAATGTTAATTTTTCAGATACTATGGAGATTTCCTAAACAACTCAGAAATGTTCATTCAATTAAATGAAAAATAAACATGTGATTGTTATGTGGTATCTCAAATTTTGTAGATAAGTCCTTTAAAGTGGGCATTTCGCTTAACACATCCCTATTGACACCCTGTACAGTTTCGATAATGATTTACTTACATGCAACAGCCAACTCGTTTTTCTCCTTTTCAACTGCCACATTCTCATAGGGCGGGTCCTTCGCCTCTTCCGATGGGAATTTCGGTATAGTCGTAGATTTAGTAGGCTGGTCTATACTACTACTACTAGTAGTTGATGGCAACGACCTTTGCCTAGGTGGCGCCCTATTCTCAACTCGACTATTGTCAAAACTTGTTCGATCCGAATTCAAAATCCTGTCATTCCTCATTTCCGGCTTATCTATCGGTCTTTCCGGTGGCTGTCTGAACTCTATATGCCGGTTTTCTGGGACTTGCCGATCCCTATTTTCCGGTCTTTCCGGTCTTTCGAACGGTATTGTAGGCACGTGACGATCGGTTTTATGTTCAGGTATGTTTGGAGGCAACTTTCTATCATGCAACTGTCTCTCCGTGCTTACAATTGGTACATGTCTATCATTCTGTCTATCTTGCCTCTCTCTGCATTCGGGCACATTCCGATCTTGCCTCCCATCCGGTATGTTAGGAACATGTCTATCGTTTCTGTTCTCGTGTCTATTACTATTGTCTATTCTATCTTGTCTATCGATTCTTTCGCTAGGTATATTAGGAACGTGTCTCTCAGATCGGGTTTCCAACGGGTTTGGGACTCTGGCGTCGTGTTTGTCGTTGGGAGGCGGCCGGTCATCGCTGGCGATTCGAGTTTCTAAAGGGGGCGCGGGGAGGGGACGACTGTTTGATTGTGGGGTACAGGCTCGACGTGGTTTTTCAAATGCTCTGGGGTCTGGAGGGACCTAGAATAAACAAAATTACATGATACTCGTATAGTAAGATAGATAGAGCGGTGATAGCCTAGTGGTTAAGACGTGCGCCTTACAAGCGAGGGGCGTAAGTTCGATCCCTGTCACGGGCCTGTACCACTGAATTTGTTTCATGTACGGATTTTTTTAAATCGACATTTAGCTATACCTAACCGAGAAGAGTTGGCGTCAGGCAGCCAGCCGGCCGTATAATAGGCGCCAAATCTTTGGCATGGCTGGAGTTTCGTAAGAAACCATATTGCGCCGACCCCATTTACACTGGAATCAGGGCAGGAGCATATCATCATCATCATCAGCCTATTGCAGTCCACTTCTGGACGTAGGCCTCCCCCAGGGCACGCCACAAGACTGCCATGGTGCCAAGACGTATATGGCGACGTATATACGTTGGTGGAGCATATAATGACACCGAAACATATCGTTTCGTTACCAGTCGCCAGATTGTTATATTTGTCCTCTGGAAGCGGCGGTAAGCTCACCTCTTACCACGTGGGAAATAATTAATAATAGCTAACTAATGAAAAATGTGTTTATAATTTGCACAATTCTGCGCAATCTCTGGGGATAATGATGGGCGTGAACATATGTATATATGTATTGCATATGTTCGTACCTCGTGTCTAGTATCTATGATGCCGGTGATGGTTTCCGTAGAGCCTGTGATGATGGAGGTCAGACGGTGTCTCGAGTCCGGTTCGGGTTCCAAAGACGACCGTCTTCTAGGTTCTGCAAATGATAAATAGCAATGTTATACAATCAGCCTTATGTATACGTAGGGTTAGCTTGAGACCACCTTCAACTAGGACATCACTTGTCACATTCGATAAGTGTGGTACGCCTCGAGTGATCTTTGAATTACGCATTACCGTGTGTCGCACTTTGTTAAATAATTAGTATTCCTCGATTATAAGTTATATCTTTAACGAAATAGTTTGTTTTATTAGTAGGTAGAGAGAGAGGCACTTAAAAAAAGACTGTTCTAGAGATTAAGGATTCTATCCAAAAATGCAGACAGTCCCATACTGGTGGATTTCGTATGACATATCGAAAACATATATAATCCCGACGTAAGAAACATGTTGCAGTTTTCATATAACTTACATGGTCATCATCATCATCAGCCTATTGCAGTCTACTGCTGGATGTAGGCCTCCCCAGGACACGTCACAAGACTGCCATGGGGGATATTTGCCTATAGTCACCACGCTGGGCAGGCGGATTGGTGACCTTACATGGTGCAGGGTGTGAAATTTCGAACTCTTTCTGAAGAGCTTAATCGGGATATTACTATTCTATCGAGTGACAAAATGGACTGACATTTAAAACACAAGTGTTAAAGAACATGCTTAACGTCATTGACAATGGGTGTCACCATAAATGTACGTTATGTGCGTTTTAACAGCCTTTAAAACTCACCCATAGCTGTAGCAGCAGCGATATCCTGCACACTATTAGCCGAAACTACGGTATGCTCAGCGGGCGACAAACTTTTCCTGGGCGGTAACGGCGGCGCTCTAAGCTCGCCATACGCATTCTCGTTCAAGCCCTTCCTTGTCGCTCGCGGCGAGTGGCGAGGCGAGGCGAGAGGCGAGCGGATTGACGGGCGAAGGGAATCTATGGTCGATGTTGCCGCGTTGAATTCTGCCCAATCCTATAGTTGGGTATAGTCAGGCTTTAGTTATTTAGCGCTCTGTAATATACAGGGTGTGGGTGACAGCCAGGAAAATACTGAAACGCTGAACAAGTACTTGTGTTGAGTTATACGACAGTGTTATTACTCGCAGGAAATGTATTTTTTATTTGATTATCAGTAATCTTTGCTCTCCGCGTTAATTGTATGGGGCGATCCTGTGACTAATTAAATAGGCTTATTGGTTATTGTGTGACATATTGCTTTTTATTGCGTAAATTATCTTTTGTTTAAAATTTTATTTTTAAGTCATTATCTAACTAAGGCCTAATTAAACAAACTATTTTTTTTTCTGAAATATGAAAAAAATGACGGAAAATTTTGGAATTTTACTGCGAAAATTTTCAGTGTTTTCCGCCTCATAATCATGGTATGAAGTCATGGTATCAATATCTGCCTGGCAGTCACAAACATCCTGTATAAGATTCTCTTGTCAAACTGTTAACGTTTCCGAGTCATGGATGTTTCTAAACTTAACTATGTATTTATATAACGTTGCTTAGTACCCACGACACACCTTAGGGATCTTAAGATTAAACAGAATCTTTCCTTCTAAACCACAAGCAAATATAATTAAAAGCTAAAGCAAGATTTAATTAAGGCTCATCACAGTCTTTCATCACCCTTCTTCATGCCAGGCAAGAATATATTTTCAAATGCTGAGGAATTCATGCATGGTGCAGTCGTGCTATTTTGTCAAGTTCTGTTAAATTTTGTCTAGTTCCTTTTTCTTTTTTTTTCAAGTTAAATTCAAAATTTATGCAGTACAATATAATAATAATCTCTTATTGATATAACTTAATAATAGATTTCTATTTTTTTCTATGCTGCTCTGGGAGTGAAAAAAAAACCGTATATTACAGCTGCTTCTTTTTCCGGGCATACGGTACAAGTCAGAAGAGGGACAAGAGGGTCTTGGTGTTTTGTAAGCGATGGGCTGACCACCTGTCACTACTAACCGAACTTGTAAATCCCAAATATACCCTCAAAATTGGTCAGAAGTTGCACCATGTGGTTCTATCGGTGGTATATGTTTGGTATATCTATTGGTGCTCTGCCTACCCCGTGACGGACGAAGGTCTGATTATATGTATGTATGTAATTTATCAATAACATTATATTTTACTTTATTTGGTTTTAATCGCTTAATTATGAATCTAAAAGACCTGTTTTATAATAAGTTCTCCTTTATGTCAAAATTAGCATGAGGTTTGAGACCATACGAGTATTCTAAAAAAAAATCAAGCTATATGGCGTGTTACCTTCTCCCACAAACCCATGAAGAACCAAACCGCATTACATGTAGCCGAGTCATCTATCGGATGCAGGAGAGAACCACAATCGAATGCAAAATCCTTAGAACGCCGATATCGAAGTTTCTCACAATGATTGGAATATATACATGGGCCAAAACAACTACTAGCGGCCCGGTGGGGCCGGAAGCGCTTCCCTTTTCACTATCAGTATAATGCATATCAAAATAATATAAAACTACTACGTACCTTGTTAAATTGTAAATCATCAACTGAAGTTTGCGACCTTACGCTGCTTTTTAGAAATGAGCTATGCTACGTTTTCTACGCATGCGTGTGATTATCCACCAATCACATTCATTGGTCCATGATGTCAATGAATTTGATTGGTTTCATGTAAACACAAAACATGCAATTAGCATATTGTGGGTGTCACTGATATCTCATTATATTAAAGCAGTGTACACAGCCATGTCTTTACCAATTCGTTATAATTTACTGTGTTATATTATTACTAATATTTTTATTATATCAAACGCATCCATTACAACGTAGCACATCACATCTTTGGTGGAAAAGGTCACGGAGGAAACAAAAAAGGAGGAACATCAACTATCAACAAATGATAGAAATTGTCGAAATTTCGCGAAAAACAAGGTAAATGATCGCCAGTGATCGGCTCATACTGCGCCGCATTGGCTACAATGCAACATTGAGCTTTAGTTTCTCCGTGCTTTTAATGTGTACTAAATGTCAATTACATAATGTCTAAAATCTTTATTTATTTATTGTCATTTTTGACATGTATAAAATACTTGCATGCAGGATGTAACAGAAAGGAAATCCTGTTAACCTAACTTTAGAATGAACATGACTTTATTTTCCTAAAAGTGTGAAAAGATTTCTAAAAATAGGAATATTTACACAATATTTTAATTTTTTTTTATTTGAATCCCATATTTAGGAGGCACGTTCTCTTTATAGTGGTCTATGCTCGTAACATTTCGCTACCTCTGAATCAATTATACGAGATTTTGACACTTGTAACAAGTAGGGCTTTCACTATGGAGAAATTACAAAAACTTAAATAAAACAAAACAAAAACATCACAAGCACATAATCACCAAGCATATAATTGTCAACATTAAAAAAATCATTACACTTAAAAATAAATAATGAAATAAGTAATAAACCTAATGATTCTAAGTAATATAAAATAATAATTAATTACTTAAGTAATCCAAATGTAAACAACATTTTAATAGATTTATTTAAGTAATATAAAGCCTTATTAAAACGATTAACTAAGTACAATAAACCAATTTCATTATTCGTTTACATATAAAATTTTAACATGATCACTTCAAAGTTCATAAAAAACAAAAGAAATTTTTATATCCTTTTACAATCTCATTGTATGTACGAAAAATTTGTTAATAGGTAAATAGATTTTTAAAATTTAATTACTAGAACACAACATTTATTAGATTCATAAAATTCAGAAGTTAAGTAGATTCAGAAGATTAACAAAACGATAGTTTATTAGACAACCAGATAAATCTAAGAGCCTGCAGTTCATGCCAATGACTAAAGATTTAAGTGGAGCTAATACATTTTTAATCTTATCTATTCATAAGAAATTCATTCAATTAAGTTCTCCTTAACTATCCTTTATAAATAAGTACCATAATTTAAGATAATACCAAAATCACTGGTTCAAGTCTTATAAGTTAAATCCGTATGTATTAGCTTTGACAACAATTCCACATAATGCATTTATACTGCTTCTTGAAAATTCTTAAGTTTCACTTATATTAAAAGTAAGTTTCACAGGGAAAATATGTATGAAGTTTGTATTAATTCAGAATTACATTGAAAGGAATTACGACTATTTCGTCAATTTGTCTTTTGACAAGCTTTGACAAAACCTACAACGAAACAATACAAAATATAAATTTCTGTCGGATGTTTTTACTATTTTCCTTTATTCGTTTCTAATATAAGCCTCTCCTAAATTCGATTGTTTTGTGAGAAATATAATTCAACAAAAATATATATTTAAGTTAAAATCTACAAAAAGTTCAGACGAATGTATTAGCTGTTTTTATGATCACAGTCACATTTGAATTGTTTTTGAATTTCTAATACTTTGTATTGAATTAACGAAAGTTCCCCTACATGGATATTAAGTTTTTCCTTAATAAAAACAAATGCTCTATGGAGCGTAAAAGTAACACAAAAAAGAATACCGAAAAATTACATGAAAGACTACAGCATGTCAATTTTGACATAATATATTGTCATTTAAAAAAAATCAATATATTTTGCTATACCGTGTTAAAATGTTATATCAATAAATACATAAGCTCACTCCATGCCCACAGTTTGGGCGTTGTAAACATAATAATAAGCCAAACGAACGAACACGAGCACAAACTAAGCATGCGGTGACTTTCTCTGGTGCCTCTGCGAACAAACGGTCAGCGACATTACAATATGAACGACATGCAAACGTTGTGGCGTTGGGAATTTATGGAATTTTTGACATTACCCTGTCAAAAATGACAATTGGTTGGTGAGAGTTGTCAGTAATATGTATTTGGATAGATGTATGACTCGTGCTACTAATATTTTTGAAACTGTTTAAACATAAGTAAAGTGGTTCACAGATAATGCAAGATTTTTTGAGCACAGGCAGTAAACTAGGTTTTATAAAATAAATGAATGGTTATGTGCAATTAAATTATAAATATCCATAAATTCCGAAGGCCACAACAAGATAAAAAAATGAATAACAGAAAATGGATACAACAAATGACTAATGCAAACTGAAAATTCATAAAATTTTGTACTCGAAAATCCAGCGAAACCAAGAGACAAACGATTGAATATCTTGAAAATATATAACTGCTTACACAGTAATACGCCAATTATGTAAATTTTCAATTCGCCAAGAAGAATTGGGTAAAATGTCATCCAAATCCTATTCTCATGCGCAGAATATGGTCGATTCTGACAATCACACTTAAACCTAACCATAAAATTGGTCCTACCTGCCCTTTTTCTCTCAGCCATTTATGTTATGAACGGAGAGGGGCAGACCTGTTTAAGTGTGATGTTCAGAATCAACCATAATGTCTACAATGTGAATGAAGAGTACCCCAATGCCCACGAATAATAGCCCACGCTACATAAAATTGCAATAAGATGAAACAAAATACCCAAAATCAAGACAAACACACAGACATGCTTTAAAATTGGTCTAGTAATGATTCCCCCTATTCTTAAACCACTTAAATTCTTTAAAATCTGATCATAAATTACTACTTAGGCAGCAAGAAAGAGGGGAATCATTTTAAACACAAAAACACAAGGTAGAAGACAGCAAAAAAGTTAATATAATTGCCTTGAACAGATCTCAGCATACATATGTATTACATTTGTATTCAAATATGATAAAATAAGTAGTCTCTTTCAATCAAACTAAAAAATATGAGTATCAGTCCCAAAAACACACTATTTTTTCATATCAGTCCCAAAAACACTATTTTTTAATATCAGTCTCAAAAACACACTAATTTTTAATATCAGTCTCATAAACACACTATTTTTTAAAATTTGCAGCAAAATATCAACTTTTTATGCCGACCCTACATCCACTGCAAACAAAAGTGAACCTTATCGAGCTAGCTTTGGCTTACCTCTCCGTCGTCGATGTCGTCCGTTAGCCCGTTAAACGTCGCGTTTCTCGACGCCCAGCCGTTTGTACTCGTTCCCGTCACGTCGGTGCCTATAAAAATAGTTGAACAAATTATTAATTTATATTCCTTATTCTTACGCTTTATTGTACACAGTAAAGTTTCACAAACACAAAAAGTTTATAACAAGGAAGATGTATAAAGGCGTGCTTATCTCTTAGAGGGATTTCTTCCAGCAAACCAGTCGTGAAAGATGCGAAATTTCCGCCACGCACGTTACATTATACATCGGCATACATTTGTCATTGACGACTCGTTCTGGGGACTGGTTATTCTATGGTATTAACACATTCGCTGCCGGCAGACGCAAATAAGCGTCGCCGGCACCTCTAGAAAGCCTAGAAGACGCAAATATGTAATCGCCGGCACTGAATATGTTAATATAAACCACCGTCACCACGTCATAATATAAACCACCGTCACCACGTCATAATATAAACCACCGTCACCACGTCATAATATAAACCACCGTCACCACGTCATAATATAAACCACCGTCACCACGTCATAATATAAACCACCGTCACCACGTCATAATATAAACCACCGTCACCACGTCATAATATAAACCACCGTCACCACGTCATAATATAAACCACCGTCCACGTCACCACCGTCATCAAATATAAACCACCGTCACCACGTCATAATATAAACCACCGTCACCACGTCATAATATAAACCACCGTCACCACGTCATAATATAAACCACCGTCACCACGTCATAATATAAACCACCGTCACCACGTCATAATATAAACCACCGTCACCACGTCATAATATAAACCACCGTCACCACGTCATAATATAAACCACCGTCACCACGTCATAATATAAACCACCGTCACCACGTCATACAAGTCACTAACTTACTTGAACCATTACAGCCGGACGATCCCGAGGACCCGGAGGAATTTGACGAGACCGCTTTTACTGCCACCTTTGTGTTTGTGCCCCTGTGGAATTAGTTAATTATAAGTTAATTCTCGTTGCAACTGTAGTAGTTTTGTGTTCGTGATCATGAGTCGGAAGATCCGAGGGTCAGCGGAGGGCGTAGGACCCGATGAACCCTTGATGGAAATTTGAACGCCTGATACAATTAAATGAGTTAGTTACAGTTTCAATTGACGAAGATAGACTTAACACCTTACGACACTAGTAGGTCGCCGGCAGGTGGATTACGTATCTTGCGAAAGCAAAGCAGAAGCAATGCGATAGCGAAAATTGTACAATACATACATACATATAGTCACGCCCATTATTCCCAAAGAGGTTGGGTAGAAGTGTGCAAGTTACACACCCACCTTTCACCAGTTAACCTAGTAAGTCCCACGTGGTAAGGGGTGAGCCCACACAAATACATACAATAATCTAGCGACCGGTAACCAATTGTATAATATTCGCTTTCCTTTGAAATTCATTTTACGTAATAACTACGAATTTGAAAAGTAATCATCGAGTTTTGTACAATTTTCGCTATGGCATTGCTTTTGCTAGTCAGATAATAATGTAAATGTTGATTGATATAATAGTTATTAATGTGTTAGTTGCTAGACCTTATTTCAAAACGTTCTCATACTTACATCTTCATAATGTTCAAACTTTTATTTTTATATAAGGAAGGTCCAAATACTATAACATCTTAAAATTTTGAACCACACATTCAGTGCCGGCAAATACGTATTTGCGTGTTTTAAGCTTTCTAGAGGTGCCGGCAACGCTTATTTGCGTCCTGACTCTAGGGCGTTGACCTGATGTCGGCACCCTTAGATAATCTGCCGGCAGCGAATGTGTTAACGTTTATAACAAAGAAGCCTGGAAGCAATTAAAATAAACTAACTTGTCCGAGTTATGTCGATGCGGAACAAACGCGTCGACAACCACTTGCTCCGTCCCTTTGATTTCCGCGCGGCAGAAAGGACAGCCCTGTCCTTCTGAGTCCTGAAATAATATGGGAAGTTCGAGAGATCAAATATAGCACTGTAGATACACAATATACTTTCGAAAAAAGTCTAAACAGCCTCTAGCTGGCGGCTAAAAACGTTTTTGTAATAGACTTTTTAAACGCGCGTATAACAGCCGTCTAACTCTTTTGTAATAAAATAACACCTATACCCCGCCGGCCGCTACCAATAAACCGCCCCATGATTACCTAATTTGCAATCCCAAAGCCGAAGCAAAGCGATACACTATATTCGCCTTGAAATGTCAAAGTTCATTTGAAATTCATTTTACATTTACGAATTTGACAAACAATCTGCGATTTTTGTACAATTTACGCTATCGCTTTGCTTTTGCTAGTTAGGTAATAAGGGGGCCGCGCGTCAAGTTACAAACTCGATGTACTTAATTTTTGACAGCAAAATATATGGAATATGTGTCAAATTAAACTGTGTACCCATAGCACTAGTTTAAAGCTTTTATAAGTAAGGCCCTATAGTGTTTAACTTACAATTTGCCACGCGGTAAGGCATGGAGTGCACAGTAAATGCCCGCACGGCTCTATTCTGATATCCTTATCGTTTTCCGCGCAAATCTTGCATAGTTGGAATGTGCTTCCTGGAAATTAAATAGATATAGTATTATCATCATCATCAAGGATATTAGGTAGGTCTACCCTTTCTGTTACATTATGTTATAAAGGACGCAGAAAGAAGCAGCCCTTTGGTAAGTTTCAAAATGTTATCTGTACTAATGCGACGCATGCGAGGCAACAGTCCAAAGAACTCAGGGGCTTTCCATCAGGCGATTATCTAGCAACTTGTCATTTATTTTTTACATCTACCCCTGACCCCGTTAAGCCAAACGTAGCTGTAATGATCTCTTTCGAGATCCTGCAGCTTTGGCTACCCCAGTTTGACACACCAACAAACACTATTTTATTTTTATTTTATTTTACAAAAATATCTATCACAAACTTAAGCTTAAAAACATTAATTTCTATATCTTTATACATTTATTGTGCCTTAGATTAAATACCAATTCTCCAACCACAAAATTTCAGAATTCGTTACGCGACAGATAAAACATGTCTACATCTAAGATGTCTTCATATTATATCGTATCAATATCATGTACGTAATTCTTACCCATTTCGCAGTATAGCTCGTATTGTTCCTGTGTGACCGTTATGTGATCCTCCGCTGGGGAAATGATCGCACTACTAAGGTCCGGGTTCATATCTCTACCGTCGGGATATAGGTAACTGGAATAGAAATAGAAGAGAATCTATTATATTAAGTAACATGTCCTGACTGCTTTATCAACGCTGAGACAAAACTAGTTACTGCTAGAAACGTGATATTTGAACCCTGGCTTAAGGGATTTCCCGAAATTACCACAGAAACAGAAAATAACGGGAATCTGAAAGGTTACGCGGACGAAGTAGTAGTAGGTAGTTGTAGCATGAATGTTAAGGAGAGTGCAAGATTACTAAGGACAAATTCCCACGGTAACGAGAAAAACGGTAATTCTACAGGGTGTAACAAAAGGGGTATCTTAAGCAAGAAGTTATGTAAATAGCCCACTAAAAGGAACCTATCTACAAAATTTCAAACTCGAAATCAAATGTTTAATTTTCCAGATAGTATGGAGAATTCCTAAACAACTTAAGAATGTTCATACAATTTTGAAAAATAATAATGTGATTTCGATTCTCAAATTTTGGAAATAGGTTCTCTATAATGGTCTATTTACATAGCTTTTCGCTTAACATACCCTTTCTGTTACACCCTGTATAGTTTTACGCGGACAAAATCGTGGCTAGTAGAAGATAATATTAACCAGTTTTAATATTGGTTTTCGTTTCGTATCCACTATGCTTAACCTGGCTGTGGCTCCTTTATGATCCTACAGAACCCAATACCCCAATTTCGGGAATACAACCGCCTGTATCTTTAGCTATAGTCCAATCAACGAGGAAATCCTTTGTATGGAGACTCATTAATTCCTCTGTCGCTGAAACTTTGCAGGGTCATAAAGTAAAGTTAATAGATTACGATTGACAAAGAATCCAGGATTTTTCAGGATAAAATCCAGGAATATTTCCATTTCGGAGAGCAACTAATTTTTCCTAAGAAAATTATAGTTGAAAAAAAAAGGTAATTAGCAATTTGTGGCTCTTTGAAATCGAAATATTCCTGGAATCTATTACATATCTATAATCTATATACATATAATAAAAATGTAACGGATCGCTGTCTGTACATGGAAGATATATGAGAAAAAATATAGGAGACCTTTATCAACGCAATAGTACCCAAAACAATGATTTTTGGAATTTATGTCTGTCGATTTCGATGCAATTTTCAGGAATATATTGTGACAGGTCCCACTTAACATATAGGTTACTTTTTATCCCGGGAAAATATTTTTATCCCGGATAATTTCGACATTTCGTTTTTTCTCTAGTCCACGCGGACGGAGTCGCGGGCGTCCACTAGTTATTAATATATCTTGATATATACTAAAGGAATTTCAGACAGAGAAATATTCCGCAGCGATCTACATGCGATTTAAGTAAAAATTCTGGATTGTTTATTAATCGTAATCTAATAACGTTACGTTATCATCCTGTTAAATATTAGGAACGGAGGAATTTTTGTTGGGGTCAAACCCCTCCATTGACTGGACTAGTACTATGTTTCATTTGTATTTCGGTTCTTTTCGCATATACACTTTCACTTCGTAACATGTAAATGTAAACAAAGTCCATATATTAAAAAGTGAATTTTAATTAATTAATACTTACAATCCTTCTCTATAACCGTCCAGTAACGCTTGTACTAGACTCTTGTTCTGCGGTATGGTCTGTAGTATCTCTCCGTCGGCTGTCACGTAGCCTATCGCCCATTGGCCTAGCCGCGTACATGACAATCTGGAAATATTATTAACAACACTTTTATATCGAGTAAATAATTTACCAACATACGGTGCTACTAATACACCGCCTATTGCAGTCCACTGCTGGACCTACGTCCTCCTCCTCCAGAGCGTTACTAGCAGCCGTCCTCTTCAAATCATCAGGGCATCCAACGCTACGCTTGCCGAGGCGTGGTCTCCAATTGAGAACCCACTTTCTCCGTAACGTTTATAAGGTTATATACCAGAGGAACACGATATTAGACAGCAAGATGTAATACTTTTCAAGTTAAATATTGTATAGCGTGTAGGAAAAAGGAAGCAAAAGGCTATGAAAATAGGCCACTATAGAGAACCTATTCACATATATCGGGTATCCGTCCGTTCTAGTATTCCGTTATCTGCCTAAAATGACCTGCCCTTCCACGTAATCAGACGCATTCGCTGAAACAGACCCACGCAATAATTCGAATTATAACGTAACTTGTAAAAGCAAAGCCGTAGCAATGCGATTGCGAAAATTTTCGAGGCGTCATTTAATTTTCGCTGTCGCATTGCTTCGGCTTTGCTACGGTCTTTGTAAGCTTGCACCCAACGCAAGTGCTTACCTAAACACATAACTGCCAGCCTTGTGGATGTACTTCTGGAGGCGCGCCTTGACCTCATCATACGTGAGGAAGGCGACGTACCCTGGATGCGTCACGGCCAGCAATTGCCAGTTCCGCAGTAGAGTGCTCCACGGTTGGAATAGTCTGGAAAAAGACAGTCAAAGGTATAGGTACTGAATCGATGCCTATATTGATTATACGAGCTCTAACTTTGACAGTTTATGTGATGATCATTCGAATTGATATTTATTCAATGAAAGTGGCTTAATGCCTGAAAAAAAACTTTGGCAACACACATGCTTCTTCCATATCATTAAGTTTCAACGAATGATTATCACTATGAACTAAATAACTGTTTACTACAAGTTTTTGTCCAAGTCACGCGGCCTGTAGTTTTAGTGTGTGTCCCAAATCTAACTCGATCGCGTTCACGTTTCACAGCCAACCAATCACAGTACGGCATGATTGATTACGCAATGTAAACCGAATATAACGGCATAACGTGATGATTGGTCGACTACCAAACAATTCAACCAATCACGTGGTGATACTTTCCTTACTTTTATTGTATCACGTCATCGCGCCATAGCCTGATTGGTTGGCTGTTTAATGTCAACGCCAACGATTTCGAATCTAATTCTCAAAATACATACGTATGCAGGACCATAAAGGAGATCTAAAACCACGTTTAAAATAGCGAGGCCAGATGTGAATGATCGATCAGTGATACCTAAGTTGCCTCCATTATTATTAAAATGTCCGAGTGCCTTAGTCGACGCTTACGACGTGCACGGAAAGAGATGCAGCTGAAGTAGGTATTCTAGTAAAGCTACGCTACAGCACAAAAACTCAAAATACGCCCTTAAAAAACTACATAGTTTAAATAAACAGCATGGGCTACCATGATGATGATCTCCGACCGTATTTCAGTCAAGGCGACCAATTTCTACGGAGATTGGCCAGGTATGCAGGAGATATTATAGTGCACAAGTGTGTGCGCAAACACAGATGCACTCTCTATTCCATTACTCTCAGTCCGATGGGACGGAAAGCCGACATGACCGGAGAGAGATCAGGCGCAGGACCAACGGTTTTACGTGCTTTCCGAGGCACGAGCTAAGTGACAATTTTGCAACATTAAAATCAGTACACATGAAATATTCATTGGTACAGGCCCGTGACTGGGATCGAATTTACGCCTCCCGCTTGGAAGGTGCACGTCTTAACCACTGGGCTATCACCGCCATTAGCCCATACACTCGAATATAAGCCCTAAAACTGTTTTATTCAGCTTCACGTACCTAGTAAACACGTCAAACTCAAAATTGGAGATGAAGTCGTTGCAGGTCAGGTCTATGGTGGTCTTCAGGGCCATTGTTTCCAACCCTGACGAGATCGGGTGCACGTTGTTCAGCTCTTCACGGAATATCTTCCAAGGAACCAGGGTGCTGGGGAAAAGAAATATAATTTTGTGAATTGCTTAGTTGAAATTATTACTTACTATATTCGCTCAAAATGAGGCACGACGAATAGGAGCTCAATTGTATGGCTGGGCGTCCATTGTCATAATTTGATCGCGATCCAAGTTCGCTATCGCTCGTAAAATATTAGGTACATTATCTAAGAAGTTGTAATAAAAATTACCTAGCCCGATAAGGCCCCAATTCTTTTCTGCTAATTTAGCCCTACTGAAACTGTTTGACAAAATAAATTATCGATATTGAATTTACCTATTAACATCAGTGACGTGTTTTTAGGTAGACGCGGGGTTTCATAATGAAATATTTATAAAAAGTGGCACCAATAAATCTATGTAAACGTGATAACTGCATTAGATTAGATTTTTAAACTTGAATCTTATGTAGTTACCGTACATAAGACTCGACTTTGCTTGTATCAATTTATGACAATAGATGCCCGGCCATACAATTGAGCAGCTATTTGTCGTATCATTTTTTGAGCGCTGTCACTGAATCTAGTTATAATTCATCTAAGATTAACATCTACACATTCTTATCAATGAATAATTCCTACTTGCCTTAATTCCTACATCAAACTAACCTAAAAACCTACTTAGATTCATCGTAAACTAATATTATTGTACTTTACGGCCATATCGCATATAAAATCAACATAAATCTATAAATACATATCGAATAGAAAATTGACTTTTGCTTAGAGAAATAGCACAACACAAGGCAATAAATCAATATTCTATCGATGGAAACATACGGCATGAGGTATATACGCTGCGTTTTGAGATTTGAAAAATCCCGACACAATTTAATGGTTTAAACCTAGCAAGCTACAAAGATTGAAGAGAAAATCCTTTATTTGATTCTATATTTCTTGGTGCGTAGTAATTATTTTATAGGTACGCTCAAGAAATATCATAAATTAATCTTATTAGAATAAGGATCCTGTGAACCAGCTATTTAAATACAAGAATACTGACGTTAGAAGCAATACAGAGTGTTTGTGACAGCCACAGAACACGTAATATAGGTTAGAACGGGCATTTAGGCGGGGCACGCGCGCCACGGTTATGATCAGATGATCAAACTTCGCAAAAATCGCGCTCAGTCGGCCCGGGCGCTTCATTCAGTGCACGGCTACAATAATTCACCTAAAATTTACTCAAAATGCCTTGATGTGCTGTCGTGCAGAGCTCGAAGCCAACACTGTAACCGACCAACATGGCGGCTATATTTATCGTATTTTGACAGGCTATATGTCGATAAATCGGATTATCATATCGTGTTTCGCAGGTCATGCTAGGCTTGCAGGTGATTATTGCTAGAAAATAGACAATCTGTTTGCATTTCAACGTTAATATTATCCAGCCGTGTGTCATCTTCAATGATTCGCTACTTTTCCATCTAAGGTCTGGATTTGCAATGAGGTTGCTATGTATAACGAAATAATGTAAGTATTTGCTTACAATTTTAGATAGATTTGCCATATGTACTGAGAAGATTATTTTAGTTAGAGCATCTATAGTTAAAATATTGGCAGAGGTATAAGGTAAAAAGGCATTTCATTCCATCGAACATAAGAGCGAAGGAATAGAGATTGAATCTGTGTACTGTATGCGAACACACTTGTGCACTATAATATCTCCAGACAATATTATTATTAAGGTAAAAAGTAGTTGTGTAAATTGCACACTTTTGTGCAACTTCTTTGACTAACTTTATGTGGGTACAGACAGAAAACAGTGTAGACCACTTCACCGGTACAAGTATATGAAGTTAAGAACCTAATTTCGAAAAATTTAATTTATTTTCTTGTTAAAACCTATAAGCAATTAATTACATAATACTTACCTATTGATTAACCAGACATATTATACCAGGTCACACCTACCACAATCAGCACAAAGTGCAACATAAATATGTAGGTGCGACTATCGATTTGTCCGCGCCCCGATGCAGTAAGTGCAATCTACGTGGACTTGGGTGGATATCATTTATAAAGAGTTTTATAGAAATCGTCACTAAGGTTATCTACAGCATTTAATCGTGCATATCTTCAAATAAATGATTGTGATGGTGGTCATTTGAGATCTGAATCCATCAAATAATTCTAAGTGGATTTCATCATAATTTTCAGTTATTATAATATATACAG
This sequence comes from Carposina sasakii, assembly GCA_014607495.2. NCBI lineage: Eukaryota > Metazoa > Arthropoda > Insecta > Lepidoptera > Carposinidae > Carposina > Carposina sasakii. The sequence goes on along the minus strand of CP053175.1, from coordinate 4,406,620 downwards.
TTATATAATATATACAGTTATATATATATATATATATATATATATATATATAATATATAGTAATTGTTAAAATTCGACACATTTTTAAACGCCGAATATTTAAAACCTGCCTGTAACCGATAACTGAATAGAAGGTGCCTATAATAAGTAAAATAAAAGCCTTATAAAATAATGCACAGAGATTTTCATCAAGTTGAATAGAGAATAAATGTCATAAGAAAAAGAAACATAGGTAATCCGCAACAAAGTGACGTAAACACATGATCATTCGCAATCCCCCGTCAACTGTAACTTATAGTCACCGTATTGTCCGTTTCATATAATAGTTCCTATGCCTGATTTCGGAACTAACATTTCTTTGTATGCAGTGAAACAGAAAATGTGGTCATATGCATAGTAACTAGCGCCATCCTCCATCGGAACTATACGGTGAAACGTACTGTACTCAACATATGCAAATATGGCCGCCGTCGGGCCGGATGTGACAGGGGTCGCGCTTCACCGTTTATAAAGTGTCACCTACATCATTTAGGTGTTGTTGGACGACGAAATTTTGTTACTTACTAAATGTTCTGTGCGTATACCGGATAACGTGTTATTTTAGAAAATAAGGCATTCATTGTTAAACTCTATTTGCTGTGTGTGCTGGTCCGGGGCTTCCACTAGAATACATCAGCTGCATGTTTTTCCGTTCATTAACGACATGAAATAAGGAACCAAGAAAGAGCCAAATAAGGAACTCAAGGGTGTTCCCGTAGACGTTGATCTTGTCACTCCGTGACTTAGTAGAATATTCGTGATCCTGCAGTTTTGGGTACACAGCCTGGTTGTGAACACGCTGTATTTATGGACTAGTGGACGCTCGCGACTCCGTCCTCGTGGAGTACATAAAAAACAAAATGTCGAAATTATTCGGGATAAAAGCATTTTCTCGGCATAAAAAGCAGCCTATATGTTAATTGAGACCTGTCACAATATATTCCTGGAAACTGCATCAAAATCGGTTCAGCCATTTCTGAGATTAGCGTGCACAAACGCACAGAAAAACAGACCAAAAATCATTCTTTTGGGTACTAATGCGTTGATAAAGATCTCCTATAATATATTTTCTCATATATTTTCCATGTACCTACAGACAGCGATCCGTTACATTTTTATTATATGTATATGTAGGATATCTATAGAATAGATAGAATAGATGTGTTAACATCTGTATTTATGTGAATACGAGTACGAACGTCTATTGAAAAACAACGGCCACAATCTAAAAAATTATAACGAATGTTAGTATAGTAGAATCTGAGAGAAAGGGAACACATAAACCATGGTGCATCTTTTCTTAAATTACCTCTAAATTATATTAAAATCAATAAGGCAAGTTTCATAATTATGAAAATAGTATCAAAACTACCTTCATCAAAAGAGTTAATAATTAATTGTTAACGTTGGGACGTTCGTACTCGTAACATCACAACTTCCAAATTACTCCAACATTAATGGACACCCTAATAATTGAGAAAACACTCAAAGCCAAACACAAATAAATTAATTACGCCAACATCGGAAACATAACGTCTTATAATGTGATAAAGAAGTTAGTTTGTTAGAAAAAACACAATCTATTCTATTCAAGGAAAATAAGGAAAAACTTACGCCACAGGTAAGAAATATTTCAAGTAGGTAGTACATACAACCATATAGACACGGTTATGTACCAGATGCAGGATGTAAATGAGCAGTGACAAGGAAAAAATAGGGTTCATGGGAAATAAAAAAGCTTTTGACTGAAACACAAGAATATTAAACAGAAGCAAAGCAACGGCGAGTCAATAGTCCTAGTTATTAAAGAAACACGCGAAAACGAAGTTATGCCTGCGAAATTGGTCATGCCCTTTTCAAAATTGGTATCCTAAATCGTTTCACGTGACTCACACGGCGAAACGCAAACCAAATGCACGAATACGACCCAAAAGGAAATCGCAGCGGACGTTGTAATCAAGGGGCCAAGTTTCAAATGTAAATCGTGTCCTTATCTACCTACCTACGTACTTTTTTGTACCTATATACATATACAGTTTGGTCGTCAACGTTTCCGAAAACTATGGAATCTCCTCATCATCACGATCATTTTTCTCCATGGAAGCATACCTGGGAAGTGTCTGGTTTCCAAAATATTAGGGTCCAAGGTTGAGACTGCATTTTTCTACATAAATGCACATTAATGCGTGTAGCACGATTTTTTCACGAGAAATAATTAATATATGTCTATGAAAAAACTAGCATAAACACTGGACACTATAATTTTCGCCCGATCAAGTAATTTTTTTTTTTTTTCAAAAAAATTTACTTCGTTTCCCAGCATTTTTTTTTTGGCATAAACTTACTTTATTTGATGTATAGAGTACGTACCCTTCGTTAATGGTGGCAACGAAAAAACACCCTGTATGTATGCACAGCTGTATTCCTGAAATGGAGTAGCCAAAACCCGCAGGATCATAAAGTGGATTTTCACAGCCACGAAATAGCGCGGACAGATGTAAATGATCAGCTCATCGCCTGAGCTAGCCAAGAGCACCCCTGAGTTCCTTAGTCGACTCTTACGACATACATGCAGCTGATGTATTCTAGTGAATCCCCGCTTTAGTTGAGGGATTACTTTTTAGTAACTATGTGCAAATTACGAATATTTTGGATTAGGGATAGAAATACTTTTCCGAATATATGAAGCAATACATACTCGATCAGTAGATATATTTATTTGACATAGACAAGACAGCACAGGCAAGCGTGCATGCTGTATCCATGGATCTACCCATTCGTTCATTTGTCTTTGGTCCTTCATCCGGCTCCACACTTCGCCATCCTCCCCCGCGCAGCCAACATTACAAATTCACTTAACGCGCCAGTTGCCAGTGTTGCCATATTAGTAGCGCAGTGGGTCGAGGTATTACCCAGTTGTGCAACAATGGGTGCAAGGAATTAGATTAATCCAACACGAGAGGCAAACACAACGGCAAATTAATTGGAGTTTCGTCGCGTGAGTAATAGGGACTAGGTTGAGACCTACCTACTCGTGGTAAGGGTAATTAATTTTATACTCATGTGTATATAGAAGGACATTCTGCATAAATGTGTGATATTAGTTTCTATGTAGCACATTGCATAAACCTATTACTATAATATGGGAACGTTACGAGAAATGCAATTACTATATTTATCTTGCAGGACATTAATATCGCCCTTGTACATAATGTTTTTTTTTGTAGTACAATAAAGAATTTTATCTATCTATCTATCTATACATACATATAACAATATGAGATATTATAATCTATGATGCGGGGCTTCACTTAAAGATCAGCTGCATCTCCTTCCGTGCACGTCTAAAGTGGTGGTATAAAGAACTCGAGCATTCTCTCAGGCGATAAGTTACCAACTTGTCACTGGTCATTAACACCTGTCCCTGCTATACTAAACGTGGTTGGGGGCTCTCTGTTATGATCCTGCAGTTCTAGCTTCCCCATTTCACAGTCGCGTGACATATAATATGTGTAATCGTTTCATCTTTAAGCATTGTGCTGAGGGATTCAGCTTTGTTTGCCGAGATTTGGCTAGTGTATAGCTACCGGGATGAAAAATAACGTTGTCAATATGTAATTTAGAAAAGAGATGGTGAAATTCGTCATCCGAGTAATTGACCCGGTGGCTCAGGGGTTAGAGCACTGACACGCGGAATGCAGAGGTCGTGGGTTCGATTCCCACCCGGGTGAGGAATTTTTTCCATTTCTTTATTAATAATTTTATAATGTGTAAACTACAAAATCAGTTCACACCGATGACAAAGTAGATACCTATTTATGAGCACAAGACGGGTACGCGGAATGGTAGTTAGCAGCAGCAAGTGTCATGTCCACAGACTTTTTGTTTATTCTTATGATTCTACAAACCGTGGCTTGGATAATCTCGTGGTCATCAAAATTCAGAGCCGAAGTAATAACAATGACAATCATAATCGCTCCAAAATGTCAGATGAATCATCAAATGACTGCTGCGACGTTCAAATATCAGTGAATCAGCTGTTTAAGACAATAGCTGCTCAATTTACGCCGGTTATGTGTGATTAAGATAACATGAAATAAGATTCAGGCGCACAGAATAGGCACGTAGGTTACACAGAAGTGACGCAGCAGAAACCTCGAAATTAATATACCTACATACGTACACGGGCTGTGTTCTCAAAAATCCTATCCTAGAGCCAGATTTAGCATAGATGGGACCTATATCAGTGACAAGTTGTTAGTTTATCGCCTGAGAGAATGCCCGAGTATCTTAGATAGTCTTTACCTTTAGCTTTTATATAGGAAAACAAATTATTATACCCTGGCCTTGTAAATAAAAAATAATATAAAAAATGTAGGTACCTACGCGGAAGCGTAGTACCTATAAGTAACTAGGGAAGGAATTCCCTAGTTACTTAAAGGTACTGTAATTATGGTACCAACTGCGTGGTTCACAGTTGGGTTAGATTAAATTCCAATAAAATAGTAAATCGATGACATTCAAGTGACTGTGTAAACCAAGATGCTCAATAGAGAAAAACGTTATGTACCTCATGTATTATCAAATTTTATTCAAATACGTTTAGCCGTATACGTTATCATGAAAACGTTATCAACGAACTTTCGCATATATTAAAGCCACGCAGTAACACAATAAACCTCGTTATAAACTCGCAGTTAAAAACTCGACGAGCTTCATCCAATATCACTAACACAACAGTTAAGCGCGGAAAGTGATCCATTACTGGACTATTGAATTAAAACTTTATACGTTCGCTTTTAAAGCGATCGGCGCTGTACTTAAATTGAGTAATTGAAAAAAATACAATACATGTTTTATTTAGGTGCCTACTAAGAAAACTTTTTCTTTGTACATGGGTTTAAAAAAATCCATCTTATTATTTACGCCCTGTTCCCATTTATTTGGGGTCGGCGCAATATGTACTCTTCTTCCATTAACCCCTATTATACGGAAAGCCGCGTGGTGCCGGCAGAATAGAATTCGTACCACCCTATATCTGCCCGTGGGTATCGTACGAGGCGATTAAAGGTTTCCAGGTGAGAGGTGGGCAGCAGCGCCTCCCGTATTGACAATATAGTCCAAAATACAAACTGCGGTCACCAACCCGCCTGCCCAGCGTGGTGACTATGGGCAAACACCGGCAGCAACACAGGGCAGCTCGTGGCGTGCCCTGGGGGAGGCCTACGTCCAGCAGTGGACTGCAATAGGCTGATGATGATGATGACACGGAAAATAATAACGGGGCTAGAGAGCGAATCTTTCAGTCAATATTTGAGGTAGATTCTAAGAGACCCCCACACTAGCGTCTTGTGAGCGTCTTTTCAGCGTCGGCGTCGGGCGAGCGTCAGCGCGGAAATCCTACACCGCGATATCAAAGTTTTCTGAGACTTCAATGAAGATGATGAAATGCTTGCTTATACCGTAAAAAAATCTTTTAACTCGCTTCACGTGCACGCCTTTTATCACCAATTCGCTATCCCAAATTTCAAGATCACGTTCCTCTTAAGATAGTTAAGGGCCAGGTTTTTTAAAGAGCAACCCACGTTTTCTTTATTAACACAGTGACAAAACGACGGAGCCACCAATTTAGCCAGGAAGTAGGTGTAAATTTGTTGACAATCACTCTGAAATGAAGGCTCGATCGATGTAATAAACCCTTAGCTGTTTTGTATGTTGTATTACATTACCCATGTGTTGCATATTTGACTGCATTCATAAGCACGTAAGTACAATTTGATGTAACTATGACGTATATGTAATACGTATAAGGGCTTTTGCCCATAGTCACTACGCTGGGCAGGCGGATTGGTGACCGCAGTGTGTTTTCTGACTATGTCATGTCAACACGATGCTCACCTCCCGGATCCCTTAATCAACTCTTACGATACCTACCCTCGGGGAGACTAGGGGTGGTGCTGAAACATATAATTGCCAAAATTCTTGGAAATCTTTCGGTAAAACCTAGAAAACTAACAGTTGCAACAAACAAAAGCCAAAGCATAAAAGTACGTAGTACGTACCTACTTACTACTAGGTAGGTATATATTATAATTCCCATACAAAACATTTACAATCTGACCCAGTTCTGCACTTCTACGTCACACATTGAAACGTCGTAGTTTGCATCTGCATCCAATAAAGGAAGGACTGAAAGGATATGCGACAACCAATGGAGATCTCGATTCTTGGAAATCCCGATTCTTACAGATCCCTCGACATATTAGTTAAAATATCAGCTGGTCAAAAATCCGCCATTTTATTTTTAAATATTTGAATGGACAAATAGAGTGTAGGCATTTTCGAAGAACGTGAGTCAGGGCCCTGCGCATACGAAGTGCAGTATGAGCCAACCACAATGGTCAATCCTGCCGCCGATCATCTCTAGTGGTAACTCAGTGGTTTTCTTGTATTCTTTATTGTACACACAAACATTGGACAATATAGTGACTTAAAATAATTACACAGGTAATGTACAAAGAAGAGATAACTCTTGAGATTTCTTCTAGCAAACCCAAAACACATTTTTTTTTTCTATGTGACCACCTCCTCTTTCCCAGTAATTCTAAAACGCATGATCAGTTAGTACCTACCGGATGTTTACAGTTCGGCTTTGCATTTGGTTAAGAGGCGAGGCGAGATGATCAACGTCATAGAGCTTTGAAATGGGACTAGGAAATATTACTATACCTATACATGCTGGGTTTCTCTAGAATACATCACTGTGCATCTCCTTCCGTGCATGTCGTAAGAGTCGACTAATGACCTCAGAGGAGTTTTCTCAGGCGATGAGTTAGCGACTTAGATGACTGGTTAGCAACTTAACACTGATGTTTCACATGTAGCATAGCCACATCTGGTTTTATGCTAAACGAGGCTATGGGATCTCTTTCGCGTTCCTGCAGTTCTGACTAGCCCTATTTGGGAACACAGCTGTGTGTACGTAAGTTTCCAGGTGGCTAAATGACGTCCTATCCAAATGTATTCGGACATCTTGAAATCTCTAAATCAAAACTTCTAATTTTGTTACAGTTTTACAGTTTTGATGATTCGGACAGTATTAAATTAGATAAAAACTACACTAGATTAAATTAAATTACGATCAACTAATTAAAAAAATGATGCAGGTTATTAATTACACAACCATCATTACCAAAAAAACATTTTTTTTTTTAAATACAGTGTCTCACGTAACTCGACTAATTGGCAAGTGAAAGTAAAGAATTAAGACAAAGTCGAAGTTTTTCATTATTAGTTCGAAGTATGAAGGGAGGACAGGAAAGAGGTGGCCTGACAATGAAAATATAGAAAACCGTATCGTTGTCATGAACGTTAACAACTGTCGACGATAATAACTGTTAGTATAAAAGGCGCGGCGGATATTTTCAGTTGTGTTGTGCAGTCAGTTGTATTGTGCCTCTCCCACCATCATGGGCCGAAGGGTTATCTTTTTCGAGTGTAAGTATGTATTTCTTTAGCACGCTCTAAGTCTAGAGCCTAAACGGCTTGTCAGCTTGAGAAATATCATTAGATACGCTGTCGGGGATTTTGTCCTTTATTTTCCGCAGCTGCTCGCTTCTGAACATTTTCGCACGAACTACTTACCGCGGCCGCAAAGATCCGTAATACGTTCATACTGCACTTGTACAACTGTAGACTAATATTGACAGTCGCAGGTGAAAATAATAGCATCTCCACTACATCCTTCCTACATTAATTAGCCATTCATTCATCAAAGTTGCTAATTGCGGTCTCGAGTCCAGAACCAGGGAACGCCTTATTGCGCTGAGTCACCAAAACGCTTCGAAACTTGGGATAAGAAAAATATACTGCAGGACCATTTGCTCCTATATCATTAATCGTCGACTCACTCACTATTCGCATTCAACCACTGAAAAATGACTGAAAAGAAGTTTTCTTAAGTGCTTAGGAGCTATTAAACTGACGACAGACGCTTCGTTGATCATCTACATGGCAATCGACAAAACAAAGTAGTAACCACCTCTCACCCTAGGGAGATCTTGGTATGAGTGGTATAAATATCCGGAGTGAAAATTTTCTATGAAAATCTAGGTCTAATTTTGAAACAAGAGAGATAATTCAGTGGGTGGTATCCCACTGTATTTCAAAAATAACTTCTGCAACGATAATTCAGGTTACAGAGACGGTATCACATACCGTAATCAATAATTACGACGAACAGATGTTCGTACAAAATATGAATAAAACATCTTCCGAGTTGACGTATCTAGACGGAATTTTAGATTCTTGACCTGCGTAATGAATAACTTTGGAAAATATAGCTCTGTTTAGAAGTAGGTGTGTGCATTGATCCCAAGTCAAATTCTTAGTGATATCGTTTTCTTGATGCGAATGCATTTACACCGTCCAACGTCAGAGAGTATCGACCTTTACATACATGGTTATTGGTTGATTCTGACCGTCACATTTAAAACAAAAAAAATTAGTCCTATCTGTCCCTGTCTCTCTCAGCCATTTATATTAAGAGCGGAGAGGGATAGACCTGACTAAGATTAAGTTTACGTTTAAGTTTGACCGTCAGAATCGACCATATTGTTGATGCGAATCTTCATTACCTACATCCCGTAACTTTGGTCCACCTAGCTTAAGATTAACTATTTATAGAGCAGCTTTTAACCAACATCAGATTTCACCTAAATAGAATCTAGTATGTACGTCACACACTACCCCCTCAAAAATATATTTTTATAATATTACTCACACAGTGCGTAGGTAACCTGCGTAGGCACTCATAACTACTTTACCATGTGTCACTGACACATAATGAACGCTATGATTTCACTTTGTTCCTATATTAACAAAAATATCTCCTCATCATCACGATCATTTTTCTCCATGGAAGCATACCTGGGAAGTGTTTGGTTCCCAAGAAATTTGAAGAATTTGATTCAAATGCACATAGACGCGCGTAGCAAGATTTTTTCACGAGAAAAAACTAATATCTGTCTCTAAAAAAACTAACATAAACACTGGACACTATAAATTTCGCCCGATCAACTAATAATTTTTTTTACATCATTTCCCTGCATTTTTTCGCATAAACTTATTTTATTTGATGTATAGAGTACGTATCCTTGTGAAGTGAAGTGAAGTGACTAGTAAAGCGGTGATAGCCCATTGGTTAAGACGTGCGCCTTCCAACCGAGGGGGAGTAAGTTTGATCCCATTCACGGGCCTGTACCACTGAATTTATTTCATGTACAGATTGTCACCTAGCTATACCCGAGGAGGGTTGGCGTCAGGCAGACAGCCGGCCGTAAAAATGCCAAATCTTTGGCAATGTGAGTTTTATTTTTATTTTATTTATTTAGGACAGTTAACAACTGTATACAAAAATACATAGTTAGGTATTGTTTTTAAAGTATAAATAAGTACACAGTCCACTACACTATCCACAAGTTAGGTACTTAAGTTACGAAAGAAACCATATTGCACCGAGACCCCATGAATAAGGGCAGGAAGGAAAACTCGATTTACTTAATATGAACAATCAGGTTTTACAATAGACAATGTGGTTTTAGATGATGAATAAATTTGATGTTGTCTTCCTCGAAAACTTAATCAAGATAGAATTCAAATAGACCTATTTTATTATTGGAAAAATTCGCCCTAAATAAAATTAATTTTATCCCGCACATACTAAAAATCGGATCCTCCGCTTATATCATTTATCATTTTCTATAAACCCTTTAAAAGATTTTTGACTCGTGGTACATGAGTATAGGTAAATGAGTAAATTATATTTTTCTCATGACTTATATAAATAATATCAAGACTAGAAAAAGCGTGTAAACATATTTTTTTAACCTTGATCTATTTCCGCTAAGTGTGTTAGCGTATTCGCGGTGCTTTGAGAAATGTGCTGAGCTAACACACTTTACGTTAGCTAGGTCAGTATTTAGACTACTGGCGATAGAGTTTCACCAAATAGTTCCTTAGAACGGATGAGAACGGATGAGAACGGATGAGATCAGCTACGTTTAGCATGGCGGGGGCCGGGGTCAGATGTAAAAGTTCAGTCACACTAGCTCATCGCCTGAGAGAACACCCCTGAGTTCATTTGTCGTCTTTTACAATATGCACGCAAAGAGATGCGGCTGATGTACTCTAGTGAAACCCCGCATCAGCACAGGCTTAGTGCTGGTCTAACATAAAGGGAGGTGTATTGGAAATGACGTAATTTATTTTCCATTATTTAGCGCACTCCAGTGAACAAATTTGTTGAACAAGACAGCTGTTACCGCACAAAGGTAGGCAAACGTAAGCGTAGCGAAACATCGGTATAGGAAAAGCATAGATATGATTATTATTAAAGTCTTATAGAGGAGCCATCTCTCGGACGCGGACAGAACAAATAATCTAATAGAAATCCTAGAACATGCCCAACTAACAATTTTGTCCTATAACCTTAGGTTAAATCTCCAAAAAGCTCGGTAAACGATGTGTAAAGGTTTTGGCGGTGACCCATTGTGGTATAAAAGTGTTTCAAAACATGTATTAGCTCTATAAGCTTATAGAGCAAAACCGACACATAAATAATTGATGTAAAGGTTTACTTCGCTAATTTATGTAGCTGTTATAGATAGGAGTTGTAATGACCTCTAAAGTGACCAGTATGCAACCAAAGAACTCTATAACAGTGATCACAATTTCCCTTACGTCTCTGATTTCCGCAACGGTTCCACACGAACTTTAATGGGTCTTTGTTATTGTAGAAATTGAACATCAATTATAGAGTGAAATTGTAATAATATGGGTTTGTAGATCGTCGTTACAGGGCTGTAGTAATATAGTGGGCGCTAAACTCTACAACAGAGCTATATTTGATTGTAGCTGAGTTTTAAAATACCCTTAGATAACTTAATTGCCCTAAAAAAGTTTGCAAAGGCTCGTTATAGTTCTAGTGATAACCCTGTCACAAAGACACTCTTTTAGGACCATTAGGACCATATGGTTTTCTTTGCAACTATTATAGTTCTTCCATTAAACATAGTACTGTAACGAAGTTCATATCTCTTCTAAAACCTAATTACGGTTTATAATGGTAGGACAATGTTGCTTTTAAATTATAAGTTAGTTTTGTAAAGGCATTTTTGTATGTATTTCATTACAATATTAAATAAGTAGAAATCAAGTTGAACAATCAATTATAAAAAATGGTTCCGTTATTATTCTTCTTAGCAAATAAGAAACTATATCACAAAAACTATGTATGTTAATTAATAATTAGTAGGACAGTAATGTTCTAGAAGTCTGGATGTAAACCTATCTTACTTGTAAACATTATACGAGTACTTATTAAAAATGTAATAAGATAATTTCATTTATGACTCCAGGAAAATTTGGAGGAATTATATTTTATATAATGGTGGCTGGGATCTGTCAAGTGCTATAGTAGTGTTCTGAACACTGAAAGTATTTTTATGACTTAAAATTTATAATTATTTTAGTAAATGCTTAATTATTTGAGGAGGGCATTAAAATATTGTCTTTAACCCATGGATAGTTTATCAGTAAAATCTCAATCCCATGTCATTTTCCCCGTAAGAGACATTTTCCTAATAAACATCAATCGAAATCACCCATAATATTTTCGTAGTCATTTTGTATTATTTTTGTTTCAAATATGTACTTTTCAAATATGTAAGTTTTCCTTGATGTTTTGTGTGCGCCAGTCATAGTTGTATGTATCAGTATTATGCTACATTATTCTACTTTTTAATACATGTGATGTTGGTGTGCCTAATCTTAATAAACAAATAAAATAAATAAATCGATGTTTCTTTCTCTTAAATAACAGTGCGATACAGCACAGAATGTAAAATGAACGAATGATTCATAAATGTTAGTGTTATACTTATAATGGAATCGTGAACTCTTTTACAGTATAAGACGGTATTTTAGTAGCGTTGCGGTGGCTTGTAAATCACCAAAAGGAAATTGAATTACTGTTAGATCAACTGAATAGGCCAAAATTGTCATACTAGATGCAATTTAGAGCAAATTGGAGAAATAAATGCGCCACTTTCTATGGACGTACTACCTTCTTTGGCTTATTATAGAACCCCGATTGGTTAGCCCGAAACGTTCTATGGTCTTCTATACAACCAACTATTGTTAGTTGGGATTGAAATATTCAATATAAATGAAACTGCAGAAATTTGTTTGACTATGTATTACTTATTGTAAATCTAAATTGTAATCCTCTTAACCGTTGATCGCTTGACTTTTTTCGTCTCGCGTCCGTACCGACCGCGCGTAAGTTCCAGAATGCCAAAGAAGATGTTCAACGAACAAGTCAAACGAACAACTTATTAATTATATTCTGATTGTAACAATTCACTATTATTATGTAAGTTTATATAATACTAAAGAAATTGTGTAATAAATTTTAATATCATATTTTAAAAGATGTTTACATTTGATATATATTTCTAAGTTTAATTAATGAAAATAAATATCTCAATGTAGTGGAACCGGAAATAAAAATCAAGAAACTCAAACAAAATTATACAGAACATGGTATAAAATTCATAATATTTATTAATTGATCCATTATTTATTTTAATAATCTAACAGCTCGTCCATCCTGATATAAGTTCGCGTCCTCGTGAACAAATTTACATTGGATATTTGTTTAACAATAAGTTAATTATTTATTTTATTATTAAGTTAATAACAATTTAATGAATCACAAGTCTCTTAACCTCTAAATTACAAATGAAAATGCTTATTTATATGGTACAATAAAGTTATACTAAAGTAAAGTTAGTAATACTAAAGCCAAAAAGAATATGCCAGTTCTATAACTATTAGTTATTACATTATTACTTCACATGAATAAGGAGCATTATAACAATTAAAATTAATAATCAATCAATCAAACTTCATAAAGCACACGTTGTGCAAATCACATATTGTGTTTTAGAATGCGCACATTGCGCTGAGGGCACACTTTGTGCTAATAGCATGCGCACTTTGCGCCATACACACGTTGTGTTTTGAAATGCGCACATTGCGCTTCGCACACGTTGTGCTATAAATCGTGCACTTTGCACCAAACACATGTTGTGTTTTAAAATGCGCACATTGCGCTTCGCCCACATTGAGCAGTAAATTACGCACTTTGCGTCAAGCACACGTTGTGCTACGAAATACACATTTTGCTCCAAGTACACATTATACATTTAAATGCACACTTTGTGCTACACACCTGATGACAAGTTACATACTTTATGCACTGTACCAACATAAATTTAAATATTTATACGAGCTTAACATTAAATTATTATCTAATTAAGTTCATATAGGTACATAACTCAATTCTCATTTTCACCCCCATCAGTACTATCCGATTGAGAATTGTCATCTTCGTCATTAAAACATAACCATGGAAATATTTTATCAACTGCGTAGATCCCTGTATATAACTTATTTCCTTTTTTAGTGATAGGTGTGTCACATATTTCGTATCTATCATTATCTAATATTTTTGTAATTTTATACGGCCCTGATAGTTTAGGAAGCAACTTTCTACTCTTACCAACACTATGGACTACTTTTTCGATTCTAACTAGGTCCCCGACGTTATATGTTCTAGGTTGTTTTCTCTTTTTATCAAAATTATGTTTTTGCTTTTTTTGTGACTGTGATACAAATTTATCTACTTCATCTCTAACCTTAACAACATCTATTCTAGGCGAGACTATCTCATTACTTTCTACGCAATCTATATTTTGGGAGTTATCATTATCCCGCATATTATCTGATTGTATTCCTACTGTATTTTGTTCTATTTGGCAATACTGATCAACAATAACGCTATCTATATTATTTTCAATATTTGAAGTACTACTTCCGAGATCGGATTCAATCTCGGTAACGATATGACCTTCATTTATATTACCAAGTTTAAGTCCAAACAATATCTCAGATGGAGATTTCCCGGTGCCTTTATTTATCGTGTTGTTCAAGCCCCATTGAACCTGTAATAACCTATCGTCCCACAATCTTTCATCTTGTCCATGATTTTGTGCGGCTAAAGAATCTAATATTGTACGGTTATACCTCTCCACTTGGCCATTAGCTCGTGGAGAGGCAACTGCATTCATAATATGTCTAACTCCTAATTCTAGCATAAATTTCTTAAATTGGGTACTAGTAAATGAAGTCCCACGGTCACTGATCAAACGTATAGGTAACCCAAATGTCCCAAAATAATCCCGAAGTACCCCAATACTAGTTGTTGACCTTGTATTCTTGACTGCTTTTAAAACAATAAATTTTGTATAAGCATCTATAATAACTAAAATATATGCGTTTTTGCGTTTACAATTGACAAAAGGGCCCACATGATCGATATGAATCGTATGAAAAGGAGTAGAAACTTTAGGTATAGGGTGAAGATATCCTTCCTTTTTACCTGCGGGAATCTTACTATGAGCACATTCTAAACAACAGTTAACATATTTTCTAATGAACTTACGCATCCTCGGGAACCAATAGTGTTCTTTAATCCTATCATACGTTTTCTCAAATCCAAAATGTCCTATTTGATCATGATTTTTTTGTAAGATTTGCCATCGACATCCTTTAGGTACTACCCACCTCAACCCTTCATCAGTATTTCGGTAAATTCTTTCTTTCTTAAGGACAAAATTTTTTTTATGTCAATTACATCATCATATTGCTGATCTGATAAAATATCCTTTATTCGCTTTAATTCAGAATCATTTGACTGAACCTTTACTAACCAATCATCATTTATATTCATTACATCAAAAGTTTCAATAGCCCTAATAATGCCTACTACACCAGAAATTGGATTTCGACTTAAAGCGTCAACATGAATCATACTCTGGCCAGACCTATACTTGATATCGCAGTCATACTCTTGGATTAAACTCCACCACCTAGCAACACGGGGTATCATGTCTTTCTTTTGGAATGTAGCCCTAAGCGAATTGCAATCTGTTACTACGGTAAAATTTAATCCTAACACATACGGTCTAAACTTCATTAATGACGCTATGACCGCTAACGTTTCCAATTCATAAGAGGAAAAGTGTGACTCTTCTGGAGACGTTTGTCGACTATAATACGCTACGGGCTTAAAATTTGAATCAAACTGCTTTTGCAATAGAACACCGCCTACCCCATGTTTGCTGGCATCCGTGTGAACTTGTGTCTCAGCACTTGGATTATACAAAGCTAAAACGGGCCTGGAGGATAAAACGCGCTTAATTTCATTGAATGCATTCTCCTGCTCTTTGCCCCATTCCCAAACTGCATTCTTCTTTAATAACTTTGTTAACGGTGTAGTAATCTGCGCAAATCCCTTAATAAACCTTCTAAAAAAACTTGCAAGTCCAATAATTTGCCTCACATTATGAACATCCTTGGGGATGGGAAAGTTACTAACGGCCTCTACTTTTCGTGAACCTGGTTTAATACCCGCTCCAGAGACTTCGAAACCTAAGTAATCAACTTCTTCTTTGAAAAAATAGCATTTCTGCGGCTTCAATGTTAACCCTGATTGACGAAATTTCTCTAAAATAGTACGGAGCCTTTCTAAACCTTGTTCAAAGGATTTTGACGGAATTAATACATCATCCATATACGCCAAAGCTGAATCATAGCGGGAGTTACCTAATACCATATTTATTGTCCTCTGGAAAACTGCCGGAGCATTTGCCAATCCGAAAGGCATCCGGTTAAACTCAAACTGCCCATCCGGAGTGACAAACGCTGTTTTACTCTTAGACTCCTCACTTATAGGTATCTGGTAATAGCCAGAAGCTAAGTCTAATGTACTAAAGAAAACGTTACCCGCTAGCCTATCTATTTGATCTTCAATACGAGGAATGGGATAATGCTGTTTTACCGTTTTATTGTTCAGAGCTCGGTAATCGATACACAAGCGCTTATCACCGGTCTTCTTTTTAACTATAATGATGGGTGACGCATAGGGAGAAGAAGATTCCCTAATTATATTATTTTGTAATAATTCATCCACCATTGACCTAACTTCAG
Source organism: Carposina sasakii (assembly GCA_014607495.2). Lineage (NCBI taxonomy): Eukaryota > Metazoa > Arthropoda > Insecta > Lepidoptera > Carposinidae > Carposina > Carposina sasakii. The sequence goes on along the minus strand of CP053175.1, from coordinate 4,390,468 downwards.
CCCTTTCAGTATGACTGAGTCGATATGGCCGATATACAACCGGAGTAGAATCTCTTAACTCTATATCTATGGAGGTAATATTTGTACATCCTAATTCTGACATATTTGTAGCAAAACAATCTCTAAATTCATTTGCGAGAGCTAATAACATTTGCTTTTGAATTTCATTCAAATTATTACCAATATTCAAGTCTTCTGATCTAAGTGTGCTAGCATCGTTACATATTTTATTTATTTTTAGACACTTAGAACTACCCGCATATTCAGAGTGCATTATACCTCGGGTTACAATCTGATTTGTTTGGAATTGTATTGCTAGATACCTGTTATTTTCTACCCGGACATAGCCTATACCATTTTTAATATTAATTTTACCACCTACTAATTTATATTTAGTCCTTTGACTATCTTCGATGTAAATTACCCCAGTAAAATCACAATCAGTTTTAATTTTAATCATAGCGCTTCCGTAAATTACAACTGTGCTGCAAATCTTAATAACAAACCGTTTTTCAGGAGTATAAAGTTTTGATCGAATTATTAAACTTTTATTATCTTTCATAATTTGAATATGCGATTGTTCAGTTACGGTTTGACCTACTAAGACTTCGTAACTAAGGAAACGATCGGGCACGATAATTAAATCTACTTTAACTTTTATATCATCTATTACTAATTCTACTGGGCATGCACCTACAGACTGAATAACGGAATTACCAAAACCACGTAAACACGGCAAATCTGTAAGTATCCATTTATCACAACTAGTAATTTTCTGAGCTATCGATTCTTTTATTAATGTACATTGACTACCCAAGTCTACATACGATTGCAACTCTGTACCTTGTATATAAACCTTTTTTTTATATTTATCATCCATTATCTCCCCACTATCAACTAGTCATAAAGTCTTAACTTCCGATTTATCTTTCCAAATCTCCTTAGAACAGTTAGGATCATTGTGGCCCAATCTTAAACACTTTTGACATTTGATTAGGGGTTTTGTGCAACTACTTACAATGTGTCCAAATTCATGACAATTAAAGCATTTTATTTGTCGATTTTGTTCTACCCTAGCTTGTTTACGATTAAGATCAGGACCTGGTCGAATAAATTTCCTAGTTTTCTCAAATTTTTCGTGTTTGATGCTTCTTAAGTACCCTAACAATTTATCTGCATCTTCGAAACCTACAGCTTCTGCACCATAACGAACCGACCTATCGTCAATACCAAAAACAATGCAATCGATGGCGTGTTTACCATCAATACCGCAACGATTTAGAGCTATTAATTTTTCATAATAATATTCCTCCAAGTCATCCCCAAATTTAGCTTTTATATTCAACATTTCAGTAAGCAACCGCCCATAATTCTCATAAACCGGAAAAGCGGACCTAAGTTTTTCTTGCCATATGTCCCAGGAATGCATTACCGATGGTTGACCCTCGTACCATCTTTTAGCAGTACCCATGAGCTTCGGCAAAGCATAATGAGCAGTCTGCTTGCTATCCCAACCGTAAATCTCCGCACATTCATTTACTTTATTTAACCAAGTAACTATGGTTTGATTTTTAGCTTTGGGGTCAAATTCTGGCACAACGTTAACGACTGGAAACTTTTCTTTGTTTTGTGGATTTACGGCAGAGACAGTTTGCAAAATTTTACTGAGACTATTTATGAAACTACCATCTAAACTTGTCTGATGCTGATTTAATGAGGGTAATGGCACAGAATTTGCATTGGACTGTTGGGGTGATTTTATTCCAGACGAGTTCAGAACGTCGTGATTATTATTGGATTGTTCAGTAGACATACCTTGAGGTTGCGTTGAACATTCATTAAATGTTTTGCTAGAATTATTTTGCGTACGAATAGGACTTTGCAGGAGTGAAATATTCGGTAAGTTGCTATGTAGATCGACCATGCTTGATCGCACTAGGTGTCTACTTCGTGAACGTGTTTTAGAAGACCCTACCTTTGTCACTGAACGGGATTGACGTTCTAACCTTGGTGTTCGCAAGCGATGTGTTTTCCTGCTGCGCGACCGCATGGTGCGCGACTTCTGTCTTGTGATAGAACGCGATTTTCGCCCGACGACATAACGCGAACGCTGTCTCGAAGAAGAATGCACTCGTTGCCTCACAGCAGAACGTGAGCGTCGTCGCCTCTTTGCAGCAGAACGTGATCGCTGCCTTGCAGGAGGCGTACGCGTCCCTTGATCTCGTGATCGTCGTGGCATTGTATTAAGACAATGCTGTCAAACTGCGGGCAAAAATGTTATTTCCATTATACCTACTGTCGGTGCAAAAGGAAAAAGTAAAGAGTGCTCCATATTGTTAACACCACCTAATCGTATTATGATAAACTATATTTTAATAAATAGCTTTCGCCTTAATAACCTGTGCAAATTATTTACTACCTACGTATGTAAAAATAATTAAGAAGAAATCTATCTCTGTTATCGGTCATTGGTAAAAGTTATACCGTCAACATTACTTACAACACTTATTTAAAGCAGATATATCAAAAAAACAACTCACCTTTGATATTTTGTTACCAACCTTACCAAAACGTTGACACGTGTACGTACCACTTCTGAATTGAAATATTCAATATAAATGAAACTGCAGAAATTTGTTTGACTATGTATTACTTATTGTAAATCTAAATTGTAATCCTCTTAACCGTTGATCGCTTGACTTTTTTCGTCTCGCGCCCGTACCGACCGCGCGTAAGTTCCAGAATGCCAACGAAGATGTTCAACGAACAAGTCAAACGAACAACTTATTAATTATATTCTGATTGTAACAATTCACTATTATTATGTAAGTTTATATAATACTAAAGAAATTGTGTAATAAATTTTAATATCATATTTTAAAAGATGTTTACATTTGATATATATTTCTAAGTTTAATTAATGAAAATAAATATCTCAATGTAGTGGAACCGGAAATAAAAATCAAGAAACTCAAACAAAATTATACAGAACATGGTATAAAATTCATAATATTTATTAATTGATCCATTATTTATTTTAATAATCTAACAGGATGGTATCGAAGATTAACACAACTATTGGAATATATGCACAAGAGCCATAACTTTCCATAGCCTATACTTGCGGGACTTCACTAGAATCTCTGCATCTCCTTGGCGGAAGAGTCGACTAGTTAAGGGACGGAAGGACGTTCTCTCAAACGATGAGCTATTTGTATGTAGCTATTTAATGCATTGCAAATTTCATTATGAAATGTAGCTATCAAAGTGCGTTAGATATAAATATATTTAAGTTATTGGGATAATCCTAATTAACACAAACGAGTAAAAAATGTAGGTGCCTACTCCGTGGGCGCTTATTCTTACCTAACTGAGAGGGGTATCCATATCTATTGTCTTATAACATAAATTGTGAATTATCTGGACCGTGTCTCTTCGCTCTAAGGGAGACAGAGTAGAGGCATTGTTTCTAGTATTTATTTAATTAGGTATTGTGGGATGTTAAACCTAAAGATAGTTAAAGATAGTGACCCTGTCAGTCGCTCCATAGGTCCTGACTTCCAGTAGGTGCAAATGTTGACAAGATAATACCTATGTTTATTTCCGAGTAATGGATGTTTCTTAAATTAATATCTATTTATTTTTATACCTGTATAATCCTGCGGCCTTGGCTACCCCATTTTGGGTACACAGCCGTGTGAATATGTACCTATACTTATTTATACAGGATGTTTTTCCGTTGCCACCCTCAACGAAGGGTACGTATCCTATAATATCAAATAAAGTAAGATTATGCCAAAAAAAATGCTGGGAAAAGATTGTAAATGTAAATTTTTTAATTTTTTTTTTCATTTCCTGATCGTGCAAAATTTACGGTGTCCAGTGTTCATGCTAGTTTTTTCATAGACAAATATTAATTATTTCTCTTGAAAAGATCTTGCTACGCGCGTCTATGTGCATTTATGCAGAAAAACGCAGTCTATTTACTCAACTTTGGACCCTAACACTTTCCAGGTATGCTTTCATGGAGAAAAATGATCGTGATGATGACTCCATAGTTTTCGGGAACCAAAAATCACCCTGTATACTTACCGTTGCTAATGGTACCTATATATTCTTATAGCTAGAATTTAGCATCCCGACTGGATCACGGCGTATTTTGTCATAATTTAAAACTTTTTTTTTTACTTTTTCGACTTTTAAATGGTCCCAAAATCAATATTCACTAAAATACGCAATAAAGTCGCTATAAAACGAGAACGCACAGGTTTACCGTTTACGTTTACGATTCGAGCTGATTTCAAAATGGGAGGCAATGAATACGCGGTACAAGCAAATTAATTACCTTGTCTCTTTCGATAAGAAAATATATGTTGGCATGCTTGTTTAATTTTTTTTAGTTAAAAAATGAAACAGTGTTCTATTAGTTAACGAGACACTAGCGCCCGTGTCAGTGGACTATAGAACTGAATCGAATCGTCATCGGCAAACGTTTAGAGCACGAACTTTTATCGATTCGATCGAAATCTGACATCAGGGGGCTTAGAATTTAGATCGTTTTTCGATCTACTCGTGAGTTAGGTCCGATAGGAAGCCTCCATTGGCTAATTTTGGCAGAAACGTAACGATGACAAACTTTTATCGATTCGTTCGAGAAACGAAGTTACTTTGTCGTGGTTTGTATAAAATATAAAGTAGGTACGTAACGTAAGAAGCCTCATAAAACTTCGCCCATTTATCGTATTTTTATGTTCGTATTTATTTTATAAGTGTTTATTTTGACGACCGTTACATCAGCCAACTTTTATTAAAATCATAAAAGACCTAGTTTTGGGTTTTAAATAATTTTGTATTGCGTAATTTGAAGTAAATCTTTATAGACAGTGTTAATAAATAAATAACATACCCTTAGTTATATTTTTCATCGTTCATTGTGTTTTATCCAGATTTTTCCTTCTAGCAGTCAGTGCCGCGAATTATAAAAAAAAACAACTCACCGAAATGCAGAAACGAGAAAAATTTGTCTCACCTGAAACAAAAGGAAAAAACAAAATTAAATATTAATAATTCATAGCAAGGTCTGCACCTTTTCTCTTCGAAAAATACCAGCATGAATCACAGTGCATGGACGAACTGATTGTATTTACATACTCAGAGGAGTGCTGTGGATAGCCCAATGGTTATGACGTGCACCTTCCAAGCGGGAGGAGTAGGTTCAAACCCATTCACGGACCTGTACTACTGAATATATATCATGTACGGATTTTAATATTCTGTAACTTAGCTATACCCGAGGAGCGTTGGCGTCAGACAAGCAGCCGGCTGTAAAACAAAGGCCAATCAAAAATATGAGTTTCGAAGGAAAACCATACTTATTGCGCCGACCAAGGTGGTAAGGGCAGGAAAATGATGACCCAGGTCATAATATAAGTTTTCAATTTGAACTCGTTAACGTAAACCAGCCAACCACGTTATGGCGTGATGACGTGATGTGATAAGTGAGAAGAACGGCTCTACGTGATTGGTTGGCCGCTTTTTGACGCGAACGAGTTCGTAGTGAAAACTCACACTAAACCTTCGCTTCTAGCAGTGAGCAAGTACAAAGTAGATGACGGATTATAGATGTAAGATTGGAGGAAACAATGGGTGTTAGTAGGTCGCTAAACTATTTGCGTCAGAAAAGCGGTAGTAGGCTCATTCCTTGTATGAAAGACACATACATTGACGTCACAGCTCAGCACTCACTATGTGTGTACATCACCCGATTACGTATGACGTAGGCTTGATACCCACGTACCACCTCGAGCGCAGTTAACTTTACAATACATAATAGCATAAATAAAAAAGGCTGTGTTCAGGAAAACGGTATTAGCAATAAAACATTTCATCGCCTCTTGAGATAAAAGAGCACTCCAATTTGTAGAATATGGCGCTGTAAATCAGCTATGTGTGAAAGGTAAAGGCCTTGTCAGAGAGCGTATTTAACGCTCGGTAGGGCGTTAGGGTTTCACGCTGTAACGTCGATTGATGAAGTCGCGAGGCGACGACGCGACGTAATAATGCTTGAAACCGTCGCGAGCGACGTAATAACTCTGCATCAGAGTATCCTCTGTAATACCTAACTAGCAAAATAAAATATATAGCGAATAAAACTAGTTGCGTGTAAAATTACAGTTACAGCAACCTCAAAGGAATAAATGTCATTTTAATCGCAAATATTGTACAATTTTGCGCTGTCGAATTGCAATTGCTATGCTCTACGTAACAGGTATAGCCTGGTTCAGTAACACAACGCAACGTTACAGCCTGTAACTTACAGGGGCGGTAGGCTGGAACGTAAAATGCCTACTGCGCGTTTAGGCTGCCTTGTCCACCGGAGCGGAGAAACGGAGAAATTTCATCCAATAGGATTGTATAAAATATTGGCTCAGCTCCAGTCCTGCAATCCTATTGGTCAATATTTCTCCGTTTCTCCGCTCCGGTGGACCGCAGCCTAAAAACGCTGCCTGTTTGACGAGGCCTTTACTCACGAATGTCATTACAGTGTTTATTGGTTATTCATTTGTATGCCCATTGATTCAAAAGGAGCTTAGGAGAGTGTAATTACAATTATGTTCATTTCAATCGAGTTTCTTGTGAGACATTCGGATGTTAAAATCAAGGAGGTAGATTGCGTTTCACCAAACATTTCCTTTGAATGATGGCGCTATAGTTTCTATGTGAATGAGTATTTTATCTGTTTTACAATACTGCATACAGTGTTAGTAAAGAAATGAGGCATATGAGTTATTCTTTGAAACAGACTGATTTTACTGGATATTGCTAATGTTGTTTTTAGACATGACCTAGTGTATAAAGCGATACTCTAGGTACGGAATCATTATAAAAGGCTTGCTAAAAGTCTCCATTGTTACTAATTTATTTCTATTATACTACCCAAGGAACTCGGTGACAGACAATGTGTAGTACCTTTACTACGTAAAATTATATAAATAAAGGTATTCGATTCAATTGACCCACTTTCAGGTCATTTCAGTCGCACCATTTCAATCTGCCACGTAATTTTGTCTGAAGGAATCAATGTTCGCTTGTTGTAAGATATTAACATTTTTTTCGTCGCAGATCCTTTGGGAGCAATTTTTATTGGACATTGTTCGCGCCTGTAGACGTTTATTGGATTTGTTGCCGATTCAAAAAGAGATTGATATTACCTACCATCGGACGTCGATATCACTGTCACATGAAATATTTTTTTGACACTACTATTGGCCGCGACTTCTTACTTACGCAGAAAACACAAAAAATAATACCTTGAACAGGGTGAAAGTGACAACCAGGCAAATATTAATATAGCGACTTCAGACCATAATTCAGAAGTGAGAACCACTGAAAATTTTCATAGGAGAATTCCAAAATTTTCCGACTTCTGTTCGGAAACCATAGCTTAAATAAGCGGAATAAATAAATATAGAAATACCTACATATAAAAGGTTAGGTATATCTTTGTTAGGATCCCGCTTGTTATCCGAGTTTAACAAGCTTGTTACGCTCAGCCTTGGGTTAAATGTGTTTCTGTACCGTACAATGTTTTAATTTGAACGGGATTTGTATTTGCTTCTTGTATTTCCCTTTTAAAAATAGCTTTTGAAAAATATCTTATAAGGACCTATTTTCCAATGGTCAGATAGCCTATTTAAAGGATAAAGTTGATGCTGTCAGCCAGGATACTCGTAGACGCAGCCTAAACCGCCGATCTTAGGCATCACACACTTGAGCGATGTGTGTATCCGCAAAGAAATCACATCAGCCTATTGCAGCCCACTGCTAGACGTAGGCCTCCCCCAAACGAGAAGGTAGGTAGAGATACTACAGCCAGGTTAGGCATGGCAGGGCCAGATGTAAAAAAATCTGTGACAAGCTACCTCATCGCCTGAACGAACGTCTCTCCGCTCCTTAGTCGTCTCACATACAAGCACGGAAGGAGATGCAGCCGACACATTCTAATGAAATCCCTGTATCTGCACAGGATAGACACAGGAAAGCAAGTTAGCTATCAATTTATGTGTTTTACCGATGATTCCAGATCTATATTGGTACAGGTGCTGATCAATACTAACGGTCCAAGGACCAACAGGTCTATTTGGCTATCCCAGCTCCACTATACAGCTGCTTGATACACACGATAAAAGGCATTACACGACCATAAGCCATATCCACGTTTTTGAATGTTAATCTACTTACAGTAGTAATACTAAAATATTGCTTCACCTTTAACCCAGACAGTATACAGTCAGCATGCAAGTTTAAGTTGACATTTTTATGTGTACGCTGGTATGTTAAAAAATTCTGCTTTTGCCTGTGGCACAGAATAGCAAAATAGTGCACAGTGAGTTAAAACTTGGCATTCATTGGACAATTGACCTACCCATCGTAGTCTCATATGGACCTATCGTATGAAACGCAGCGGAAAAGGAAGCGATTTAGAATCGCAGTGCGATATTTACTTTATGGCGAAGCACATGTCTGTAAGTCGTCATAGAGCTTCGTTATTATTCTATCATCATGACTCATGCTGCGTACCCGATATTGCTTCGTATCTTGCTTCTACAATCTTCAGCTGAAAATTTTACCAGATTAGAGTGCTGGAAATAAAACAAAATTTTCATGTTCGATATCCCCATCTCTCACATGAGCCGTAAAAAAAATATTACGCATGTTTATGGCCTATAGAACGGCATAAGCAAATTGTGCCTAAGGTATAAAGTGTATCTGTACTTCCGTGATGGTTATTATGATTAAATTTTGAATTTGTCTGATATATTGACACCGACAAATGTTAGAAAATAGGACAATACCCAAATAATGTATTGTATTAAAATTATATTAACTGACCAGACACTGATTAGACTCACCCTACCTTTCCTGTATTATTTTCGTATCAATCTAAATCGCAAATTCACAATCTCACTAATGAATATCTTACAAACGAAAACCGTAAAACCGTAGCCCGTAGCAAATTAAGATTCGCTTGACTGTCAAAGGCGAAATTAAGCGAATTATATATTTTTTCTTCTGAACCTGTGTAGACGTGCATAGTCAATCAAACGGACATAATGATTTTCGTAGCAAATGCATACATTGTAAATATTTAAGTCACTGCTATGCTAAAAGTAGCTGTAGGATCTCGTTCGTAATCCTGCAGTTCTGGCTACCCCATTTCGGAAACACAGCCGCGAACGAAATATAGACTTGCGTTGAGGCAACATCTTTATTGCACATACGAGTACACAAAAGAAATATGACATACAACATAAAAGATGATCTCTACGGAAATCATTTCATAGAAATGTCAACAATAATAATTATACCCAACTATTAGAAATACTAACAAGCCAGTAGCACGCCCAGTAATTTCACCTCAATGACACTCTAAGATTACATAGTCTACGTGACTTGATAATTACTTCAACTCACCCTCGAGTAGGTACAACACGTTTGAGGCATTTTCTTGGATACTACGTGCACTTAACTACGTCTTATATCACTTCACAACCAACAAACATCTCGACAGCAATAGAACTAAACTCAAAAGTATGACAAGCCGCAACCGCATCGTTGTTTGTGAATACTTGAGTTTACCGGGATTTCAACTATTTCTAACACCACAAAGTTTAACCTTAGACCCGAGATTCTGTTGTTTACTGTTAGATAATTAACGAAACAATGCAAGTCGTATATTTACTTAATTCTACTTGATTATATTTTCTCTCAAGGAAAAAGTTTTTGACAAATAGAAACACAGGCATACGAACGGACTTCCATTTCACCACTCCAAAACCAAAACATTAAAAAATTATTAACTCTTTCAGTCTTGGTGGTTAGTGTCACTAACCACCTATTTCTGAATTTTTTAATTAAAATCTATGCCATCTACTTATAATCGGTTGAACTATCATGAAAGTTAGATTCATGCTTGACAAGATACGACCGAATATACCGCCAAATGAAAGAATGACAACTCAATTTAGTTGAATTGAATATTGCACTTACGTAATTTTAATTGCGTGTTTTATAAAAAAAATAACAGGTAAGTAAGTTAGCTTTTATCTTCAATGTTTTTTATTAACTTTATTCTCATTTATCTGTTTTATATATATTTACATGAAAATACTACTACTCTTAAGTTTTTTGCAGTGTATTCACATCGAAATGCGTAAATTATCATTAATAGTTTGTATCAATAGTCATGGTGGTTAGTGGCACTAACCGCTATACATATTAAGCTGAAATTGGGCATAGATGTTCATTAGGGACTGCAAGTAAGCACTAAGGACGAATTTCCCGAAATTCCCACGGGAAGGGGGCCAACGGGAATTAATTATTTTTTATTGAAAACGGTTACACTTAGGATCCTTAAGTTGGGCATATTTGTTTATTTGGGACCCCGAGGAAGCACTAGAACGGATTTCTCGAAACTCCCACGGGAAGGGGACAAACGGGAATTCATTTTTTACGACAAGCGCGATACATATGAATTCGAAATTAGACCTGTACGTTCATTAGGGACTGCGAGGGAGCGCTAAGAACGAATTTCCCGAAATTTCCCACGGGCTAGGGGACTAACGGGAATTCAATTTTTTTACACAAAACCGCTGTACATGTGAAGCTAAAATCGGAGACTGCGGGGAAGCACTAAAGAATTGATTTCCCGGAAATTCCACGGGAAGGGACTGTCTGTGCGTTTGTGCACGCTAATCTCAGGAACGGCTTAACCGATTTCGGTGCAGTTTTCAGGAATATATTGTGACAGGTCCCACTTAACATATAGGCTACTTTTTATCCCGGGAAAATGTTTTTATCCCGGATAATTTCGATTTTTTTTTCTGTAGTCCACGCGGACGGAGTCGCGGGCGTCCACTAGTTGTTAATAATGCTAAAACTTACATTCATATGTTAAAAATATTCTTAATCTAAAAGCGTGACGGAAAGAGTTAATAAAGAAATGAATTTTTTTTCACCCGAGTGAGATTTGAACTCACGACCTCTCGGAAACCGTGCTTTCGCTCTAACCAACTGAGCTATCGGATCAATTAACTCGGATGACGAATTTTACCATATCTTTTACATTAAATTTTTGGCAACGTTATTTTTTTATCCCGATAGCTATACACTAGCCAAATCTCGGTAAACATTAAATTTAAATACAATATTTATAAGTGCACTGTACTGAATTAATACTTCAAGCTATCCACTACACACACTTAAAGCCAATTGCAGTCCAATGCTGGACGTAGGCCTCCCACCAGGGCACGCCACAAGGCTACTGTCATAGGAGGGTTTGATTGAAGCCATAGTCACTACGCTGAGCGCTACAACCATCTTAAAATACTTCCCTTCAGCCCACGTATTATCTAAGTAGCAAAAGCAATGCAAATATTGTACCTACAAAATTCGCAATTCATATCACGAAACAGAAATCTGAGAGGAATTTGACGAATTTCGTACGATGTTCGCTGCTGAATTGCTACTGCTTTACTTTTGCTTTGCTTTACAATATTACTGTATGTATCTACAGGGTGTAACAAAAAGGGCATGTAAAGCGAAAAGCTACATAAATAGCCCACTGTAGAGAACCTATACCCAAAATTTGAGACTCGAAATCACATGTTTATTTTTCAAGATTGTATGAAAATTCCTGAGATATTTAAAAATTCACCATACTATCGGGAAAAATAAACATACATCCTGTATACTGTCGACGTCTCTATAAAGATACTTACTCGTACGTAATTAGTCTACGGGTCAATTTTACTGAAATTAACAACATTTTCTGGAACTGTAACATCTGTTTTAATAAATTAGTTACCATGAACCAAAATTCGGGTATCCGTAAACAAAGTTACTAAGAAGGAATTATTCTCCAAAGACTGTACTACCAAGATGTTAGAACTTTGAATTAATTTCTAAACTGATTAACGCTATATTTCTATTTCGATTCCTGAGAAAATAAATCTCGTACATACAGTAATTCGATTAAACAAAAAATACATAGAGAGAAAATACATGTGGTGGATGATCGGTTGATCTCGACCGATCTCAACCGATCATCCACCACAGGTTAAGCTGGTTGGCCACCTCTGCGTGTGATTAACTGTGGAGTTAATCATAGGAAAAGAACGTAATACTAAACTGATGCTGTATCATTAAGATTTCAGAAGTAGCAGATCAATATTATATATAAAAAAAGCAAATTAGCAAGCAAATATGAAGTAAGTCCATGCACATTATACACCTTGATTACCTGTTCACGAACAAGTACCAAACAACGGAATAAAAAAACATTATCGCAACAAAAAACCTTTCATCGCGGTCACAGAACGTAGCCGCGATCCAGTTCCTCGCTTCCTTTAGTTTTCCTTTTTAATCTGGGTCATCTTAAGCCTTTACGGGCAAAGCAATTAGGTATTGTGGGCTGAGGGGCGGGAATTGCACTGCTCGTGCCTTCAAATAGAATATCTAACTGTTCTATAGAATGCCTAGAACTACATACGTGGGGATATGGTAGTGCATCATATTGAACGAAATTTAGCAAAGAGGGAATCATACTGAAATACGAGGTGTGTTCAAAAAGTAAGGTGACTTTTCAAATTTCGCGGGCAACGTACTTTCGATTATCGATTTTTTTTGTTTTGTTATCTTGGTACACTCTTCCCGAACATCTGTACCAAGTTTCGAGTGTATAGCATTTTTTGTTTGGTTGTGAGAAGCGTAAAGGTTATAATAAGTGTTTTGCGTGCTCGGCGATTTCTTGCTATCGAAAAATATCTATATAAAAATCAAAGGATTTGCATCAAATTTTGTGTAAAAAATACAATAAAGTGCTCCGAAACACTTGAAATGTTGACAGTGGCATACGGTGAAACTGTTCTGAGTAAAAAAAATGTTTACAAGTGGTACAAACTCTTCCAAGATGGCCGGGAAGATGCCAATGACGAGCCTCGCTCTGGACGCCCAAGTACACTCTTCCCGAACATCTGTACCAAGTTTCGAGTGTATAGCATTTTTTGTTTGGTTGTGAGAAGCGTAAAGGTTATAATAAGTGTTTTGCGTGCTCGGCGATTTCTTGCTATCGAAAAATCTATATATAAAATCAAAGGATTTGCATCAAATTTTGTGTAAAAAATACAATAAAGTGCTCCGAAACACTTGAAATGTTGACAGTGGCATACGGTGAAACTGTTCTGAGTAAAAAAAATGTTTACAAGTGGTACAAACTCTTCCAAGATGGCCGGGAAGATGCCAATGACGAGCCTCGCTCTGGACGCCCAAGTACGTCAACAACTGATGAAAACGTTCAAGCAGTGAAGAAAAAATTGTTCTGGAAAATTGTCGAATCACTATCAGAGAAGTTGCTGAGGATGTTGGTATATCGCTTGTCTCGTGCCATGAAATTTTTTCTAACGTTTTGGGCATGAGACGTGTGTCGGCGAAGTTTGTTCCGAAATTGCTAAATTTTGACCAAATGCCCCTGCTCACTCATCTTTGCTTTGAGATATTTTTTGGCCAAAAACAACACCACAATCATGCCTCAGCAATCATATTCACCGGATTTGGCCCCATGTGACTTTTTCTTGTTCCCAAAACTAAAGAGACCTATGAAAGGACGGAGATTTGCAACGATTGAAGAGATAAAGACTGCATCGCTGGAAGAGCTCAAGGCTATACCGAAAAGTGCTTATGAGAAGTGCTTTGAGGATTGGAAAAACCGTTGGCATAAGTGTATTGTATCTGAGGGGGATTACTTTGAAGGGGACAATATAAATATTGATAAATAAATAAATATTTTTTCTTAAAATACAAAGTCACCTTATTTTTTTAACACACCTCGTAGAGTTACTAGACTATCGGAAGTTCCTCATTCCCAGAGGTCTACGATTCTAATTTTTAACCCTTAACAACCCACAAGTGTCTTGCGGACACAATTTTGCGTTTATGTTCTCATAAAAACTAAAGTATTTATTTTTATGAATTGGCCTTTTATCTAATTTATCGCCAATGTTTTACGAATCTAAATGTGCAATGAAAATATTTGTAACATGAATAATTTATTATTTTTGGTTAATAAACGAAAATAGTACTTCATCAATCCACAAGTGTCCAACAGACACAATCATATTTTGTATGATTCGAGTGTGAAGGTAGATTGTTTTTTATTTACATTTAGGACTTATAATTTTATTAACTAATTTTCGACCCAAGAAAATCAATATTGAGTCTAATGTATTTGGATTTTATAAAAATGTGATATTGGTCACCTATGTACCAAAAAAGAATCGTGCTATAATTTTATGTCAATGATACATCATGAAAAGAAAGAAGATGTGAAAAAAAAAACAACAAATCTGAAATAAACTAGTACTACAACTCCACCAAGGGAGGTGTCGATACGCTGGACTAGAATCAGATGGTTCATGAGTATATAGTTCAGCGTAAAACAAATAGGTGGCCAATAGCATTTTTTCAAAATATTACTGATGTTGTTGGCATGCATCGCTTATTATATGGAAAAATATAGGTACATCCCGATTGGAACTCACGTAAAAAAATACAGTTAGAAAACTATTTTTACGTGAAATCGCAACCGTGTCAACACCTCATACGAGTATATGGAGACGAAGCACGAAAGGACTGTCAAGTTACCACTTAGCAGCCATGCAAGATGTGACAGAGTCAAATCAGGAAGCTACTCAATCACCTGAACCTGCTGCGAAAAGGAAGAAGCGTTGTTATTTGCCCTTTGAAATTATAAACAGTCTTGTGATAAATGTAATCGCAATGTCTGCTCTGAACATTTTGAAAAAAATAATATTTGCAATATCTGTAAAAATACATTACTGAAATACATTATACTGTCTTTTTCATTCAAAATAACTTTCTTTTTTTCATCATACCTTACATTTAAAAAAAGTGTCTGTTGGACACTACTGGTCATTTACGTCACAAAGGCATTCTGGATAGTTAAGGGTTAAACAAAGTTATATTCATACGAGTACTTTGATTACCAATGGGTCCATGATATTTTAAATTTCATCTCCTTATGGGTATATAAAAAATTAGACTGCGGTCACCAACCCGCCGCCTATGGTGACTATGGGCACAAACCCCACTATGGCCTTGTGGCGTGCTATGGGGGAGGCCTACGTCCAGCAGTGGACTGCAATAGGCTGAAGACGAATGGGTCTATGAATTTGTTTGGTACAACTGTACCTACGGTAGTGTAACTACACTAAACTGTTAATAGTGACTACACTACTGATACTGATATACTTTTTTTTAAATAACTGGACATGTCATGGATCCATTGAGAACAAATGTATGTAATGGAATTGAAAAATTTTCATAGTCCCGTTGGGAACTAGAGAGCATTCCGTCATATTTTCCAAACAAGATACTTACCAATAACATGAAATACGGTTGATTATTTATCTCTATCAAATTTCTCTTTGCCCAAAATGGGACGGGGATTTTCATTCCATTTCAATTTTCTTGATTGATGACATCTCCGTTACCGCTGAGAATTCCAAGCTTTGAAGCGGTTTCAGTTTTGTAAACATGGAGTAGGCACATCGTAGATGTACCTACGTACATCACGTAGGTAGGTATACACACGGTAGTGTTCCCGTAACGAGGAAGCCAGAACGTCAGCCCGCCTAGCATGGCCACGCATTGTGGATATCGTATCGTCTATATACAAAATTCAACCTTGCGGCTATATTTATCGTATTTTGACAGACTAAATGTCGATAAATCGGTTTATATATCGTGTTTCGCAGGTCATGCTACTAGAGCTGGGTCATGAGAGCCACGTTTGTCATAGCGAGAAGAGATGTAAAAGATCGGTGATGTTCATAGCGCATAGACGAATTTGAGAAAACGCCTTCGAGCTCGTTAGTCGACTTTTAGTACATGCGCGGGAGATGCAGCTGATGTATTCTAATGAAGCCAGAATGTACAATTTGTTGAAGAACATCATGTCACCAACGTCTTAATTTCTAGTTACGCGGTTAGAAAGATAACTTTATAATGGAAACGCGATTATCAATGTAGTTACCTTTCTCTATGGCGATGACTTCCTTCCCATTATAGACTATCCTACGCATTAGACATTAAACCTCCTTCGTGTGTGCTCCATGACTAACCAATATAAATTGCCGACAGGTATGCCTTCAAGCGAAAATTAATGAACAATATTAATTATTTTATGACGATTGATAAAGGAATTCAAGCAAATCTGTCTAGATTTTATCACAATACATACAAACAAATTAGAAAGGCTCTGTTCCCGGAATGAGGTAGCTACAACTGCAGGATCACGAAGCAGATCCTCATGGCCAGTCACTGCTACGTTTAGCATAGAAGGGACAGATGTAAATGATCAGTGAGAAGTTGCTAGGTTATTCACATGAGAGAATGCTCGAGTTCCTTAGTCGACTCTTACGACATGCACGGAAGGATATGCAGCTGATGTATTTTAGTGATCTTGTCGATTTATCACAATACGGATCGATAAAAAAAATTGCATGTTCTCGTGAACGAAATAACTTCACCAATAGCATTGAGATACATTCGAAAAACACATCATAGAGCAGAAATGTTGAGAATTGAAGACAAAATGTTGGTAGGTACGTACCGAGAAGTGTTAAATACCTCTCTGAAAAGCATTCAAGCCAATATTTTATTGAACGAATACCTGAGAATAGAGGCGAACACAATATCTCACTTCAAAGTGCACCGTTTGGAATTTTCAATATCTACCGTAGATCTCTGTGCACTATTAAATACCCTTAGCACTATGGTGTACATAATAAATAGGGACTCTAAGGTATTCTAAAATACCTCCATCTATTATTCATTTTGTCATATTCATCAGCATCACCTCACGGCAGTTTTCAACAGTAGAGAAATATCTCATTCCGAGAATTTTCATAAGCTATGTCATGTTTAAAGTCTAATTTAAGATTTACATGTTTATGACCCTGTAACTTACCTCCAGCAATAGTGGTTAACGGTAAGTGAATTTTATGTAACACTAGCTGTTGCCCGCGACTTCGTCCGCGTCAACAAACAGAATAAAATATTTTAAAGTACTTCTGCGTAAATTATATTTTTTGTTTTATTTTCTTGTGGCAGAAGAACATACTGATTTTCTCCGCAACCCGATCTTGACAACGCGACATATAATTGGCCGTGTGAAAAGCAGTCTTGACGTAAGTCAATTCCAACGTGTTTAAACGTTTGCCCCTGTGATTTATTAATTGTTACAGCAAAAGATAACTTAACAGGGAATTGAATTCTTTTAAAATGTTGAATAACTTTTCCTAAGACGGTATTTTCATATCTCTCAAAATTTAGCTGGGCTGTTAAGGGTTCTGCATCAGGTTATCTAGACCTTCAATTTTATTACGTTATTAGAAAGTGCTTATCATGCTGAGCAACTTTTCCTAAGACGGTATTTTCATATCTCTCAAAGTTTAGCTGGGCTGCTAAGGGTTCTGCATCAGACAGTCTAGACCTTCAATTTTTTTCTTTCATATCATTTCTACGTCATTTTATTCTTTCATACATATTTTTTGGATAACTTGAACCGTTTACGCAGCGCACGCAACGGAAGTCTCCAAAGTTGAATAATTTTC
Organism: Carposina sasakii; assembly: GCA_014607495.2. Lineage (NCBI taxonomy): Eukaryota > Metazoa > Arthropoda > Insecta > Lepidoptera > Carposinidae > Carposina > Carposina sasakii. The sequence continues at coordinate 4,372,775 of CP053175.1, read as the reverse complement.
CCCGTTTTTTCCACATTTTCCTCTTATTCTTCGTCCCTATTGGTCGCACTGTGATTATATATAGCCTAAAGCCTTCCTCGATAAATGGACTATCCAACACAAAAAGAATTTTTTAATTCGACCCAGTAGTTCCGGAGATTAGCGCGTTCAATCAAACAAACAAACAAACAAACAAACTCTTCAGCTTTATAATATTAATTAATTAATTAATAATATATATTATAATATATATATTAGTATAGATTAAGCTCGCCTTTGTATAAAGTTTTTATAGTGCAATAAAGAATTATCTAACTATCTATCTGTAAGCAGTCTTAACTAACCATTTCGCGAAATACATAGGAAAGGAATTCTATTGAATTTTAGAGCTTACCTATGTGTGATGCAATCTATAATTCTCACTGGCTGCATAGTTGCACTGGCATTTCGCGTAATATTGGTATTATAGTACTGTAGTATATAGTTTTACTTCACTATCCGTACCTACATATCGAAACTACATGAAATAAAAGTTTTTTTTTTAATTAAGCAAGTTAACCAGAAGTTGCGCATGTTTTAAAAATGTCTTAGTTTCTAAAACGCATCCACTGCCTACCTATTGTTGTGATTGCAATATGGAAAAGATACGAAAATTATATTGCACATTGGATACGGGCTGGACAGGGAAATAGATGACAAAAGGCAAAAATAACTAGATCATCATACAGAAGTTGACGTTACCCTAATACTGTGATATAGAATATTATCATCAAAAGAAATAAGGCTTTTATTTAATAAAAGTAATTTAAATTCATTACAAAAAATTACCTCCCTTTCCTACATCAGCTTAATACGATTATACGGACATCTTTTGATCCCTATGCAAACAATCATATTGAGCCACTGTTTGTTTATGAAATAAGGCACATCAAAGAAAGCTGATTCTAACTGTAGTATATTTTTTGAGTTTTAAAGCGATTTGTAAGAGAATAATGGACCTTTTCAGTGAAATTTTTCCAGCACTGGATGTTTTGATACGCTTTTTTTGCGTTATAATTTCTGGCGACTAGCTCATACCACAAGCATGTTTTTTCTATTCGCTACACTAAACGCAAGTGGAGTACGTTTCGATAGCAAATATTTTAAGTAAAATGTGATAATTACGTGATTCCTTATGACATCTAGGATAAAAAAGTCACCGTTGTTCTTATAAGAAATAATAAATGAAATTGTATTAGGCGTTACAATTCGAAAGTTCAAACATTCACTATGGGTGCGCCCACCACCGGGCCCTACACCCTCCACTGACCCTCGGATCTGATAACCCATAACTGTGAAAACAAGCACTTGCACTACCTACAATCGCCACGAGAAACCAGACCCGAGCACCTAGCATGCAAGATAATACATCGCACCATTTCCGAAATCAAAATATAATCCTGAGGATGCCACGGTTGTTGGCGAAACAGTTGATTTCGGAAATAGTGCGATGTATTATCTTGCATGCTAGGTGCTCTGGTCTGGTTACTCGTGGCGATCGTAGGTAGTGCAAGTACTTGTTTTCGCAGTTATGATGAGTTATCAGATCCGAGGGTCAGTGGAGGGTGTAGGGCCCGGTGGTGGGCGCACCCATAGTGAAAGAAATAATAAGACAATTTCAGGGATTTAATTTCACGGGAAACCTAAGGAACATCTGTAATTTACCTAAGTCTAATTTTAGTTTGGACTACTTTGGACACAATTGAATCTTGATTTAATCAACTAAATTATCGTTAATATTAACAAACTGGTATAGAAAATAAGAAATGATTAGACAATTTCAGTGATTTAATTTCATGGGAAACCTAAGGAACATCTGTAATTTACTAAGTCTTAGACTTTGGACACAATTGAATCTTAATTTAATCAACTAAATTATCGTTAATATTAACAAACTGGTATATAGAAAATAAGAAATAATAAGACAATTTCAGGGATTTAATTTCATGGGAAACCTAAGGAACATCTTTTATTTACTAAGTCTAATTTTAGTTTGGACACAATTGAATCTTCGATCGCGAAAAAGATCCCCCAGCCATTCTGCAGCATTAACAATCACAATATGTCCGCTCAAAGAATCGCATTTTAAATAAACGCCCCTTTGATATACAACCCTTCTTGCACCGAGCAATCTGATAGGTACACAGACATTAATCAGAGACACCCTGCATATTTTACTACAAGACTGACGGGTAAGAAAAACGGTATTACAAATTGAAGTCGCTTTCTTTTCTTTGAATTGCTGGTACCTATGTACGTACATAGTGTTGCTTACATTACATTAGGTATATTGAGGGTACGCGGAAAATATAAAACTTTACCTACCTAGTTTCTTGCATTTTTAGAACAAAAAACCAATATCGCAAATAACACACGAACAAAATTGCGCGTTCTAAAATATGCCTTTGTGAACATAAACGCCCTTACATTTTGCGTAGATCTTTTTAACTCGAAAACGTTTAAAGAAAAACAACTAATTATGTAAAAACTTTTGTCGGCAAGCCTGATTAGTCTAAAACACTTTCTTAAAATAACAAAGAGCATGCGAACAGAACACGCAAGAGAGTTCCCATAGTTAGAGCTATCGATACAAAAAATATCGGATTATTTATAGATTAACAGTTAACGATGTTATTAAACCGGATTTATTGACTGAAAATGGTAAACAAGTAGTTAAAGAATCATAAAACTGCCATAATGAGGTACTTTATTGAAGGGCCCTCGACGAAGTTGGTGCAGTTTATAAAGGAGTTCATAAAAATAATCGTTTTGCACCTAACTGTTTAAAACTGGCAAGATATCTTATTGTTTTCGACGAATATAGCTGAATAGATAGAAGACTTATCCCTAGAAACAAGTATGGTTTAACAAAATTCTATATTTTTCAGATTTTGTTGTAGGTAGCTACTTTGATATTGTACTATGATAAGCTGCATCACGACAATACCCAGCAAAACAATTTAGACCCGACCAAAAAACTAATTTCCACTCGTTGAAACATTGCCGACATAAATAACAAGATGGCCGAAACGGAAGCCAATGATCGCGACCGCAGATGACGCGCGATCTGCTATCATTACAGTCCCGTATCTTGTTCTTTTTGGCGGGAACGGACTGTGGCGCTAGCATCAAAGTCGTGGCTCTTCCTTCGGGATGCAAAAGCATTTAGTTTCGCAGACATCCGGCGAGACTTTTTCACGGTAATGGAGGATGCTTTTTTGGCATTATTTGCGGTGACTGCTAAAGCGGTTCTCGCTGCCCAGATGTGCATCGGCATGTAAATTTACTGCAATGCGATTGCTATATTAAGAACGTATCTATCTTGTGGGTTGCTTGATATTTATTATAAATTATTGATAAAAATAATGGTATTATATATATATATATATATATATATATGTTTTGAAGTTGAACACAAGGCAACTCAGACGGAACTAAATGAAAACATTCCACAGACACTAGCGCCGATATCGAGGGTCTTCTCATTTGAAATATGGTTTACAGTAAAGAGAAACCGTTTGGCGACATCAATCAGCTAAAGATGGCTTCCGCGTTCTTGTTGGATTCCTTGTAAAGTCAATCATTGTCCGATACGGGTTTAATTCACTGCTGACCTTATTACCGGCTAGGGTTGCCATAAAAAGCAATACCCTTAGCCAGAGTAACATAGTTTTGCAAAGTTCGTGACTTCCTCCAATAAGTAGTCTTTTAATGCGTGCGTTAAATAACTAACGGGATCAAGTCCAATTGCCATTGGAGGGAACGTAGACTCCTGGACTTTTGGAATGTAAAAGACTTACAAACGTAAAAATCTGAAAGCGCTTTTGGTCTATGCGTTAAAACTTAATAAGACTTCTTATAGACCTTATGAAGGACACTCATGGACACTGCCTTGTGTTAAAAGCAAATTAAATAAGAATAGAGTAGAGAGTACAGTTTATCTTCACCTTTTTATTTGTCAACTAATTTTCTGGAAAATAACAGCCCTACAGTAACTGCAAGCTTAAGATTGCCTTGCAATTCATCCCATAATTTAGGGATACCTATCTTGGTCAATCTCCTCACAAATAGTTTTAATTAAACGGTGTTTGTTACATTTCCATAATATTATCCTAGTTCGTGTTACACGTGTTAAAAATGTTATTGTTGAGTCAATCGGATGGATTACATCAAATTAGATTATTGATGCATGTTTGTAATTTGCATCCTTATTTACATGAAAAATAAGAGCCGTTTCTGACGCAGGTTATCACTGGAATATATCGACATCTCCTTTCGTGCATGTCGTAAGAGCCGTCTAAGGATCTTGGGCATTCTCTCCGGCGATAAGCTAGCAACTTGTCATAGATCTGCTACCGATATGCTAAACGTGGCAGTGAGATGCCCTAAATGATGATTTCGGGAACATAGTTGTGTCCATATGTAGGTACATGTACCTATAATTTAAGGCAAAAGCTATAGTTAGACCATCATCATAAGCATGACCGATTCCCAAGCTCTCTCTAGGCCTAACGTGGCCATTTGCCTTATAAAAACTAAATCCGACCCACCACGTCACAGAGTACAATAAAAGATGCGGCCATCACGTTTAATGACCTAGTAAACTGTAACATCCGATTGGCAATGTTCCCCAATGCAAGGTTACGCGCGGACAGCACCACGAATGTGCTGGCCAACGCCATTCATAAATCGTTTTCAATCGTATTTTATTGCCTTGAGGCTACCCTTACTCGAGCAGATAGTAGGTACTTTACGTCCTTAAAAAGCATTAACTAACTTTAATAGAGTGACTCAAAACATGTTGGCGTCACTATACAACTCTCATATTGTCAGAAATGTCAATCAACGATTGGAATGGGATGTAGACTGTCACTCACATGATCATCTAAGTGCGTACCTGGACTTCGGTATCTGAACCGATTGAAATAAAGGTGTTTGTTTGACCCAGTAAACTAAGACTGTAATGTCAAAGATAAGAATACTCATTTGCAAGGTTACGCCTCGACTCACCAACGTTGGTTCTAAAGTCGTTGTGTCTCGCCAACTTTTGAGTCAAGAGCCATTATCGTCTCTCGCCAATGTTGGACGGAGCCAAAAGCCAACGTCTCAGCATTCAGTAATCTCATTCATTTATTTCGGAATTGAAATTGACTGGCCTAACTTTGTTACTTAGGTCGATAAATGAACCGTATTGATTAGGAAACAAATGCCAATTTTCGAGTTATTAGCGAGAAGATTTTGCTGATAAAGGATATTCGATGATGGGTAGGGCAAGCACAAAACTCTCAACTGTCTGCAATAATATCGTTATAGTATTATATCAAATCACATAAATTTTGCATGCGAGTGGAGAGTTTGACGGAGCACATAAAAGTTCGTGCCTAACCTTACAGACAAAAATGACAATAAATATAACGATAATAATGTATCTTAGTTATTCGTTACTAAACTATTCATTCACAGTCAACTTAATTTTCTTGGCTATTCACTTGCTTGTACGTTCATGGCCAAACCAAATAAAATATATACTTCCAAAAAAACAACTTTCTTGTCAGGTTAGACACTGTTATCAATGACGAAAAGTCGAAAGGAAACGGATATTGATACTTTAGATTATTGTGATTATGTCGTGACGTAACATGAAGATCATCAATCAGCCAATAATATCTCGCGTGTGATAACAGCCTTATCGGATAGTATAATAAAATATACTTGGCTAATCAAATTTCCTCTCTTTGAATCGAAAATAGTTATTCTTACTTCATATTAAGAATTCGCGGTAATTAGTCTTTCACACACGTCAGAAGTGGGATTACCCAATTCAAACCATTGAAATTGCGCTTCAAAGTTTCCAAAAATAGACTGAAGTTAACGCATGTCACATTTTATCATCCAAATAATAAATATCACTCACTAAGCCAGTCCATGATGAATTTATCATTGTACCAATCAATATAGTACGTAATTGGCATGCCGAATTCCCTGAATGAAAAATGGCGTCCGGATGTTAATGAAAACATAAATAAAATTCGCCCACGCGACCAGACCGACATTCATATGTCCTGCGCAATACATCCATACCTAATTGTAATCCCACTCGTGTATTCAGAGCAAGCAGTGCCACCAGTGTTATACAAACCTACGCCGTGGAACAGCGCGAAGAGATTTTCTGTTTGTATTTGAGTAGATCCTGGGTTTTAAAGTATAGTTGGAACTGGTAGGTGGCGCTGCGATCGGGATCGCACCTGCTGGTTCTCTAGTCATAGGAAAAATACAGTTTTGTAACGTCGAGAAGAACAAGTTTTGTCAGCGATGCTTTGCAATACGAAATACTTCAGTCCACCGAAGGATACCTTTGTTTCATTTGTATGTTACGGAGATAAAACAACCGCACCATTTGCCATTTTGCCACCAACAACTTTTGCCATTAAAAAGGTTATTAATTCAAATTATAATGCCACACAGTGCCAGGTAAATTAAAACGAGCCTTAGTTATTATTAATGGAGGGAGCTATTAGTATAAAGTTCATGATAAATTGTAACCTCTATTCGGTAGAGTAGCGGATGAGATAACCAAACTTTGCCTTGAAAATCAAAATTATCAGAAAGTCTTTACTGTTCGAAGCCTTGTCCAGCTATATTCCATTTCAGCTAAGCCATAGACCCTGGGATGAAACAAAAATCCTGGAAATCTAATTGTCTTGATTAGACTGTGTGCAGAAGAACACGGACAGAGTTACGTTACTTTCGAATTTTGTAATAGATTGAAAGGTAAATATTTTTCCACTATCACAACTTGTAATCATATCCTGCATGGAAACAAGTGAAATTAAACATATGGCGGAAATGCCGATAACGTATCAACAATACCCACAATACTGATTACAATGATGAACAAACACTTCAAGAGGAAAACCTATTTTCCAAGAACATGCTTTTAAAAAATTAGATATGCTGTTTACGGCTCGACTTCCTGGCATAGGTATTAGAAATTTCATTAGAAATTTCCTGTTAATGGATAAGCATAGACAAATCCTAAGCAATGAGTTTCAAAGTAAACTATATAGGGCTGATCCCATATGAAATGGGATAAGGGCAGGAAGATGCCATTGGTATCATAGAGAAGACACAGCATCTCTTCTAAACCATTAAAAAGAAAAGGACTCGTAGGTACCGTACCTACATATAACAAGACTTACCAATGAAGCGTTCAATCAAGCTTTTTTGGTGAGTTTTTTCATCTCCAGTCAAATTAAAACTTAAAACGCTCGTTTCCAATAAGATAATGGTATTACATTTTTGCGTAGGTTTTATGTAAAACACCTCCAACCTTGAACTATCTAGTATACGTTGTTTACAAACAAACTGTTTACTTTCGCATTTGATGTAAACAGTGGGCAATTGGAGTTTACTAATTTAAACGGGACAGAACAAAAACCAACGTTGTTTATACATTCCCGTAAACATGCAACAGTCAAAATACAATTCAAATAAGCAAATACCTGTGAGAACACGAGCTTAACACTTCTACGATGAGGAGGGACTTTGTGCCAACAATTTCTATGGAAATGTACTTATTTCCAGATACAGCGATTAAGAACAAAAGTCGCTAGAATTATTACACTTTTTCCTAAAATACTATCGATAGGTATCTTCTATCTACCAGCGTCTTCATCTATGAGGCAAGTTCCTTGGATGATCTGGGTAAGACCATTAAAATGGGCTCCTAAATCGATTTAGTTGCTTACCTAAACGGAATAGAGTCGCAATTTTGTATTCGCAGGTCCTTCAACTAAACTCGGAAAATAGCAAAATCTTTAGCAGTTATTTAAGCCGCTTGAATATTTATAGCATTCCTCTTTACAAAATCAACATATTGAAACTAAATTTCCCGTCATATAAGCTATGTACGTACGTACCTACTAACATACTATTGACACACGTGGTATATTTAACTCCAAAGACGTTCTGAATATTAATAATCTGAACACGCCTCCACACTTATCAATGAAACTGTATAAAACGAGCTTTGAAAAACTCATGTCATCTCGCTCTTTCAGCAGCTGCTTCGGCGATGTGCGAGCAAGAAAAGACGATCAAATCTCGTAGCAGAGTACAGCCATTCATGCAGAGTTGTGCGCGTACAGAACCGCCAATGGTGCCAAGGGCGAAGCGATACGATAGACATTTTCACTTCCTGCCCGGCTATTTTTGTTGGAAATTTCAGGGAAATATATACATGTTAACTATCTCAGATATCCATACTTCTATTCAGTAATAATTTATAAATACGAAAGTACTTAGAAACTTCTCAATGATCTGGTCCCGCATAAAATGCAAAACTCGACTTGGAATTTTTCTATAATCCTGTAGTAGTAGTAGGTTAAGTGTGAGTTTTCACTTCGAACTCGTTCGCGTTAACGTAAAGCAGCCAACCAATCACATTATGGCGTTGTAATGTGATGTCATAAAAGTGAGAACAACGTCGCTACGTGATTGGTTGAACTGTTTACGTTTACGCGATCGAGTTCGAAGTTAAAACTCGCACTAAGCCCTCTGGTTATCACTTGTAGGAAAGCAGCCATGAGTACACAACGTACAATAAGTCGGTAGAAGATATTCTTTAATACATACATACCTACATCTAACTATACACGGCTGATTTCACGTTATCCTTCTTGCCTATTTTACTTACTAAGGTTTTGCAACTAAAGTTACCATTTACGTCTAGGAGACGAATCTATCATAAACGTATTAAAATCTCGTATATGTTACGTTGGCGAAATATAAAATGTCAGGCATATAAAACGCGACTACAAAAGCTCGAAAGCGGCGTACCAACCAAGGGCGCGATACGATAGACGGTGTGACTTCCTCTCGTCGACTATTTTCGTACGGCCTTTCAAGTTTTTCTTTGTAGTTTTTATTTCAGTCTCTTTCTGTGAAAAAGTATCTCTTATCAATCTACCCACTAAACTTTACATAGGTAGGTACTTTACGCGCGGCTATGTTCTCTATAACTATGTATAAATTTTACATTGACGCTCCTACTTCGGAATATTATTGGTACCCTTACCCTTCGTGGCTCTGACGTTTTTGCAAGATTTTCAATGTAGTAAATTTATTAGGTACTTTTTTATTGTCACTTAAATACTTAAAGCTTGTAAGATCAAGTACGTGCAATCAGGTACCTACTGTACAATTTAGGTACCGAGCTAGAAAAATCCAGTCAAAGGGCGAATCCCTTTGTCTTACATGTCCATACTTACTTAGTAACTTTTCAGCGATCAGCGCAGCTTCAAAACTTCCTTTAATAAGAATAAAAAGGACATGTATAAATCACGAACTTATAATAAGCTAAGTATTAGATAAGAAGAATGTTTGTTGAGAAAACATAAAGAAATAACAACAAAGGAAAAAGAACAATAACTAAATAAACTCAATAACTAAAAGAGGGAAAACAGAAACGCCTTTGACAAGAAAATATCAAGTAGCATTATTGTTATCTTAAGTTACGTATGAGTAAGGAGAGTATCGGGTTCAAAAACTTATAAGGACACTCATAAATTGTAAACATGTGTATTGATTCAAATAAAAACTATATTATACAATTCCGTGGCCAATTGACTATGAGCGAAAATGCCGTGAATGGAAAAAAACTTATTTAAAAGTACATATTTGGAGCAATTCTACATATAAGTCCAACATTAATGAGGCAACCACATTTTAGAGGGTTTATAGATATCAATCCACGCAATTTACAGAAAGAAAGGTAAGGCATTTCAAAAATTCCGACATTGACGAGGGTAGCTCATATTATTGGAGTCTGGAGATATCGATGAAATAAATATTAACACACTACACAACACATTAACCTAGTCCCACAATAAGATCCCTAAGGTCGTGTGTCGTGGGTACTAAGCAACAGTATATAAATACATAGATAAGTATAGATAAACATCGATAACATCGAAATACATAGATAAACATCGATATTCATCATATCAAAGTTTGCACCTACCGGGATTCGAACCCAAAAACCTATGGCGTCGCAGGCAGGGTCACTACCTACTAGACCAATCGGCCGTTCTAAAATCAAAAATCGGCAAAATCTAAAATTCTATCAATGGAAAGAATTGAACCCATTATAAAACTGATTCTTACTTCCATTCCATCTGAATAAGTCACACCAACTCACACCTACAGGTCAATAAATAAAATGAATACCGCATAGATATATCTCTATAAAATACGATAAGAAAAGTTCCCTGGCACGTTTCCAACAACGACCGCTAGAAAACCCAGCGAGACCCAAAATAATCCATTCAAGAAAACCTGAAAATACGAATCGTACAATCAATTTAAATCAAACCTAAAACGCGAGACGATACCTTTGGAAATCGCAAACACAACTGCCGAATAATATCGGCGTAGATAGACTCGTAAGCTAAATTGAAACTTACAGCGTTTCAGCCAAAGACGATATTGGCGTGGGAGGTGAAAATAAAAGAACAATATACATTGAGGAGAGGGTCAAGTTCGAGGATTCAATTGGTTCATTGGGATTGGGATAGAAATACAATATAACTGGTGGTTTTTGTAAAACGTATCATTCGAACAGAAAATGGGTATGAATGAATATGAATGGGATTTTTAATCCACCTACATTTCTTTTTATAACATCCAAGAGAATAAATTCCAAATAAATCTAGCTGAATTCTAAAAGATAGGTCACACAGTTTGGTCCTTGGTCCTAAAACTCGGAGATCACTACGAGCTCACTCTCACATTTTGAAATATCCTTTACCTACTAAAATCGAAACCGGATCCATTAAGAATCGTACACTAAATTGTTGTTTCCGTCGTCGTGCTCACCCAAATGTCAAGTTATTTGAATGCTGGCATTTCACAGGGTCCACTCAAACTGAACTGGCTCGTTTACGTATCCATATACAAAACGTTTAACAGTTAGCTAATCTTACGTAATTTTAGTATTGAAAACTTAACTATTTACGTTACGGTCAATGAGATGGCTAAGGTAAAGCTGGGTTACAGTTTATATTATACTTGTTGCAGAGAGACGGACGCTGATTTAAGGTACCTAGACATTACATCTAAATAACTGAAATGAATAAAATAGGTTGGAGACTAAGGAAAAGCTAACCTTTAATTAAGCATGTCAAGGTAATACTTAATCTAGTTTTATGTCTAAAGCAGATATTAAAATTATGGAATCAAAAGAGGTCTAGCACAGGTTAAAAATCAACCTGAAATTTAAACTGGGTGGGACTAAGAAAGCTATCAAATGCATGTCAACTGTACCTACCAGTTTTATGTCTAGCAAGATTCTTTCGATATTATTCGATATAAAGTCAACAACTGAACCGACAACATAGCGTCGTCATCGACCGACGGTGTCCGAAAACAACAAAAGGGTGTATCTCCAAAATCTTCAAATATATTAAAAACATTGAACATTTCTTATATTTTGGCTCTGCAGCCAAAATTGTACGCTGTCTACAAAATCTACGAAAAACACTGTTGACATAGCTTCATTGTTGGTAACTGATCCCACTTCTGATAGCGTGTGAATTATAATCAAGATCTAGAACGAGCGGCGAATTTTGATGACCTTGTCTAAATCAATTTGTTGAAAGCTAAGCCAGTCAATGTCGCATGATCGTCTACGTCATCGTTAATTCACTTGGACCTATTCTCAACCTGCCAATTCGTTTTACGCAAAACATCATAAGCCATGTTAAGGATTGCACTGTGATATAAACGTTAGAATTTTGTAGCGAATATTCGTTAAACTCAATCGAAAAATGTTAGCCATTCCATTTGGCAGATTTACTGTATAAAGGAAATAATAATTAAGTATACTTATTTACTTACGCTTACTTTCTTTGCCTTACTACTGATTTGTAGTGCTTTGCAGTGCAAGAAAAATACCTAACATAAAAAACATGACATTATACACAACGTAGCATAGTCTGAAGAACCATTCCAAATGTAGCAAAATCTACGTCACAGGACAAATTCAGAAGGTGCGGAACACGGCACGGATGCTGGGACGAAAACGTTTCCGGCCTCCACGACTGTACAGTGTCAGAGTCTAAAATTGGAACAACTTTGTCACCTTTTCCCGGTTTCGGCATCAAGGAACGGCTAGTTCTTTGTTATCAAGGTCATGAAAGGAACAAAAACGACGCATTTATAACTGGGATATAATATGACAGCCACTCAGATCCTGTCTAACATATATTTAAAACTTCTTAACCAGTATTTTTTTAATTGTAGGAAGCGAGACGTTGACATCAGAGCTGAGCGACCTTCCGCAATGGAAATAAAACTGGAAACAATCCTGCTTATTCACAGTAGGTAGTTATAGTTACTCCCCAGATTCTTAGGTCGGCTTCAAAATGTTCGTTTTTACAGTCTCGCAGTAGAAACAATCTACAATCAAGTAAACTATGTATTTTGATCGGTCGCGTTGGAAATATTGGAAACTAGTGGGCGCCCGTAACTTCGTTCGCGTGGACTACAGAAAAAACAAAACAAAAATATTTTCCCGGGATCAAAAGTAGCCTATGCGTTAATCCAGGGTGTCAGCTAACTCCATACCAAATTTTATTAACAAACATCCATACATCTATCCATCCATCCATCAATACTCAAAAACTTTCACGTTTATAATATTAGTACGGTAGAAGCCAAGAGTTAGCGAAGCGAAAACCTCCGCTATACAACAATGAAGGTTCTAGGCTTCAGGGCAGACTCTGAAACTATTTGACTCGATAAACAAGGTAATATAACACTAAATAAATTCTCAAATGTCTAGCGAACTACTGAACTGTATTGGACCCCAAGGCAACCCCATCTCACGAGCTACCCACTCTATCTTTGTAAGAACACCACGTTGTAAGAGTAAAGAGGAGGTGGCCTACTCGTACATTTGTTGCCAAAAGGAACAGTGAGGCTGGTGGAAAAGTCGGACGATAAGTAGCCAATGACTAGTTCGCTAGTTACACTGTGAGGTATACATTGACGTTCGCATGTGTACATTGATATCGCACGTCCTCCACGTCCTTTCTTCATCCATCCACCCACCCTGAGTTTGAATGACTTCCTTGCCAAGGAACCGTAAATAAAACGCTTTAATGTTACATAATATAAAGTTATAGGAGAGAATTTATGTTAAAGTTTGTAAACACCCACGTAAATTATTTTCCTTTTGTAGATGTAACAAGCAAAAGGAAGCAGAGAAATGAATTAATGTTCCGCAGACAAGCTCAGGAACATACATTTGGTGTTTAAATTTGTTTGCAAACAAAATTATTAAAGTACCTACGAGTACATCCTGTGTAGTTACTGTGTGTGGGTATGTCAATTTTCTTGCATTTCGCTTAACTTTTTCAGATACACTCTGAGGTAAAGAATTAAATTATCTTTCTTCCATCAGGTAAAAACGAGTATGATATGGTGATAACTTATCACAATTCACAAAGGAAGGACAAATGTACTGAAAAGTCTGTCCAAAATGAAAGTCGTAAAATGAAACATGATCATAAAATCCCACTTGATCCTAAAAATACGCCCAAACTCCCGATTTCTCCGCTTGAACAATTAATTTATAAACAACTTTTGAATATTTTCCTGAATGAATTCCAAGAATAATTAATGTTGGACAAAAAAAATTAATTCTTGTTCCGTCCCAAATAGATGGGTACTAAATATGTTTATTTCTCTTTCACGATTGGTTTGCTGGAAGAAATCTCTCTTACCGCCAATTTTTATAACTGATCTTGAGAGATTTTTTGCATATCTTAGATTTAATCTTCAATTGTTTTCATACAAAATTTCAAATTAGGAATAAAATAATCCAAGATTCTTTTTGATCTCTCGTATTGAAATTGGCCGTTAGAGATAAGCACGCCTTTGTACATTTTCTTTGTCATAAACTTTATTTTTGAAAACTTTACTGTGTACAATAAAGCATAATAATAATAATAAATATAGGGGACTAATGAAACCTTTTCTAAACGAAGAAATAAATTGAAACATCCCGTTAAAACATCGGAGAATGAAACTAAAGAACCGTTGAATAGCATAAATTGCAGAGATCCACCTACTTCACCATTCTGAAGAGGAAAAACAGTCTGCCGCGCGCTAACAAGAAAGAAATGCTATTTTTCAATTTGCATAATAGTAAATATCAAAAGCGTATTCGTTTGTAATAGGACTAGCATTTTCAGGCTGCTGGATATAAAAAATTACATTTACCTACAACGTACTCGTACAAGGAGCAAATCACCCATCAGTCGCGTCATCCTAGTACTTTATTTGGTTTTGCTGTGTTCAAGACCTGATCTCTTCAGAACCGTTCCCTTACCAACTCATGCTGATGATAATGAATGAGTTGCCTTATGTAAGATTAGCTAGTTTTGCATCATTTATTAATACAGTTAGGTACTTGTATACAATCCTATAAACAATATAAGAAAGGTCCAGTAAGGATACAACAAGCTTTGGGATAAACCGAAATAGATTAGAGAACTTAGAATATGCCCTAGCTTGTACCCGATACGAGAAAAAAAAACATTTGAATAAGGACAAAGTCAAGGAAAGTAAATTAGAATATCAAAGCATCCAATTTTCCGGCTTAAATAATGGTTTTCCCGCAAGATAAGAATAACGCTGTAATTTTTCCTTGAGATAATTGTAGGGTATACGCGACATGATTCAAAGTGTAGTGGACATTGGACACTTACACGGACACCTGTACGTACATTAACTTTTTAATTTCCATGAGGGCCCTCGGGTAAATAAAAGTAAGGTAGTGACTAACTACTTTGTTCTTTTTGAGCCTGCATCGACCGACATGTAGTTAGTGTACCTTTGAAGCATTATGGTCAGAGAGGTGCAGAGTTTGATCTGCTCTGATATTGGAGTCTCACCTTCGCATTCCCATAGTTCTACTAATCTGATTTTTCCTGGCCAGTAAACTTTATACTTTATGTACAAATCATCCCTAAGAAAAGTTAGCAAACCAATTTTAAACGAACGTAATTCACTGCCTGTTACAATAAACTCATGTGGGTACAATAACCCTTTTTAATTTAGAACGGAAAGAGCAGTTAGCCCAGCTGTCGTGTACCACTTCCTTTAAGGGAGGCCAGCGTAGCGGAATACTGTTGCCGTTTTTACGCACATTTTTACGTACATTGAAGTTAAAGGCCAAAGTTTCCGCAAATTCCGGTAACTACCGTCCATCTATATATACAACCAGAGGGGTAAGCACGAACCTTTTTACGCGGCGTAACGCTAGCGACTCGCTAGCAAAATCTATGGGAATTGACAGTTTGATGATAGCGTTACGGACTATCGAGAGGTTCGTGCTTACCCCTCACATAGGACATCCCCAGTTCGAGATAAAATTCTTGTCACATTGGCGATACAAGACTAAGTCGTTTAGGAACTTTCAAGCCGTAAGGGTTTAAAATGTCATGACCGTTTAACGCGCTCTGGTCACTTGCATTCCAATTCCCACTCCCATTCGTATGAATATCCATTCAATATGGATATAATGGATGTAATATAAAGTAGACACCTCCGTGATGAAGTTACGCGCTTATACATTAAACAGGATAAAGACAAACTTCATACAACTGTAAACGGCGACTTAACTAGTGCCAATCGACACCAATGGAACCAATTGGAAGCGTTATTCGCACGGCCGCGCATAAACAACGGACCAGTTATTAACGTTATTTAGAACCGTTATTGAAGAATAACATAACGATACATCCGCCGGCTCTCGGAAACGCGTCGCTCGTGGGAATTATGCATGCCCTCTTCGTGCATTATTCTGCCGTTCGGGCACACATACACACGACTGTGGTCCGAAAATGGGGTAACCAGAACTGTAGGATCACGAAGGAGGTCCAACAGCCACGTTTAGCATAGCCGGGCCAGAAAGGCCGGAAAAGGTCAGTGATATATTACTAGACCATCGCCTGAGAGAACGCCCATGAATTCCTTAGTTGACTCTTACTACAAGCACGGAAGGAAATGAAGCTGATGTATTCTTGTGAAGCTCCGGCAATTGCTAACTGTATTGAGCAACGTATTGGAATAATTACCAGTCTCAATAAAAATTTATAGCAGTAGGTACGATTAGAGTACACCTCAATGACCAATTAATATGATAAGTAAACATTCATCATCATACTTAGTGATAATATTAATGTAAGTAGGTATGTAGATTATGTTATTATCATCAAGAAGGTTAGTATATAACCTGGCACATAATAAAGAATCCTGATGCAGTTTTTCTCAAATATAAATACAGACTTTTCCATACATATTACCAACATGGAGTTAAAGCTATACCTTCTCTACTGGCAGTAGTGGCAGTACCTAGTTACCAGTCGCGGAATCATTATGCAGTAGTAGACCATAATCCTCGCTTTGACGTGGAAAACTGGGATCAAATTACATAGCGCAAGTTATCATTATTAGACCACCTCGCTTTGACGTGAATACCTACTGAGATTTAGATTACGGAGCACACTGAACATCCAAGGAGTCAATGCAAAGTTTTTGCACTAAGCCTGCGCAGCCGCACTAATCATATAACTCCAGCCTGACCATGACTTCAATCGCTCATTTCCGGAGATATTGATTTATCAAGCCTGTCGTAATCCTTCCATTCATGATTAATATGTTTACATACCGATAGCGCCGGCGGATATTGTGAATGAACGTTATCTAGTGAATGGGGAACTTGGACAATTCATATTTACATTATATTGTACAGTGATACGCGTGCAGTTGCACTACATTACCGACTTTGAGAGCGCCAGATACAATATACACATACATATAATCACGCCTTTATCCCTTACGGGGTAGGCAGAGCACCAAGGGCTGATAGAACCACATGGTGCCACTTCTGACCAATTTTGAGGGTATAGTTGAGATGTACTAGTTCGGTTAGTAGTGACGGGTGGTTAGCCCATC
The DNA here is from genome assembly GCA_014607495.2 of Carposina sasakii. NCBI lineage: Eukaryota > Metazoa > Arthropoda > Insecta > Lepidoptera > Carposinidae > Carposina > Carposina sasakii. The sequence continues at coordinate 4,355,735 of CP053175.1, read as the reverse complement.
GCTTACAAAACACCAAGACCCTCTTGTCCGTCTATTGACTTGTACGTACAGTATGCCGGGAAGAGAAGCAGCTGTAGTATTATGCGTTTTTTTTTTACTCCCAGAGCAGCATAGAACAAACACGAGTAGATATTGTAACTTCAACACGACATGCATCTGTTGCAACCAGTGAAGGGTTCAGAATTAAGGTTTTGGGATTAACTAATTGACCTAGCTAATAGGCTTTAGATCCAGACTTTGAGAACCTTATTACAGCCTACGTAGGAATCTATACTGCCACAAGTATAGGTAAAATCTTACGGGACTCTGTAAACGTTTTTCTATGTCGCTTAGTGAGTGTTTTGGGTCAGGGCATCGCCGAAGAAAGCGTAGTCCTTTACAAAAAGCTATTGAACCTTTGAAAACATACAATTTTCAAGATCAATCGTAAAAAATGTTTTCATGTCATAACTAAGAGTGGACTAAGGAACTCAGGGGCGTTCCCTAGGGCGATGAGCTAGCAACAGTCTGAATGCATTATGCTAAACGTGCCTGTAAGGATCTTGTTCGTGATCGTTCAGCTTGGCTACCAATTTATGGAACGCAGCCGTGTGAATATGTATGAATATCATATAATTCTAAAAACGTCGCTATAAGCGATCCTACCTACTTAAATGAATAGTTCATAATCACGCATAACTTGGTAGGTAGGTACTATACATAGCAAAAGTGTCTAAAGAGCTATACTCACGCGCTAATGGGAAATGAAGACACATGATACTGATTGTCTATATGTACTTATACTGCACTTACATATGCAAACATTTAATTAGGTTAGGCATACTCTAGCGATCCGTTCATGATGGAGGTACAAAAGGGATGTATGTCAGGATAAATTATATGTATAATCAATCATGTATATGTGGTTACCTAGTTATGTTTGTGATGACCGGTTGGTGTAGTTGTTAGTGACCCTGCCTGCCACCATCCTGGGTTCGAATCACATATTAAGGTCTGTCTCCAAGTAGAAATATTCATATTTCTATATTTATTTATCTGTTTTATAAATATATCATTGCCTAGTACTTATGAATGACACAAGAATTTAGGGACCTTTGTGCGGGACTAGACTTGCTTAATGTGTTACAACTAACTAAGTATTGTAAGAAAGTGAATATTTTTTAAATTAAGTATTAGGTAAATAGATGTTTTTGCAATTGCCACTGAAAGCTCTGATGCTTGATAACCTTCATTGAAGAATCTACGTAAGTGTCCTTATAAACTTCATACAATTAAAACCTACTTACAAAATGAGCAGTCATATCATTCAAATACCTCGGCTGCCTGAGCTGTCAACAAGTACCAAATAAGGTCATACCAACAATACTTATGAATTGTTCAATATGCAAAACATGCACACATTGTGCACATAGACAATTGATTTTATAGCATAAGAGGACGCAAAGTATTTGCAAGTGCCATATCTGACTATCTGATGGGTTCCACATATTTGGGATACAATATAGTCAGGTGACAGAGATCAAATCGATAGACCTGTGTTGAACATAAAGATTTACATACTGAGGTGGTATCTATTTATAATAAAATTGATTATACTCCTAGAATTGCTACAAGATAACTGCACTCTTGGTTAACCCCTCAGTTACGCTGATTCATTACTTAACTATAACTTAAAGTTTGTTAGTCAGCCGTAAGATACACTGTTGGACTACCAACGAAATGAACTGGATATAAAGGCAGGATCAAAATAAATGAGATCTGTGTTGAAGTATAGTACTCGCAAACTGTTTTGTAAATGTGCCTACAAACATTACAATAGTCACTGAAGGCATCACAATAGATGTTTTTACAGCCTATCTATGGGAAAGTCCTAACCACAATAAATGCATAGAATTGAGAGAGACAGAACCACAGTGTTGTATAGTTCACCTACTCATAATCTAACATTACAATACCACACTGTTAAATGTACACAGTTGTCAATGTATTGTGAATTCACGAGGTAGGTATCAGTCTTTTTATTTAAACATACAACTATGGAAGCATCTAGCTAGGTACATAACACAATGGTAAGTAGTATAAAATACAAAAAAAAGAAATAAGTAATTAGAACACTGACTTTGAGAGAAAATTTGTAAAAATAATTGCCATATCTGCCCCACTACTGTAAATGTGGCTAATAGGATCCCATTTCAATTCCCAATCCTGCAGGTCTGGCAACCCCATTTTTGAAAACACAGCTGTACTTGGTTCCAGGCCAGTAACATTTAATAAAAATGAAAAAAACGCAGCTGTGTATTTATGTATGTATAACTGCCACAACACAGCTCAAAAATATTGCAGAAAGTTACTGCTTAGACATCCTAAAAAGACTGTTCATCAAGAATGTTGTAACCAAACATGTTGCCTACAAACAAATAAAAAAGTACTTATTGTGCACCTGCAAAGAGACAGGTGAAACCTGTATTGCATTAAGTTACCCAGTTGTTTTTACAACATAACCTACTATTAAATACTTAATAACAAATGGACCCTGTTAAGCGAAAATGTTCTGATCCACAGACAGGTCAAACGGAGATAATTGAGTTTTTGTGTTTATGAGGTACTCTATTTTGTTTGAACATATAGTACATTTTTTTTTGTTATTTTGAAGATATATTTATTTATTAATTTTCTGAACGTTCGTTTTCTGCATTACAGCCATTAAAGGGAAAATTTTCATCAAACTTTGTCTTGGAACGTTTTTGTAAAATTCTATAAGTATGAACTGCACTAGATAGTAGAACCCTCTTAAACATGTAGTCTGGCATCATTAACTCAATTTTGACAAACCTGTGGATTGGAATGTTTTCGCACAAGAAGGTCCAAATATGGGTATACTAAAATGTAATTTTATAGATTACCAAACTCAAGTGTCAGTTAAATGGTGTTGGAAGTTATAAAATAAATAGAGATTGATAGACTAGGAACCTAGCCTAGTAAAAAAATTTAAATGTCACATTAAAGCTAAGCCGGTTGGTGTCTTTACAAAATCAGATGAACATTCGAACATGTCTAAGAACTATAAAATAAATGCTTGCATAAACTCAGAAGTGAGCTCTACACCAACTTTTCTGATCAGTAATAAGTAATTTAGAAGTTTATTGTAATTGTTGCAGGTATGTATGCACAAAATTGCATAGATTTTTAATTAAAAGAGATACTTACTAACTAATTAGGTAATAGGTTTAGCTAATTACAAGATTGTTTATAATTATAAGCAGGGCTACAAATGATTACTACTGGGATTGGTTTTTCCTCAGATAAAGGCAAACGTTACTAACCTGTTTCCGAAGTTAGTCTTCCAAAACTCGGCGGCGTCACTCTTCGTTATGCGGAACTGGTCACCAGCAAATGTTCCATTGGGGAACATAGCCTTCAATTCACTTAACATGTGGCTAAACACCAAACTTAACTTAGTCAAATTCCGTCTATAAGGCGAATTCTCGTCAAACATCTTCTCTTTACCATCTTTGAACAACTTTATTGCCTGCTTACACTTCCTTATCAAATTAATAATAAATATATTAAAATGTTCGTTATTATTCAAAGCTTGCATATTATCGTCGTATTTATTGTAAATAACACGTAACCGCTGATATGTATCGGGCAGAATATCTAGAATAAACGGCGGACTATTTTTCAAGTTCATCTTGTGATGCTGACAAAGTTTGACAACTTTATCCATTAACTTCCATGTTTTGTCTAATGTCCTTTTGTCTGTAGCTAACTTTGTAGGGCACACAGCATCCGAGAAAGCCCCATGCAATTTAGAAATTAGAGAGGAAATGTTTTTCTGTTGTGATTTGTGACGAGGTGCCGCCATATTGAAAAGTCCACTGACATACAAATGAAAACAACAATTTTTAACTGCACTACCTATTTAGAACACTATCATCACTTAATAATCAGGCAATATAACATCTTGCGCTTTCTCATCACCATATAAATAAAACACATTTATTACAATTTTTACGTACAGCAAACAACGATCGCTCACTGACACATCGCCGACGCGTATGAAAATTTGACATTTCTTCATTTTCTTCGAACGACGAACGAAATGACAGTTAGTGTCAAAAAGACGGCGAGCATGGGAGTGAGAGAGCCACCAGTCGACCTGATTAGATTGCCATAAATTTGGCCAATCCCTATTTCTTAGCACTATTACAAAAATCAAATACATAAATATTCACTTAAAGTAAGTGAATATTTATTATTACTGCACATTAACCTAGCCACCCATAAACTAATCAATAAAAATGTTACATATAAAAGTTATCTCTATTAAGTAATACATACAAAAAGTGTTTATAAGATCCGCCCCCTGATTACAAGCGAAGCGAAGCAAAGCAATAGCGAAAATTGTATAATATTTGCCTTGAAATGTCAAAGTTCCTTGGAAATTCATTTTACGTAATACGAATTTGACAAGAAATCAGCAATTTACAATTTTCGCTATCGCTTTGCTTTTGCTAGTGAGATAATAAGGGGGCCGGACTCTAGTTCGGTACTATTTCACCGTTTCAGGGTTAAAAGGTTTTCTTATACATTTACATGGTATTTTAACTAAATATTTATGGCAACATTAAAAATTTGCGTCTTATTTTATCAAAGAAATATTTTATTTTGCTTTTATTAAATGAAAAAACTTTATGATAACAGTAGCTTTTTATTTTTTAACATTGTAACATATTTCTTATATTTGGCATGTTTATTATTTCACTCATCGTAAGTATAATTTTCACAATTTTTGTATACCTAATCAATCTTGTCACGAAATTAATCAAAACGCAAACAATAATCAAATAAGCGTCATCTATTAGCGACTCCTAGTACTTTTACTTGCATTGTTAACTCACTTACACCTTACTAGTGCTTAAAATAGTTTACTTCACTTACTGGTAGATGACAGTATATTGTAGTTCAGTGTGATGCTACAAGATGGCGCTGTTTCATTATAGTTCGGTTTAATTCAACAATAGCGCTGTAGAAAATTTATTTAGGTGTAAAAATTTGAGAGATTTTGTACTAAAAGAATAAGTTTTTTTCTACTTCCGCCGAGTTAACCATTCGCACGAAATCTTCAGATTCGTAAGCACCTTCTGTCGTGGTTGTATATTTCTTGCTCTTCCGTTTTCTAGCTTGACGTCCTGTTTTTCTAATTTCTCTGAAAATGAAACGTGAAGTTGAATATTTGTTTATAAATTTGTAGGTACCGTTTTCAAATATCCTGTCTTCCGTTTCATCAACAATACACCACAACATGACCCTGATAATCCTATAGAGGGAATTTAAAAGTTGGTGAACCAACAATCACTTTTTATACAGTGGTTCGGCCTGGCAAAAAGTTAATGGGTTCATATAAAATTTAACATAAAATAGATACTTAGATATAAGAACTTTTTCAAATAATATTGCGTTGAGACGTGCGCCTTTCTATTCTATCAGGGGGCGTAGGTTCGTCCCCAGTCACGGGACTTGTACTAAGTACTTACTGAATTTATTTCATGTACATACGATTTTTAATGTAGTAATAAGTATTGTCACCTAACTCGTGCCTCGGAAAGCATGTAAAACCGTTGGTCCTGCGCCTGTTCTCTCCTATCTTACTTATAGACTTTTCGTCCTATCGAACTATGAGAGTGAAGGAAAAGAGAATGCACCTGTGTGCGCATACACTTGTGCACTATAAAATCTCTTACGAAGTTTTCTGATCTCCGTTGAGTTGGCTGCCATGACCGAAATTCGGTCGAAGATATTATTTATTTACTCAAAACTATCCATCTGTCTGTAATTTACTTACCTACATATTGCAGGTTGACTACTGACACTTCTGTAGGTCAAAAGGATTTCAAATTAGGAGGTACCTATAATAAACATAACGTAGCTACCAAGTTTTATCGAAATTCTTTCAGTAGGTTTTACTTAGATTTATCTAAACATCTTCACAATCATACACAATTACAAAAGATATTAGTTGAATAATAATAAGATAAGATTAATTCACAACACAACACAGATATATATTAAAAAAAAACATTTAATTACTTGTCTTGCAAACATGGATTTGTCTCGTGCAGGCTAAACTTTAAAATGGCGTTCTTCACACCTATTAAAACATTATCAGCAGAATCCATTGCAAAGGAATTCACTCCATCAACGTTAAAACATCCAATCTTCTTAGCCGCCTCAATTTCATAATCAATTCTATAGAAACAACTATTTTCATCCATTGCATACACATTATCTGATCTACTCAAAAATATGCTTGTGGTCCTATCGCTGGGCAATCCCTTTATTTTAATCGGTACAGCAAATCCTTGCTTAAGGATATATGGAGTTTTTACAGCAACAAAATAAATATTATTCCTTGTGTCTACAGTTAAACCGTGCCCATTGGGTATAGCAGGGAATGTTTCCTGTTTTAAACCATCATTGGTAATCTTTTGAACACGATTTTGTGGCCAGGTTGCTATAAACATTGTAGCACCATCCATAGTTGTAGCTACATACATAACATCTTCTCCCAAAGCAGAAAATAGTTCAAGAGTACCGTCTTTGTATTTATAAACTCCGTTATCAGTAGCCAAGTATACAATGTCGTTAAGGTTATCAATGCAAGTCGATTGTCCAAGCCCTGATACTCTTATTGGCTCAATTTCTCCGCTGGGTGTCAGCACACGTAACGACATCTTCATGTCGTCACTTATAAGTGTAAAATATACGTTCCCGGTTTTCCAATGCACGCTTATGTCAGCTGGCATTCCTGTTATGTTTATTCGTTCTTCTAAATGGTAATACGAGGAGGTAAATTTGATTAGGTTGGAGCATACGTGGTCTCTGTTGTAAAATCTGTTAAGATCTTGTCGTGTTAATGGCGGAATTGATTCTACCGTCATTATTGTTATTAGTAGATACAGTAGCATTGATTTTACTATTGATTTGTCTTCCATCTGGAAAAGAAAATGATTGATGACTTAATAAATTAATTCTTTACTAGATCCTTAAAAGATCGATGTACATACCTATCAATAAATTTTCCCGTGTCCCTATTAGGTAACTAATTGTATTAGGAGTCAACGTAATATATTATTGTCAAATATCTAGTCAGATAAGCTACTCAAAATATTCCTTCGTATGTATCAGATTTTACTTATTGTTAATGTTTTTTATTTGTCAGACTCTAACTACTGTAGTCGCTTAGGTACATTATAGGTGTGAAACATGACCACGGAGAAAATTTGCCATGACTATATGCCTGACCTACGTTACACTATATATGCCCATGATAGCATAATTATCTTTGGTAACTTCCAAAGTTACAAATTAAGTTAAATGACAAGCTAGAAAGGTCACAAATATTTTGGTAATCATAGATCGTGAGGAAACCAATTAAAATTTTACGTGCCTTTAGGTTCAAAGAAGGTTCAAAAATATAGAACAAATGGTTCCAGTATTTATGATTTATTTATAAACTGTTTTGAATACTTCATCAACACTAGAAGTGCACTTCTCGATCGTTACCAAAAATAAGTAAATTTAATCTCTACACGATACAATAAAGACTTTTCCTTTAGTAAAAGAGGGAAATAGATTCTTCCGAAGCAATCAAAGTTATACTCACATTGCAAGTAAATATAAATCAAATCACTTTCATATAACACGACAACACCGTCTCCAATTAAATATGTAACAAAACTGAGATAAGAAGACACCAACTCTCATTTATAGAGATAGTGTCGAAGAATTTTATTTGTTTACCAAATGGCTAATATATTATTTTGTTTATGTTATTGGAATAACGGATAATATTGACGATCATCTTAATCATATCCTATAATTATTATGAAATCAGTTTTACTAGTAATATGTTTCATCGCGTAATATTAAAATATTGGGAGAAGGATTAAATACTACATACATATAATCACGCCTTTATCCTTACGGGGTAGGCAGAGCACCAAGGGCAGATAGAAGAACCACATGGTGCCACTTCTGGTGGTCAGGTGGTCAGCCCATCTCCTACAAAACACCAAGACCCTCTTGTCCCTCGTGTACTTGTATGTACAGTATGCCCGGGAAGAGAAGCAATTGTAGTATTATACGTTTTTTTTTCATTCCCAGAGCAGCATAGAAGTAAATACTACCTACTGAAAAATATTTCAAATAATATGGCGGTGACGATGGGCAAATACCCCTCATGGCAGTCTTGTGGCGTGCACTGGGGGAGGCCTACGTCCAGCAGTAGACTGCAATAAGCCGATGATGAAGATGATATGATGAATATGGCAAAAGCCAAAGCTTTTTTCATAGTTTTTTTTCAATTCAACAAATTAATAAATTATTGTCAAAAATCCTGCGTCACCATTCATATGCAAATATCACAAAAAGAAATCGAGGGAAAAGTTTCTTCTATGCACTTATTCTACTACGAGTAAATCGTTTGATAATACCTTCTAATACTTAATTGAAATACATAGGTGCCTATCTACATCAACAATAGTATCAGTAGTACATTGAGTGACGATTTTGACTAATATAGCTTAGTTGATCAAACAACAGGCCCTACGTACTAAACCGAGAAGTAAGTATACGGAATATTACATAGGTATCTATAGCATAGGTAGGTAGAAATACAGCCAGAAAGTAAATAATAAAGAAAGTACAAGAACAAAAACTTAACTAGGCTCCCAAGAAACAACAAACAATTCCTACTAAACAGCCATAATTTAAACTAAATGACTCTGGCAACACTAACTGCCTGTGCCGAAAGAACTCGGCAATAATACTAAACGCCCTGAAGCTGAAAATTGCTGGAATACACGGCCATCTTGTTAAATTATCCGGCTTATAACAAAATGGCGTCTATATAAGCTTAGGCGAAACGACTAATGAGCATAATTTTATTATGTGAGTGACGGTAATTCCATGTTTTATTGTATTGATAATGTTATGTTCTCTCACCTACTACGGTTAATGACTTTAAGTGATATACTTATATATATACCTATAGGTACCTACATACGGCTCTGTTCTCGAAAAGAGGTAGCCATTAAGAGATCCTACAAGCACGTTCACTTAGCAGAGCTAGATGAAAAAGATCAGAGCCAACTGTCAACTGAGAGAACGCTCCCAGGTCCTTAGTCGACTTTTAGGACATGCACGGAAGGAAGGAAGGAAGGAATGCAGCTGATGTATTCTAGTGAAGACCCGCATCAGCACACATTTCTATCGCTAATTTTAGCGTCGGGTTTTTAGGTATGTTGGCTTGTTGGTGGTGATTGTTTTCCATTTTCACGTTGTAATCGCCTATCACGACATGGGGTGGTGGGGTTTCCGACACCATACGTCCAATTAATGGCTTAGTTATTTCAAAAATATATAAATAAACACATAAGATAGAGCGAGCCACACCTGTTGCTCAACAGAGTGAGATACCTAGTTAGAATAAGACATGTAGCTACCGTTATCTACCCGAAATGGGGTAGCCAGATGCAAGGATCCCAAGGGATCTTGCATCTGCCACAAGCCACGTTTAGTATAGTTTCGATGTTAATGGTCAGTGAAAAGTTGCTAGGTTATCGCCTGTGAGATTGCCCGAGTTCTCTAGTCGATTTTTAAGACATGCGAGGAAAGAGATGCAGCTGATGTATCCTAGTAAAGCCCCGCATCAGGACAGGACATGCTATTTAACGGAAGACCAGTGTTAAATGAAAGATATATATTTTGCTGTAGCATTATGCTGAGTGGTGGCCAATTTTTCGTCGTGCATTATTAATTGTTTTTATATATCCTATCTTATAATTCATGTTTATATTATATGGAGAAAAATAAATATGTTTCTTACTTTTTAACTATGTAAAGTAGCCCAGTTTTAACTCGTAATATATAAGAACCAACTTGCAAAGAAATATCTTGTTAATTTCAGGGAATTTCTCTTTTAGTTTAACGATTCCTTATTATGACGGTGTCTTTACAGGAACTGTTTGAATGAAAAATTGACGAAATTTACGAGAAATTAATGAGAATTCAGAAGTCGCCATCTTTAATTTCCGATATCGTGTCAGGAATAGAGTTTCGCAAATTAGGCAGGTAAAATGAATTCTTGATGCAAACCCAAATAATTCATTAAGCCAAAGAATTTAATATTATATATTAAAACCTATACACGATATTTTTCTCCATGGAAGCATACCTGGGAAGTAAAATATCAATGTTGAGTAAATAGACTGCGTTTTTCTGCATAAATGCACATAGACTCAGGATTTTTCACGAAAAATAATTAATATCTGTTTATAAAAAAACTAACATGCAATCAAAATTGAATACTTACTTTATTTCATGTATAAATACGTTAAAGGTGGCCACAAAAAAAACACCCTGTATACTTACTTATTATTAATTCTTCTATGCTGCTCTGGGATTGAAAAAAAAGTATAATACTTAGGTACTACAGCTACTTCTCTTCCCGGGCATACTGTACAAGTCAGGGACAAGAGGGTCTTGGTGTTTTGTAGGCGATGGGCTGTCACTACTAACCGAACTTGTACATCTCAACTATACCCTCAAAATTGGTCATAAGTGGCACCATATGGTTCTATCGGCCCTTGGTGCTCTGCCTACCCCGTAAGGGATAAAGGCGTGATTATACAGGGTGTTTTTTTGTGGCCACCTATACGTACTCTATACATGAAATAAAGTAAGTTTATGCCAAAAAAAATGCAGGGAAATTTTTTTTTTTTTTTTTAAAATTTTTTTTTAAATTCCTTGATCGTGTGAAATTTATAGAGTCTAGTGTTTATGTTAGTTTTTTTATAGACAGATATTAATTATTTTTCGTGAAAAAATCCTGCTACGCGCGTCTATGTGCATTTATGCAGAAAAACGCAGTCTATCTCAACTTTGGGCCCTAATATTTTGGAAACTTCCCAGGTATGCTTCCATTGATCTGATGATGAGGAGATTCCGTAGTTTTCGGGAACGTTGACGACAAAAATCATCCTGCATAACTCTCTTCTCGCAATATCTGCTTCTTCTTCTTTTTCTATTAGATATGCCACAGCATAACTGTGTACCTGAAATAGGCTAACTAGAACCATAGAGGACAGAACTTCAGGATAATAAAATTAAGGATCATGCGATAAAAACAGATCTTACATTTTGATTTTTAATTTGATTTTCTTAAATTTGTGACTCTATTTATGGCTTCTATATGCGAATCGAACCAGGACCTTCGGATCAGTAGGCAGGGTCACCAAGCAATCCGGTTGTAAATCTATCTTTAAAAAAACTTTATTCAAAACTTGTTTAATTTGCTCCTATCGGAACAGTAACGGTGTGTTTGATTGTTTGCGAAGTTATGTGTGATTTATTCTAATTATAAAGTCCTACAACGTCTGCGCTAGTGTCTACGTAACTCTGACACTGATTCATTTCTTTTATTTATTTCCGCGAACATTCGTCGGTGTTTATGATTAAAATCGGCTATAGACAGAGGCGACCTCGAGGCGACTACTCGGCGCCATGGTAGTAGGTTATAATAATAGGAAGGATAAGACTGATATAGGAATGAGAATTAGAAACAGTTAAAAGATTTGAAAGCTCTTGAGAGAACGCCTCTGAGTTGCATAGTCGGCTCTTCGGAAAGAGATGCAGCTGATGTATTCTAGTAGAGTTCTGCTTCAGAGAGGACAATACATAAGATTCCTGTTAGGTACCTACTTATTATATTTATTCCTTAATAGTACACAAATAAATATAGAATATACCGACACAGCCCGGAGGCCTATAAATGTTCCATACCTACATTTTGCTGTCAAATGTAATTTTTAAATCAGAGTCTAACTTTAGATACAGTTCTGTAATAACAACGTATAGCTTTAGAGAGTTTTAAATTTATTTATCTATCCTTAACTACCATCGGGATATCCACGTCATGATATCAGATGACCACAAAAACTCTTGTAGAATTTGCGTGGGCGACTCGAGTACTACAAGGTCCGTTTGGCAATATATTCTTTTATTTAAATACCTAAGTTTGGACATATACGATTCTGTATATCATGGTGTTATGAAACTAAAAAAGTCGTAATAATTGGAAAGTTGGCGAAAGTAGTCAATATCATTTATATCATAATATGGAGAGATTCCTAAACAATGAACTGTATGTACCTACTAGCCCAAGATTTACTTTGACTTCGAAAACTTTAGAATTTCCGTTCTTCCCGTTCCCGTGGGAATTTCGGAAAATTTCTTTTATTACGGATGCCTTTCTCATACAAAGGACACACCATCCAAGTTCAGGTGTCTAAAACAAGGCTTAGGCTGTGCGTTGATTCTCTGTCATTCAGACTAAAGCATTTATATGTACATATATAATAATAAAAATAAGCTTCCTTTATGGAATAATAGAGTGCAAAAATAGAGTGATACAAAAATAACATCTTAAGATTTATAGGTTTAGAATTCTTATACAAAATATTTTTTTTTTCAATTGAGATTAAATTATTCTATGCTGCTATGGGAGTGAAAAAAAAAAGTATAAATACTACAGCTGCTTCTCTTTCCGGGCATACTGTACAAGTCAGTAGAGGGACAAGAGGGTCTTGGTGTTTTGTAGGCGATGGGCTGACCACCTGTCACTACTAATCGAACTTGTACATCTCAACTATACCCTCAAAATTGGTCAGAAGTGGCACCATGTGGTTCTATCGGCCCTTGGTGCTCTGCCTACCCCGTAAGGGATAATGGCGTGATTATATGTATGTATGTATGGGTAAGATTAAAATATACCTATTGTTTGGGCTAGAGTTTTTTTTTTGTATGGCCCCAAGGAATACCACTTTTTTCTATCTTTAGCTGTGTTTAGCCATTCGCGGCCTCCCGTTGTCACTAATTCATCAGCCCATCTTACTTGCGGGCGGCCTCTCGCTCTTGTTCCTTGTGGTATGTACAGATAGATGTGGTATAAAAATAATTTCAATGATACAGTGGCTCCAGCAGAATATCAGCAGTGCAGGCTTCCCAACCTGCATATATGCTGAGCTGGGGCCGTTTTACAACAATCGAAAATCTACAACATCGCAAATCCGCGGGGCTCCACTTGAATACATCAGCTGCATATCCTTCCGTGCATAGGGATACCATATCTCAGGATTTGTCCTGATATTTCAGGATTTTTCGACCTTTCTCAGGATTGCCGACGGATTTTACAAATCTCGTGATATCTCAGGATTTTTAAAAATCTCTTTAATTAAAAGTTAAACCAACTAAAAATCTGTTAAAATCTATACTTATTTATCCAAGTGAAACAAACTAAAAATAATCTTTTGGTGACAACCCCGCCCCGCCGCCGTTTTAAGTGCGATATGCAAGTTGCAACGCGTGAGCTAGATCCGCAGTGTATAAAACGATAATAATACGTTTTTGGGAGAAAATTCTTAAACTGTATAAAATCTCAGGACTTTTTCATGGAAATCAGGCCTTTTCTCCGGTCTTTTGATTTTTTAATCTGGTAACCCTATCCATGCATGTCGTAAGCGTCAACTAAGGAACTCGAGCATCCTCTCAGGTTATAAGCTAGCTTATCAGCTCATCATTTACATCACCACTATTTTGTCACTCTGCTAAACGTGGGTGCAAACTATCCTGCAGTTGTGGAAACCCCATTACGGGGACACAGCCGTGTGGTATCTATTATATTTACCTACTATTAGGGTTAACAATGTCTGCCCGTGGGTATCGTACGAGGCGATTAAGGGTTTCCGGGAGGTGGGCAGCAGCGCCTCCCGTGTTGACAACATAGTCCAAAATACAAACTGCGGTCTCCAACCCGCTTGCCCAGCGTGGTGACTGTGGGCAAATACCCCCCATGGCAGTCTTGTGGCGTGCCCTGGGGGAGGCCTACGTCCAGCAGTGGACTGCAAGAGGCTGATGATGAGATGAAGGGTTAACAATAAAATTCATATTTATGCACATAATAGTTAATATTACCTACGTAATTGCGTGTGGACTGAACTAATTAACTCAATAGGATTGGCCCGATCGAATTGAATTAAAATTATTTCATTGTTAATAATATTTACTGTGCATTAACATTTTCATAACATTATGATAATGATTTTGTAGTACTCTGATAATTTGTAGGCGCTATACAGGGTGTGACAAGGCGTATGTTAAGCGAAACGCAAATTCAGCCTATAAAAAATCGAAGTAAGGTTGAGTCTTTCAAAAGTAAATTGAGAGATCATTTTCTTGCACTGGCTGATTGATCGGTTCTAATTATTTGCCGAATTGTTGCGTTTCCCAGCTTTTCCCATTGTGTTATTTATTTTATTCCTAGCCTGTATTGTAATATTATTATGTCTAACTTGTACTCTTATTATATTTATGTAACGTATATTTAATTTTTGTTTATTATAAAGTTACCTAGCTTTAATTGTGTCTGTACACATTATTACCTTTGTAGCTTATTTTTTGTAACTCTCTGGTATGCTGGAAGAAATCTTTTGCAGAGATAAGCACGCCTTTGTATGCATTTTTTTTTGTAAATTTCTCTGTGTTTATTGTAATGTCTTTGTGTAAAATAAAGAAGAATAAGTATGACCCCTATAAAGGTAAGTTACAACCATACGCAAGACAGAAAATAGGCATAAAATGTTTACAGATGGAGGAGTGTTTGTGCAGAGTGTATGAGGTTGTGCAGAGTGTATGAGGTTTTGCGAGATGACCGACAGTGTGCAGATTAGCTCAATTAAGTATTAATTTAAATTTTTATTATTTTTTATCACTGTTTTTTGAAATTTACTATGTTTATCTACTATTTCACTGTTTATTCGTTTTGTCTACTTTTTTTCTTTTATTTTTCCCCTAAACTTGACGGTACCTTGGTTTTACTGTAATGCCGCCAAGTCCGTGTAAATAAATAAATTCATGTCATTGTATTTATTGCCACAAAAATAGTTTTTCCCTAGCTATCGAGAAAAAGTCGATTATTATTTATTGATGTTGAGAGGTATAATGATTTTATGAATTTGCTAAATTTTATAAAAATGTTGTGAAATTAATATCAAATGACATATTTAGACGACAGAGGCGCGTTTGGTGACATGGTTGCATGTCAAATGTGCGTCAAATTGGCCTTCGGGACTATCGTTCTATAAGTTATGTTTCGATTCTATGAACCCATCTACGAAACGTCAACCAGCACGTCTAAATCATTGGACTATACCGTTTTCACACTAAGGTGGGTTCTTAGACAATTTTACATCGTTTGGAATCTATATTTTGCACGAAAAGCAGTTGGAAATGTGTATTCATTATATGATTTAACGAACGCGCGATAATGAAGACTTCCTATTAGAGCAAACGTGTCAGTAACGAACCTCTTTCAATTCGATCGAGAGATAATACTTTCTTTAACGCCCTATGTTTATAAATAGGGTCTTTATGTAGGTTTCAGTAATATCCTTATTTGATTTTACATGAGGCACACTCATACGAGTATCACAGGTTAAAACTTCAAGCAAACTTCTCAAACGCTTTCAAAACTCCGAAGTTAAATAGGCAGAAGAGAAGTGACGGAAACGACGAAAGTACCTTGTTATCTCTTTGCGGACATAACAAAGTTAAACAAAAATTATCTAAAAATATCACAGTCGTATCTCAAAGGGCTAGAGTCAACAATTCATAGCAGTTCTCACGACCCCGTAAGAAAATTTCAGAAGGTTTCAACCCATGGATCTTACTTATATTTTGGCTCCGTTTTGTGCTTGTTAAAAACTTTTAAGCATGTTTCCACATGTTCGCAAAGTAATTACTTACTCAGTTTAATCTCATTTGTGTTCAGAATACCTACCTATTTAGAGATTTAGCCAATTACGCCGAAAATGAGTTTAAATGTTGGACGATTTTCCGAACTTGGGAAGTGTCACTTTTAGCGCTGGTTTCTGGTGGACCAAAGAAAGCTTTTATGATAATATACAGGTGAAAGAAAAGGTATATGTTAAGCGAAAAGCTATAAAAACCAATGTGGGATTTGATTGGTTAATTAGGGTGTGTAATTTTCACACCACTGCCCATCTTTGGAAATTATAGACGTTATGTACCTACTTGACAAAGATGGCTGCTTTATACAAGCAACATCATGATCAATCATAATTTTCAGCTATGAGAACTCCACTGCTGAACATAGGCCTCCCCCAACCACCTCCACTCCGACCGGTCGGAAGCGGCCTGCATCCAACCGACGCCCACGACCTTGGTCGTCCGTCCATCTCGCGGGTGGCCTACCCATGGGCTGCGCTTGCCCATACATGGTATCCACTCTAGAGCATTTTGGCTCCATCGGCCATCAGTTCTTCGAGCTATGTGCTCTGGCCATTGCCACTTTAGCTTGCTGGACCGTTGGGCTATGTCGGTGACCTTACGTCTACGAATCCCCTTATTTCTGATTCAATCACGCAGAGAAATCCCGAGCAAACACGAACAAAACCATTGAATAACGGACATATCATTTAACCGACTTTGGGAAAGAATAGTTATGTTATAACAACCGGATTTTACCATCACGGAACCTTTTATTTGTTGAGACATATTTTTTGCTGTTCACCTATTTTGATGTAGGGTTAATAATGGGATAGGTTAGTATGGATATTGTAGTGGCTTGAGTTTCTTTTTAGGATATATAGCTTTCATATTTATTAAACACGAGCACAAACTAGCATGAGCTCTGAATTTTTCCAGGTTTTAAACAAATATTTTAGAATTTATTATTTTGATACATTTTGGATATATTATCTTCCTCTCGTATAGAAGTTATTATGGCGATTTTGTAGAAATTCGTCCATTCGACCAGGGCATTACATCCGTGCGAAGCCGGAGCGGGTCCCTAGTTATAAATATGAACCTTCCTCTTGGATCACTCTATCTATTGAAAAAAAAACCGCATCAAAATCCGTTGCGTAGTTTTAA
Source organism: Carposina sasakii (assembly GCA_014607495.2). Taxonomy (NCBI): domain Eukaryota; kingdom Metazoa; phylum Arthropoda; class Insecta; order Lepidoptera; family Carposinidae; genus Carposina; species Carposina sasakii. The sequence goes on along the minus strand of CP053175.1, from coordinate 4,338,722 downwards.
AGATCTAAACATAGATAGGGATAGACAGACAGCGGGAAGCGACTTCGTTTTATACTATGTAGTGATTCGAAATTTTGAAAGAAACCATTTTATTGCTGACCCCATAAATAACAGGATAAGGGCAGGAAGATGATGATTTCAAACACAGAACACGTTGTGATTTCAAAGCTGTTACAACTGGTACTAGATAAAGCCTTCTCCACACTATCCTAACCAGCTTCTTACTAACGATCTTAGTTTCGGAGCATCCGGTAATTACATGAGATACAGAATACATACAATTTTATACAAAAAAAAAAACTAAAATGCCGACAAATATACGTGATTATTGAGAAGTGGATCGCTTTCAATCCTTAAGTAGATGTATAGGGGAGGTGTTGTGGGAGACCTTTATGTACTCTGTACTGTACCTATCTTGAACAAATAAAGGATTTGTATTTGTTGTCATCAATTTAGGGCCGAATTATCCAAACGTCAGATAGCTTTTCAGAAGAATAAAGTTGATGATGTTGATATCATCATATGCTGTCATTTCTTTTTCTCCTTCTTTTTCTCAATGTAGTTATGTAGTTTCTTAGAATTTGTTTAATTGCACGTGTTACCCTGTTTGATAACAATTTCACTTTACTTGCTTGGCTTGCTGGAAGAGATCTCTGGTAGAGATAAGCTTGTCATTGTACATGCATCTCTTTTTTATGTTGTATGCCATATTTCTTTTTGGTATGTGCAATAAAGAATAAGAATAAGTTTTAGAGAAAGACAGCAATAACTTTATTCTTCTGATAGGCTATCTGGCGTTTGGAAAAATCAGCTCTTAGTCTATATAGAATAAACGACTAGATAATGTGATCGATTCTCACAGTTGTTCTTAAATCCTAACATTAAAATTTTATATTAAATGACTTAAAAAATAGAGGTTATGTTATGTCCCTCTTAACATATCCAGCTCAAGTAGCATGGCCTGCGAAACACGATATGTGTTCAGAAGAACCTCCTCGGTGGTGGACATAGACGTCGCGTCACCGTGACGTCTTATTTTATTCTTACTTGCTCTCCGACTCTCGTCGATGAACTGTATATTTCCTTTAATTCCTTGATTATACCCTTTATATTGAAACTACAGTCTATTAATTAGCCCTCGGGCCCACAATAATCCCGCGGGGCCTAAGCAATATGATAAACCGATTTATCGACATATAGCTTGTCAAAATACGATAAATATAGCCGCCATGTTGAATTTTGTATAGAGACGATACGATATCCACGATGCGTGGTCATGCTAGGGGGGCTGGTAGTCACTTCTTCTTTAGTCTAGTCAGTGCCTATCTTAAAAGGGAAAATAACTTAACATACCTATTCTCGTATTCATGCCTATAGTATATACGGTTATGTTACCAAAATGGGGTACCTAACTACACAGGATCACGAAGGATTCTCTACAACCACGTTAAAGATCATTGACAAGTTGTCTAGCACATCGCCCCTATCTTCCTTAGTCGACTCTTACGACATACACGGAAAAAGATGCAGTTGATGTATTCTAGTGAAGCTCATGCACTTGTACAGGGTGTAACAAAATCGCTATGAATATATCTGTAATTGTAAATACAATCTTAAAAAATAAATATGTGATTTCGAGTCTCAAAAAATGTGGATAGTGTAGTGTACAGTACCAGAGTCTGGCAACTTCGAATGGCTGTTTATATTGATGCTTTTATTTTTATAAAAAAGGTGAACTTTTGTAAAACGGCGGCAAAAGAGAATTATACAAATATTCATTCACCCACCCTTATATATCCCTTTTGTTGTAGATACTCCTACTAGTAGGATGCTTACACGCCCTAGTTTTGGTGAATCACGGACACGTGAAACCTCATTAGTGACGTCAGAGCTCGTACTGAAGGTACACCGGGAGCTGTATGCTACAACTTATCACAATGGCTACATACATATATATATAGAACACAAACAGCTATGTTCCCAAAGCGGGGAACATTGCTGACTGCGGGGCTTTACTATAATACGAGTATATCGGCAGCATCTTCTTACGTGCATGTCGTAGAAACCGGACATTCTCTCAGACGATAAGCTAGGAACTTGTTACTGATCACTAACATCTGTCCTAACTATGTTAAGCATGGCTATGGGACCTCCCTTATGATCCTACAGTTCAAGCTACCCAATTTTGGAAACACAGCCGTATCTATAAATATATATCGATATAACATTACTGATAAAAATACCAGCAGCTCCCACACAATCGACTTAGTCAATTAATCAGTATCGAATAGAGAATACCTATAGATACTCAATTTGAATTCGAGCCAGGATAACACAACAGCAGACAGGTCACCTTCAGTTCATCATCATCAATTTGCCCACCTTTACACACCTTTTATCCTACTCTCTCTAGTCCGTTGGCTTATTAATGTACCTTGAAAAAATGTTTGCAAATACCACGTTGTACCTAAAGGAAAATGTGATTGATGTATAGGTACATACGAGTAATACCGTTGTTTTAAACGATCAGCAATACATCCTACTAATATTATAAACGCGAAAGTTTGTAAGTATGGATGGATCTTTGTTACTCTTTCACGTAAAAACGGCTGGAGCGATTTTAATAAAATTTGGTATGGAGTTAGCTGACATCCTGGATTAACACATAGGCTTTTTATCCCGGATAATTTCGACATTTTGTTTTTTCTACAGTACACGCGGACGAAGTCGCGGGCGTCCACTAGTACATAATATACATATGGCTGTGTTCCCAAAATCGGGTAGCTAGAACACACAGGAACATATAGGAGATCCTACAATTACGTTTAGCATAGCGGGGACATATGTGAACAGACAGTGACAGGTTGCTAGCTTATCGCCTAAGAAAATTCTCTTACGACATGCACGGAAGGAGATGCAGCTGATGTATTCTAGTGAAGCCCCGTATCAGCATAGGACACCCACACAGCATTTTTTATGTATAGAAGATTTCTTTATTCCCCATTTTTTGTTTATGTAACTGGAAAATATATCTTAGAGAATCGACCATTTCGATTGCCCCGCAAGTAAGGATCCAATCTTACACACCGTCGCGGCCCGTCCCGATGTCGAGACTCGAGACTTATCTGATATCGATACTTTTATATCGATTCTTTTCTATTATATCCATAGACATAATTATGAGTAGATGTTAGGAACATAAATAGTAATATAAGTGTTATGTGTTATTAAACCATGTGTGCAATTGTATCATTATTAGGTCTGTTATCTGAGGTTAGGGGAAGATCGGGTAATGGGAGTCAGCGGGTAATAGTGGTCACCCACACATCTCCAAAAGTAACACTAATAGAAATGTATGGCCTGGGTAATGATTTCCTACTTAAATCTCGAGTTTTTCTATGTATATTTTGGTTTATTATTTTTTGTTCGTGGTAATGAATCGGGTGATCCCCATTGCCCGCTAGTGACCGCCACCCACAGAAAAAGATAGGGGAAAGGAGAAATATACAGGGTGATTTTTGGTCGTCAACGTTCCCGAAATCTACGGAATCTCCTCATCATCATGATCATTTTTCTCCATGGAACCTGGGAAGTGTCTGGTTTCCAAAATATTAGGGTCCAAATTTGAGTAAAAAGACTGCGTTTTTCTGCATAAATGCACATTGATGCGTGTAGCAAGATGACGCACGTGCCAAGAAGGGGACCGAAAGAGTAAAGAGGAAGGTTCTCCAGGAATCTAACGATACCTCTGTATCAGACGTGACGCGATTTGTGTTAGATTTTTGTATGATCCTCATTGCCCACAAGGTGACCTCATTACCCGTAACTTAGTGCAATGGGTGTCAAATCCGTTTTTTTTTGTACTTTTATATTTCCCAAAGATGATTATTAAAGTGATGATTACTGATCTCAAATTATACCTAATTAAGTAAATTTTTTTATGAGGTGGTTGCAATAAAAATTTGTTAATTTAACCTTTTGTATTCTAATTCTTGCTTATATGACCTCCATTACCCAATCTTCCCTTACCATTGAAAATAGATAAGAAATAATATAACGAATTGGATAGAGTAATATAATTAAAGGAAGAATAGAAGAATAATAAAGTAACCAAAATTAAACTAAATTGCCAACAGTGCTAATAAGCGCAACATTTGAGGTTAAATTTCATGGGTATGTTTGGAACGATAGATTTGAAAAACGTAACTGAAGCAAATAGGTGAAACAGTAATAAATAAGGTTTCTGAAGAACCTCTCAGGAACATCTAGTGTAGAAAATCAAATCAAAATACGCTTATAAGTACACACATATATATGTATACATATATGTATACAGTAAGCTTGTTCATTACAAAAGCGCTAGCATCATCATGCATAACTGCTAGCATCATTAGGTAGCCTTTTACAACTTTGCTACAGCGCAGTCGCGTGAAAATAGTTGTTGCATCCACTTATATCTATGGCCGATTTTTTATCGATACTTTTATCGATTCTTTGGCTACTTTATTTGTCCTTCTATTACTGATAAGGGGGTTGCGTTTATCCCTTATCACTAAATTGAATTGTTGGGACGAAAAGCGCCCAAAAGGTCTGTATGTATAACCGAAAGTGGCTAGGGCTGACACTAAGACGTTTTTATGAAATTTTTATGTTAAAGTTTTCATCAATGGACTGAAATAGGCTTATACAGGGTGTAAAAAGACAACGATGATTTTATAATACCTCGTATTCTTTGTAAGGTTAACGTCATTATCTTCTATAGAACCAACCCTGGGAAACGACAAAAAAATTATGAAAAAATACTGTCATTTTATTGCGAGCAATGTATTCGTTTGATGCAAAGTACATGTACTTATAAAACTAACATTATAGCATTTTGACATGGTATCTTTAAAAAAAAAGTTTGTTAACCGATATCAGATGGATATATGTAAAAAATATGATAATATTAATGTAACTTTGGACCTCAATATCTTGGAAACCCGTGGTTTGCCAGGGGTGCTTCCATAGAAAAAAATGATCGTGATGTTACAAAGAATACGGGGAATTAAAAGAACAAAGTTGTCTTTTTACACCCAGTATGTATGTCTTCAGATTACTAAATTTACTGATAAAGATTCTCTTTATACAATTATCCTGTTATTAAAAAAGGATAAAAAAGGACAATAATTCTGATTGAAACAGTATTTATAATATCGAACAAGAAATTAAAGTAAATTGATGCAAACAGAATGGTGTGGGAACTACATAATTTACGTATTTTGTTTAATGAATTCTCTATACTATCTGGGAAAATAAACATGTGATTTCTAGTTGAAATTTTCATGAATAGCTTCTGTATAGTATATAATCTTCATAGCAACTCGCCTAAAATGTCCCCTTATATTACACCCTGTATAAGTTAATAACCTTGATCAGTAACTGTTAATTCATTATAAATAATGAAAATAATTTATTAACGTCGATTCCGTAATTATTAAACGTAATTGAACTTAAAAAATTAGGTTTAAGCATGTCAAAACGCTAATTCTGGCATGTCACTTTTCTGACAGGTGGCAACTAAATTTATTATTTAATTGATATATATTGACGTTTCAACTTTTTTTTCAATTCACTTTAGGTTTGTGGTAAATCTAATTATACTTGTGTTGGTTTAATTAAGCTAGGTCCGACCATAAGAATTGTTTGGTGATGGTCAAAGTTTTTGACATTAGAAGCGTAAAATTACTTAAATTTATGAGGGCATCTAAAAGTTGGCAGTTTATCAAATATACTTAAAAATAAAGGTGTCTTTGGAGTCGTCAGCCCTTCAGCGAATATGATATGATGTTAAAACGTTCCTGAAGGGTTATTATAATAACCGTTGTTACAGAAGCACCAGAATGGTAAAAAAGACGACAAAATAATTCAGTGATTATCCACTTCTACAAGAACTCCTTCTGTGCTACTTTTATTTTATTTATTTTGATGTTTTAAGAACATTAGACTCGTTTTCAATGTTTTCTATAAAGTTTCCATTCATTACTACCCCTCATAATTTGATTTTTTTTTTATATTAAAGACATGGACTTGGACGCATGGTCCGTAGATTTCTTTGTCTTTCTTTCGGGATGAAATAAAAATATATATTTTTTCTTTTATCATTCATTTTTTGCTCTTTCTTTCACTCTTTTCTTTTTTTGACGGCATATACTGGCAACACAGATTATAATATTTAGAAATTTTTAGGTTTAGGATAAAGTGTGCAGTCAGAATAGCTTTAGCGACTAAAATTAAAAATTCAAACAACGTTTTATTGTTTTAAGCAGAAATGATAGGTTTTATCGTGATTTAAATGATGTCCTTTTTTTAAAGTAGAATATCTTAGGCGTGGTTTTCTCCAATTTGATTAAAATACATGAATTTACGCTTACAGTGAATTTATTTACTAAATTTAAATTTAGATATTTAGTACCCATTTTAAATTTAGATATTTTTACGTAAATTTAGGTTTAAGTGTGTGACTGCCGGAATCGACCACATTATCGTTCTTAACAATGAAATCGTATACTTACTTAAAAGACATAACTGAGATATCTACACCTATAAAAATTTAAACAATTCAGAGTCTTTTTCAGGTTAGTTACCTTCTTATGTTTTCCATAAATAAATTTCAGCTCATATGAAAAATAAAAAAAATGTGTACGATTTTTCAGGTTAGAGCGGCGTTGAAAAAAATGTGTAAAAAAACTTTTATACGGCCATTTACAAAAGGTTGTTTGGAAAATGAATTTTGAATTTCCCGCCATAGGCCTAACAGTTTCCGTAACCGGTTTTGAAAAAAAGAACAAGAAGATTCTGTACATTCAAAACCTTTTATTTTTTTAACGATATTGTTACACCGGTTGCACATTTCGGGCGCGCTGAAAATATGATGATTTTTTTATAGAACGTTCTCTCTTTTGTTTTATAGTTTTTATATGTATATTGTTTTAACAACGAATTTTAGAAAATAGACATATAAAAAGAATTCGTGTTATTTGTTTTGATAGGTACCTACTATAAGTAAAAAAAAAATTGTTGAGTTGGTATTAATTTCAATGTACTATGCTGATGCGGGGCTTTACTAGAATACATGAGCTGGATCTCCTTCCGTGCATGTCGTTAGAACTGGACATCCTCTCATGCGATAAGCTAGCAACTTGTCACTGATCACCTACGTCTGTGCTAGCTATGCCTAGCTCTAGCTACCACAACAAACACACAGCAGTGTGTATATGTATGTATTGTAATTTTCAACAGATTTTTTAAAACACAGTCTCAATTAACATGAAATATGTCACTCGTCCGTGAAACGCGACAGCCCTGCGCACGACCTGCTTATCTTTCGTATGATTAAACTCTCAAGCTGCTTGCGGAAAATAGAGGAAAGCACCCACTTTTCTTCTTGCACTACTTTTTTTATTCTATATTACTGTGGGTACGGTCGGCAGAGTCACCACAAGAAAGAAAAAAAAGGAGTTTTACAATAATAAACCGAGTTTACTGACTGGGTGCCACAAGATAGTTTGAGGTAAACCATGTAGTAGGGGGGTATATCTCAATAGATTTCTGCCATGGTGGCTGGAGTAAGCATAAAACCGAAGCTTGTGGAATCAAAAGGGGAAACAGTGAAAACCTAGGATACATAAAATAAATATTTTCTCACTCTTAAGGAAATAATAGTAAGGTCGCGGGCGTCGGTTGGATGCAGGCTGCTTCCGACCGGCCGGAGTGGAGGTTGTTGGGGGAGGCCTATGTCCAACAGTGGCCTCTCAGGGCTGTAAATGATGATGATGATGATGAAGTACATCTTTAGTATACATATATATGTATGTATAGGTACTACGTTGGTGACTTAAGATTATAAGTGACCTCATCTATAGTAATGTTACAAAAGGTGTACGGTTTGCTTATCTGGTTGAAAACGTTAATATAATCTATAATATAAAAAAGTGAATCCTTATTTTTGTTGGTAAGCGCGGATCTCGAGGACGACTGAACCGATTTCGCTAATTCTTTTTTTAGCGTAATCCTTGAAGTACAGGGGTGTTTTAACGAAGAGAAAATTTAAAAAAAAGCGTAAAAAAGTCTAAAAACAACCCTATTCTATACTTCCTTACAAAGAATTTGAAAGTTCGAATATTAGTTAGAGATTCCGGGAAGGCAAAACAAATTGAGTGACGTTAGTTCAAAGGCGTGGGACAGGACAACGTCTGTCGGGTCCGCTAGTCTATAATAAAATATAATTATAATCTATCTTCTATTCATTTAAAATGTCCTGTCCTAGATAACTAAGAATTCACGCATAGCCTAAAACTGATCTTAGAATACTAAAACTTGTAGGGTGTGTTCTTTGTATCACGCAGGCATCCGATAGAAAAAAAAAATCGAAATTTCCACGAAACTGAAAATGAACGGGATTTCTAAATTTTACGCGGACGAAGTTGTCCACTAGTCTACTAACAAAGCTGGAGAGTTCAGTTGTTACCCTAAACGTGCTTATAACTGTAACTAAACGGGGGTGAAAAGGGAAGTTATTTTTTTGCCCATGTCATCATCATCATCATCATCAGCCTATTGCAGTCCACTGCTGGACGTAGGCCTCCCCAGGGCACGCCACAAGACTGCCATGGGGGGTATTTGCCCATTCACCACACTGGGCAGGCGGGTTGGTGACCGCAGTTTGTATTTTGGACTATGTTGTCAACACGGGAGGCGCTGCTGCCCACCTCCCGGAAACCCTTAATCGCCTCGTACGATACTCACGGGCAGACATGGGGTGGTACGAATTCTACTCTGCCGGCACCACGCCGGTATAGGTATATAGTTCCAATATTTCAAATTATTGTGAGAAACTTCAATATCGCGTTCTAGGATTTGTATTGGAGTGTGGTACTGTATCCGATTGGTGGCTCCGCTACAACTACTGATTCGATGAAATTCGCGTGAGTACCTTTTTTGCAATCACTACCCGCGTTTAACATTCTGATGGTTTAAAACTGGCTGTCCCGGAGCCCGCGCCGCTTACAATGCCCTTTCTTACCTGCAATGCCACTGTTATGGCGAAGTGAGCCTGAGAGGATAATACCTTCCAAGGTAGTGTGGGTACCTATATCTTTGCTTGTACAACAGTCTTAGGATATATGAAATTTCGCACTTTAGGCTCTCAGTTATAAATAGACTATTAGTGTAAAATTATCATCGACAAATTCAACAACTGAAGTGTTCGTAACTTAATAACTGGCTTGTTAACTTAATACAGTTGCTAGCTTAATGCTTTTTAATGTCTAAAGAACATTGGATTCTTTATTTTATGTCATGTAACAATTCGAAGCGCAAATATTAATAGGTTGACTTCAGATCATGATTCCGAGGCAAAAACCACTCAAAATGCCAAAATGTCAAAAATATTACCCGATTTCTGGTATTTAACTATTAAATCAGACTAAGCATCTAACCATCTTAATTGACTTGTCTAGGCCAATATAAGTGGAGTTAAACTTAAAGTTCGTCTGTTTGAAAATCATTTAAGTTCCCGCGTGAATTAGAAACATAGAGTTACTTTAACTTGTGCGCTAAAGCTACTGTTTACTTTGCAAAAGTATGTTAAAGTAAACCGTATCCTTTAGTTATTCATACATACGACAACGGCTATATTCGCAAAAATCGCGTAGCTTTAACTGCGGATCAAAGGAAAGGAGATCCCATATTCATGTTTTGTAAAGCGGAGTCAGATGTTGAATATTAGTGACAAGTTACTAGCTCATATCTTGAGAGATTGCCTAAGTTGCTTAGTCGACTCTTACGACACGCACGCAAGGAGATGCAGCTGGTGTAGGTATTCATGACAGGTTGCTAACTCGTCGCCTGATATTATAAGCATCAATTTCAGTTTGTTTATTTATCTACAAAATCTAAATGAAAACATTGATAAACCTACAGTAAGGGGCGCTTAATTTGGCTGACAATACGCAGTATACAAAAGCATTGGTCCACAAAAATAACTGAATTATTAAATATCCGTTGTAAACCGTAAAAAACAGATCAAATGAGAGATTTTCGTTGAAAAACCGCTCTCCCGCAACAACTCAATCAACTGTAAAGCGTATGGCGATGCTGTACTTGCTTTAAGTATATTTTAGTTCAGTAGAATTTAGATGAAAGGGTCAGATGATATCTTGTCTTCGAAATTACATAAGTAACATATTATTGACTAAAACAAACTACATACTTATGAGATAACTTACTGTATTAGCTAATATTTTTAATCCTTTCGTTAAGTGTTAGAACTATGGACACACAAGTAATGACATAATATTAACGTGTAGCGTCGTAGCAAAAACTATATCAAAGTCAAAAATTATAATTTATCATAATAATGTTAATGTTAAAACTATAATTGTTTCCCCCTTTTAATCGTTTTGTCTCTTTTTCGCCGCGACCGCCCCATTGGCGCTGCGTTCTCTATTTGACAGTTGCCCAACGACCGAGTTCCCAACCGACCGCGGTGTCAAACCCTTGCTCGACAAGTGAATTTTCGTGTGTGATAAACGGACCTACCCAATAAGAGTGCCTGTACCTTTAAAAGTGGACTATAGTGAAGTACCAGTGCAGAATACCTAAATTGGATTGAAGCAAACCTAAACCCTACGAGATTCCGTGCGGAAGAAGAAAGAACACGGAGCCTACAAGGTTGACTTACCTATTTAAATCTCCCGTCAGCCCAGTACCTAAATTCCCTAAACAGCTAAAGATGACATTACATTTTGTCACTTTTGACTACCTATTATACCTAATCGTAGCAAAAATTGTACGCTGTTGTACCTACTCGTAGGTATCGGTATAACGATGACAATACTTTATTCACCTTATACAAGAATTGATTAAAAAACCGTTAATAATTCGTAACTAAACAAAAAGTAATGAAATGCTTGGAATAATTGATTTTGTTTGTACTTGAACTAAGTAACGGAAAGTTTATGGGTTACAGGTCCGTAAATACTTTCATACTTTAACATTGAAAAAAAAAACATTCTTATACTAGGTAGGTACTTAATATAAATGACATGAAAATTTTAAGAAATAAAAATATTTTAAATATTAAAATCTAAACAGTTCTTTACTGTACAGGGGTATGTTAAGTTAAAAAGCTATGTAAATAGAGGTCCTTTCTTAGAAAAATGATTTGCTGAGCAAAGACCAATCATTAATCTAAGGGTCCTTTCTACGAAATTGGAAAATCTTGATCACTTTTTTATTTTTCCAGATACTCATAGTATGGAGAGGCTTTTAAATTACTTAGGAATGTTCATACAATCTAGTAAAATAAACATTTGATTTTAAATCCTGTGGAAAGTATATTTAAAATGGGCTGTGGAAAAAAAATTATAAAAAAAAAATCCTTTTATAGTGTACATGTTTAGCCTTTCCTTCGCGCGTCTATGTTACACGCAGTCCAACTTCCCTAATATTTTGCTACTTCCCGGTACTATGGAGAAAAATAATCAATATTTTGTTTTCGGGAACGTTGACGACTAAAAATCATTCTGTATTTAAAATGGGCTAATTACATAGCCTTTCCTTTCTGTTACACTCAAACTTCGCTCACTAAATATTTTGTATATAAAAAGCAGCTCTATATGTTACACAGCCTTCTAAAACAACTAATAAAAGGTCATAACTTCATAAAAAGGAACAAGGAATGACCTTTAGACCTCATCCTCTAAATGACTTCATCCCTTAAGCTGGCATCAAGGCTCGACCCTTTGCAAATTAAAAATAAACTCATTTTTTTTTAGAACACACTAATCCTGAAGATACGATGCTACGGTTGGTGGCGAAACATAATATGTCGATTAACATTTTTAATTAATAAACATATGTCGATTAACATTTTTAATTGATTTTCGGATTAGCAGCTATGTACTTATGTTTGCATGCTAGGTGCTTGGATCTGGCTTCTTGTTGCGACTGTAGTGGCTTGTGTTCGTGACCATGAGTCGGCAGATCCGAGGGTTAGCGGAGGGTGTAGGGCCCGGTGGGAAAGTCGCGGGCAGATGACTTGCAATGACTTTACTTATGGTCGCAACGAAGGGGACAAAAAAACAGTTGTTAAAATAAATATACTAGAACCGTAATAAAATTTCTAGTCTACTCCAGAGGACCATGTACATAAAAGTGTGTGCATTATGTATACATTTTGTACATTTTGCCCGCACTTTTGTACATTTCAACTGAGTTATGGCACATTATACGGTTACGATTATTAGGCTCACGCAAGATGGTTAATAAAAAAATATGGCTGGAATTTATACGGTTTTGACAACGTCGTCGTGAAGAGGACAACATCTTTGGCGTGTTAAATTGTGTTAAATACTAAACAAACTCATCATTTTTCTGTTCTCATCCATTATTTTTGGGAATGACGCAATACAGTTTCTTTCGATAATACGAGTAATGCTATTTTCTCATATTGTAATAAAATTTTAGAATATCCAGTCTTAGTCGGGAATCCACTTTAGTCTCGAGCCTTAAAAACTTGTCTCACTTGTGCCGGGATTACATATTTGAGCCGTTTGGGGGTTGAAACAATGGGGCCATGGGGTCCGGGTGCGCATGTTCTCTTCAGGGGCATTTCTTAAAGATTGGTCGAAGCATCCCATGACCAGAGGGCTGGTGCCTATTATGGCTAAAACGTAAGCCTCGCTATACAGCGGGGCAACGCGGCCAGCCTTTTGGGTACGCTGCCATCGGTGGAGGATTTGCAGGCCGTCTTCTATTTGTGAATATTTTCAGGTAATAGGTAGTTAATATTTAATTTTAATTTAATTTATGTGGATGCAGTATTCCCCAATGTTCATGATATAGAGATCAGCAAATCATTGGCTGCCAATCATCAATGATCATTAAATATGATTGACAGCCCCTGAATACAGACAGTGCATTAGTATAATCGGGGCTTTGTTCAAGTATTGTGTATTTGCGAGCTAAATAATGGATTTATTTAGTTTAGTAGGGTAAACACTCTACTACCCTAATCTAATACTATCAATACTAATATTATAAACAGGAATGATTCTAATATTGAAAAAAAAAATACCATAAGTTTATTAATTGTAAAAGTAATAAAATTCAAAAAGGGTTTCAAGCTTTCAGCTTTAAAAATGATGTAATTTCCATATAAACTTTCATCCCCTATTTCAACCTCTTACAACCCTTTGTTCGCATTAAAAAGCATATCTCCTTTCTCAGGCTCTAGCTAGACTACCTGTTTAGCAATTTTTATTCAAAGCCGTTAAGTTGTTTTACCGTGAAAGTGCGAAACACAGACAGACAGAGTAACTTTATTATAAAAAATTTGTAACCTGTAAGATAAAGAAAGACGAGTGTTTTGGCACTTTTGTACAAAAGCAGCCAATTTGCTGAGATTAGCGCCATCTGCTTGTCGATGGCATACACTACACCTGTAAGTTATGATGAAGATTAGGGTGCTGTCAGATGGAGGATTTTGCACATCGCTACTAACGAAGACTTAGTCTTCTTATTTTACCAGCCTATTTCAGTCCACAGCGGATTTAGGCTTGTCCCAGGGAACGCCACAAGGCCACCGCAAAATCCTAGAACGCGATATCAAAGTTTCACAGAATGGACTTTATTCATACAAGACCCAAATAAGGACTATTATCCCGGTGGGCCCGGAAGAGCTTCGCTTTTCACTAACCCCCATAGTGGCATTGACTAAAGTTAGGTTAGGTTAGTTTAGGTTAGGTTTCCACCCCTCATGGGCATAAGTCTGAGGAAGCTGGGTGGGTGATATCCGAACGAGGCAAGTCCCCAGATGGAGGATTCGTCCGAGGGGGCTGTCCGGTCCCTCTATGGGAAATGGGAACTCTCCAAGGCAAGTGTAGTTCCTGTCGGGGCTTGGCATCTACTGGAGGCTCTGTATCATGAATTGACCCGCTCTGTAATATGGACGGCTCGAGAATGAAGAGCTGCATCGCGAAATGGTAGGTGCCAGGGGGCACTCGAGTGCGAAAGTAGTCAATGAGGATCCAGGACAGGTCGCAGCACGGGATCTGAGGCAGAATGCTTCGATAGTCCCATGGCCCCGTGCAAGCAACGAAGAGGACGCCGTAGGAGTTTAGTGGATATTCCCTGGCCTTCATCTTTTCGGTCTATGGCGAGTCCTACATAACACGCCTTCTCAGAACGTGGCGCTAGTATCTCTATACGAATCCCTCTACGTAGAAAAATAGGTTAGGTTGAGTAGTAGGACCACTCCTCATGCTCGAGGAGGAATCTGTTCGTTCTCTCTTTATGCAGAGGGACTTTGGATGGCTCCAAGTAGGATCAGCAATGGCTTGCACAATAGAGACAAAGAAGGGCGTTCGCAGTTCCTACCGTGGCTCGGCATCTACATAGGGTCTGCATCATACTCGCTGGCAACTCTAGCGCCCTTTTCCCAATGATTGAAATATATAGGTATACATGGACCAATACAACAACTTGTGGCCCGGTGGGGCCGGAAGCGCTTCCCTTTTCACCACCCCCCCACATTGGTGACCCCTGTGAACTGTACATACGCAACCTTCAGCCTTCAGGAACTTCACCATCATCGCAGCACTCCGCAGCAAAGGTATCATCACAACAGCATCACCTCTCCTCTCCTTCCACGACAGCAGCAGCAGCATGCCAGCAGCCAGCAGATTCATAAGACATGACAGCTTCTTGGACCTGTTAGCAACGCACGCACGCAACGGTATCACGGCACATGTTCCCAGTCCACGCGCAGACCAGAACACATCAGCCGCAACACGTTCCCAGTCGACTCACCGACCAGAACGCATCTCGCCTGCACGCTCGTCGCAACACTTTCCGGTCGACTCACTGACCCGAATGCATACTTGCGAGAGTACACGCTGGGTGCTGCCGAAGACATATCGACCTCCGGTCTGGAAGGGGAGACTAAGTATTGTAGCGGAGCCATCTATCGGATGCAGGAGAGAACCACAATCGAATGCGAAATCCTAGAACGCGATATCGAAGTTTCTCACAATGATTGGAATATATAGGTATATACATGGGCCGAACAACAATTAGCGGCCCGGTGGGGCCGGAAGCGCTTCCCTTTTTACCACCCCCCCACATATGTATTAAAGTAATTTAACTATAATTTATGCTATTTTATAGTTGACTATGTGACGCACACCTAACCAACCCTGCAGCACAATAGAACAAAGTTATCAACGCTGCTGCATGCGGCGCCACTGCCATCATTGTTTTCAGCGTTTTAAAGACGATAACATAGTTTCTTGTTTCCATCGTTAAAATGTAAAGTTTGCCGTTTGTATAATTTACGGAATGAAGTCGAATTTAGGTCGCTTTGTCACACTGTAGTGAGATAATTCAGTTACTGTTAACGTTTGATCTTAGAATCTGGTGCTGAATAACTTAGGAAGAGGATAGGGAACAAAGTTGTGTTGCATACTAGAGGCAGGCCGCGGCTTCATCGTAGTGGACTTCTCAATAATGTAGAAGACATATTATTAAACCAGGCTGTATTACAAAACGGCTGGCATTTTGAATAATATGAAAGAAAAATCCTTATGGCACTTCGCCGACACTATGGCGAATAGCTCGCTTCGCTCGCTCGGCTCGTGCATTGTTATTTTTATAGTTCTAACATAACTGTTGGCGCTTGGCGCCTTCGACAGCTACTTTATTAAAGAAATTATGGGTCCAGGGACTTACCCCAAACTGCTGCAGCCTCCTCTTGTCCACGTCCCGGGACGGATATGTCGCACTTAGTACTCTGGTTATATTGATTTATGGTGGAACGACGAACGACCTCGCTCCTCGCGCTCCTCGCTCTCGCTTTGAGCTCTCTACAAAGAATATACATACTCCAGAGCTATTTTCTGACTAAATTTGACTGACTGATTGTCAAATAAATTTTATTTTTTTAATAAAGTTTTGGCTCTGGACCAAGCCGAAACAAAAATGTTACCTAATTATTTAAGCAGACAAAGTACTAGAAGCCAAATTTCTCTCTCCAAAACCTTTAAGTTCTATTCAAAATAGCCGTTTTCTAATACGGCGTGTTCCACAATGTGAGTACGACATAAATGAATATTTTCTTTGTAGATTTCTGATTTATTTCTTTAAGAAGAGCTTTGAAATAACTTGGACTTGTGAATGTCGTAAGAGACGACGAACTCAGGGGCGTTTTCACAGGCGATGAGCTAGCAACGTGTCACTGATATTTTACATCTGGCCTAGGGAGGCCATATAATATGCATATAATAATTAACTGACCCGGTGGCTTAGTGGTTATAGCGGCTGGCACGGTTTGCAGTGGTCGTGGGTTCGATTCCCACTCGGGTGAAGAATTTTTTCCATTTTCTTTATTAATAATTTTATAATATTATTATTATTTATCATACAAAGAAAACATAAATTATTGCAATTTTCCCGCATCATAAGCTCATCCGCAGGTGGTATGCCACCCCATAAGGGTAAGGGGTTGGAGAAAGGGGTAGATATAGGGGGTAAATAAATAAGAAACAACATAACTTTATAAATCAGAACGTGGAACGCTTGACTGACCTACCCGGATCAACCATTCCTAGTGATAAGGGTTGATGCAGGGAGGATGAAATTTTGATATGGTATGTGCAGAAGAGTAAAAGTTAAGGTAGTAAGATATTTTATTAGCTTTTCTGCGTAATTGACAGATAACAAAAAAACATGCAGAAATTTGATAATAATTCTCACCGGGGAGTTCTAAGTCAAGCGGTGGACTGCAAAAGGCTGTTGTGATAATAACAAACCTTAATACATACATACATACATACATAATATCACGCCTCTTTCCCGGAGGGGTAGGCAGAGATCACGGATCTCCATTTGCTACGATCCTGACACACCTCTTTCGCTTCATCTACTTTCATGATATTTTTCATGCACGCTCGTCGGTTTAGGGTACTCTTGACCTGACCTTTCTTTAGAATTTCACCAATTTGATCGGTGAAAGTCCGGCGAGGTCTTCCCCTTCCAAACCTTCCATCCACTCTTCCGTTGTAAACTTTCTTTGTCAGTCTACTTTCACTCATCCTCTCCACATGCCCAAACCACCTCAACATACCCTTCTCAATCTTCGTCACCACGTCCTCATTTATAGCACACTTCTTTCTGATCACCTCATTTCTTATCCTATCTTTCAAAGTGACTCCACAAACCTTAATGTGAAAAGATAATATATTGGCTAAGCAACAAAATATAATTAGGACAAAAATCTAAAACTAAAATTGAAGCTTACAATATCGTATGATGAGCTAGCGAACTGTCACAAATGATTTGCATCTGTCAAACGTGGCTGTAAGTTCTCTTTCGTGATACTGCAGTTCTGGCTTCTCCATTTTGGGAACAAATCCATGTTAATATACCTACATATACAGGATGTTTTTGACAGCTAGGCAAATATTGATGTGGTTTCAGGCCATGATTCTGAGTCGGAAGCCACTAAAAATTTTTGCAGGAAAATTCCAAAATTTTCCGACTTTTTTTTTTTTTACAGGAAAAAAATTGTTTTGTTCGTTTAATTAGGCCTTATAGAATGGCTTAAAATCCAAATTTTAAACAATAGATGATTTAAAAAAATGCTCTTAAAAAATAAAAACTGATCAACCCTAATAGAGAGTCGCAAGGGATCCAAAAAACAGTAATGTACCACATAATAACCAATAAGTCCATTTAACTAGTCACTCGAATAACTCAACACAATGGTACTGGTTCAGCATTACAGTATTTGCCTGGCTGTTACCCACACCCTGTATACAAGTGTGTGTGTATAAATTTGTATGTATTCCATTAGTGTTCTATTTTTAATGCCATATCCCAACTTTCTCGTGTCACGTGCCCTGAAAGTTGTCGGAAAACATTAAACTGTCCTTTTGTCTGACTACAGGATAGCCGGGCCAAATAACCATTTTAGTTTCACTTTAATGCGTCAAAGTTTGGGCAAATAATAAGGGTAACTAGGTGTTGATAAAGTTTTAAAATGCGACAGTTTTAAGCTGGACACAGGCTTGGGTCGTGGCTTATGACAAAAGGATCATTAATGTTCACCATTATTCATTGTCACTTACACTTACTTAAGTTCCTGTGTCACCTAGCTGGGGCAGAGGGCCTCCGCGGATCTCCGCCATAATCGTCATGATTGTCATCATCTTACAACATTTTTGCGGATCCGTGTAAAATAAATGTTTACAATATAGATGTATTCCCCAATTGGGGTAGTCAGAACTGCAGGATGATAGGGAGATCGTACAGACACGTTTAGTATAGCAGGAACAGATGCAAATGGATCAGTGACAAGTTGCTAGCTTATCGCCTGAGAGAACGCCCCTGAGTTACTTAGTCGACTCTCACGATATGCACAGAAGGATGTGCAGCTGATGTATTCTAGTGAAGCCTCATTAAAAGTTATAAGATACTAGTGGACGCCCGCGACTTCTAACTCCATAGAAAATTTTAAAACGTTAAATCCATAAATCGCATCGGCCTTTGAATTACGTGTAAAATCGACGATAACAAACATTATAATGTAATACTCATCCATCCATACATACTTACAAACTTTCGCGTTTATAATATTAGTAGGATAGGAAATTTTGTTGTGACTCATACATATATTCGGAGCTTTATTGAGATGTTCAACCTAAAATTGTAATCAAATTGCCATTAGGACGTTTCGTTTCTGGTTACCGTTATTGATGGGATAAATAAATGTTGCAATATTACAAACTCAACTTTAGAAATGCCTGTTTGTAAAATTTACTTTAGTTAGGTGCAGAATCCATTTTAGTCATACATGTTTATACAAACGAAACGGTTAACATGGTTATAAAAACGGTTAAAGATTAACGCTAATTATTAAAGATTGTATTCTAATCGATTCGACTCTTTATTTTAGGAAATCCCTTGGATGAGATTGTAGATTTTTTTTGTAATTGGAGTTTTTTTTAGTATGATTGAAGGTTTTCTGTGATTTGCCTTTTCCAAAATATCAGATAGCACCTGCTTTGTACAGACAATTTAATTACCAATGAAATTGAATATCAAATCCTATGTTCCAGAATGGGGTAAGCTTAGAAGTTGCACGTTAAAGTGTGTTTGTGAACCGTTATAGTGCATTTAGCTGCAATGGCCGACTTAATTAGCGGCACAGGTGAACTTGAGACACTGTATCTCATACTAAAGATGTGTTTATACTGTGACAGGGTGGACACAGTGTGTGAATATTTGTGATTCCACTCTACAACTCTTAAGCATACATACATACATACATACATCACGCCTTTATCCCTTACGGGGTAGGCAGAGCACCAAGGGCCCATAGAACCACACGGTGCCACTTCTGACAAATTTTGAGGGTATAGTTGAGATGTACAAGTTCGGTTAGTAGTGACAGGTGGTCAGCCCATCGCCTACAAAACACCAAGACCCTCTTGTCCCTCTACTGAGTTGTACAGTATGCCCGGGATGAGAAGCAGCTATAGTATTACAGGTTTCTTTTTCACTCCCAGAGCAGCATAGAAGAACTCTTAAGTTTCTCTTTATAAAAGTTAATTGAGGAAACTCGGAGGTATTCTCTCAGGCGATAGATAGATTAATTCTTTATTGCACTATTAAAACTTTATACAAACCACCACTATTGCTGGAGATAATTTACAGGGTAGTGTTTGCACATAAACAATGAAATTGAACCTAAAACAAATCTGTAGATAATGGACTGTTTTAGTGTGGTAATTGCCTACCACACTAAAAACATTTTCCTGTACCCAACAAGGTCATATGCTATCTAGAAACGAATTAAAATCTTAAACTTCATATGAATTAAATTGTTGATTGAGTATTGAGATGGAAACTTGTTACTGATCTTCTACATCTGTCCCCGATAAGCTAAGCGTAGCTGAATCTTCCTCATTATCCTGGCCATAGTATTTTGAAAAGATAGCCTAGTGTATGAATAACATATAATTATCGGATTGTTTACATTTATTACTCTATTAGGGATGCAATTCTAAAATGGCCACAGTATAAAGTAGACCTAACAGTATCGTAGTTAGCTCTGGGACTATAAATTGCACAACACGTACGTACAGTTCCTTCCATGAAGGAAGTACGAAAAGGAGACGTGATATATAATATACATATATATAAAGATTATAGAATAACCGCCAACGTATACGACAAGGGGTTTCACTTGCCTTCTATCTTACAGCCAATTTAAATAAACGATCTTGATAAATTTTTTGCATATCTCAATCAGGCAATATATGTATTTATTTGCACAAAATATGTGTAGAAATGTTGTAAACTATATTCATAATAAGTCCTACATATTTTAGTCATGTCTGACATGACTTCTTCATGATGCAAAGTTCTTAGATACCTAATGTCAAGTATTATTCGACCCTCAATGGTAAAACTATTTTGTATCTTGGTGTATCAGAAAGACGGCTATATTTTTTTGTATGTATGTAAGTTGTATGAGATGTATTATTAGGTTCGCATTAGTCGTGAGAGTGATACTGTAACGTGACGTAGATTTTTTTAATGGTTAATATAAAACGTTGCTAGGCCAACTCCTCTCTATTCTTCTTTTATAGTTCTTCTTCCTAATTATCTACTGTTAGTATTGAGCACATTAATATGGGTGACTACTGAAAGGTGTGTCACCAATTCACTGAGAACCTTCTATTGGTTTATTGCCTACACAATATCTGATATTATTTTTTGTACACACAAATATTGAACAACATAGTGACTTCACAAAGCTACACAGAGAAAGGATCTCTTTGCGGGTTACATAAATTAGTTTTTTTTTTAATTTTCAAGAATTTGTAAAACAATGGATGTGGATTTATTGTCAAACGACCTCAGTTTAAATGATCTTATGTTTTCAAACAAAAAATTAAAATTGAAATTTAAAAAATCCAAGATTCCTTATGATCTATTGAAATTGGCCGCTCTAGTAAATATGTTAATGTTTCTTTTTCTTATTCTTTATTGTACACATACATAATTATATACAGATAGAAAGTATGAAAGAAAATGTACAAATGCGTGCTTATTTCTGAGAGAGATTTCTTCCAGCAAACCATTAAGAGGTAAATTTGAATTGAACAAATAAATACCTTAATCTAATCAATAAAACTAGTAAAATGTACCTACATAAATACACATAAATATCTATTAATTAAATATATATCAGACAGACTCATTACTATTGAAGCGAGAGGCTAGTTATTTAACCTTTTCTTAAATGCAGCAACAGTTTGGCAATCTCTCACGGAGTGAGGCAGAGAGTAGATACCACAATTTGACTGCATACACGATATATGAGTAGTTATAAGCGATAGAATTATGCTGAGGAGTTTTAAGTAGAGTAGCAGTTGATGAGCGCAAGGGGCGGTCTCGTGGAAAGAGATAGTCGAAACGTTCTCGCAGGTATACTGGAGAGGATGTGTTATATAAAATTTTAAACAGAAGAGTTAATATGTGAACATTCCGGTGAAGTCTAATAGGTAGCCATTTCAGCTCTTTTCGAAATTGAGTGACATGATCATAATATCTGCGTAGTCCGTATATGAAACGGATACCCAGGTTTTGAAGTTCGAGTTTATTTGTTGCCAACAAAGTGAGCCAATTGCTTTAGTAATGTAGTAGACAACAAAGAGTTTAGACATTAGACAATATATAAATTTTACCAGCCACAGCGAAGTCTGCAAAGTTATCAACACATTTCCACCAATAGCGTCTACACCGCATAACGTCATTTAACAAACATTCTAAATAACGGCAACCAATTGGAACAAATGTTTCGCTAACTAAGTGCCACATCGCTGTCGCTAATAAAATTGTAACATTCTCTAATCTAGCCTTGGCCCAAATCTTTACAAATCTATCGTAAACTTTTTTAATTTTATTACACTTCAACACCACGCACCATCACCACCATAAATCCTCTTTGCTATCAAACAAAGATTTCAAATATGGCCGCCAGTCCTGAATTCTCTTAACTATCCCAAGATCCCAACTAATAGCGTCCTCGGGATCGGGAGTCGGAATATCCATTACCGAAAATACGCCCCGTCCCGCTTTCCGAATGTGAACAAATTTGAAATTTAAATCCCGTCGTTTAAGTAAATTGATGGCGGATTTCCGGGCTGTTCTCGTTTTGAAGGCATTCGAAAGTTTAAAACGAAAATTGGCCATGTGACAGTTAACAATATTTTAAACAACGGTGCTGTTACAAAACCGCATCTACACTTAAATACAGCAAAATGTATGGATTATTTGCCAAATTTAGAATAAATTTAAATTTCAAAAAACTGTTGCTGTTATTATAATGAATAAAACCACTATTTAAAATGACATATGACAGTTAAATGCTTCGAATATCGGGGAAAATTAACCAAGGCTTAGCTCAAGCGATTTTTATTTTTTGTAATATCAAGGTACCTCTTTAAAAGTTTTTATAATATCACTTCAAGAATTTTTATCATATATTTATTTCTACATACTTTACTTGTGTATATGTTACGGCAAGAACCCAAAGTGCGGCTATACCTAATTCTAGCTGGCTAGAACGGTACACTTTCCATTTCATCCGTAACATAATGTTACCTAATATTGAATACTTGTAACTTTAACTATTATTTATATCTTGAACAAAACGTAGTAAAATCTTATGAAAGAGGTATGTTCGGAACGTGCTAAATGGAGATCTGGGGGCCAATTCTCGAAAAGTCTCGAGTTGGAACGAAGCCGAAACGGAACCGTTAGCAATTTTCCAAGTCAACTTTACGGTGACGTATTTAGACACATTTCAGCATGAGACAGATTATTGTTTTTATTCTGACATACTCGCGACCGATGCGTGCTAAAATATATGTTAATACTCAAGCCGTAAGTATATATTGCTTCGCACCTCGTTTCGTTGAAGGCTCGTTAGTGGTTGCGTTTCAGCCAAAATTTTTCAAGAATTGCCCCCCTGTAGTCTCTGTCTACTCCTATGGAATATAGGCGTGTTACAAAATACAATTGTTCTCAGAGAAAATCTAATACATTTTACAAACAACATTAATATAATTTGACAACGTGGGAACAGCCTGACACTCTAAGCTTTCCACCGGCAGCTTCCGGCAGGAGTGCTGATTGCTGTTTTGAATATCTTCAGATTATTATCATTGGATTAGTTTGTCCCAGAATAGGGTGGCGTTTGAGTTGTTGCGCCTCAGAGATATAAATACATAGAACGTTGGTATCACTTGTTACCTAGTGAAGCCCCGCATTAGCACAAGAATCATTATCATTACAGCCATTAATTCCTCTTTTGAACATAGAACCTCCACTGCCATCGATTGGAAGCGGTCTGCATCCAGCAGACACGTCTGCAATCCTGGCTCTAAGTCGTCGGTCCATTATACACGTGAACTTCATTGTCCTACGAGTATCTAATCTATCTCTATTAGTTATTGTTCTGAGATTTTTACCCGAATTATTTTATTTTACGACTATTTTAGATACTGCATAATAATTTTGAAGAAAGCCTGACGTAGACTTTGTATTAATTTATATAAGATTAAAGGGCGTTCATTACATACAGGGTGTTTTTTCGTTGCCACCCTTAACGAAGAGTATGTACTCTATACATCAAATAAAGTAAGATTATGACAAAAAAGTTTTGTTTTTAAAGGATAGGGTTTCTATTAGTGATATTTGAGTATATTATTTATGAAGAGTACCTACGTAAGTATTTTATTTACTACACTTTAGAGGTCTAAATAAATACAACAATAATGTCATTAGAAAAAAAACTATGGTCTAATAAAGCCGTATCTACACAAAACCTGTGTGTGAATGGAGAATATTTTGTAAATACATGTTTTTTGTATAAAAGTTGTCACCGAAAAAAACCCAGCTAAAAGCTAGCACAGATTGTTAAAAGTTTTCATATAAAAAATTAGATCATATTTTATTTCATTCGAAGCTAGTTACCTAACTTATACATAACTTAGCTAACTTAGGAGAGTATAAGACAATGTCACGGGTAACAGCTAATCTTAAATAATGTTCTAAGCACGTCTTTCATAACATCTTCTCATAATACTGTAGACAAATATGGCGTGAAAAATTCGCTTTGCAAAGATCCGGCGCATACGGGAAATTATGGGGACATGATTCAGCGAACGACAGCCAGGGCAGACGAGCTACTTCTGTCAGGATATTATACAGCATAACACGAAGGATATGTTAAGCGAAATGCTATAAAAATAGACCATTCTGGCAAACCAGTCCGTCTCAAATAAAGACTTTGCTTGCGTGACATAACACTCACCTACCGTCAAAAAGTTCGTCACTACATCAATATTAGAATGCTAATAGACATAGACAAATCTTTATTCACTAAAACAACACACACTATACATTACACTAAAATATTGGCAAAGTGGTGATACAATTTATTTTTATGTCTCACAAAAGTAATGTGCGATGTGTCACAATAGCAAAAGGGTCCTGACTCAGCATGTGTTACAGACAAGTCTACAACGCTGGTAATTCTGCCAGAACCGAAAGAGTACACGCAACAATAAAACCATGATTAAACAAATATTATAAGGTGATTTTGTAAAAATAGCTGCATCTCCTTCTGTGCACATCGTAAGTGTCGACTTCAGAACACGGGCAATCTCCCAGGCGACAAGCTACACGTTACTGATAATTTACATCTGTCAGCGGCCCCTGCTCCCGTATTGGCTATCTTTTTTGACAGTTCATAGACATGATCACTCATTGAAACTTATTGAACTGGAAGTGACATGTATGTGTGTGATGCCAAAATTTTCTTCAGATAATGCCACTTCCAGTTGTTAAGTTTCAATTGAGCGATGATCACTAGATTCATAAAAGATAGCCAATAGGCCTGCTGATCCCATTCACAAAAATTACCATCAACTCAAAGCTAAGTTTTCTCGTTGTGATGTGATGTGATGAAGCTAACGACATACTATAGTGATTAGTTGGCTGACAAACGTAAATTCGATCGAATCCGAATTAAATATAACTAGTAATTTATTAGACTGCTATTTTCTAATAAGGAACACTTTATTACTATTTTATTTTGTTTTTACTATTGCATTATTTTTCCACCTCGAGTAAAACAGATTCATTTTATTGATCATCCTGATTTTAATTTCTATATTTATTTCTAGCCTTCATAATAACTATTTTAAGAAACTTAAATTACAACACCTATAAGACATACTATAAATTACCTTTATAAAAACGTTTATGACAAGTTAAATGTATAAAGAAATATTGTAGAAAACAGCTTAAGAACGCTTTTATATACTTGCCGTCAATTGCATGCAGGAAATTACGATCTTATGAGTCAGCAACCGCAAGGATACACGCGCAGACGGGCGATTTTTTTGTCATATTATCTACTAGGAGCTGCCTGCGATTTCGTCTGCGCTAATTATAATAGCCTGTGAACTGTCACTAAAATCCATCCACTAGCTTTAGCGTGAAAGAGTAACAATCATCCAAAAAACGCTTATTGTCACATTTTCAAATATATAATTTCATAGGATACCTAGGTACATCTTTTGTGTCAACAAGATACAAAAGCCTTTTGCAGACCACTGCTGAACGTAGGCCTCCACTAGTGCACGCCACGGGGGGTTTTTGCCAAAAGTCACACTGGGCAGGCGGGGTGGTGACCGCAGTGTGATTTTTGGACTGTGTTGTTAACAGGGGAAGCGCTGCTGCCCACCATTGGGGTTTCACTATAAATAATCTAATTTCGGAAGAACTTTAATCAAAACCACACGGATATTAGCTGTAACAAATGTCTGGTCACTCCTACTCTAATGTATTTGATGGCCGATTGGTGTAGTAGGTAGTGGCCCTGCCTGCGACGCCATAGGTCCTGGGTTCGAATGCCGGTAGGTGCAAACATTGATATGATGAATATTAATGTTTGTTTTCGAGTCATGGATGTTTCTATACTTATCTATGTATTTATGTACCGTTGCTTAGTACCCACGACACAAGACCTTAGAGATCTTAATGTGGGACTAAGTTATGTATTGTAAAGTGTGTGGATATTTATATATTTAATGTATGCTCCACTAGTTTAATCTCATTGACACATATAAGCGGTTAAACCGGCTATAACTAGTTAAATCTTGTTGCGGACAGCTTCCCAAACTTGCAGCGTGTTTGCGAACCTGAGCATGTCAAACTTTGTATAATGTTGTGCAGTGTGCTTATAAATTACGGGTATTGGCTATGATTGTCTTAGGAAATTGCGTTAGCTTTATCCAAGCCATCTGGTATTACCTATACCAATTTTATAATTTAATATCTAAGTACCTACCGCATACATAGAGATTGTACAAAAGGGGAATATTAAGCCAAATGCTATTGAAAATTACTCCTTTTATCATACCCTGTATTATGTTGCTGTGTTTTTATAT
This sequence comes from Carposina sasakii, assembly GCA_014607495.2. Lineage (NCBI taxonomy): Eukaryota > Metazoa > Arthropoda > Insecta > Lepidoptera > Carposinidae > Carposina > Carposina sasakii. Next base: position 4,312,152 of record CP053175.1, on the reverse strand, counting down.
AAGCTAAGCTTTGATGCCGAAAGGTGTAATTTATTTTTAGTACACAGTCAGTTAGAGAACTTTAGGTAATACCCCTTATAATACATATAATTTTGATTGACCAAGTCAGGATTATTCAACAAAAGGCTTTTATGGAGCCTCTCAATATAAGTCCAGTATAGCGCACTAAATCAATAGGTCATCAAATACTTCCAACACACACGGGACTCGTAAAAGCCGATTAAAAGATCTATAGTTGGCCATGCCATGCCATCATATTGCGCCGAGCTCGAATAATGGGAAACCCGAAAAAGGGTAATTATTGAGTTGGAGCTGTATTGGTCTAATTCAGTGTCTGAATAGTAGGTACTTAACTACAGATTTTTTAAAACCTTGGATGCTATCTGTCTTAAGATTGAAGCGAATGATAAAAAAGTGAATACCTTATAAAGGTAAAATTATGACTGTCGCTATATTTGTCATAATAGAAGTTTTTTAAATTACCTATTTCTGTACTAAAATTTGTCTATGTCTTACGTTACAAGCGTACCTAAAAGGATTCTTTGCGTAAAAAACTCTTCTTTTCAAAATCGTCTGACCTAAATAATGTAAAATTTTTCATTTAAAATATATGTATTAAATATGACATTAGATTGCACACGTAGTATAATTATGTATTACAGCATAATATGAAATGCATAGTATGTAAATTGCCATCTTCTGAGATGCTACGCAACCCCTATACAACACCCTCTTATATAAAATTTTACTCAAAGAAAGTTCTCACAAAAGCTTTCAACTTCAACCCTCCAACGTCGGAAAAATCGTGGAGGAATAAAGGAGAAGAGATGTCCTAGTAACGTTTGATTATAGGAAATAGAGCACTTGACAGGCATGAGCCAATGACATAGCAGTCCATTGTTGGACGTAGGTCTCCTCTAGGGCACTCCATAAGGCTACTACCTGTGTTTTTGTTTTTATATAAATATCCATGGAGGTCGAAATCGTCCGCAGATCATCAAACTCATATTAAATTATTATTATTATGTATGTACTGAATACATACATAATTATCATTAAGTTCATTATCCTTATCATCCAAAGAGGGATTGGACAGAAGATTTATACATCCATTATTCACCAGTATGTACATACATGTACTAAATGAAAAATATTTAATTACATTACCTAATAAGATCAGTGACATGACTAGCAAAATATTGTAATATTAATGACTAGCACATCTCCTTACTGTCCTTTCTTTGTTAACAAAATCACCTTAAAAATTCCTTTCTGGCAATTTGCTACAAAAGCCCTCTCAAAACTACCTCTAAATGAAGATATTGCCTTCAACATGCACCCCTAGGTAACACCCCGAATACAAAATTGAATTTATACTTCATTTCCCGTAAAATGCCTATGCCGAATTTATTTTACCCATTAGCATATTAAAACGACTCTTACGGATGTAGTAGTAGCAAAAAAAAACGTTTAATATTGAAATTGCTGGTTATTATTATTCTTTGTTGTACACACACAGATAAAAAAAAACAAAATTAAAAAAAATGCCGTAGCTATTATTATATTTATTTATTTATTTACTACGACTTTTTCTGCGTGCCCGTAATGGTTTTTATTATATTTTCGGAAAATCCTTTCTTACCGAATGCCTCCGACATACAAAAAAGACACCATCCAAGTTTCAGGTCTCTACGATCAGCGGTTTATACTATGCGTTGATTCGTCAGTCAATCATTCAGGACTAAGCATTTTATATTATAGATGTTCTAAAAATTCTAAATTGACGTTCTGATGCGGGTTTTCACTAGAATACACCAGCTGCATCTCCTTCCGTGCATGTCGTAAGAGTCGGCTAAGGAACTCGGGCATTCTTTCATGCTATTATTAGCCTTTAACCGACGTCGTGCGGTCTCACAGACCGCTGCAGTTTTCGAAACGTCTAGATTTTTATGTTCTACTTACTCTCAAGTCCCGAGCATCTCAGTACCTTCAAATCTAGTTGAGTTCATATTGTGGCGTAATCACATCGGTGAAGCAATTCTGGTTAGTTATTTTGATCTAAATCAATCAATTTGTGATATCAAGTGTATACTATGCACTGTATAATCAGTAAATTTGCGACTCAAGGAAGTTTGAAATATAAATAAATGCTGATTTCACACGGTTTCTGGTTTTTGAAATTGTCATACTATTTTAGAAAAAAATATAAAACAGTTGATTTAAGATTCAATACATAATTATTTTGTGACAAAATATTATAGCGGTCTCCCATACCGCACGTCGCAGACAGTATGACAAAAAATCACGACGTCGGTTAAGTTAGATCACTGATCATCAACATCTGTCCCCGCTATGCTAAAAGTGACTGTGGGATCTGCAGTTCTGGCTACCCCATTTCAGTAACACCATCGTAATATTATGTACCTATCCTAAAAATAACAAAAAAATAAAACTTGTATTGCTATCCTTACCGACCAATAAGATCAGCGCTGTTCGGTTGATGGATGCAAAAATTATTGGTTTCCCGCCAAAAGTGTTTGAGTGTTTTTATTATAGGTCTACGAACATGAATGTCTAAGGTTCTAAATTGAAACCAGTTAATACGACGACACGTCCGTATACTAGAGATTTATTCAGAGACTGACAGGCGACAGAACATTTATCAAATACCCAACATTACACCTCCACACTTAAATCTAAGAATGCACCTTAATAACTAATTAATCAATAAATTATTAATAACTAATTAATCTGAAACTAAGTACATGTTTAATACTTATAACTAATCTATTTCAAATCCGAAACGGACGGGCGGATTACGGGTTCTTGTCGAGCGTCTTAGTTGCGCTGGAGATGGCGGAGGCGGCGGTGTGTGCGTAGATAAGGTAACACGCGTGTCTTCATTGTTACTAATCAACGGTACTTGCTTTACGTCATCTACTCTCTCGCTGTCGCTAACGCTCGCCGCTGCGTCCACCTGTGGCTCTGATGCCTCCCCAATGACTACATCCTCGCCACCCTTAAATCCCGACACCGGTGTACTGGGATATACAAGGCTTGAACGACGAGGTCTGTTTCTGATTTGATCCGTATGTCTCATTAAAAGTCGACCGTCCTCACCCTCTATTAAACACCTACGCGATCCCTCGTTAGTGACTACTGTACCCTTAACCCACTTATCTCCCTTTCCAAAGTTTCTAGCCCATACCGAGTCACCGATATCGCGAACTTTAGGTAAAATGCCACTGTTAGTCATCTGCCGCTTTTGTTCCTCGTACACGCGGTCTTGCAGTGAGCGGTCGCTGCGCAATAGGTCTAATCGTGACCGTAGTGACCTACGCTGCAGTAACATAGCCGGGCTATCCCCTGTGGTGCTGTGGACACAATTCCTATACGCTAATAAGTATGTTTGGAGGGCAGTATCAACATCAATGGAATCTCTCATAGCTTTTTTAATGGCACGTTTACACAACTTAACCGCGTTTTCTGCTGCTCCATTTGAAGCAGGGTGATAAATTGGTGAGAATGACTGTTTTATTCCGTTACGGATTAAAAATTCTTGGAATTCGATACTGGTAAAGGGTGGGCCTTGGTCAGACACTATTTCCATTGGCAGGCCAAAACGGGCAAACAGTGATGTGAGTACTCTGATAACCACTGTAGCTGTGTGTTTTAGACATCTCGAAAACTTCAATCCACTTAGTACTCGAATCTATAATGACAAGAAAAGTCCTTCCATAAAAGGGGCCGAGGAAATCTATATGCAGCCTACTCCACGGTTGTGTGAGATATGGCCACGAGTGAGGGCGGCGCGAGGTGGTGCTGACGCTTCGAGCGCGCAAGTGGTACATTCCTGACAGACTGTTTCTACGTCCGCGTCGATATTCGGCCACCACACATAACTGCGTGCTAAGGATTTCGTTTTAACTATCCCCATATGGCTTACATGTAATTGTTTTAATACTGTATTATGTAACGATGTAGGTATGACTATCCGATAACCCCACATTATACAACCCCTTTCCGTGTATAATTCGTTACGTCTTACAAAGAACGGTTTTAATTCTTCATCAGGGCAATTCGCTGGCCAACCTGACTGAATAAATGACATTACTCTACTTAATATTTGATCTCGTGATGTCGCTGTCTTTACGTCGTTATTTGTTACTGGTAAAAAACTTTCCACAAAGTTAAGGTACGTACTCTCACTAGCAACCTTCTTACTTGTCAACTGTGGCAACCTGGACAACGCGTCAGCACAATTTTTTTTTGAGGATACGTATTCTATATCGTACATATATCCTGATAACAAAATAGCCCATCTTTGAATTCTCGAAGCTGCCATGGTCGGAATTCCTACTTTATTCCCTAAAATGTACGTTAAAGGTTTATGGTCCGTTCTTAAAATAAATTTTCGCCCATATAAATATTGGTGAAACTTTTTAACTCCAAACACGATAGCTAACGCTTCTCGATCGATCTGTGCATAAGCTCGTTCCGCCGAATTGAGTGTCCTAGACGCGTACGCCACAGGGCGTTCGCCTTCGCGTGTGATATGCGACAGTACGGCGCCTACTCCGGTCGCACTAGCGTCTGCTGTAAGTACTAATGGCAATTGCGGTGAGTAGTGTATTAGCACTTCGCTAGTGCTAAGCGCTTGTTTCACTCGTTCGAACGCGTCTTGACACTGTTCATTCCATTCATACTGTATTCCCGCCCGTAGTAATGAGTACAAAGGTGTTAAAATTGAACTTACATTCTTGATAAATTTACCATAATACATAACCATACCTATAAATGCTCTCAACTCCGATATATTTTTTGGAACAGAAGTGTTAACTATAGCAAGAACTTTATCTGGACAAGTATGTACACCCTCACTACTTATCACATGCCCTAAATAGTTTACGCTTTTTGCTAAAAAAGTGCATTTTTCTTTCTTGACCCGTAAACCGTGGACTCGAGACGTTGAAATACTTTATGCAGATTACTTAAATGTTCGATTGAATTTTTTCCTGTTATTATTATATCGTCTAAAAATACTCCTACTTGCGGTATATCCGTAAATAATTGTTCCAGTTGGCGTTGGAAAATTCCAGGGCTGGAAGATAAACCGTAAACTAGTCGCTTGTACATAAATAACCCCTTATGCGTATTAATAACTGTATATTTTCTAGTTTCATCTAATTCAAACTGAGCATACGCCTGTGACAAGTCTATCTTTGTGAACCGTTCCCCCCCGTGTAAACGTGCCAATAAATCTTCTACTTTAGGTAAGGGATAACGGTCGACTTCTAATACCTTGTTAAGCGTTAATTTATAATCTGCACAGATCCTTATTGTTCCATCCTTTTTTACCACGGGTACGATGGGTGTGGCCCACTCGGCGCGGTCCACGGGCGCGAGGATGTCGTCGCGCACGAGCTGCGCCAGCGCTCGCTCCACCGGCTCGCGCAGCGCGTACGCCAGCGGCCGCGCGCGCAGGAACACGGGCCGCGCGTCCGGTCGCACGTAAATGCGGACTGGCCCACCCGTAAACCGCCCGAGCCCCTCCGCAAACACTTCACAATATCTGGAACTAAATTCCCTTAAATCAAATTGTGCTGTATAAGGCTTTGTAGAATTTATAAAATTATGCTGTATTGCAGGTATAGAAAGATTTAATTCCGCTAACCATTGACGACCTAATAATGCCGTGTTTCCATCCTTAACTACGTACAAGTCGAGATTTTTTTCTTTATCATTATATTTAACAATGGGTCTTATTAGGCCCAGCGGCCGAACTATTTCTCCTGTGTAATATTTTAAAATGAGATTACATGGTTTAATTGGTAAAGTGGAAAATAACTTATTATACATATTTAAATTGATGCAAGATATTGCACTTCCTGTGTCACATTCCATATCAACCTTATGACCTTGCAAATATAACGTAACAATAATAGGTTGACAGCGATCAAGTGATAAGTGATTCAAGTATAAGATTACCTCATCGCTGTCGCTCTCGTCCTTATTCAATCCATGGTCATAGTCGTCATCGTCGTCGTGGTATACTTCTGTCGCCAAGTTATAAAAGGTATTTGATTTCTGCAAATTCGGGCACATCCTTTTCAAATGACCTTCCTGGTTACATACTCGGCATACGTAAATCTTAAACCTGCATGTCGTCGAATTATGTTCGCCACCGCAAACTGTACATACTGAATTTTTCTTCTTATCGTTGCTCGGCCGAAATGACGACTTCCTGTCTTTATCGCCAACCGCTCCGCTTATTCCGCTGGGGCCACCGCCCCTGCCGCTGCCGCCGAATGCGACGCGCGCGCCTACCCTCGTTCTGGGTGACAACGGCTTGCGCCTACCGCCCGCCGCCTGCTGCGCGACATACTCGCTGTATCCAACCTGGTTTAGGGATGCCGTGGAAACCTGATCACTATTCTCCTTCCTCCGACTAGCTACGCCTTCTACCAAGGCCGCGTTTCTTTCCGCCGCTTCCATGGATACAGCCAATTTGTAGGCCCTATCAAATGTAATCGAGTCGTCCTCGGTGAATAGCTTTTGCCGTATATCATCATTCACCAGGCCGCACACAAATTGGTCTCTTAAATTCTCTTTTCAAGCTGGTCGCCGTGAAGCCGCAGTCTTTGCTTAGTTTTTTTAGTTCCGCTACATATGTTTGCAATGTTTTCTTCGTGCTTTTGTCTACGTTGTCTGAATTTAAACCGTTCTGCTAACAAACTTGGTTTAGGGTTCAAATGTTGTTTTAACAAGGTGATCAATTCAGTGTAGGTCATACTTGACGGTTTATCGGGCGTACACAGATTCACCATAAGTTCATATGCATCGTTTCCAATCACAGTAATTAAAGTTGCCACTTTGAGTTCGGTTTTCACATTATTCGCCAAAAGATATTGTTCTAAACGGTCCACATAATTATCCCAACTGTCATTGTTAAGGTCAAACGGTCCCATCTTTCCCACCGACATTTTTGCACTATAATTTCGAACAATAGCACTATTAATTTATTGTATTTAATATTTATTGACTCGCATAATGCACACGTATGTATCGATAATTCCTCGTCGCCACTGAGAGATACTTGGATATAAATAATACGACGACACGTCCGTATACTAGAGATTTATTCAGAGACTGACAGGCGACAGAACATTTATCAAATACCCAACATTACAATTTATTTATCGTTTCTTATTTTATTTTATAACACTTATACTAATAGACGAGCTGTAGATCGAAATTACGTATACCTACAAATAAATAAGCAGATGTAATGAGTAGTTGCATTGAACCATTTGTTACTCCCGTATGACAGTCTCAAAACGTAAGTCAAAAAACGAGAACGAAAACGTGAATAACTTTGAAAAGTAGTGAAAGGAAAAACAAGCTTTTTTACCTACGCACGTACGTACTTTTTAAATACGCAGTTTAACTTCTCCATTTTACTTATCCTTTTTGACTTTATTACTTACTTATTTTCCAAAACAAGACTATATACATTTAATCAACAAAATTTAGCTGACAACATCGCTGTGTTTATTTTTACATAGTATTTCCGCAACAAAGGCGTGTGAAGTTGAAAACGTGTGTTTTTAACTTACGTCGTTTCAACATGCGAGGTGCGAAACACAACTTCTTCTTTCAGCTTTGCGTCAAAGAGCAGTGAGATCCAGTAGTGACACATTCTTAGGGATTCTATGAATACTTATGTAGATAAGGATGTTTTCCATTATGGAAGCGAGAAAACGCTATTGGAGAAGCTGTGAACTTTGTAATAAAGAATATAAAAATAAATAGATCGGCACCTTATTTCTACAATTGAAACAATGCTGCGTGAGACTTAAATAAAATCAAAGAAATGGGCAAATTATATTTGTGTACATTTGATTGATTTGGCTTATTACTTGGAGGTATTATCTATGTTTAGCAGACAGTTTCCTATGGCCCTATTGCAGGGAGAGCACTGCGATCGCTTGAAAGCGCCCTGCATCATTGAGACCACGTAACAAATAGTTGCCTACACTTGTCTATATGGGTTTTAGTGGCAACTCACTCTCCATTCGTGCCTAACGTCGATTCTGTACTTAATCTATGTATCCAAACCATGTTTCTATTTCGTGTTTAGTTCGCTCTTGTTTGTTAGGAGTCTTTGTGAAGCTGGCAACACTATACAGAGTTTTACTTAAATTGGATTATTTTTCACGTTATGTGTGTTACGGTTATCGTGGTGAGGGGGATCCTTATCCCCCTTATTGATGAAATTTGGGATAACATTGTTTTTTTGTTTTTTTTGCTGATTTCGTCTTTTTGTGTTAAAAACAGATTACGTAACACGCGTTATGTTATTCGTGTAAACATATTATGTAAATTTTAAAGGAGGCAGTAACCAATAACAGTATTAAAATGATCCTGCTGATACGGGGCTTCATTAGAATACATCAGCTGCATCTCCTTCCGTATATATCGTAAGAGAGACTTAGAAACTCAGGGGCGTTCCCTCGGGTGATGAGCTAGCTTGTCACTGTCTTATGCATCTGTCCCCGCATGCTCAACGTGACAACAAGATCTCCTTCCCAATCATGCAGGTCGCAGACCCCTATTTTGGGGTGTTAGCCGTTGTGAATGGCGTATTATCTATTGCATACGTTGAAAATGTGACATATCTGTGTAGACTGTTTTGTACTATAAATAAAAGGAAATACCTATAGATTTATACGGTTGAAAAGCCAGACCAATGTTAATGTTACTACACATTATTTTACGTGATATGATATAAAACAGAAACTGAGCTAACAAACTAAAATATCACTATTTTATATCATGTTCCTACAATATTATTTCTCCGATATATTTTCCAATATCTGTTCAGTATTCAAATCAGCTCTCTTTTTATTTCAGAAGTTAGGAGTAGCTGAAGTTTCGTTAAGCAAAAACTCTTTCTTGTATGTTTTTTTCTAACTTACCTAAGTATACTTTAGGCCTGTGCTGATGCGGGGCTTCACTAGAATACATCAGCTGCATATCCTTGCGTGTATGTCGTAAGATTAAGGAACTCTGTGTGAATATGTATGTATGGATAGACTGAAATTGCGGCGATCCTAGTTTCAAATATTTTATATTTCCTGATACGACCGGAATTCGGTCGGATGAGAGATTACAGATAATTGTACATACAGAAGTAATGACACCATGCTATACCACTCTCAAATAAAGAGTATGAGCATTCGCTCGAGCCGATAATTCAGGAGTCAGCCGAGGAGCGTATAAGATTCATTTTTAAATTCAAATTGGGTTACATTACGTTATAGAGCGAGAGCTAAGGACTTTTGGGTCCATAATGTTTAATACAGATGATACTAATGAAGTTGTTGATATTTAATAAATAAATAATCTTAAAACTTGCGTAAGTGTGTAAAAATAAAATGAATACAACAGCAGGTATAGTGAGTTTAATTATTTAAGAAGTTCCTTTTTTTTCTTGTTTCCTTTACCCAGTAAACAATTAAGATAGGATAGGTTTTTATTGCATGCACTGTCAAAATGTTTTACCAAGGGAAACTTAATGCTACATAGCATTCCATTCTAGTTAATTTCTATGGCTGGAGCTTAATTTATTCAAAATTAAAACAACTTGCTTCATTACTACCTATTTCAGATTTGTGTCGAAAGTTATTTGACGCCGATACTATAATCCCTAGATCACAATTCATTATGGCAGTTAGTTAAGTCCTTATGTATTTTTTTTTACAATTAGCTAGGCAAACATTTGCCATCGTGCCTGATGTTAAGCAAGATGCGGCCTAGGCTCCTTAACCGTTCGCATTACAAACGAGTTAGCATAACGTTTGGTGCGTATATTTTCTATGCTGTGGATATCGGTAAATAAATAAGTACATACACGGCTATATTCCCGAAATGCGATAGCCAGAACAGCAGGATCACAAAGGAGATACCACAGCCACGTTAAGCATAGCAGGGATAGATATAAATAATCAGCGACAAGTTGCTAAGTAAGTCCCCCGAGTTCCTTATTCGACGACACAGGATTTGGTAATCTCTATTTCTTTGCGACGACATGTCCGGAAGGAGATGCAGCTGATCTACCTTACCTATTCTAGTAAATTCCCACATATGCATAGGAAATAGATAGTAACTAAATAAAATAGATGTATCTACCACGACACCCTAGTCTATACACACAGTGGTTAAGTTTTATGAGTCCGCATACGGAAGAGGTTATTTCATGAACCGACTTAAAAATAGAAGTCATTTCAGCTTTCAGCTAGATGGGAAAAGAAGATTTTTTTTACAGGTTCAATAAGTTTCGAATTTAAAGTTGGATTTTGATAATCAGAAATTAAAGTAACTTTAGTATTTAAAGTAACCAGGTTAGCTGGCAAAGAAAGCTATTCTATTCCATTCTATTAAACTCGATCTTGTATAAGAATTCAATTAAGAATTTTATCAACAAATCAAATTTTATTTCAATTAAATTCAATTTTGCGATATGGCGCATCTCGTTTACACGAAGACTTTGCCAGTGTCACGTGTTGATGTCGAGACGTGAAAAAAACAACAAACAATACATTAAAAAAATCAAAACAAACCAAGAAAATTGACTAGTTTCAGGAAATCAGGACAAAGGAAATAATCAGTAAATTTATAGATATATAGGGTGTAAAAAGACAACGTTGTTATTTTAATACCTCGTATTATTTGTAACGTAACGATCATTTTTTTCTATGGAAAATGAAAAAAAAATTGAAAAAAAAACTCTTTTTATTGTAAGCAATGTATTCGATTGACAAATGTACCTACAAAACTAACATTTTTAAATATTAATATGGTGTCTTTAAAAATAATGTTTGTTAACTGTTTCCAGATGGATTTATTTTTAAAAAATTCTGATATTCATGTAACTTTGGACCTCAAAATTTTGGAAACCCGTGGTTACCCAGGGGTGCTTCCATAGAAAAAAATGATCGTGATGTTACAAAGAATACGAGGTATTAATATTTTTGAAGAAGTGGGAAAAAGGAGAGGGAATTAGAGATAGAAGGAAGGAGATATTATTTACCGGTCAATAAATATCGTCCGGTAAACAGTCGTAGAGGGAGATTTTTAGGAGAGGACAAAATAATATTAGGAGGTGATCAATGTCACCCTCAGCTAAACCACATTCGCATAAAAAGTGATCTCTAACTCGTACATTTGCTAAGAATACACACATTTTATTTTCTGGAAGTATTTACCTAATCTGCACAGCTCTTCTATGTGCGCTGATCTATGTGATATTTTATAAAATCATTTTCTTTAAAACTAATTTTATGTCAGCTCAACTTCATTCTAATAAAATAAATTAATGTTAAGCTAAGCAAACATAGACATGCAATTGGATGGGTGGCGTTAGTACATTGATAGTCCATTCATGTTTGCACGAAACTTCATTTCGTCATCGAGACAGTCCAGTCGATTAAACTTTCCATTCGATTTGCTTTTGCATTGAATGTCATATCTATTGGAAATTTCATAAATATTGCAGTATTGTATTTAAGGACTGGTCTCTCGAAGAGTTTACCTGTTTTATCGTATTTTCAAATAAAAGGTATTCTATTTTTGTGGAAATCTCAGACACACATATTCTCATTTAAAAATACAAAATAATTGTTGGCTAAGGAATATAGAATCCATATCTAGGGGGTAGGTATGGATTCTAGTATGCGGTTACAACCAAAACACACCCTGTATAATGCACACAGCTGTGTTCCAGGGTAGCCTGGGTGATCTTAAAGAGATTCCAGTCACGCTTAGCATAGCGGGGATAGATGTTAATAATCAGTGACAAGTTGCTAGCTCATCGCCTGAGAGAAAACCTGAGTTCCTTAGTTGACATGCACAGAAGAAGATGCAGCTGATGTACGATGCAGATGATGTATTCTATTGAAGCGTAAATATATATTATCGTATGCTGATGCAGAGCTTCACTAGAATACATCAATATAGGTAATATTTGACCCATTTGGGGTTGACACCATGGGGCCATGGGGTCCGGGTGCGCATGCTCGCTATACAGCGGGGCAACGCGGCCAGCCTTTTGGGCACGCTGCCATCGGTGGAGGATTTGCAGGCCGTCTTCTATTTGTAAATATTTGGAGTTAATAGGTAGTTAATATTTAATTTTAATTTTAGATATAATATTAGTAAATATAGTATTATTCACTATAAATTATTCTTTTGAAATGGTCAATTTCAAAACTTAGTTTTACAATAAATCACATAAACATTTCCAATAAACGCAGATACGAAACAGCATAATGTACCAAATCGCCTGGAAAGTTTAATCGGGTGCACTGTCTGAGTGTAACTGAGTATTGAGCAATGTAGGACTTACAGAATAATAGTTAAAATTAAAATAGAGAGATTTCCAACTGATGATGGACATCTAATGGACCCTAGATCCTCTTGCCCTTGACAACTCATCTCAGACAACCACAGTCCCGAAGAAAATACCCTCTATCTCCCCCTGGAATTTCTCCTACCCCAGCTAGTTAGTTAGTATATTTACCCACATTTAATATATGTGTAACATATCTAACTAAATATGAAATATTTCATGACTTGCTAACAAATGCTATTCATAACAAGTCCCAGAAGGAGTCATCAATGACATACGCATGGCGGGTAGTGATGCATTTTCCGCTCTTCTAAACTTATTATTCTATGTATTCATCATACTCTAGAGGTGTAAAAGTAACGAATAAAAGCGTACCCGTATGTATTCGTTACTTTGACCATGAATACCCGTTACTATCGTATCGTTACCGAACACGTTACTTCTGATACCGCATATGGTATAGTAACTATAGTATGTAGTATGGTAACGAGTCGAATCGACGTAATATACCTATTTTTTTTAGAGGTTTTAGAGATTCATAATAATTAGTGGTTTACTAATTTCTATAATCCTGAGGATGCCGCGGTTGTTGGCGAAACATATGTAGATTATTTATCTAGTTTTTTATTTCGGAATAGTGCAATGTATTGTCTTGGATGCTAGGTGCTCGGGTCTGGTTTCTCGTGGCGATTGTAGTTAGTGCAAGTGCCTGTTTTCGCAGTTATGAGTTATCAGATCCGAGGGTCAGTGGAGGGTGTAGGGCCCGGTGGTGGGCGCACCCATAGTGGAAGTAATATACCTACCAAATTTGCAATGGATTTATTATTTAGAAAATTTTGACCACAAACTTAAATTATATTACAAAGAATAGTAAAAAGCATTGACGATTTTTTTTAAATACTTATAAGTACCTACTTTAAACAAACCTAATCACCGTTCTTTAAAATAAGCGATTTAAATGAACCGCATCCCGCATCACGCGCATTGGTAGAACATACAATAAAAAACAAACGTATCAATACACCACTTGTGATCTGATCTGAATTATACGAAAAACCCATGATACGAAACATGCGAGTAACGAGACGAATTCCTGGGTAACGTTTCATTACTCGGTACTTGATGCAGTACCCGTTACTCAGTAACGAATACATACGGTTTGTTACAGCTTTATCATACTCGTAGATATCAATATTTGCCTCTATCGCGATCCGAACTAAGGACCTCCGGCGCGGCAGCCAAAGTCATTACTAAGAATTAGATCTCATTTTCTCATTATAACTAATGTCAAAGCTATTCAGGAATATGTAGCATGTATTGTTGTAATTTCTAGTATAGATTGATATAATCCGATGTTGCTACTCTTAATTTGAATAGATTAGTGAGTATTATAGCCAAACGTCAGGCGTAATGTGAAACATCGAGCAATTCTGAATTAGCAATGAAAAGTAGGGTGACTATAGCTTCTTATAATCAGCAATTAAAAGAGGTTGTTGTTACAAAATGGCGTCTAAAGCTCAAATGCTCTTCAAACACCGTTGATGATGATATTTGATAGCAAAATATATGAAATATCTGTCAGTGATACTAACGACTAAAGGCCTGGGGGAGGCCTTCGTCCAGCAGTGAACTGCAAAAGGCTGATATGACAATATATGTATATAAATAGGTAGATTACCCTATAAAGCTTCCCCAGAATAATTTACTTAAAAACTTGTGCCAAGCTATCAAAAGGTTATTTTTCTATAAACAAAAGCAGGTAGAAAGAAAATAAAGGCTTTTGTTACACTTAAAAAAACGATGGCGTGGACTGTTGCAAAAGTACTAGCAATAACAAGGTAGCACGGGCTCAGAAAATAAACGAAAAAATTTTCATGCACAGTTTACTGTTTCAATAAAACGAGAAAAACAGTCTAAAACTGCCTTTAAGGCAATATCGGTGCGAGCGCGCTATTGAAATCTTTGGCGTTCGAAATTCTAATATCCCTGAAAGGCTTAAAATTGTAGCTATCCTACCTATTACTGTGGAGTGGTCGGAACTTGTATGTGTTTTCGCAAAAGGTGCCTGGGTTCCACAGATTTAAAAATAATCACAATATGACGTTTTAGTATTTAAAATAGGACGTTTTTTTCTGTGGAAGTTTTAGTATTTATTGCTATTGTAAATTAGAAATCTAGTAAAGAAACATATTCAAATATATTTGTATTAAAAGGCTACCTAAATTAGATTAGCGAAAGTCAGTCTATATTGAACAAAAAAAGATATTTCAATATCAATTCAAATTAAAAGGGAGCTTTAGTTTAATTGATCATTAACGGATCACTCTGTGATACTCTCCGCAGGTTTCTAAAACTAACTGTAATTTTACTATCTATTTCACACGTAGTTAAAGTGGATTAACTTTGACATACCTTTGAGAAACCGACGGATAGTCTCCACTCAGCAACAAACCATGGAGCCCCCACACATTAGTGTCGGCTCTGCAACCGGGCGGGCGCGCGGTAACGCAATTAAAGCATAGGGAGGTGCTTATATCGATTAATTGTAATCCGATTAATTTGTTTATTTTATATCTGTCAAAGGATAATGAGGGATTTTCTGACAAGTTAAAATAACAGTCAAAAATAGATGGCGTGAGCGCATCACCTACCCTAATCCCCCCACCTCACCTCTTCCAGCTTGAAGAATAGTAATAGTTCCGTGAATACGAGTAGACTGTGCACTGATGACTTAAGCTGGCTACTCACCCAGACTGTGTACAGCCGACAATAAATCACCCGAAAGCAGTAATTTTATTGCAAAATAAGAATCAAAATTATATTATGATTGTGTACACATACAATCCGCCTATATATATACAGGGTGTTTTGAAGGTGGGTGCAAAGCCATAAGGAGGTGTTGGTATAGACCATTTAGAACATTTTGAGCCATATTTGTCTTAACCAAAGTCTGCTTGTTTTTTTTTAGGGAACTTTTAAGATTTTAGTACAAAAATCCCAAAATTTTCCAATTAACTGCGAAAAACGCAAAGTTTAAGTGGAAATGTTTATTTTTTTATGTACTTCTTATTAGACTAATGTATGTTTAGTGAAATTAAATCATTTTAAAGCACCATTTTTACTAAAAATAATAATTTTCGGGCTATTTTAACTTAACAGAAAAAAAATATAGAAAAAAATGGCCTTTTATTTACATTTTAAAAAATAAATAAAATAGCTACAGATTCTCAGACAATTTTAATAACATGCTGAGTTATTGCACTTTCTTTTAAGGTATCATTTACCTAGATGTCTTTACAATTTTTGCAATTTTTACAATTTACAACCTGAACCAGAAGGGTAAGAAATAAAAAATTTCAAAAAAAATCAAAACAAATTGAATTTTTGTTCTTATACCTTTAAACTGATGTCTAAAACAATATCCAAAATTATTTTTTAGACTTACTGTGCAATAATAATAAACTTATCTGAACAAAAATGTAGAGAAGGGCCTTGCACAACTAAACAAAGGCCGTCCATTCATCATCATTATCATCCATCACAAATTTAGAAATAATTTTACTAAAGACAATGGCTGTGTCTCTTGCCTTTCCTTCGGGATAAACTGAAATAAAAAAAGTTCCCGCTTTTTTGGTAAAGTCATCTTATCTCTTCGTCGTCACCTCTCTGCTGCTTTTCTGCGTTGCAAGTAGATTTGAATTGTGTGTGTGTACTACTGACATGGCTGCATTTACAAACCAAGAACAAGCGGATATCGTATTTATGTATGGCAGAGCTGATGGTAATGGAGCTTTGGCACGACGTTTGTACCAAGAACGTTACCCGAACCGTAGGTAAAGTAAACTATGTCCACACAGCCATTGTCTTTAGTAAAATGATTTCTAAATTTGTGATGGATGATAATGATGATGAATGGACGGCCTTTGTTTAGTTGTGCAAGGACCTTCTCTACATTTTTGTTCAGATAAGTTTATTATTATTGCACAGTAAGTCTAAAAAATAATTTTGGATATTGTTTTAGACATCAGTTTAAAGGTATAAGAGCAAAAATTCAATTTTTTCTGATTTTTTTTGAAATTTTTAATTTCTTACCCTTCTGGTTCAGGTTGTAAATTGTAAAAATTGCAAAAATTGTAAAGACATCTAGGTAAATGATACCTTAAAAGAAAGTACAATAACTCAGCATGTTATTAAAATTGTCTGAGAATCTGTAGCTATTTTATTTATTTTTTTAAATGTAAATAAAAGGCCATTTTTTTCTATATTTTTTTTTCTGTTAAGTTAAAATAGCCCGAAAATTATTATTTTTAGTAAAAATGGTGCTTTAAAATGATTTAATTTCACTAAACATACATTAGTCTAATAAGAAGTACATAAAAAAATAAACATTTCCACTTAAACTTTGCATTTTTCGCAGTTAATTGGAAAATTTTGGGATTTTTGTACTAAAATCTTAAAAGTTCCCTAAAAAAAAAAACAAGCAGACTTTGGTTAAGACAAATATGGCTCAAAATGTTCTAAATGGTCTATACTAACACCTCCTTACGGCTTTGCACCCACCTTCAAAACACCCTGTATATTCTCTCTATCCCAACTGGTTTGCTGGAAGAAATCTCTTTAAGAGATAAGCTCGCCTTTGTACATTGTCTATGTTATATACCTGCTATATATTTTCTGTGTACAATAAAGAATAAAGAACAAAATCAAACACAGTCATGTCTTACCCAATCGCTGACAGATTATAATAATTTGTATAACATAACAGAAATAGCGAAGAAAATCGTTATTGAAACGGGATGATTGTACAACTGCTTTGCTATTGTGAAAAAATGGAATAAAACTACCAGTATATATAATAAACCTTCAAGCATTTTTTAATAGTATAAGATTTAAAGGACTATAATTCATTCATATTCCTAGCATCACTAACAAATTAAGTAATACCTTATTCAGTTAGGTTTCAATTGCAAAACAATTAGTTACTCATGAGCCTATTGAATGTACCAGAAGAGGTAACATGCCTGCAAAAAAATAAAGGAATGAAAATTACTTATTTTGATTTGCTAGAAGATAACTGACGTGAGTAAATCTCTTTTTTGTTTATTTTATCCTGAAGGAAAGGCCAGGGGAACTATGCCCATACAGCCATTGTCTTTAATAACTGATTACTGAATTTGTGATGTATGATAATGATGATGAATGAAAACGTCGGGAAAATCCTCAAAAACAAGTGGAAGAGTAAAAAGTTATGAAAATCACACTTGACCCGTCACTGAAGCTCAATAACATCGAACATCGATTAACAATCTATCGATACTAGCACATCACTAGATGCAAAGATTTACAAGGTGGGCGGCTAGTTGCGCAGCCCTACTCACATTAACAAGATATCGATCACGGCGATGCACGCTTTGTACTCACCACACTTATCAGCCAACTGTAGGGGTAAAGATGGGCTAAATAAGCTACTGGATTTGCGACTAACCACAATGCATTTTTAATACTTGCAAGTGATTTAAACATAGTTAGATCTTTATACAGGGTGTAACAAAAAGGGTATATTAAGCGAAAAGCTACGTAAATAGCCCACTGTAGAGAACCTATTCACAATCCTAAACCTCCATAGAGTGGCGGAAAAAGAATAGCGGGTTCTGTTAGGCCAGAGTGCGCTGGTGATGTTAGTGGACTGTATTTTGCGAGTTGCTACTATTGTTTCTACCGAACAAAAACGTACGACACACTTGCAATTCCCTACAGCAATAGAGGACGAAGAAAGAGGACTTAGAAGGAAAAGCACGTGCACTAACCTGATTCTCTCCCGAGTCCAGTCTCCTTCCCTGCAGGGTTCTACCAGGATCGCTCGTCTCACTCAGTAGGCGGTAAATAGTTCGTATATAATACACCACACAAAATAGTCTCTAAAAGTTCAACTTGCACAACAAAGTCTCAACGTCGCGCGGTGCGGTAGCCGATCTTAGCGGCGAGTGCAGATTATAATAGTCCCGATAGTATAGAGAATTTTTAAATATCTCAGGAATTTTCATACAATCTTGAAAAATAAACATGTGATTTCGAGTCTCAAATTTTGTGGATAGATTCTCTACAGTGGGCTATTTACGTAGCTTTTCGCTTAACATAACCTTTTTGTTACATCCTGTATAACGTTGTTTTAACGACAAGGTAAGTACATACGACTGTGTTCTCGAAATGAGATCGTACATTCACGGTTAGCGTAGCGGGGTCAGATGTAAAAGGTTAGTGACAAGTTGCTTGCTCGTCGTATGAGAGAACATCCCTGATACACAAGTGTGTGCGCAAACACAGATGCACTCTCTATTCCGTTACTCTCATAGTCCGATGGGACGGTTTAACGTGCTTTCCGAAGCACGAGCTAAGTGACAATTTTGCAACATTAAAATCTGTACATGAAATAAATTCATTCATATCCATATATTATATCAACATCCTAACTAATAATTATAAATATGAAAGTAAGAAATAAACAAACAGTTTGTTTGGTTTAAGTAGTCTTGTAATATAATTTACTGCACTACTTATCCATTACATACATACATACATATATAAAAACACGCCTCTTTACCAGGGGTAGGCAGAGATCATGGACCTCCATTTACTACGATCCTGACACACCTCTTTCGCTTCATCTAGTTTCATCATATTCTTCATGCACGCTCGTCTCCATTACGTTATAATAATAACATACATTTTACTGTAGTTCATACAAACGGAGTCGCAGTACCTAAGCAGCCAATAAGATTCGCCAAATAGATTATTTAGGTATCATATAAATCTATTGCTAGCTTCCACACAACTTTTTAGTAAAACTAGAAGTAATTCGTGAAATAAAAAAAAAATGAGTTTTTCGTAAAGATTGACTTTCGTTTTTTCACGTGCGTCGAAACTTTATGAAAATGTTACGAAATTATTCAGCAGTTCCGAAAGCTCTGATGTAGAATTCTCACTGCCTGCGCCGGATTTCTAAAGAACTCTCCGAAATTACCCGAAATCCGCGAAAATACACGTATTTCTCTGTAATTAGCTCACGCAATGGATATTTAGTGGAAAAGTGTTGCCCTGCCGAGTTGAGTCATAGAGTAATTTGTGGTAGAATGTACACTGTACATTCCAAATTGATACCTACTAAGTTCGATTTTCAGTAAACGATTCACAAAATCTGTTTAATCAACGCGTTTTATGCTCTACGGTTAATATATCGTGGCTAATAATTTTTTCAGTCTTAATGAAATCCTGTAAGTATATTATTTTAAATTAATAGGTTCCTCATATTTTCCTAAAAGATAATATAGGTTATTACTTATTAGTGTCTATACTTTATAAATTAAATATTTAAAAAAAATATTTCAGGCATAGAGAAATAAGATGTCATAGAGTGCTAATGTCATACTAACTGTTTTGATGCACCATTAGACTTTTCGGTGCCTCACAATTCCAGTCCTTGGCACTTAGATTCTATTAGTGTAATGTATAGTAATGTACTACATTACTAATATATTGTAATGTATAGTAATGTAATCTAAGTGTCAAGGACTGGAATTGTGAGGCACCGAAAAGTTTAATGGTGCATCGAAACTGTTAGTATGACATTAGCACTCTATGTCTACATCTTATTCCTCTATGTTTCAGGCTTGTGCCCACAGTGTTAATATTACATAAAATTAAATTTTATGTTAGTATATAGTACAAAGAAACAACAAATAAAAAGGATACACAGATATAATACAAGAATAGCTGACAATCTGAGCAATGGGCGGTCGTGCACGTTACAGGACTGATATCCCAAAAGGTGTGGGCATATGCAGAGATGTCCAATGCTTCATCAGTGCACTGTCTACTCTGTTTGAAAATACCTTCAGGATGCTATTGGAACTGGCGCGCAATCGACGGACCGTAGCTGCCGTACGGCGGCGCATTATGCAGTAGAAATCATTTGCGCCGACGACGACGACTTGCACCGCCGCGAACATGCCCGATGCGCTACAATAGCGCGGCAGCCCCAACATCACCCTGAAGGCATTGTTATATTGTACTCGTAGGGCACCATAGGCTTTCTGCGTATAGTCAGCCCACAGACTGCAAGCGTAAAACGTCTGGCAATGCGCCTTGAATAAAGTAATTTTGACAGGCGCCGTACACCGAGCAAACCTGCGGGTCAACATATTACATCTAACCGCCAGCGCCCTCCGTTCCCGGTCCAAATCCAAATTTTCTTTCCGCTGATCAGTTACCACGTGACCTAGATACTTGAAACTCGATACTCTTACTAAGGGGGTTTCAACAGGACAGGTAGTACACATGTTGGAACTTTAGACCCCGCGTTAAAGACCATTTTCTTGCTTTTTCTTGCATTGTATGTAAGTCCGTTAACCTCAGCAAAAGCCTCACATATATACTTCATACATGTTTATTTTTATGGATAGTATGGAGAATTTTTAAATATCTCAGGAATTTTCATACAATCTTGAAAAATAAAAATGTGATTTCAAGTCTTAAATTTTGTAGATAGGTTCTCTATAGTGGGCTATTTACATAGCTTTTCGCTTAACATACCCTTTTTGTTACACCCTGTAGAGCAGCCTCCAACATCCGAGTAGGTACTTATCTGCCCACCTTACATAATAATTTTACAAATTCTTCTTTTATTTGTGTACGATAACTAAAATATCTTTTCCTTAGCAAATAAATGAGTAAATGATGAATGAATGATTCATAATATTAATGTACCCATGTAACATCTACATTACGGCCGACTGGTCTTGTAGGAAGTGACCCTGCCTGCGACGCCATAGGTCCTAGGTTCGAATCCCGGTAGGTGCAAACATTGATATGATGAATATCAATGTTTGTTTCCGAGTCATGGATGTTTCTATACTTATCTATGTATTTATATACCGTTACTTAGTACCCACGACACAAGACCTTAGGGATCTTACTGTGGGACTAGGTTAATGTGTTGTGTAGTGTGTGAATATTTATTTATTTATTTATATTTATTAGTACACACCTATGTTTAGGTAAAGAAACTTTGAACTTTAAGCTATGTATTTCTAAAGGTCGAGGAGTTTTGGGTGACATAAAAAAGATATAGGTAAGTATTATAACAGTATCTCGAAGTGAACTATCCGTCCCACTTTATTCTATGAACCTGTGAAGCTTTCAAACCGCGTGACATGAGGGTGATTAACCAAATTACTTTTTTCCTGTTTCGTTATACATTGACGGTCAGTCTACAACGAGCCGCTATTTATTTCAATACCAGCCCTAAATTAAGGTGTCTTAGTTGAAATTTAAATTGTGTTTTATGTGACTTAGGTCGTTGTCTATTGGCGTGGTTATTAAGTTTGCTATTTTTGTAATAATCTCTAATTGGAATGTTGCGTTACCTTCTGTTGAATACGGAACACTCATTTTTTTTGTAAGGGCCCCATTAACCAATAATCAAATAGCTTATCTGAAGGATAAAGTTGTTGCTGTCTCTTTCTTGATCAAGTTTTAGAAAAAGACAGCATCAGTTCCTCATCAGACTCAGAGGATCAGAACCAGACCCTAAGTCAATCGCGTAATATTTTCATATGGCACATTCCAAAAAATGTATTTCCAAGCATGAACGTATAAAGAACAATGGAAGTAATGATGTCAATGCACCGATTGAAGCACCGAAATGGCGGCGCGTTGCGCATGTGTGCGTATTTTCTAGTAGGCGCCGAGCTTACTATGGTTTGTATGTGTGGATAACGCGTCATTACTCATCCCTACTCCATGGAAAATCGTTACCGAGCTTACTATGAATGCCTCACTCTGTATATTGACAACACTCTGTCCGTTATTCTTTTTACGTTCATGTTGCCAAGGTACAAAATTATTGGGAGCCTTCAACCCTACGTAATAATTAATTATATCATGTTCCATTACCAGAGCTTTCTGTAATAGATTATTTCTAACTAGGTAAAAAGTATCCCGAAATGGGTTTATTCAAAGAAATTTGATGATAAAAGTACTCGTAGGTACACGAAAAAGGTATCCTAAAAATGATAATCTAGATATCCTTTTTCTTAGAAATTATTAGATACGACTATAAGTATTCTTAGATTTCGTAATACATAGAAATATATTTTTGAATAAATTATTTTAATACTAGCCATTGTTAGCGACTTAGTCCATCGCTTTATTCATTTGGTTCATTTGTCTCCCTCTAGAAATACCTTATGGGAATCAAAACTTTATCTATCAGAGAAGGTATATTTTATCAATAGGATAGAGCCTAGTAATGTCCATTCTAATTATCAAACTCAGTTATATAAAAGGGTTAACATTAGTTCTATAAAGTTTGTTTAAAATTTAACAACTGTCCAAATCACTATCAGAAGAATCTCCTATCGCACATGATCAGTAGCCTACCTAGGATCCCCGTTAGCAATTCGAAACACACTGTAATTAGTCATTTAAAGGAGTATTTACCCAACAATGTCAGTTCCACCTCCACCGAGCATCGATTATAAGAAATAAGCTATTAGAATTACGTGTAAGTATTAAAAAAATCCAAAGACTTACGAGGACCGTGAGAAAACCCGGCATGCACCTGACGGGTGCAGCACCCACACGGCTAGGTATACCTTGGTTATAGTAACGCAATGAATGAATGTGGAAACTGCACTGGGGAGGGTGTACTATCGTAATTGGAGTCGATAGAGGGAAAATGTTTTTAAAAGCTGAGAATTTTGCTAATAGAATGTATATTATAAGGATATTGTTCTTTATTCTTTAAAATAAAGACGATAAATTTAGTTTAGTTATCGGGTACTATGTTGAAGAATTGTTTTTTAATTGGAGATTAAAAACAAATCATAAACAGATTAATTAGCAATATTATGTAGTTCTTCTATGCTGCTCTGGGAGTGAATAAAAACGTATGATACTACAGCTGCTTCTCTTCCCGGGCATACTGTACAAGTCAGTAGAGGGACAAGAGGGTCTTGGTGTTTTGTAGGCGATGGGCTGACCACCTGTCACTACTAACCGAACTTGTACATCTCAACTATACCTTCAAAATTGGTCAGAAGTGGCACCATGTGATCCTATCGGCCCTTGGTGCTCTGCTTACCCCGTAAGGGATAAAGGCATGATTATATATTTATATATTATGTAGTTTATTATTTAGTACCGTTTCGTTCACAGAACACTATATACTCTCATTTCGTTGGCTTTTGTTTTTGTTTTTATTTTATTATTATTTATTCTATTTTATTAATTTAGTTTTGTATTTGTATCGATAAAAAAAAAGTTAAGTTGGTTATTTAGCGTGAAAATGTGGTGAGATATGAAATGAGGTGTCTGTTCTGTACTAATGTAAAAATCTATGGTACCCACTGGTGTTATAATATGAATTAGAATGTAGCCTATGTCCTATTTCACTGCTGTATAAATTTCATTAACGTCGTTTCAGCATTTTTCCTTGAAAACAGACGGTCAGGCATACAGTAGTACTTTCGCACTTAATATTAGTATGGATTGGTTTCTTTTATATAAAAGTTGTAAAAAAACCTTCTATTTGCTTACTTCAAGTGAAAAGATTGTGCAAATCATTGCTGATAATGGTTTTTTTAATGGTGCCTAATATTTTTAGGTTTTTGTGTTTATTAAAGCGAATGAATTGTGAAAATTTAATGTTTCAATAGGTAAAGTTCAAAAAGATTTACACGCTGCCTTTTACTATTGTATAACATAATGGTCGATTCTGACCGTCAAACATAAACGTAAACTTAAAATTAGTCCTACCTATCCCTTTCTGTCTAAGCTATTTATGTTAATAATGGAAAGGGACAGAACTGACTTAGTTTACGTATACAGAAATAATGCACATCTACTTGTACTGTGATATAAAATAAATAAACACCTCATACTGCCCCTCTAGGGCACAATGGAGTTTTCATTAAAGTTACAAAAAAATTAAATTATAACGACATAATGATTACATCACCAAATTCTATGCCAAATGATAGTTTAATCAGTAACCAAAGTGTTGGGTTAAGTTTCAATTAATATATACTAAATACTTTGCGTTGATTACTCTACTGTGTATTATCCTAGACGTCCCCATTATGCCCCCCTTTACCCTATATGTAGACATATCTATCCAAAACCCCGCAATCAAACTAGATAGTACTACCAACATAATAATCTATGTTGCACGGCCATGATTGCAAATACCGGCGCAGGTGGATGTGCCTCACTTGATATTAGCGCGAATATCGCAAAGAATAAGTAACAAATTGTAGTGTTATTTTGGTATTAACTTTGTATATCTACCTATTTTAGGGCCGGTCTCTGAGCGCTTGGATGTTAGTTTTGAAAGATCATGGAATATTTTATTTCTCGTAGACAATAACTCTCTAAATCATTATAATATAGGTATCTAGTATAAGTATGTAGGTACTCTGACCTAAGTATACTATATATATATAAGTTTATGCCAAGTAGACTTCTTACGAGAAACTAACATGCTTTAAAACGAGCATGATGCTATGATAGCTATAGCTTGATGCCATCTCTATTTTGGAAAATAAGTTTACAGGCAATTTTAGAATATAATTTAGCTTTCCCGCAGGTGATAAACAACTGCCATCCGGGCTCAATCAAACCTTAAACTTGGAAAGACATTTTCTTATATCTTGGACTAAAGTTATTACCTAACTGGTGGACGCCAGCGACTTCGTCCGCGTGGACTGCAGAAAAAACAAAATTTCGAAATTATCCGGGATAAAAATATTTTCCCGGGATAAAAAGTAGCCTATGTGTTAATCCAGGGTGTCAGCTAACTTTCTACCAAATTTTATTAAAATCGCTGTAGCCATTTTTACGTGAAAAAGTAACAAACATCCATCCATACATACTCACAAACTTTCGCGTTGATAATTTTTTAAGTTAAAAAAAAAATGGTTAGCTGGAAGAAATCTCTCTCAGAGATAAGCACGCCTTTGTACATCTTCCTTGTTATAAACTTTACTTGTGAAAACTTTACTGTGTAGGTACAATAAAGATTAAGAAATATGAAGAATGTCTACTTACCTAAAGGTACCTTTAGGTAGGTAGATACGAAGGTGCGTGCGTTCAATAAATACTTGTCTGTGTATGAATACTTCACGTAAAAAATAAAAAAAATATATAAATCATTATATAGAATAGAATAGAATAGAAGAGATTTTTATTTGAAAATTACACATACACGGACAGAAGTAACATAGAAAAGGACAATAGAAATAGGGTAGAAATACAGATCAAAAGAAGTAAGTAGACAGGTAGAAGTAACATGAAACGAAGAACAGTAAGTAGAACTGTGTGCCCTATTTGGAGCCCGTCAGTTATATGGGAGTTACATTATGAAACAGAGTTCTATAACTTTATTAATGTCACCTCTGTATTCCTTACTCTTTGGACCTAGATTAATACATGTTTATGCAACACAGGCGCAATGCAATGGTGGAGTTTTTGTGTACATTCTCAACTAAAGGAGATTGCGTTCACAAGTTGTGATATTTGCATTGGGTGTAATAATTTGATGACTTTGGTAACTTTGTTTTATAATGATTTATTCTTTATTGTACTAAAAGTATACAGGGTGTAACAGAAGAGATATTATAAGCCAAATTTATGAACAGTTCCTGAGTTGTTGATCCTTAACACCTAGCCCCGCTATGCTGAACGTGGCTGTAAGATCTCCTTCCTAATCCTGTAGTTATGGCTACCCCACTTTGAAAACATAGTCATGTGTAGCTATATATATTATGTATGTGCAATTTTACGAAAATGTGCGATTTTCCACATTACATATTTACACAATAGCGAATATTTATTAACCCGTTAACGATGCTGTTGGACATGAAAATAATACAGGTCAAATTGAAGGACTAAACAGGTTTGGGTGAAATCATATATTGAGGTTGCCTCAAGTAAGAGGATCTGGCTCATTGGTTATGCCGCAAAAAATTAAATGTAAAGGCTTACTACCAACTGTATTGAACACTTGAAATTGTTGACTTTTGTACGTATCTACCGAAGTCTGCGAATTTAATGTTATTGTTCAAATGTTATAGGCAACTAGTGGACGCCCACGACGCCATTCGCATGGACTGCCAGAAAAAACAAAATGTCGAAATCTTCTGAGAAGAAATACTTTTTCAGGATATAAAGACAGTAGTCTATGACCTTTCTGAGCCTCTATCTGTGTAGCATATATCTTAAAATAGTTTCATTAGACTGAAAATGACACTGCGGCTACCAACCCTCCTGCCCAGCGTGGTGGCAATGGGCAAAAACCACCACCATTGGCGGTAGTCTTGTGACATGTTCTGGGGGAGGCCTACGTCTAGCAGTGGACTGCAATTAGGCTGATGAGTATTTGAGAGTAGTTTTGGCGTGAAGAGGTCACAGATAAATAAACAAACAATCATACAACTTACTTTTGTATAATATTGACTAGTTGAAATTGAGATTGGGATAGAAATCTATGAAAATTTGTTTCGGAGGAGCGGGGTGGGGGATGGACCGTGTAGTCTGCACCCTAAAGAGTTGCATAGTAGGCACTGACTGAAAGAGCCATATAATACTGACAGCTAATGTATGTAGGCATGGACCTAAGATTTTTAGCGCCCCAAATTGTAGTATGTATTGGCTTGATTGTTAATAATTAATGCAACATAAAGCCTAAAAAACATAAACAATACATAACAATAAAAATATCCATAAAGGTCCGCGCCGCCATCTTTGAAAAAGAACAATAAAATTAGAATTTTCAAAAAACCAGAGCCTCGCCATCTGGCGTTTTAACTTTTTAATCTCGAGAAACTGGTCGAAGGAATGTACTTGTCCAGCCTTGTTTTTGCACCTGTCACTTACCATGGGACCAGTTCGAACGGATGTTGCGTGCGTTCACCCAGAGAGAGCGAAACAGCAGATATAAGCGTGCCGGTAGAACGAGATGAATGTAGCAAAAGATGCGAGCATAAGAAGGATGGTGGTATCGTCGCGTGGCGCGGGAAAAGAAGGCACAATGATTCGTAATCCTGCTTTGCTTGTTTTGTATAATAATAATCCAGTTATAATAAGAAAGGTGGTCACTTTATAGGCTTCTGTGGGTGCAATAATTTTCATAGGCTGTATCAGTAGGTGATAATATTTGATAGACCTGTAATAGGAGAGCATGAACTTATAAAGAACAACGGACGTAATTGAAGCACCGTACTGGCGGCGCGTTGCGCTTGTATTTTCTAGTAGACGCCGAGCTTACTATGGTTTGTATGTGTGGGTGGATAACGCGTCAATACACATCCCTTTTATGCTACCCTGGGATTCTTCTATGCTGCCCTGGGATTCTTCTATGCTGCCCTGGGAGTGAAAAAAAAAAGTATAATACTACAGCTGCTTCGCTTCCCGGGCATACTGTACAATTCAGTAGAGGGACAAGAAGGTCTTGGTGTTTTGTAGGCGATGGGCTGACCACCTGTCACTACTAACCGAACTTGTACATCTCAACTATACCCTTGAAATTGGTCAGAAGTGGCACTATGTGGTTCTATCGGATCTTGGTGCTCTGCCATCCAGGTCGTCAACTTCGCTGTGATCGGCCATTTTCTTTTTTCATTCGACACGCGACGATACGATTGAGCCGCGTGGTGCCGGCAGAGTAGAGTTTGTACCAGAGTTTGTATCACCCCTGCCTACCCGTGGGTATCGCATGAGGCGATTAACAGTTTCCGGGAGGTGGGCAGCAGCGCCTCCCGTACTGACAACATAGTCCGAAAATCACACTGCGGTCACCAACCCGCCTGCCCAGCGTGGTGACTATGGGCAAAACCCTCCTGTGGCAGTAGCCTTGTGGCGTGCCTTGGGGGAGGCCTACGTCCAGCAGTGGACCGCAATAGGCTGAAGAAGAAGAAGAAGACACATCCCTACACCATGGAATATCGTTACCGAGCTTACTATGAATGCTTCACTCTGTATATTGACAACACTCTGTCCGTTATTCTTTATGCGTTCATGTAGGAGAGTTTACTATTTATTTTGATGGTGATTATAAACCAGACTTATCATCAATACTTATTAATTAATGACCGATATTCCGATTTATAAGTGCTAAATTAAAATTTATACCTGAAGGGTTTATTACTAATTTAATTATTTTGTTATACATATATTCTGTGTACACGCATATCTACCTTTTATATTTAATTATCACTTTCCCAGATGGTTTGCTGGAAGAAATCTCTTTCAGAGATAAGCACGCCTTTGTACATTTTCTTTCATAATTTCTGTCTGTATGTAATTGTATGTGTACAATAAAGAATAAGAATAAGAATACTATTAACTCTTAAAGCTTGTTTCCATTGTAAAATATAGATGACGCTATACACTGCTTATAGAGGCATCTCACTTCCACAATGGAAACAATCCTGCTTGAATAGTTCACGGTAACCATCTAATAGTTTGCTAAAAAAAGGGAAAAATGTTTCAGTGACTTTGTTGAACACACTGCGGTCACCAACCCGCCTGCCCAGCGTGATGACTATGGGCAAAAACCTCCCTATGGCAGTAGTCTTGTGGCGTGCCCTGGGGGAGGCCTACGTCCAGCAGTGGACTGCAATAGGCTCATCATATTTTTGCATTGTTTTTTTCTAGATGCGACCCTAATAAGGGATTTAGTTGATCGACTTGTACCTTTTACATATAAATCTCTGCCTACCATATCTATTTCACGCAATAAAGGGTATTTATCAGCTATTTTTAAATAATATACAGGGTGTAGGTGACAGCTAGGCAAATACTGAAATGCTGAACAAGTATCACTATGTTCGGTTATACGACAGTGTTATTACTCGCAGGAAATGTATTTTTGATTTAATTATCAGTAATCTTTGATCCCCGCGCCAATTGTATCGGGCGATCCTGTGACTAATTATTACATGGGCTTATTGGTTATTGTGTGACACGTTGCTGTTTTTTGGATCACTTAAAAATAATATATTAACCAAAAGATGATTTAAAAAAAAAAGTTAATGTAGACATTAGGGTTGATCAGGTTTTTGAACGTTTTTGAGGGCTTATTTTTTTTTTGAAAATCATCTTTTGGTTAATATATTATTTTTAAGTCATTATCTAAGGCATAATTGAATTAACTAAACTTTTTTCCTGAAAATATGAAAAAAATACTGAAAATTTTGGAATTTTCCTGCGAAAATTTTCAGTGTTTTCCACCTCAGAATCATGGTCTGAAGTCATGGTATCAATATTTGCTTGGCTGTTACAAACACCCTGTATACAAACATATTTGTTCCCGAAATGGGTTAGCCAGAACTGCAATATCACAAAGGAGATGCTTCTAGCCACGTTTAGAATAGCGGGGTCAGATTTTAATAATCAGTGACTAGTTGCCAGCTCATCACCTGAGGGGGCGGCATCACTGAGTTCCTTAGTCGACTCTTACGACAAGCACGAAAGGAGATGCAGTTGATGTAATCTACCAAAGCCCCGCGTCAGCACAGTCCTATTTATCCCTTATAGGTGTATCTATACATATAATAAACTAGTGGCCCGCCCTCGCTTCGCTTCGGTACATATCAGTACATAGCTACAACTTCATATGTAGGAACTCCCGTTTGTCCCTTCCCGTGGGAATTTCGGGAAATCCGTTCTTAGTGCTCCCTCGCAGTCCCTAATGAACGTACAGGTCCGATTTCAAATTTATATGTATCGCGGTTGTCGTAAAAAATGAATTCCCGTTTGTCCCCTTCCCGTGGGAATATTGGTAAATCCGTTCCTAGTGCTTCCTCGCAGTCCCTAATGAACATATATGTCCAATTTCAGCTTCATATGAATAGCGGTTTTCGTAAAAAATTAATTCCCGTTTGTCCCCTTCCCGTGCGAATTTCGGGAAATCCGTTTTTAGTCCTTCCTCGCTGTCCTCAATGAATATAAATATGCCCGATTTCTGATTCATATGTATAGCGGTTTCGTAAAAAATATTTAATTCCCGTTAGTCGCCTTCCCGTGGGAATATAGGGAAATTCTTATAGCCTATGTTCATCCAGGTCCAATAAGGATTCTAACGGTGAAAGAATTTTTGAAATCGGTCCAGTAGTTTCGGAGCCTATTCGCTGGAAATAATATTAGTATAGATATAGATATAGAAATGTAACGGATCGCTGTCTGTAGATGTGTAAGATATATGAGAAAAAATATTATAGGAGACCTTTATCAACGCAATAGTACCCAAAATAACGATTTTAGGAATTTTTATCTGTATGTCTGTTTGTCAGTGCGTTTGTGCACGCTAATCTCAGAAACGGCTGAACCGATTTCGATGCAGTTTTCAGGAATATATTGTGACAGGTCCCACTTAACATATAGGCTACTTTTTATCCCGAGAAAATGTTTTCATCACGGATAATTTCGACATTTAATTTTTTCTGTAGTCCACGCGGACGGAGTCGCGGGCGTCCATTAGTATATTAATATACCTGTAAGGTAGTATTTTTAAATGATATCTTTACCAGTTTGTACCTACTTAGTGACTCTTAGTAACAACGTCATATAATTCACATTTACCAGTAAAAATAGCTCCTTTAAGTAATTTTAAGGCTTCGCAGGCAAAAAGTTATGCGGTGGCGGTTTGAAGTTTTATTTTTTATTTGGGTTTCATGGGGTTGTTTATCCGACGATAAAAAAATTCTATATTGTAAAACTGCCTCTAATGTTTGTTTATATTTTAAGGGCATATTATTTTTTATTTATTTATTATTCTTTATACATTACAAAACTAGGTACAACGTCCCACAAAACTGCCAGCGGTATTTATTCCAAGTTTCAATAAAATGTTTGAAACTTGATACTGAACATTAACATCTGTCCCAGCTTTGACAAACGCTGCTGTGGGATCTCCCTTATGATTCTGCAGTTCCGCCCCTTGATTACCTAATTTGCAATAGCAAAGCGATAGCGAAAATTGTACAATATTCGCATTGAAAGGTCAAAGTTCCTTTGAAATTAATTTTACGTAATACGAATTTGACAAGCAATCAGCTATTTTTGTACAATTTTCGTTATCGCTTTGCTTTTGCTAGTTAGGTAATAAGGGGCCTGGTTGCCCCTTTTTGGTAACACACCCCTAATACTTATGTATAAAAAATCTTCAAGTTTTTTAATTCCTCGAAATTCGAGATTACCTATGTATATCCCTAATATCGAGATCTAGTCCATAGCTAAAACTATATGACCATATGTCGACCCATCTAATAATCAACAGTGGCGCCCTCAAAAACAAGTTATTCCCTCCGGTACTAACAGACAGGTGTGTTGGTAATCTCATTGTATCTCACGGCGTAGGTAACCAGTTTCCCTTTGCCTTAATAATATTTATTATGGCTGTATGTAATTGGAAGATGGAAAGAGTAATAATTCTGTTGTCTTTTGACAGATACATCTGGAGGGAAGTTTTAGATACATCGCACCTTCGGTACAATAACGGCACAATTGTGTTTTGTATTTTTTGACAAATGTGCCCGCCCTTGTTCTACAGTAGTATAAGGACACAATTTGCTTTTTGTATGTTTTTGACATTGTGCCGTTGTTGCACCGAAGGTACGACAAATATACATACATACATATACACGCAGCTGCGCTCCCAAGAATAGGGTAGCCAGAACTGCAAATTGCGATGGAAATTCCACAGCAACGTTTGGCAAAGCGTATATCCATAATATTAATTAAGATGGAGTAGAGATGGAATAAATTTACTGCGGAGTGTAAAGTAAACGGACAATTTGTATGAAAATTCTTAGTTAGTAATTCTTATTGGAGTAGTACTTAGGTACGTTTGTTTAAACACGATGGTTTTTTATTAATGGACTAAGTAACTGATGTTACGGTCATCTCTGAAGTGCATTTTATTAATTTAAGTTTTCTCACCTAGATACCTTTTATAGATGAATATTTTATTTTTGTTTATTATAGTTACTTAGTTTAATTCTGTGCACATTATTACCTCTATAACTTTTGGTCTCACTTTGCTTTCTGGTATGCTGGAAGAAATCTCTTATAAGAGCTTGATAAGCACGCCTTTGTATGCATTCCTTTTGTAAATTTCTTTCTATCTATTGTTATGTTTTGTGTACAATAAAGAATAAGAATAAGAATACCAGTCGTTAGTTCGAAATTATTAGCAAAAGAAACTTGGCATCTCCCTTATGATCCTGCTGAAGTGAATACCCCATTTCGTACATAAAATCACGGGCCGATATAACCACATGGTGCCACTATGTTCATATGTATGTATGTAAGTATAAAACTTAAGGACAAAGTATGTAAATATTAGCAAGATATTAACAAACTGTCGTGTAAACTTAAATCAATGCTTATTTAATAGGATAGAGGAGAGAGGCTTCAATGCGATATGCTAAAATTACCTATTCAAAGTTAATGTGAAGTGTGCGTTCAATACGAGTATCTATTCTGTGGTCAAAATGAATGTATTTCGTGTAAAACTATAAACAGGCATCGCACTAAAATAGACAAGACAAAGTACTAAAAGTTATTAAAATATGAACCTACAATAAATTATCTTGGTAAGTTACAATCAAGATGAGATTAGTATTAATTACCGCTACGAAAAATACGGAATTAAATAAATGATCTCGGATTCGTATCTTTCCAATGACAAAAGGCGGTGTCATCGCTGATTTGTGGCCATTTTGTCAAACTATAACCGACTTACGGATAGAGATCAAGATGAAACTCGGATTTTTTTTTACACCATCATCATTATCACCCACGAGAAGTCCACTATTGAAAATAGCCTTCCTCCAACAACCTCTACTCCGTCTGGTCGAAAGCGGCCTTCTTCTTCTTCAGCCTATTGCAGTCCACTGCTGGACGTAGGCCTCCCCCAGGGCACGCCACAAGGCTACTGCCACAGGGGGGCTTTGCCCATAGTCACCACGCTGGGCAGGCGGGTTGGTGACCGCAGTGTGATTTTCGGATTATATTGTCAGTACGGAAGGCGCTGCTGCCCACCTCCCGGAAACCCTTAATCGCCTCGTACGATACCCACGGGCAGGCAGGGGTGGTACAAACTCTACTCTGCCGGCACCACGCGGCTGATGATCATCAGCCTATTGCAGTCCATTGCTGGACTATGTATGTATGTATATTATACATTTCTTCTATGCTGCTCTAGGAGTGAAAAAAAAACGTATAATACTACAACTGCTTCTATTCCCGGGCATACTGTACAAGTCAGTAGAGAGACAAGAGGGTATTGGTGTTTTGTATGCGATGGGCTGACCACCTGTCACTACTAACCGAACTTGTACATCTCAACTATACCCTCAAAATTGGCCAGCAGTGGCACCATGTAGTCCTATCGGCCCTTGGTGCTCTGCTTACCCTGTAAGGGATAAAGGCGTGATTATATGTATGTATGTATTTATACATTTCTTTGGTACGATGTAGAGCCCAAACGGCTTGTCGCATTTGAGTGTGAGAGTGACTCTGGGTTATTTTTTTAAGAAGCCGCGTTTTTTCATTAAGTTGATATATGAGGTTACACCTACTTTACTAAAACAAATACAATAAATATGACTCGTCACCGATTTGACATCTAAAAAATTTATAAGTATTGTCATAAAAAGTGTAGACATTTCAAACCACGAAGGAAGAACAAGAAGGAGGTGGTTACCACATTTTAATGGAAAGTGTCGAAACGTATGCATTAACCAGTGATACCATAAGCATATAGGCGCAAATGAACAGGAGTAAAGAGATATCTCACATTTAAATGTCTAACTTATAGAGCTATGTAATAACTAGACAAAGTAAGTTTAGTGTAGTATTGGCGTGTAAAAAGCGCAAGTTCATTCATTCCTGGCTCTAGAACGACGGTCTATTCTAATCACCAATACTGTTTTTTTACGCGCAAATTACATAATAATATACTTTCTTTGTCTAGCTATCATATAGCTCTGTGAATTTGACGTTTATTTGTCGCCTAAATGTGAAATATCTTGCTACGGGCGCTGGTCTTAATTGATTATACCATATCTTCCCAGTCCTTCTTCTATGTTCTTAAAAGCTAAAAAGTCATTGTGAAAGTAAATCAGAGTGATGGTTACTCATAATATATCTCTCTGCCTTTTCTCCATAAGTAATGCGTGTTGTTAAAATCTAATCTGTTTCTCATACAAATTGCCGGCTATTGTTTTAATGGGTAACACTTTCACGTAAAAACGCGGTTAAGGGTAAACTAGAGTTAGTTGGAGTTTGGTTCTGTAGTTCGTCACTAGATTTTGCCATCACAGCCTCGAGCACACCGGATGCGTATGCGTGCACGTAAGCGTAGACGTACACGTACCTCTGAGTTTAATGCATGGAACTATCACCGCTTGACGTCTATGCTTTCGTCTACGTATACACATCCGGTCTGCCCATGAAGAAGCGAACCAGAACCTGGTTCGCTGCTTCATGGGTCTGCCCGTGCCTATACTGTTCCATACATTACAACTCAGAGACACGTGTACGTCTACGCTTACGTGTACGCATACGCATCCGGTGTGCTCGAGGCTAAATTGTAGAGGGTCGTCCTAGGAATGTGTTTAGGTAAAATTCTTAATTTCAAATTTGTACGTATATTTAAAAAAAAAAATTAAGTCTCGAAATCACATCTTTATTTTTAAAGACTATATAGGGTGTAATACAAGGGATATGTTAAGCGATAAGCTATAAAAATTATGATCACTCCTGTGCTATTTGGGAATTCCTTCATAATAATTAGAAAAATCTACATGTGATTTTGAGTCTCAAGTTTTGAGAATAGGATTACTATAGTGAGCAATTTTAATACCCCTTTTGTTACACCTTGTATGTTGGGTTCTAATTACAACTTAATAATAGGTAGTTATTGGCGGAGACCTGTTTAGCAGTGGACTTTTCATGGCTAAAAATGAATAGGTATTTAAGAGAACCCTAAAAATAGTCATGACAAAGATTAAGCTACAAGGGAACTAAGTGGACGACCTTTTGGTTTTACTTGACTTTAGACATTAGGGATGACTAATAGGCATAGTTTGAAATATTTTGAATCGTGATTACTTTTACGCCATTGTCTAAAAAAAATTGCGTCTATGTAAATTGGAATGAAGCAGGAGGATGAAAATCACGTTAATAGATACCTGCCCCCTAGCATGACCACGCATCGTGGATATCGTATCGTACAATATCGTATAGTCTCTTACAAAATTCAACATGGCGGCTATATTTATCGTATTTTTATATTATTGTTTTAATAAACAGATTGCCAAGAAGCAGGATATAAAAGAAAAAAAAATAGATACCTACTTGAGCGGCACAATAGGGTTAAAACTTTCCCGTGAAACTGTCCCAAAACTTAACGTCAAGCCGAAACGGGGTGACAGGATTGATCATAACCATCACGAGAAAAATCTGAAAAAAAATCTATCCCATGCAGTTTGAAATTATGGGCATTTTAAGAAAAACCTAGAAATTTGATCAAACTGTACCATTTTTCGGTTATTGTGGTTATTATTTTTTATTTTTGTTCATTTGAACTTTAGAAACGTAATCCTAAATAACATTTCTAGAATCCCAATAAAAAATAATGACACAATTGCCTTAAGTTCCCGAGAATTGAGACTATTTGTTAAACTACGAATTTAAAATTTTCAAGATTCGTCGACTTTGACAGGCCCTCCTATAAAAAAAATGTACTAGAGTGCCTTGGCAAGTAGCATTAAAAGTTGGCGCATTTAATCAGAATTCTAAAATGCTACAATACTTGTTAGTTCCATACAATAGAAAAGAGTAAAAAAATTAAAACCTCAAGTAACCCGATTTTTGCTATCAGATTTTACTCAGTTAAAATGTTTTTAATTCGCACAAGCTCTAGGTAGGTTCTTAATTTTAAGGCAAAATGATGAGAGAGATGGATAATGGGTATTTTGCCATGAGTGAGCGAGACAGATAGTGACGCCACGCATTGAGACGGAGATGCGTCGTTTAAACGAGTGCGAATGAAACAGATAGATGCTATGGCATCTATCTGTTTCATTCGCACTAGTTTCAGCCAAGCAAATGGCTACGCTACCAGTCCGACACCAACCAGTTAGTACGTTTCGCTCATTCGTCTACTGCGCACGTTCGTATTCGCTTGTGTTGATTAGTACTGACAACTTTGGCTTCTCTTTTTGGACTTGAATCTTTGTGAATTGGACTTGTTGATAACATACCGGCAACTTTGGCTTCTCTCTGGACTTTTGTGTTGGCATCCTTTTTATCTACCATGCCTACGCGCTACACTTCACAAGAATATGCGAACATGCACCTCATTTATGGGGAATGCAGATGCAACGCAAGTGCTGCCGCTAGACTTTATCGTGAAAGATATCCAAATTTAGAGCGCTACCCGGATCACCGCGTGTTTGTTAATGTGCACCGTTCACTCACAGAGGGCGGCATTTCCCGAATCAAATACAGGCTGGAGGTAGACCTGTGTTTCCTTTCCAGGAAGAAGTATTGCAAGAGGTCGCACGTGACCGAAGTATTTCCATACGTGGAATTGAAGAAAGAACGGGAATACCGAAAAGCACTGCTCATCGTATTTTACAAAGAGCCGAAATGCATCCGTTTCACGTACAACGAGTTCAAAGTCTTCTACCTCGAGATTATCAGGAAAGGATTTCTTTTTGTAGAACAATGCTACAGAGGCATAATGAGAATCCCCAATTCATCCAAAAAATTCTCTGGTCAGATGAATCGACATTTAAAAAAGATGGTTACATGAACTTGCACAATTATCACGAGTGCATGTGGAGAATCCATATTTAATGCGAGAAGATAGATCCCAGTATCGTTTTAAAGTAAACCTGTGGACCGGAATTTTAAACGGTAAAATTATTGGGCCTATTGAACTGCCTGAGAACTTGAATGGAACTAATTACCTACATTTTTTAAGAGAAGATTTACCAACCCTGTTAGAGGACGTACCACTAGCAGATCTTCGCGACATGTGGTTTCAACAAGATGGCTGCCCAGCGCATTTCGCAGTGCAAGTAAGAGATTTCCTTGACCAGGAATATCCGGAAGGTGGATTGGACGTTCGGGCACTATCTCGTGGCCCGCCCGTTCACCAGATTTAAATCCCTGGATTTTTTCTATTGGGGAGTTCTCAAAGAAAAAGTTTACTCAAAGCCCATTGAGAACGTAGCCGACCTGCGTGAACGCATTTCTCAAGCAGCTGAGGCGATCAACTCTCGAAGATATGCCCGACTAATAAGTAGATCTTTTTTAAGAAGATGTAGGGCTTGTATTGAGGCTGATGGTAAACAATTTGAACATTTATTGTAATAAAAAACGTTATTTCTCTATCATCTGACTTTTATTCCAACAAACCTAATTATTTTACTAATTTTACTAACTTTTTTTCACTTTGGTAAAAGTGGCGTCACTATCTGTCTCGCTCACTCATGGCGAACATACCCATTATCCATCTCTCTCATCATTTTGTCTTAAAATTAAGAACCTACCTAGAGCTTGTGTGAATTAAAAACATTTTAACTGAGTAAAATGAGATAGCAAAAATCGGGTTACTTGAGGTTTTAATTTTTTTACTCTTTCTATTGTATGGAACTAACAAGTATTGTACCATTTTAGAATTCTGATTAAATGCGCCAACTTTTAATGCCACTTGCCAAGGCACTCTAGTACATTTTTTTTATAGGAGGGCCTGTCAAAGTCGACGAATCTTGAAAATTTTAAATTCGTAGTTTAACAAATAGTCTCAATTCTCGGAAACTTGAGGCAATTGTGTCATATTTTTTATTGGATTCTAGAAATGTTATTTAGGATTACGTTTCCAAAGTTCAAATGAACAAAAATAAAAAAGAATAACCACAATAACCGAAAAATGGTACAGTTTGATCAAATTTCTAGGTTTTTCTTAAAATGCCCATAATTTTCAAACTGCATGGGATAGATTTTTTTTCAGATTTTTCTCGTGATGGTTATGATCAATCCTGTCACCCCGTTTCGGCTTGACGTTGAGTTTTGGGACATCCTGTATAAGAGAATTATTTAAACCATGGGGCTGAATTTAAAAAAAAACCTTAATAATTAATTCTAGCCCTAAAGCCTTTTTGTCTTATTACTCGATTTTCTTTGGCAGGGTCTAGATTTTCTCGCATTTGAGCTTCAGAGGTATTATTACATTTCTCTTAGTCGTAAGAGTGACAATAGGTCAAATATTCGTTTTTTTAAATAAAGTAATAGAAGTAATATTACAGTAATTTTTCGCTAAACATGCCCCCTTTGTTACACCCTGTATATTTTATTAATTGCTTTTTTATTACACCTGTTATAATTAACACAATAACAATCTTCAAACAGGATACCGAAAACATAATTATACCGGATCCAAAACCAATCGGGTCTCCAAAAAACACCCCATTCAAAACTGAAAAGAGATGGCAATACATAAAATAGTCATACAGGAAAGGGATGAATAGATGCCCCATATCTGAAGACGCACCAAGATTTAAGTCATATAGATATGGCGCCACTGTCTATACGATTACTAGCTTGTACCGTTTTAACGATAGTTCAAAATATAGTTCCCATTTTAATTCCAGGTCTTAAATGAAAGCATGGAGTTTCAAGTAGCAACGGTTGATGAGAAAAAAGGTCGTTACAGATTCCTTTGTGGGAATTTAAAAACAATAGTCTATGGGAACGTTTGTTTTAAATCCCGCGCTTTCCGCATCTTTACTCGGAGCGCTAGTGTCTTTATTAAATTT
Source organism: Carposina sasakii (assembly GCA_014607495.2). Lineage (NCBI taxonomy): Eukaryota > Metazoa > Arthropoda > Insecta > Lepidoptera > Carposinidae > Carposina > Carposina sasakii. The sequence continues at coordinate 4,272,855 of CP053175.1, read as the reverse complement.
GAAAGTTCGGTTTACCTTGTTACGTTTTGTTATTTTACCGCGTTTTCTAGTTAACTATGCTAATGGTTAGTCTACTTAAAACCTTGACACAAGGTCGGTATGTGAACTTGATGTAAATTTAACGGTATTCTTTATGTTTACGATGTGTATTAGGTTTCCGTTTGATTGTCAACTCGGTTGTGATTTCTAGAGATTTTTGACGTGGGTGATGGACCGTTATCTATTCCATTTATTAGTGTGCTGATGCGGGGCTTCACTAGAATACATCAGCTGCATCTCCTTCCGTGCATGTCGTAAGAGTCGACTAAGGAATTCGGGTACTCAATCAGGCGATAAGCTTTTTTTTTTATTTGTTTACATTTTATTTTATTTTTTTACAGTTTTTTTTATTTGTATTTATATCGAAAGATCATAAAATAAAATAAACATTTGCGAAAGAAAAACTACGCTAGCGTGAAAACTTTCGGCGTATAACGATTTCAAAATCATATTTTTTGAATTGCCAAAAAACGCTCTATACAAAGGGCTACCACAACTATGACGTCACTCTTTCAGTAACTTGTATGCGCGTAAAAGAACTTTTGTTCTGCAGCTATTTTAAATATTGCGTTTATAAATATGGTCACAAATCAAAAGTTGCTGTAAATGATGCAGGTGGACATGTGATGTTGTAATTTTCAATTAATTTCACATTTGCCCACTTAACTTTGAAGGCTTATTACTACCTCATTTGGACACTTAATCAAATTGTAATTTTACAGATAGTTATGATTTTGTTTATTTATTCTGATAAAAATAAGATGTTATTAAGATTCAATTATAGGAAACTATCCCATTCCCCTTTCGCCCCGTTCCCGTGGGAATTTCGGAAAATCCTTCTATACCTAGCGTCGTACAAAGAACACTACCCCTAAGTTTCTACAATCAGCTGTTGAAGCTGTGGGTTAATCCGTCACTCGTTAAGGACATCAAACCATTTTATATATTGGTAAATAGAATTGTCCTGAACCCATGATAAATGGATAGAGGCAGATAGACAATCATAACATAGTATAAAACAAAGTTGTTCCCACTGTCTGTCTGTCCCTATGTATGCATAAATCTTTTAAACTACGCAACGGATTTAGACCATGAACGTATAAGTAACAACGAACAGAGTGTTGTCAATACTCAGAATGAATCATTCACAGTAAGCTCGGTAACCATATTCCATGGAGAAGGGATGTGTATTGACGCATTATCCACCCACACATACAAACCATAGTAAGCTCGGCGCCTACGAGAAAATACGCATGCATACAACACGCCGCCATTACGGTGCTTCAATCTGTGCATTGACAGCATTACGTCCGTAACTGTTCTTTATACGTTCATGATTTAGACCCGTTTTTTAATGGATAGAGTGATTCAAGTGGAAGGTTTATAGTACCTATGTATGGTATCAGTAACGCACTCGTGCGAAGCCGGGTCGCTATAATGAGTATAAAATACAGAGTATAACTATATTCCGAGTTCAAAACTAACTCCTTTACAGTAAACAAACCTTTCTTCTTGTACAGAAGAAATCTGTCAGGGCAAAGATATTTGTAGTCTTTCCTCCCCCAAGGACCCTGCAAGTTTGTTCTAGTAACTAAATCGAAGTGGAAACGAACTGCATTGCATTGTATAGTGCATCCAATAGTTCATTTGAGTGACGGCGCTAGTTACTATGTAGGGTACTACATTATCAGTGTTATTGCATACAAAAAATGTTAGTTCCGAAATTAGGTATAGGACTTATTCTATAAAAGGAGCTCTAAGAATTGCATTGTATTTATAAAGACGACAGACAAATAGTTAAGTTACGTATTGTGATGGAACGGACGTGTTGTCGTGTTTAATTTGTATATAAGGGCTCTTAGTTAGCCGAATGTGATGTTACTAAACTGAAACTGAATATCGAGAATGTCTGAAGTGGGCCGTAGCCGCAGCGCCTCCTCTGTTGACAACATGATCCGAAACCCCCCCTATGGCAGTAGCCATGTGGTTTGCCCTGGGGGAAGCCTACGTCCAGCAATAGGCTGATGTGCGTAACACATATTTGAGACCTTTATTGCACATGTATATCTTTCCAATTACTATGGAAAAAATCCCTAAACAACTCAGAAATGTGCATTACAATTAAAAAATAATAGTATTCGCCTTCAAGTCTCAAATTTTTCTCTACAGTGGGTTATTTTCAATTAACATTAATCTTTTTGTTGTTACGTTACATCGTGTATAAAACTTTTTTATAGATTTTACTTTTTTGTTATGGTGACAAACGTACAACTAACTCCTACAAGTAAGGTGCATGCAATAAGTAGTAATTATCGCAAACTAGTTGTAAATAAAGACCTAGTTTCATTATCTGTGCAATCTTGAATGGTTACAATAAAATTCTCCATAATGTATGTACTCAAGTTCCCATGAGCGCTTTACACGACCGGGTTATGAATTTAACTGTAATAATAATGTACTCGGGCTTATATTACTTGAGTAGATGATTTCTAAAAAAGCGGTGATAGCCCAGTGGTTAAGACGTGTACCTTCCAAGCGGGTGGCGTAAGTTCGATCCCAGTCACGGGCAATGTAACGTATAGTAACTATACGTTGCATTACATTAGTAATGTAATGTAGTATATTACTATACATTACACTAATAGAAAGTCAAGGACTGGAATTGTGAGGCACCGAAAAGTCTAATAGTGCATAACAGTATGACATTAGCACTCTATGACATCTTATTCCTCTATGGTTCAGACGAAGTTACAAGTAGTATAAAGGTGTTAAGCCTCTTTTTCTACCACTAGTAGATACCACATCTGCAAACTTTTGGGCACTTATGTATGCAATATTTTTTATAAGTTTGTAAGGAAGTTTATAGACTTTGGTAGTTCTGTGATTTGTAATCCTCCATTTAATTTTACACTCTTAGCTACGATTTATGCTAACATCATAACAGAGTATCTTATCAATAAATTTCTATTATTATATTTACTTAATAATCCAATAACAGAGTCATCTTATCCGAATTGCGGTGTTGCATATCAAAACGCATCGCATGCATGACAAGAACGCTACCTAACGCAGTGCGCAGAGAATACAGCTCGGCAGCGGACGTCATTGTCGATCTTCCCGCCGTTTTATTTCGCGCCGAAACCCGATTTGACATTTAAAACTTTTTGACATTCAATTTTTTTTATTGTGCGATTTTTTCTGAAGACACAGGAATTTTTGTGTGTACAGTGAATTTTTGTGTGTGACTTTGTGAGTTTTAAATGGTTTATGTTTGTTGTTTTTTAAGCGAGTGACTATTTTGGATTTTCATTGTTTGTTGTTTGCTGAAGCTAATATTGGATTGATTATGAGGTAAGTTTGATTTTATATTAATATGTTTTATTACTTATTTAGAGCTATTCGCACGCGATTGGCTTTATTAAAAATAACATCATCAAAATCTCTACATCCAAAAATACCTTTTAATTATTTTACAAACATATTGTTTGACTTCTGTTTTGTCCTACAGCAAAACCTTATTATTTCTTTAGCCTTCCTGTAAACTAAGTTACAAAACTTTTGCGGGAAATTTGAAAGATGGCGCTACTAGGCTCGAAGTTTACACTATTATAAACGTAAAAACATTATAAAAAGAAGATGAAATATGGATTCTACTTTTAGTAACGCTATAAAGGTCAATTAAAGCAACACTCAAAAATATCGAGATTTGTTTGTACCTACTTTACCTTCTCGGGTAAGTCCTAACAAATAAAAAAATCGATCAATAACTATGAAAAAAAAATTAATTGATAAAATTATTCAGTGAGTACTTGCATTATATAAATTTTGAACATATTATTTATAAGTTAATACGGGATTTAATTTACTTTCAAAAAGAAAGAGGACCGAACAATGTGGTAACTGAATATTTTGTCGAAATAAGTTTGTTTGTTTGTAACTTTTCATGCTTTATTTACTCAACAAATCTTTTAAAAATTTTGCATACACATAATTAGAAGTTTGGACAGGGACATAGTCATTTTGTAGTCCATGCAGACAAAGTCGCGGTTAACAGCTAGTAAAATATAAATGAAATTTAATATATGTCTTGCTTTAATAATTAATTGAGAGCCATAAAACTAAATTAAACTTTTCCAATACAATCTGTGAACTAAAATATACGCCCCCTATCAAAAACCAGAACACAGTATCAAAATAAATAAAAAAGGAGCCAGTAGTAAGTTATTGGGCACACCATCCCCAATTTTGGGTGTGCCCAATAACAGCAATTAATTTTGATTGACTTACATAGCTCCCTCGTCGAAGCGTGCCACCATTGTATCACATCACCCATGTTTACATTTCTGTAATTTTAAAACAGTAATAGTTATTTTATGTTAAAATTCAGAACAGCTATTAAATTACAACATAACATCTATTACGATATCAGCTGTGTAGAAAGAACTAGAAATTTGTATTCCAAATTGCTCACGCCTTTCACAGTTAAATAAAAAAAGATCTGTGATCAGATTGACTCGAAGACATTTATTTCAACTATCAAAATTTAGATCAGATCGACTCGTCATTCTACAGAAAAATATAATCTCATCTTTCAATAATAATCTGCGACCAGATAGGCTCGAAGACACCAGAATTTCAAACTTAGATATTCTGATCAGATTGACTCGTGTCGTTCCACAGAAAACAAATATATTTTTTATTATTACCATATTTCTGTGATCAGATAGGATCGAAGACACCAGAATTTCAAACTTAGATATTCTGATCAGATTGACTCGTGTCGTTCCACAGAAAACAAATATATTTTTTATTATTACCATATTTCTGTGATCAGATAGGATCGAAGACACCAGAATTTCAAACTTAGATATTCTGATCAGATTGACTCGTGTCGTTCCACAGAAAACAAATATATTTTTATTATTTTAATGATTACCGCAATTCTGTACCAGATTGGCTCGAAGACATCAGATTACCTCATGTCGTTCCACAGAAAACATATATTTTTATTATTTTAATGATTACCACATTTCTGCGACCAGATTGGCTCGAATAAATCAGATTGACTGGTGTCGTTTCACAGAAACATTAATAATCTTTACATATAAATGATTACCACAATTCTGTACCAGATTGGTTATACCATTCGCATCGGTTCGGCTCGAACGACGCGTTGCGACGCTAGTCGATGGTAAAAACGAGCCGTTTGCCGATTAGCTGATTGCATCCGTACGGTGTTGAATCTAGCGGAACGTTTCCGATTGCTTCGGAGACGTTTGAACGGCGTTCGACGTTATCTCAATAAGTTATGACTATTAATGAAGATTATTATCTCTCACAACATCGTGATTATATTTAAATCCTATAGGTACTAGACACATCATATATTTATCTATATTGATAGCTGAGATTTAGTTAAAGGCGGCAGCAAACAGTGAACGTTATTAACACGCGGTACAGCGTTAACGTTTAAGGTCTTCCAACATTTATCGACACGGAATCAGCTAACACCACTCAAAAAAGCCTTTATGTCTATGAAATAAGGATGTTACTAATAACAATCGCATCGGTTCGGCTCGAACGATGCGTTGCGACGCCAGTCGACGGTGAAACGAGCCGTTTGCCGATTAGCTGATTGCATCCGTACGGTGCTGAATCTAGCGGAACGTTTCCGATTGCTTCGGAGACGTTTGAACGGCGTTCGACGTTATCTCAATAAGTTATGACTATTGATGAAGATTATTGTCTCTCACAACATCGTGATTATGTTTAAATCCTATAGGTACTAGACACATCATATATTTTATCTATATTGATAGCTGAGATTTAGTTAAAGGCGGCAGCAAACAGTGAACGTTATTAACACGCGGTACAGCGTTAACGTTTAAGGTCTTCCAACATTTATCGTCACGGAATCAGCTAACACCACTCAAAAAAGCCTTTATGTCTATGAAATAAGGATGTTACTAATAACAATCGCATCGGTTCGGCTCGAACGATGCGTTGCGACGCCCGTCGACGGTGAAACGAGCCGTTTGCCGATTAGCTGATTGCATCCGTACGGTGTTGAATCTAGCGGAACGTTTCCGATTGCTTCGGAGACGTTTGAACGGCGTTCGACGTTATCTCAATAAGTTATGACTATTGATGAAAATTATTGTCTCTCACAACATCGTGATTATGTTTAAATCCTATAGGTACTAGACACATCATATATTTATCTGTATTGATAGCTGAGATTTAGTTAAAGGCGGCAGCAAACAGTGAACGTTATTAACACGCGGTACAGCGTTAACGTTTAAGGTCTTCCAACATTTATCGACACGGAATCAGCTAACACCACTCAAAAAAGCCTTTATGTCTATGAAATAAGGATGTTACTAATAACAATCGCATCGGTTCGGCTCGAACGATGCGTTGCGACGCCAGTCGACGGTGAAACGAGCCGTTTGCCGATTAGCTGATTGCATCTGTACGGTGCTTAATCTAGCGGAACGTTTCCGATTGCTTCGGAGACGTTTGAACGGCGTTGGACGTTTTCTCAATAAGTTATGACTATTGATGAAGATTATTGTCTCTCACAACATCGTGATTATGTTTAAATCCTATAGGTACTAGACACATCATATATTTATCTATATTGATAGCTGAGATTTAGTTAAAGGCGGCAGCAAACAGTGAACGTTATTAACACGTGGTACAGCGTTAACGTTTAAGGTCTTCCAACATTTATCGACACGGAATCAGCTAACACCACTCAAAAAAGCCTTTATGTCTATGAAATAAGGATGTTACTAATAACAATCGCATCGGTTCGGCTCGAACGATGCGTTGCGACGCCAGTCGACGGTGAAACGAGCCGTTTGCCGATTAGCTGATTGCATCCGTACGGTGCTGAATCTAGCGAAACGTTTACGATTGCTTCGGAGACGTTTGAACGGCGTTGGACGTTTTCTCAATAGGTACTAGACACATCATATATTTATCTATATTGATAGCTGAGATTTAGTTAAAGGCGGCAGCAAACAGTGAACGTTATTAACACGCGGTACAGCGTTAACGTTTAAAGTCTTCCAACATTTACCGACACGGAATCAGCTAACACCACTCAAAAAGCCTTTATGTCTATGAAATAAGGATGTTACTAATAACAATCGCATCGGTTCGGCTCGAACGATGCGTTGCGACGCCAGTCGACGGTGAAACGAGCCGTTTGCCGATTAGCTGATTGCATCCATACGGTGCTGAATCTAGCGGAACGTTTCCGATTGCTTCGGAGACGTTTGAACGGCGTTGGACGTTTTCTCAATAAGTTATGACTATTGATGAAGATTATTGTCTCTCACAACATCGTGATTATGTTTAAATCCTATAGGTACTAGACACATCATATATTTATCTATATTGATAGCTGAGATTTAGTTAAAGGCGGCAGCAAACAGTGAACGTTATTAACACGCGGTACAGCGTTAACGATTAAGGTCTTCCAACATTTATCGACACGGAATCAGCTAACACCACTCAAAAAAGCGTTTATGTCTATGAAATAAGGATGTTACTAATAACAATCGCATCGGTTCGGCTCGAACGATGCGTTGCGACGCCAGTCGACGGTGAAACGAGCCGTTTGCCGATTAGCTGATTGCATCCGTACGGTGCTGAATCTAGCGAAACGTTTACGATTGCTTCGGAGACGCTCGAACGGCGTTGGACGGCACTTGAATAATCAGCTCACATGCCTTCATGCCAAACGGCGTCGGGGACGGCTGAGTACCGATGGTGGTGATGATGGTGCTCGCGATTGCAGCCAGTTGAGTGTCTATAAAAAAAAAAAATCTAACGCCATAGCTCCGCTCACACGCATGCCCCACTCTTAGGGATGAAACGATACCATAGAGTCATCGATACTTTTACTCGATACAGTATCGGTTGTCAAGTATCGATACTTACTCGGTATCGATTGAAAAGTATCGATACTTACTCGTATCGAATAGTTTTTGTAAAATTTAGAGTAAAAACCGTAACAAGTATTATTGGCATTCTTTATTATAATTTTTTTGAAATATTTCCACACACTAGACTTCGGACGCCCCATTTTCAATAACTCACGAAATTAAAAACCAAAGAAACACCTGAAATACCGGCTAGTAAGATCAGCAGGACGCGGAACAGATCAACATTGAAACTGTCAGTCACTGACATAGCGACAAAATATCATGGCGGCGCAGTGACCAGGGATTACGACGTGATTACGGCGACCTCAGATGACGGCAACTGACGGTTTTTTTTTTTCGGGCAAACAAGCTTGCCAACTCAACTACACCAAATTAGGACTAGGATGCGTTCAAAAACTTAAATTTAAATTGTGTTATTTTTTTATTATTGCTGAAATGAAATAACTATATGAGTACTTTTGACCGATACCTACTCGATACTTCATTTTAAGTATCGATACTAAAGTACTTGGTATCGAAAAAAGTATCGAGTAAAGGCTGCTTATACACCTGAACGGATGACGGACCGCCACAAAACGGAAACCTTGTACACTTATAAATCTTTTCAACGGATGAATGGCGTATCAGAGATTACATACATGCGATAATAATATATCGAATATTAAGAATGAGTTTTATTTACAACAATTAGTAGGTGGAAAGTACCTATATGAAAAATAAACTTTAACACCTCAGTTATTATGAAATTATTCTTAGTTTAAAATAAGCTTTATCTTTATAAGTATTTCATGCATTTGAAAACAGTTGATCAATTTTTGATGTTAAAGACGTTGCCAAAAGTTTAACTTATCTAATGTAGAATACATTAGACCATTTCTTTTGTTCATGAAACGGGTTTAAATCCATTAACGTCTACAAGCACCCATTCTTTTCGCGGTCCGTTGTCCGGTCAGGTCTACAAGGGGTCTAATTCATACCGTTCATAACGCTAGGTCAGAGCGTGGCGAACACGTTCTGTTTGACGAAATAGGTATGCTTTAATGCTCTAACGCATGTTTTACGGTTTTATCATTTTATCTTCTATATATCTACTGTATTTGTAATACTGTCTTAATGCATACTTAGTATGATGAAAAGAAAGCAATAACAATTATAACAGGATAACTATTTATTTTAATAAGAATGTTATATTGCTCGCGAGTATTAGTCGTATTACTAATAGACTTAGCCCAGGCGTTCATACTTCCATCAGATACACATAATCACATCTCGCTTCCACTAACAATCCTATTTTTGGAGTTCGTGCTTACCCTAGGATCAGTAAAACACAGAGAGCAAAAATTTAAAAATTTAAATGAGAACCAAGTTTTAACGACAAAGAAGTGAAATCTAAATGGATGTCAAGTTCCAGTGATGTATAAGATACTCTATACAAAGTATCGGAAATACACGATGCAAGATACTTTCAAAAAAGCATTGCAGATACCAGATACAAATATTTTTTGTAAAAAGGTATCTGAAGTACTAGATACAAAATACCTATCTTTCAAATACTTCTAAACAATAAAATACTTTTGTAAGAAAACATCATTTAATTGAACTGAAATTTATTTTTTCGAGAAAACTATTTTCGAATAGATCGCGTTGATAACAAGGGTCAAACAAATGGGAGAAGACAAAATATGAAGATATTAAAATTTATACTTTTAATCTTTATGTTTTAATTGAGATTTGAGTAAAACTAATTCCTCAAACATATTATCATTCACCTTCCTTTGATGATGCCTCATGATCATGCTCCCAAAGGAGAAGAGTCGCTCCACAGGGGCAGTATCTTCAAAATACTAAGATACTAGAATAAAGTATCTAAATTAGATTCAAATTAAAAAGTAATTCAATCAAATACAAGATGTAAATACGTATTTTGTCTATTGAGGGATCGTCCGCCACCGGGCCCTTCCTATACGTATTTTGTATCTTATATCTATATTTCAGATACTTTTATCTAAGATAAATCACATCTCTGCCAAGTTCAATGGTCAGTCCTGAAATTTATTTGTAACATCATAAAATATCATTTCTTCTTATACTTTGAATAGTACATTGTAGTCTCAGGTCTGACTTGGCTAATTTCTAGCATCAATCTAAATTTTCAGACTAATAAATAATAGGTAAACGATAGGTAACAGGTTTAGAACTTGCGAAGGCTATTATAAGTATAATTCGTATATAAAAAACTAGCTAGTTCTGCTACCTGGAACTTGGTGTGATCTACCGCAATAAAAGGTAGACTTGATCCTTTCTAAGGCTCTAGACTATTTGTACACCAAATTTTATTCAAATCGCTTCAATAGTTTTTGTTGTGAAAGACTGACAAACATATACACCTTCGGCGAACTATTCTATCGGCGAACAGTATTTCGACAGACCGTTGCAAGCTCGCTGTGGCCATTTTCAGACTATGTTAGAGGACACGGGAGGCGCTTCTGCCTACCTCGCGGAAACCTTATAGACATGAGTTATATTTATCGATTTGCGTAACAAGGCTTCAATGTACATACTTCCATTAATTCGTACCAGACGTAAGAACCCGGTTTTTCTAGATACTTTGAAGTATTTTTAACTACGTAGGAAATTAATCTTTATCGTGACTGTGATAAGGAACATTATGGAGATTGGGCAGCTAAACACACATTAAACACTTAATTCTTTCATGTACCTATGTTGTAGAAAATTTTAATTAAGGTATGTAATCAATAATCATAATCATATCATATTGCTATATAAATAAGATTTAAAATCATACACCACAACTCACGTATAGCCATGCTTCATATTTCGAATTTGCGGTACAAAGTTGTCACTTTATAAGGTTTTTATAGAAAAATGAACCTAGTAATCTTAAACATAAAGAAAATAATCGCACTACAAAATAAATACCTAAATAGTTTCCTAGAATTCTACGGGCTGCCCCGAGCACTGGCGCCAATGGCTACTAAAGTATTGTATAGAAAAATAGTTCTTATTTCAATAAGCCTGCGTGTTATAATCGCGTTAGCCAATCTTATTTACTTTGAAATTATTTTCTTTCACATAGCCCGATTATACCTATACACTTTAGATATATGAATGTAAGGCTTAATTTTGGATTCAAACTATTACTATGATAGGTGCAACGTTTTTGAGGTTGCACTGTATCGCTAACCTAATACTTTCAAAATCTTCTACATATTTCGGTTCGTTCTTGTTTACGTACTTCCAAGTAAAAACCAACTCGCGTAAATATGTACCATCCTTACCCTTAATCGTCTCTTACGATACCCATATGGGCAGACATGAGATACGTCCATACGCATTTAGTTAAAAAGTTGTTTCATATTGCAAACAGACACTACAGTTTTATTTGTCTGTGTAGATCATACATTGTTGTTATTAAAAAATACAAACATCCTCCAAAGTTGATAAATGATAAAGACGTTATGCTAACCGTTTACATTTTTAAATTCATATACCTACATTAATACTGATCGCATCAACTATGAAATAAGTTACAGCTAATAATCCATTACAAACACTATTAAACCCTTTTCAGAAACAATACGCAATCAAAAGAACCTTAGAAAGTTCTAGTTCCGAATTGCGTACAATCAATACATTACCGCCTCTGTGCTCTTTGTGATATTGTTCTGGTTGGTTAGAGTGTTTGCTCTAACCGACTTGAATATCTAAATAGCGAAATGATTCTGCCCTTTGTAAGGCAGACGAGGTTAAAGTAATAAGAACCATCATCAAATAAATAGGTCTTCACGACATTAGAATCATCTCCCATAAGAAAATAACTGAGGAAACTAATAGCATCACCACCACTTACAAAAATAGACAACAAAGGTATACATAATTATGTATTATCACTCTTGCTATCCTCAGGATAACTATTGTTTAGACAATTCAATGACAGTGCACAAACCGGATGTTAGATGAATTGCTATTAAATTAGCGCAGGCTTTCATAGCTCATCATGTATTATTTCGATGTATACGCTATATTAATGTGAAGTTTCATTAAAAAGGGTTGTAAGTGGCTTCGACTAATACCTTGGGACCCTAAGTCAACCTCACTTGCCCATGGTATACTCTGCTATTTAACGAACGAGGCTCTGACGCTAAATAGCTTATAATACCTATTTTGCACGAAAACATTTCCTTGGATTCGTTAGCGGTCAAAGTTATCTAGGTATTTTTAAAAAGTAAACTATATCATATAAAAACTAGGAATTTATTTTAAAGAAAAGTAATAAGTAAGTACTTAAAGATAACATATATTTAAAACATAACCTACTTAAAATTAATGTTAGAACTATAAAAAAAGGGGCTCCGATTCATTAAAAAGTTCATGCGTGACGTGCATAAACGATTGCAGCTTACGCCACTGCGGAGAGTCTTTGTTCAGCTGCACCTTCAGCGCGATCAACGCTTTTTTCCAGCGGTCCGTCGGACGAAGGGAGGCTGCATCAGCGGTATCGTACACCTTGATTTCCACGTAATGTGTTCCTGTGACCGACGATGTACGTCGCACCTTCCCGTTTGCGACGAGGCTGACCAGCGAGCACGTCAACTCCTCCTTCGAGGATGTAGTCGTCAATGACGTCCCCGCCTCCAACCCGAAGATGTCGTCGTTCCCTCTAGACGGCGCTGTCTTCTTTTTTGAGTCACTATAAGAAAAACAGAATAGTTTACTAACATGTACGTTACAAATATAAACATTATAACTTAAAAATAAACAGGGACATCTGTGTTTTGAAACTCTATACATACATACATATACATAAAAATCACGCCTCATTCCCTGAGGGGTAGGCAGAGATCACAGATCTCCATTTGCTACGAACCTGACACACCTCTTTCGCTTCATCAGCTTTCATGATATTCTTCATGCACGCTCGTCGGTTAAGGGTACTCTTGACCTGACCTTTCTCTAGAATTTCTTTAGAAACCCTATAATATGTAAGTATTTACGCACTAGGTAAGTATAATGAATAACCGTACCGGGTAATCGAACCCGAGGGTTTATCGTGACTTATGAAACATGAATTAAAATATCTTTGGAATAAACAAAGTTATTTATCACTATGGTAGGCTTGTCTTAGGAATTGAACCGAGACACCGCGTTTAGATAACAAAATGTTATTTACCTTGAACTCGGTTCCGTTGAATTCTTGCGCTTGCTTGAAGTCTTTTTCTTAGGCTGAACAGCTGCTACCACCTCATGTTCACGCTCGGAGTCAGACATTTTTAGGTTCTTGCTAGACTCAGCAGATAAGTAGGTATGTACCACTTTTTCGACGAGTGAACTCGAGGATTCAAAATTAATCCGAAGAATGATGAAAATTTAAAAAGTGTTCCAATTTATTGTAATATTGGTGTTTAAGGTAGAAAAGTCATATGTCATTACAAATAATACAAATCATAATTCATTTTTCAATTCATATCAATCGAAACCTTTGCATTACCAATATTGCTGACGCGAGCGCACGTGTTTTAGAGATCCGTAAGTAAATATTAATCGAACCTAAGTGAATTAAATGGTTTGATACCTAAATTTTATACAATACTTTACAGCCTCTGTGGTCTAGTAGTAAGAGTTTAACTTTCTACCCGGAGGTTATGGGTTCAATTCCCACGGAGTGCTTTTTGTGAAATTGTCTCGAATGCAAAGAGCAAACAACTTGAATATCTAAATATCAAAATGATTCTACCCTTTGCAAAGCAGACGAGGTTAGTCTTCATCATCATCACAAAGATAAATAGATCTTCACGACATTAGAATCATCTCCCATAAGAAAATGTTATCTTATTTTTAAATATCCATTATGTTTATCAGTTATGACTTCTCGATAACAGGGAGACTAATAGCATCGCCACCACTAACAAAATAGATAACAAAGGTATAACATAACTATGTATTATCACTCTCGCTATCCTTAGGATAACAATTGTTTAGATAATGCAATGACAGTGCACAAACAACTAAATGAGAAAGAGCCCCAGCCAAAAGTAACAATAACGGGATGTTAGATGAATTGCTATTAACTTAGCGCAGGCTTTCATAGTTCATCATGTATTATTCCGATGTATTACGCTATATTATGTAAGTTTCATTAAAAAGGGTTGTAAGTGGCTTCGACTCATACTTTGGGACCCTAAGTCAACCTCACTTGCTATTTAACGAACGAGGCTCTGACGCTAATAGCTTATAATACCTATTTTGCACGAAAATATTTCCTTGGATTCGTTACTGGTCGCTAGATTGTCATTTGGTGCTCGAAAAGCGGTGGTAGCTCACCACTTACCACGTAGGGCTTATAGGGTAACTGATGAAAAGTGGGGTGTGTAATTTGCATACCTCTGCCCACACCTCCTTAGGAATAATGGGTATATCTTTATGTACCTATCTACCTATGTATTCACTAAAATCCATTCAGTAGGTTTTATATGAAATAGTAACAAACATCTATCCATACTTACAAACTTTCGCGTTTATAATAATTATAGTGAACACCCGTGACTCTGTCCGCGTGCGCTCATTCGTTTTATTATGTTTTCTGTATGTGTAGGTAGTGTGTAGGACCTGTCCACTATATTTTCTGAAACTGCATTGAAAGAGACTACGCGCACATACATACATACATACATACAGATATGAATACATACGGACATGCGGTCATACAGATATACAGACAAAATGGAAAAACAACTCTTACGTGAATAAGGACCACCCCATTTAATGTTTTTAATATATTTTCCATGTACATAATCGATCCGTTACAATTTCATTATATGTATCTTAGGTAGATTTGTAGGATGATGCTCTTGTTTCATACTATAATACGATAAAGTAGTAACCATCAACAAGCAAAGCCATACGATTTAGTTTCTTGCTTAGATATCGTTTTACGATTTCACAATATCCTGCCCGCGTCATAACAACTCACAAAGGCGAGAGTTTCATATTCTGCAAGCTGTTTTTAGTTTTATGTACAGTCGAAGATAAACTAAAACAGCTTGTAGAATTGCGAAGATAATACAAAGATGATGGTAGTACTTTCTAAGTATGAATACTGGGTTCTAATACGGATAGTCGTTGGGATGACTTTTTCACCGACTTCATTTAATACGATATGATAATATGATATGTATGTAAGTAGATAATTTAAATATATTTTTACGTATACGCGTTAGAAATACAGTTGTAAGTCACAAGATTGAACATAAAGTCATATCTGAAAAATAACGGTGTAACAGAATTATTAATTAAACCTACCCCGCTTCCTACGGCATTAGAAGACATTTATTCGTGTACGTGACTGTACTTGCTTCAGCTCTGGGGCCAATTCTCTCGAAAAGTTTTGAGTTAGCATGAAGCCGAAACGGAACCGT
Source organism: Carposina sasakii (assembly GCA_014607495.2). Classification (NCBI taxonomy): domain Eukaryota; kingdom Metazoa; phylum Arthropoda; class Insecta; order Lepidoptera; family Carposinidae; genus Carposina; species Carposina sasakii. The sequence continues at coordinate 4,257,425 of CP053175.1, read as the reverse complement.
TGTAGACACTCAAAACAAAGTTAGACATACATTTCAGCACAAGACAGATATTTGTTTAATTCTATCATACTCGTGACCGATGCCTGCCAAATATACATTATTACTCAAGCGGTAAGCATATATTGCTTGCACCGCATTTCGTTAACGTTCGTTAGTTGTGGCGTTTCGACTTAAAAATTTATAAGAATTGACTCTCCCTGATATGTTACATAAAACTGCAACGTAGTAGAATATTAGTATTTAGTGATGTGCAATCATAATGTGCTGCTTCGCAATAACTCGAGTTAAAATTCGAATAGGTGCTAAACTCGATTTGGAGGTTGGACTTAGGTATATGACGTAGGTAGGCACTTAAGACCATAACAATGAATTAAAATGATATAGCTAGTGATGAAAGAAAATCATTTTCAAAAATATTTTTATACTCTGATGGTATGTAGATAGATAAATAGGTACTCTATGTTTACACTAAACTGATGTTTAAAGTGATTCTAAGCTAATCTATCTTTGCTCATTAGTTATATAATATGTTTCGTTGACATCCTAAAAACCATTCAGACCCTGAGTTCCCGAGTATCCAACTCGATGCGGGACGTTACTCGTCTGTCCCATCACTATTTTTTTCATTCATTATTCATTCGATGTATTATTTTTTACCACTGACGTGTTAGAAGTCTAGTATACAAGTTATTGATAAATTTCTGATGGATTTAGTGTTTATGCGTAAATTTGTGGAATAACCTGAGACAATCTGTCCAGAATTTTATCCCTACTTTCAGTAAGTAATAGTTATTTTATGTTTAAAAGCATTTCAGAACTCAATTATAAATGTAACACTATGCGGTACCTATATTTTGTAGAAAGATAAAAGTTAACCTGATAAGAAATTTAATAATTTCAAAATTGTGGTGTTCTTTCATTATTAAAATATAATTTCTGTTTTCTGTGGAATGACATGAATTTTAATTGTTGAAATTCTGATATCTTCGAGCCAATCTCGTTACAGAATTGTTATTTTCTGTGGAACGACACGAGACAATCTGGTGTCTTCGAGCCAATCTGGCCGCAGAAATGTGGTAATAATTTATATTTAAAAATAATTAATGTTTTTGTGGAACGACACAAGTCAATCTGGTGTCTTCGAGCCAATCTGGTCGCAGAAATATAGTAAGCATTGAAATTTTAAAATAATTTATGTTTTCTGTGGAACGATACAAGTAATCTGGTGTCTTCGAGCCAATCTGGTCGCAGAAATGTGGTAATCATTAAAATAATAAAATATATATGTTTTCTGTGGAACGACATGAGGTAATCTGATGTCTTCGAGCCAATCTGGTCGCAGAAATATGGTAATAATTAAAATAATAAAATATATTTGTTTCTGTGGAACGAGACGAGTCAATCTGATCAGAATATCTAAGTTTGAAATTCTGGTGTCTTCGATCCTATCTGGTCACAGAAAATGGTAATAATAAAATATATTTGTTTTCTGTGGAATGACACGAGTCAATCTGATCAGAATATCTAAGTTTGAAATTCTGGTGTCTTCGATCCTATCTGGTCACAGAAATATGGTAATAATAAAAATATATTTGTTTTCTGTGGAATGACACGAGTCAATCTGATCAGAATATCTAAGTTTGAAATTCTGGTGTCTTCGATCCTATCTGGTCACAGAAATATGGTAATAATAAAAATATATTTGTTTTCTGTGGAACGATACGAGTCAATCTGATCAGAATATCTAAGTTTGAAATTCTGGTGTCTTCGAGCCTATCTGGTCGCAGATTATTATTGAAAGATGAGATTATATTTTTCTGTAGAATGACGAGTCGATCTGATCTAAATTTTGATAGTTGAAATAAATGTCTTCGAGTCAATCTGATCACAGATCTTTTTTTATTTAACTGTGAAAGGCGTGAGCAATTTGGAATACAAATTTCTAGTTCTTTCTACACAGCTGATATCGTAATAGATGTTATGTTGTAATTTAATAGCTGTTCTGAATTTTAACATAAAATAACTATTACTGTTTTAAAATTACAGAAATGTAAACATGGGTGATGTGATACAATGGTGGCACGCTTCGACGAGGGAGCTATGTAAGTCAATCAAAATTAATTGCTGTTATTGGGCACACCCAAAATTGGGGATGGTGTGCCCAATAACTTACTACTGGAGCCGATCCAATTCGGGCCTTCTGACCATTACAACCTTCGGGATAGAGCTTAAAAAAAAAAAAAAACTCTAAAAAGCACCCATTGAACACCTGTTCTAATTACAAAAGTATCAAAACCAGTTTACATACAAAAAACGTACAAATACAAGGATAATTTGACCGCTGATACACCGTGAATTAATAAGAGTGAATCTTATAGTATAGGGATAAAGTTGAGATATTAATGAGCGGTTATTCGGGAGCGACAGATGTATCGTTGTATTATCATCTTCGGACGCCAACATCTTCGGATTTTTTTTCGTCTCCGACTACTTTGTAATGTCTTTTTTATTGAAAGTTTGCTTTGGGATGTAGTTCGTGGAAACTGCAGTTATCTGATATTTTTATTACTACTTATTCTCATAGAAAAAGTAGAAAGACCCTTAGGCGTCTATGAGAGTGGCCATGTGGGTGTATTTTACTTTTAGCTACCTACTTTTTTAGTTTATAAAACCAATTTTGACCATATTTGGTTAGGATTGAATTGTATCATATTCCTGCCCTTATCTCATTATTTATGGAGACGGCGCAATATGGTTTCTGTCAAAACATTGCTAAAGATTTGGCATTTATATACAGGGTGTAACAAAAGGGGTATGTTAAGCGAAATGCTATGTAAATAGCCCACTATAGAGAACCCATTGCCAAAATTTGAGATACGAAATTACATTCTTATTTTTCCAAATAGTATGGAGAATTCCTAAGCAACTTATGAATGTACATACAATTTCGAAAAATAAACATGTGATTTCGAGTCTCAAATTTTGGAAATAGGTTCTTCATAGTGGGCTATTTCTATAGTATTTCGCTTAACATATTCCTTTTCTTACACCCTGTATAGAATAACTTCTATGCCTGAGGGGTAAGCACGAACCTCTCGATAGTCCGTAACGCCACCGTCCAACTGTCAAATCACATAGATTTTGCTAGCGAGTCGCTAGCGTTACGCCGCGTAAAAAGGTTCGTGCTTACCCCACTGATTTCGTTTTTTTATTTTGTATGCAATAACATATAATGTGGTCATACAGAGCAAATATTAATTTGGCGTTACGTACCTACTATCTCGAAGTTATTTTTTCTTCTCATCGCGATTATAGTTGTCAGTGATAGCAATCACGAGTTCTCAAATTCAAGTGTCAGTGGAGGGTGGGCGAACACCAGTTGGACCATTTGTATAAATCTATTAAGCGAAACAGTTTTTTCATAAAATCTCCGCAAAAAACTGTTTGCAAATGGAAGGCGAATCGAATCAGCGAAAAAATAAAATTTGCATGTAAAAAGTAAAAAAGCTATTGTCCCAAAAATAACTGTAATTGAGTGAGCGAATATCATAACCTGTTAGCCGAACGGGGTAAGGGTGGAAATATAATAAAGCTACATTTTATTTAAAGAGTTTGCGAAAAAACACAGAAATTCATTAATTGACTTTTTTTCAAGCACACCATGTTAAAAACGTTGGATCTCAATCGCGATTCTGCAGCTCTGGCCTCATTATACCTCATTTTTGGGGTGACAGGTATACAATAACTGTATCCTACTATATAATATTATAAACGCGAAAGTTTCTAAGTATGGATGGATGTTTGTTACTCTTTCACGTAAAAACTATTGAATGGATTTTAATGAAACTTTACAATAATATGGCATATATATCAGAATAACACATAGGCTACTTTTTATCCCGGGTAATTGCAACATTTTGTTTTTTCTGCAGTCCACGCGGACGAAGTGTTGGTAGGTTTTGTTATTCATCTTACTCATTTTTCTGTTAGCCATTTTCTAATTTACCAACTTGGGACCGCTGTAATAAGTACTTATTTCCATTATAAAATCACCTAACTAAACCACCAAGTAGCGGGATTACAATGAAATTTAACAGCAGGATTGTTTCCATTATGGAAGCGACATAATATACTCTGCTTTTCACAACGAGAACATTAAGAGTTCATCATTACCCGCCCGACTAAACACATACAACTTAAGAAGTACATACCTCGATGTATGCATTTAGAAATACTAGATATCTATCAATAAAATAATAAAGGAAACCACAAAAAATCCGTCGAGCAAAATTTATAGTGTACAGTGTTAGTTTTTTCATGGACAGATATTAATTATTTCTCGTGAAAAAATCTTGCTACGCGCGTCTATGTGCATTTATGCAGAAAAACGCAGTCTATTTACTCAACTTTAGACCCTAATATCTTGGGAACACACTTCCCAGGTATGCTTCTTATCGTAATGATGAGGAGATTCCGTAGTTTTCGGGAACGTTGACGACCAAAAAGACTGGTCTACAAAAAAACAACTTTTGCATGTAACATGAAAACTTTTATCCAGTTATGTTTAGGACAAGGATAAGGATATCTACACTAATATTATAAAGAGGAAAACTTTGTTTGTTTGGTTGTAATGAATAGGCTCAAAAACTACTGGACCGATTTCAAAAATTCTTTCACCGTTAGAATCCTTATTGGACCTGGATGAACATAGGCTATAAGAATTTCCCGATATTCCCACGGGAAGGCGACCAACGGGAATTCTATATTTTTTACGAAAACCGCTATACATATGAAGCTGAAATCGGGCATATATGTTCATTGGGGACAGCGAGGGAGGACTAAAAACGGATTTCCCGAAATTCCCACGGGAAGGGGACAAACGGGAATTCATAGTTTTTACGAAAACCGCTATACATATGAAGCTGAAATCGGGCATATATGTTCATTGGGGACAGCGAGGGAGGACTAAAAACGGATTTCCCGAAATTCCCACGGGAAGGGGACAAACGGGAATTCATAGTTTTTACGAAAACCGCTATACATATGAAGCTGAAATTGGGCATATATGTTCATTAGGGACTGCGAGGAAACACTAGAACGGATTTCCCGAAATTCCCACGGGAAGGAGACCAACGGGAATTATTTATTTTTTACGAAAACGGTTAAACATGTGAATCTGAAGTTGAGCATATATGTTTATTTGGGACCCCGAGGAAGCACTGGAAACGGATTTCCCGAAATTCCCACGGGAAGGGGACAAACGTGAATTAATTTTTTACGACAACCGCGATAACATATAGGCTACTTTTTACACTTAACATATAGGCTACTTTTTATTTTTTCTGTAGTCCACGCGGACGGAGTCGCGGGCGTCCACTAGTTAGAAATAAAATTAAAATGCTTTACATAGGAATAGTTTTTTTGGAATACCATATTATAACATTTTAGATATTTAAAATTTTTATCGACAAAAAAAAGTTACTTGGATTTATTTCAACGCTAATGTGAATTTACTTCTATGATTTTCGACTGTATTTTGCTTCTGGTATCGTACGTCTCGTTTCAATGTCCGCTAACATACGTGGGCTCCACTTGCCTTGATATCGTTTTTCTATAGTAGAAATGTCTCGACGGAATCTCTCACCGTGTTCATCGCTGACGTCGCTCAAATTTTCAGGAAAGAAGTCTAAATCTGAATGAAAAAAATATATTATCAACGGCATATTATAGCCCAAAGCCTTATAAGTAGATAAAAGCTCCGCGATAATACATTTATAGTCACTTGATTGGTGATTTCCTAGAAAATTAGAAGTTACTTTCATGAAAGATTCCCAAGTTGATTTTTCTAAATTACTAAACTTTTCTTTAAATTTATCATCTTTCATAAATTGCCTGGTTTGCGAGTCAACAAAATATGCTCTCTTTTCCTTTCCTTCACTCATCTTAGGAAATTTTTCTTTCAATATAAAAAGCCATCACCATTCCTGTCCATAGCTTTCACGAAGTTCTTCATAAGCCCAAGATTTATGTGTAAAGGTGCTAAAAGTACATTCTCAGGCTACACCAATGGCTATAGTTATACTTTTTGTTTCAATTGTAATACCTTTTGTATCAGTAATATAAAAATAGCAATCAGATGAATAGTTTGTTGGTTCCATCCAAATCATAGGGATTGGAAAAAGCATAGATTGAGATCTTTTTGCCCATCCAGTGAGAAGACCCACACATGTAACACAATCATAACACAGTAGATGTGTGGAACCCACGCTTAGTCTTGTTTTCCGATGGCAAAGCCTTCTGTTACTACTGATATCAAATTCCTTCGCTGAGTTTTGAAAGTAATGTTACCACAAATGTAACAAAACTTGTCAGGATCATTTTTATATTTTCTTGACATTATTTAACTCTAAAAACAGAACAAAAGACTACGCTCTTCATCCTAAACAAATTCTCTGATTGCGAAAGTGAAACAAAAACAGTAAATTTTTAATTTTGTGAGTAGTAGCTGTAACACGAAAACTAGACCTGTTGGAATCAAAATAAATATGGAAATAAAATGAGGGTAGGTAGATAATTTAAAATTAGCAACCACCATTCCTGTTACAAAATTTTGTTGACCAGTGAAATCAGCCTGTATTTAATTCAGTTTATCATGCGTTTATTACCGACTAATGCAATAATTCCAATAGTATAACCAGGAGATTTTGGCCTTTTTATATCAAATCTTAGATTAAAATTATCCAGTTCATTATAAGGTAAAATATTGTGCATTTAGTGTAAATTTTATTGTCATAAATATATGTTTTTGATAGCTAGTAGGTACATATTTATGGTGGACCGCTGGTCCACCCACGCGATTTGGAGATCCTTGTGATTTTAATCAAATAAATTACCTATATATTATAAACAAATATAAAACTGTGTCTTTATTATTACAAATAATGCAAATAATAAGTTGACGACTTTTAGTAAAAGGTTATCTTAAAAAGCATATCTAGCGGTGCAATGTCAGCTAATAAAACAACATTGGTATGATATAAGAAGATAAATGAAGGTTTATAATTAAGAGGTGCAACAAAAGAGTTGAAATGGGTATATATACTGATCAAGGTAAACTGACAAGCATGCATGAAGACGAAACGAAAGAGGTGTGTTAGGACTATAGCATGTGAAGTCCGTGATATCTAATTTTGGGAAAAATATATTTTGTAATATTGTATAAATTTTGTGTATTTTCGTAAAGTTATAATTTATATACTTCATAAATATTGATTATTATAATAGCATATTATTATGAGATACTAGTAGACGCCCAGGACTTCATCCGCGTGGACTGCAGAAAAATAAAATGTCGAAATTATCTGGGATAAAAATATTTTTCCGGGATAAAAATTAGCCTATGTGTTAATCCAGAGTGTCACCTAACTCCATACCAAATTTTATTAAAATCGCTCCAGCCGTTTTAACGTGAAAGAGTATCAAACATCCATCCATTTATCCATCCATACTCACAAACTTTTGCGTTTATAATATTTGTAGCCACCAGCCCCCTAGCATGACCACGCATCGTGGATATTGTATTGTACGATATCATATCGTCTCTATATAAAATTCATTGTGGCGGCTATATTTATCGTATTTTGACAGGCTAAATGTCGAAAAATCAGTTTATTATATCGTGTTTCGCAGGTCATGCTACTTGGGCTGACCCTTAACATCTTCTTGATCCTGCAGTTCAGACTACCCCTTTTTTGGAATACAGTCATGTGTATGTTGTTAGAACACCTCTTTTCGTATCTGTTCCATCAACGGAGTATATCAAAGAGAGACATCCAAAGGGAATGTAAATTTCATACGTCACAAACGTTGTACAGAGAGACACTTGTGTCCCTTAGGGGCAAATTTCCATCTCAGTTCACACTCCCACACTAAAGAGATCTGGGTTAAGTTGGCTTATGCTATATTGCAAACGAATTAGGTGTTATTTTATTATAAAAATTAAGTAGGTATTTGGGTTAATAAATTGTAATGGAAATGTACTATTATTTATTTACAAATGTATATGACTAAATATTAAAGGGCAGTGAAGAAGAGGACTTTATTCAGCATTGGATGCAGGCTCTATAAAAAGATGACTAAATATAAATATATATACGGAATTCTGATAACTATAATACAGCTCGGTCGCGACGATTAAATAAATAAAGTTTCAATATTGAAATGAATCGAAGTTTTAGATTGTATTGAATTAAATTGTCACTTAAAAGTAATTTATACGATTTTTAGCAGATATCAAATTGTATCTTATTCTATTAAACGCCACAGATGATTATAGTTTGTTTCCCTTGTTTCATTCTATAAACGGACTTTTTCTAAGACTGAGCAAAGTTATTATATAAATACATCCATGACTCGGAAACAAATATCGATAATTTCACCTGCCGGGATTCGAACCCAAAATTACAGTCCTTCCTGAAATACGAGAATGGCGTCACAGGTAAGGTAACTACGCCAATTAGTTGTCAAATAAACATTAATTGATTTCAATAGGTTGAGATCCAGATTTCGACCTAAGTAAAGCTTGCTTAGCTTATACCTACAATCAATTATACAGAAGTTACAGCTAGCAGACACACAATACAGATGTCAAAACATTTTCACCGTGAAAATCACGATATCCTTCCGTTCTTGAGGGGTTTATTATCCTGTCAGTCTGTCTGTCTGTCTTAATGACTAGTTAAGACATGTAAAGGTGGGTTCCTACGGTCCGTGATATTGCGGACCGACGCGCACGAGCGCGCACCACGGACCGTGGGAAACAGAGCGTCCGTGGTAATGCAGACGCGTCCGTCTCGGTGCGTCTAGATCCGTGGTGATAAATGTAGGCGGACGCGGACCAGCCCGCACCGACACGCACCATGGGATAGGGTCGTCCGTGGTAATTGCAGACACGTCCGTGGCGGTGCGCCCGATCCATGGCGTGAATGGATAGCCTCAGACGCGGTGCGCGCTTCGTGCGTGCTCGTGCGGAGATGTCTGTAGGCGACCACATAAAAACTGACGACCATGTCGACGGCTGCATGGATGCAATAGCGATTGTGGTAGTATAGTAGTCTAATGGCATTTTTGAATACACTCACCCATGAATACACTTCTGATTTTTTTTTGTATTTGCCCAGATATAAAAAAATGCTACTTTATTCAAGACTTACTCATAGTTTTTATTTTATTATTGGAATACTAAACTTTCCCTAATCTTACTTGAGGAACAGCGATTACGGTTTTTTGAAGAAAGGTGCTTTTATACACTTCACAACACATTAAAATTACACATTACAACTTGCATAAGCCTTTAACAGTAGGTTACCTATACAGGGTGTTTGTGACAACCAGGCAAATATTGATATGGCGACTTCAGACTATGATTCTGAGGCGAAAACCACTGAAAATTTTCGCAGGAAAATTCGAAAATTTTCCGGCATTTTTTTCATTTTTCCAGGAAAAAAATTGTGTAGCTCATTTATGTAGGCCTTAGATAATGACAACATGAAAACAAAAATTTAACCTATGGATGATTTTCGAAAAGAAAGTCCCAAAAAGTTCAAAATACTAAAGAACCCCATTGGATAGTCACAAGTGATATAAAACAGCAATGTACTCGTATCACACAATAACCAAATAAGCTAATTTAAATAGTCGCAGGATCACCCGATACAATTCGCGCGGAAAGCAAACTTTGCGGATAATCAAATTAAAAATGCATTTCCTGGGAGTAATAACACTGTCGTCATAACAATGGTACTTGTTCACTGTTTCATTCAGTATTTGCCTGGCTGTCACACACACCTTGTATGTCTACTGGGTGATTTTTGGTCGTCAACGTTCCCGAAAACTACGGAATCTCATCATCACGATGATTTTTCTCCATGGAAGGCATACCTGGGAAGTGTCTGGTTTGCAAAATATTAGGGTCCAAAGTTGAGTAAATAGACTACGTTTTTCTGCATAAATGCACATTGACGCGTGTAGCAAGATTTTTTCACGAATTAATTATTATCTATGAAAAAAGTAGTATAAACGCTGGGCACTACAAATTTCGCCCGATCAAGTAGTTTAAAAAAATCAAAAAAATTTACATCGTTTCCCAGCATTTTTCCGGCATAAACTTCACTTTATTTGATGTATAGAATACGTACCCTTCGTTAAGGGTGGCAACGAAAAAACATCCTGTATATATATTTTTTTACGGTTAGGTTCGTTTAGTTAGACTCTAAACCAGTCTTTCCCAAAGTGGGCGATAACGCCCCCTCGTAGGTGAAATTTTAAGGTGGAATAAAAATGGGGGGGCGCTACTGATTTTCAATGTGGCGTTAACCGAAATAAGTTTGCAAACCTCTACTCTAAATGAACCTAACCATACATTTTTTTCCTAATAATAGGACTGTGTCACTGGCTTGTCCTAAGGAGCGCTGGTACAGTGCACTCCCAACCACGAAGATTACATAGGCAATCTATATTTATAAACTTTCAATTCTACTATGCTACCTTATGTATCTTATGAAATCTTAATCTTATGTATCGAGTGGAGCGCTCGCGCTCCAATGAAACGAAAGTTGGTATGATTCCTAGTACTGTATTCAATGGGTGCGAAAAAGATATACCAATATAGGCCGGCGCGTGAAACAGAAGATTTCGTATGAAAAATCCTAAAAAATGCCTAATCTGGAGCGCCGCTCACATTAATTCGTAGTGTGCGTATCGGCTAGATTTCGCTTAGGCCGAGTTAGAACGCGATCATCATGTCATTCATAAGAAACTGAACCACAGAGTGAACACACGCGGCGTTTCCAAACTGTAATTTTGCATGCGCTCTATAGATGGGTAACTCGTCATATCAAAACGAGGATGAGGGAGTACCTCAATTCTCCTCGCGAGGTACACCTCATTTGAGGTGTTCACCTCATTTAACCAAAAGCAACTCTATGTTAGGGTAATAAGACTGGATATTGATTGAGTGAATGGTAATGAACCTCAAGTCGCGCTCGCGACTCATTACCACATCGCCTCAACACCTCATATTTGAGGTGTTCACCTCGTTTAACTAAAATGTTATTTAATGTCACGGTATAAGACTTACAATCGTGACAGATATTATTGAGTGAGTGAGTGAGAGAGCCTCGACGACGGCGACGTTCATTCGTTCAGTGAGTGAATGAGGTGAGTTGTAGAATGAGTGAGGAGATTGCGGGTGCACGCACATAGGAGCGCTATTTCGACCGTGATAAGTATCTTAGTATGTAAAATGAGGATGAGGTGTGAGGTGTTGTAAAATTAAAACGAGGCCTCCCTCGAATTTTGCCGCGGTGAGGACTTTAAATGAGATGACTCACGAGTGAGGAGCTCATCGGTGAACAAGACATGGGTCGTACTTGACCAGTACTTGACGATTTGCGTACCAGTGCTAAAAACCAGGTTACAGATACTTTGAAGTATTTTTTAACTACGTAGGAAATTAACCCTTATCGTGATTGTAATAAGGAACATTATAGCGATAGGACAGCGAAATACTTTAAATACTTCATTCTCTTGTGTACCATACCTACTTGTTGTAGGAAGTTTTAATTACAGTATGCACCTATGTATGTATGTACCAAAAAAGAGTTTCACAGTACACAGCACGTCCACGAGACTTCCTACTCCTACACAGTTTTGGAGGTCCATACCGGGTACAGCTCCTGCGACGTCAGCAGAAGCGGGCATAGCACATCCTTTAGAGTGCCCACTTTTGCACACTTTTGGAGGTCCAAATCGAGTACAGCTCCGGCGCCGTCAGCAGCAGCGGGCACAGAATTTCCATTAGACTGCCTACTTTTGCACACTTTTGAAAGTTCAGCGCCGCAGCTTTGGCGCTGTCAGCAGGAGCTTATAATCGTGCTTCAAACTATTTCGGTCCGCTGTACAAAGTATGTACTGTAAACAAACAACTTGTACCAAGTTGTTAATAAGGTTTTTATAGAAATATTATCCTAGTTTTCTTAGACATAAAGAACATAAATGAAATTGTATAAGGCGTTACAATTCGGAAGTTCAAACATTCACTATGGGTGCGCCCACCACCGGGCCCTACACCCTCCACTGACCCACGGATCTGATAACTCATAACATAACTGAGAAAACAGGCACTTGCACTAATTACAATCGCCAGTGCTCGGGTCTGGTTTCACGTGGCGATTCTAATTAGTGCAAGTGCCTGTTTTCGCAGTTATGAGTTATCAGATCCAAGGGTCAGTGGAGGGTGTAGGGCCCGGTGGAGGGCGCACCCATAATAAATAAATAAAGATCATAATCGTGCTACAAAATAAATACCCTCAAGTATTCCATGGGTTGCCGGGCGCCGATGCCTAGGTACTAAAGTATTTCAGAGAAAATAGTCCTTATTTCAATAAGGCTGCGTGTTATAATCCCGCTGGCAAAAAAATTACTTTTTTACTTTGAAAGTATTCTCTTTCAGTTAGCGCGATTATACACCTTAATAGATATAGCCTAAGGTTTAATTTATCACTACGATACTTGCATCGTAAATACTTTCAAAGTCTTCCACGTATTTCGGCCCGGACCGCCGACGACCACGGACGGGCACGCACCGTGGGATAGCCTCGTCCGTGGTGCGCGTTCGTCCGTAGCCGTCGGCGCGTCCGCGTCCGTCTGCAATATCGCGGACCGTAGGAACCCACCTTAATACAGCGCCACGATAGTTCAAGGATAATAATACCTATCTTAATAATCCAAGGATAATAATCTTGTAATAATACCTATAGGTACTTGAAAGTCTTGTCATTGGATATTGGAATGGATATGGGACTATGAATTTTACGGTATAGGGTTGATTTCGATTTTATATTTTCTATGAATACAAAATTAAATGATGTAATTACAAAATCTTGAGGGCACCCAAAGGGAATTAAAATGTTGTATTCTTGGTAGTTATGTTTTAATTTTTCAAGTGGATTGTGGAATTAACGGTCAATAAAAATTGTTTTAGGTATGTACATTAGTCGCTAAAACCCATAAATTATAATAAGTACTCGTATTTATATGAACGGCTTCAAGTAAGTTTTTCCAAATTTATTTTCATTCGAAGAATTCACATGAGTAATTATTTCTCAGACATTAGTCCAGACGACCTCTAAATTAATGTGAACGAGGATATCATATTGCAGATTTCAGGGAATCATAAATTTCAATAATTAAAGGTCGTATACTAAAAAGTTTATTCATCCAAAATACTCGTCCGGAGTAATTGTGTTCTGTGATACTCATGCAAAAACACTTTCAATTAAAATGCAGACAAACATTTATGAGTGACCCGCTAATTTATGATTCATGCAGTGAAATTGTATCATTTGTATCTTCCGTTCAATGTACATTTTTTCGGGAGCCTGCCACGTCCGCCATTTTGAAATTTTGGCGCGAGCACGGAAAACCATTGATGAAAACGAATTAAACTCACAATGAGGGATCGCCCACCACCGGGCCCTATACCCTCCGCTGACCCTCACAATGACTGACGCACTAATTACTCCAATTTGCTGTTGATATTTCGATACAGTTATTTTTGTTGTATACAATCCTTTAACATTTTTAAAAGTGAGATATTTTAAGAAATTCGTGGAAATGAAAGGCTGGACGATTGAATGCATATTACGGTAGCGACACTGCGTTCTGTTTAACCCATTGATCCTAGGTTCGAATCCTGATAGGAGCAAGGGAATTATTAATTAGGTAAATGTGTTGTTCACTATGGAAGTATTACATACATATATAGATACACGGTTGTATTCCCGAAATGTGGTAGCTAGTACGGCGGATCATAAGGGAGATGCCACTGCCACGTTTAGTATAACGGGGACAGATGTTAATGACCAGTACAAGTTGCTAGCTTATCGTCTGAGAGAATGTTCTAATTCCCGAAGGTGTTGTTTACTGTGTAGGTAAACATTTATTATTATTTTTGATATACAAAAACCATGGGATAAGTCTACAGAAGATGGGGTATAGAGGGTGATTTTTGGTCGTCAACGTTCCCGAAAACTACGGAATCTCCTCATCATCACGATCATTTTTCTCCATGGAAGCATACCTGGGAAGTGTCTGGTTTCCAAAATATTAGGGTCCAAAGTTGAGTCAATACACGGCGTTTTTCTGCATAAATGCACATAGACGCGCATAGCAAGATTTTTTCACGAGAAATAATTAATATCTGTCTTTGATAAAACTAGTATAAACACTGGACACTATAAATTTCGCCCGATCAAGTAATAAAAAAATTTACATCGTTTCCCAGCATTTTTTTGGCATAAACTTACTTTATTTGATGTATAGAGTACGTACCCTTCTTCTTATTTTTGATTTTAAAAGAATTACAATTAGATTCAGGGTGCCATTAAACCGGAGGGGTTTCACTTGGCGCCCTTTTTGTAACTATTAGTTATAAATTACTTACTGAATTAAAAAAGTTTTAATGGTGGCAACGAAAAAACATTCTGTATAAGAAAAGAAGAGAAGAGACGACATAAGCGTAAAATTTATAATCATGGTTGGCACTTACAAATTGGTACTGTATTTAACTGTCAAACTAAGTTTCAATGTTCGTACCTTTTATGTAAAAATAAAATTATGTGTAAAATGAGAAAATTACACCTTAGACACGAAGCGGTTATTACAGTTTGTAGAATTCTTTTCAGCGAAACAATCTTATTTTTATGAAAGCTTGACACGGAGTTATTCCAGTGCCAAGTTTTAACAAAATTGGTGAAGTAATTTCAGTTGTCATTTATTTTCTAGTTGTAACTAGGCCCGCGGAGAAAGATATATAGTGTAGTACCTACATTTGCATCACACTTAAGACGTGTTCCCATATAAATTTCATCAAAATTGACTTAGCGCTTTTAAACGATAGGGGGTAAAAGCAAACACTATAAAAACGTCATGATGGGACAGGACTTTTAAGGGGAAAGCCGATTTTTTGCGAATTTTTTACATATGCAGATTAGCCCCAAGAGATACCGGTAATAACTTGGCAAGCGATGCACACGCTATCATGGACGATGGAGTATATTTGCTGAAAATTCCTGGGCAATTTTCATAATCAAGGCAGTTGTGAAGCTGTGGTTTTCAAGTATTTAAAATTGCGAGTGCAATGTTATGTTTTTATACGCATCATTTTTTATAGCGGCGCTAATTCCAGAAGGTTCATCTTTTGAATTGAATAAAGAATGTTCTTTAGAACGATTATGACATACTTTTCAGAAAAAAGAAAAAAAGTCGTGTTGAGAATAAATTTATTCCGTGCCCAAATTTTAAGACTAGGTTCTTCAAGAGTATTCTTTAGCCCTCGATTACATCGTATTCGAGAAAGTACCCCAGGTAAACTCTAGATGCCCCCCCTCTATTATTCGTACATACTAAGAAAAAGGCAAACCGTCACTAGACCGCTCCGTTCTAAACCGACTCCGGACCGACGGGCGGTCACTAAATAGCGAAAATTGCGAATAAATTTTGACGACGAGTTAGATTTATGTATCGATTATCGGTCTAAACTTTCCCCCCTCCGGTTTTTTGCGGCTTGTTAATTTACGCCCCAAGAGATACCGTGGCGCCACACATCAACTGAGAATTGCTATGGGCCAAACAGTTTGAAGCAATATAACGTGGTATAAAGGTGACGCCATCGTGTATGTCCGTTTTTAAGTAGGTATAAGTATTGCCCTCATCATTATAGGGACTGTAATGAAAAAAAATTAGAAAACAGGTAAATTTTACGTTAGGTACCCTCTTGCGGTTCGTACGCTGAGTTTCAATGTGTATGGCATTTAAAATATTGGGAATATTTTTTGCACAGGTACTACGGTATTTATATACTATTGTTCGTATATTTTTACCTTAGTTTATAAACGTGGAGTAGAGATGGAATAACTTTACTCAGAGGTTTACATAGACTGTGTTTTTGTCCCTTCTCAGGCTTTAGACTACTGGTACGCCGATAGACAGACTAGACTACAAGTTCTTTTTATACTGACATACAGAACATACAGGACTGATTTTTCCAAACGTCAGATAGTCTATCAGATAAGTTTTCCAGAAAGACAGCATCAACTTTATTCTTATATAATAGGCTATCTGAAAAAACCGGACCTTAGTTTATTATATTAAGGATTGTACCTATACATTTTTTTCCCTTAATAACAAAGGTATATAAACGTGAAGTAAGGTCCAATAACATAATAAAATATTATTTCATCACTAGATATACCTATCAGCCAACTGTCATCGTCAACGTTTCATTATCTTCTCATTAAAGATGCAAATGGTCAACCTATAAACCTCACGAGAAAGACTATACTTTCTGCCACCAGTAATAAAACTAAAACCACCGTAATCTATAAATAGTGAACTGATAAATCAACCTTAAGATAAAATTTTACAACCTAGTGAGAAACCAGCCACAATGTTTCTTGAGACCACCGCATACGGTTTATACGACAGCAACCAAATGGTTGCCGCGAATTGTATGACAGCGATACAATGTGGTTTTCCAATATGGCGTCAGACTAGTTTCTTGAATATATTAATAATGTCGCTTGTTGTAATAATGATTAGCCTTTTACGATGATTCTTGTCTAGTTTCTAGAAGAATGTGTATGTATTAATTTAATGAGTGGATTTTAAAGAATCCTGTACAAGGGCGTAATGTTACTTGTAAGAAACCTGTATAAATGTAAAGGGTCGATAACATTTTATTAAAAATACCTTAGAGAAAACTAGGTATTGGATCAAAGTTGTCTGACTTGTTGACGGGATTGCTATATCTATCAGTGCTTAGTTGGTTGACTTTTCATATTGGTTGTAATTCTCAAGATCCACTGTGTTTTGGAAAAATATAGGTGTGCAGAAATTATAAAAAGATTTTCAGAGTAGCAGCCATAGACATAGACATACTTTTGTATTAAAACAACCACACACAAAATTATACTATAAAAATCGTATTGTTCGATATTTGGATCTGGTTGCTCAACACTACTGTGGTTCCCCAGATTATATTAAGATATCAGATTCGGGGGTGAGCAATAGTTAACGGAAATACAAAGTTTAATTTGCTTAACCATGCTCATATATCTATAAGGTTTAGGTATAGTATCTACAGAGATTTTTATTCGTTGTCTGCATGAGTATAACATCAACTGTAGACATGTAAATACGAGTACGTCCTTTTATGTACCTAATTGTTACCTAATGATACATTATTATATTGGTAGTTCATCAAGTCTAGGGAATAGATAACTTTTGACCTCATTTTATAGTCAATGGTCTAACTAAACTAATCAGAAGGACATTGTGCTAAGTTCAATAAAATAATATTATTATGATGAATTCAAAGCTAGAGTAAAACGTTATTTTTCTAGTAAAACAACCTTTTGTCAAAATAATGATTAGCAGGTACTTCCTAGTGTTATGTACCTACTTATGACGAGATTTAATATAATAAGACATATTATAAGGATATATAGATATGGGCGGTACTTCTAAGATAGACAGTTGGACATCCATCTCTATCAACAAAAAAATATATTAAGGGGTCGCTTAAGTAGCCTTTTCAATTTTTTTTGTCTCGTCGTAGACACGTCTGATACATCAGGTTTAAATCATCTTTCTGTTTTTATTAGATAAAGATATCTTCAAAAATATCTAAACCACCATTTTTTTCTTTAAAAAATGATTTTTTTCTCCTTTTTAAAGTTAATGTGCCTATTATTGTACAATATTCATAATTTGATATTTTACACGAGCACACTAAAATTTCATTCATAAACCTTAAAGGTATGTACCTATTTGTGGCTTGAAATAAAGCTAGCCGTCAACATTCCAGTCGGTGTGGGCTGCTATGATCGATTATTGGACCAATCGAAAAAGAAAGGTTTTTGGAATTTCTGCAGACGCAATTATTAGCCTTTAAATTATCGCCAAAATATGTGGCTTGGACGTTTTTCTCGTGACGTAAGAGCTAGACAGCTCGTACCGCGATCCTGTTGCTTGGCCGCACAATTAGACTTTATATGAAGCAAAAAGTTTATTTTAATGAAGTAAACACCCGTAAGAGTTGCCCGCAGCTAACGAAATTCGTGCAGATTACACTTTAAGAGCTACGTGTTTGCATCAACACTTTGAAACTATAAAAAAATATTGTATTAAAATTGTGGTTGAAAAGTATTGTGTGTGTGTTAACTAACAAGTGTAAAATAAATAAAATAAATTTGTAAAAACACTCGATTAATCGCGCTTGCGCAGAGGCTAATAAAAAAAGTCAATCGCGTTTTATACTCAAAATTCCCATTTAGAGCTACTCAAATACTGTTAAATAGGCAAAAAAAAGGTACAATAATAGGGGAAAAAAGTAATTTTTTTAAAGAAAAAATGCATTTAAAATTAAATTTAGATTTTAATGTGATATTTTTGATATTGAATACTTTGTCCGTATAAACTTTTTTTTAATGTCTAAGATGATTTAAACCTGATTGGATCAGCTACGACGCGATAAGTACCCCTTAATATATTTTTTTTGTTGATGAGAGATGGATGTCCAACTGGACTCTAAAGGACTCTAAAGTCTAGAAGTACCGCCCATCACACTGTAGAATAGAAACAAGTGCTTAAGTCCCGCGATAATAATTTTATACAAAAAAGTTGCACTTGTTTTTTCACGATTACGTTGTGTTTCAGCACAAAAGATTGTCGATACTTTCCCACGGGCGTGGGGTAATCGATTGTGAATTATCGATAAACTATTCTCGATTGGACGCTCCGCGATAAGTATTGAAGAAATCCCGCCAAAAAAGTTGCACTTGTGATTACGTTGCGAAAATCAGTTGTGACAGTAGTTTAAGATTAGAATGTTTTTTTTTTCCATTTCTGGCATAAGAATATCTCATTTTCCGGTCACTTACGGCCAATTGTAATAAGAAGCTCGACTTAGAGAGTGTGACATTGCAATTCTGTCGATTAAAGGCTTGAGCACACCGGATGCGTATGCGTGCACGTAAGCGTAGACGTGCGCGTACCTCTCAGTTTAATGTATGGAACTGTCACCGCTTGACGTCTATGCTTACGTCTACGCATACGCATCCGGTGTGTCCTGTGTTATACAGTTCCATACTTTACAACTCAGCGGTACGTGCACGTCTACGCTTACGTGCACGCACACGCGTCCGGTCTGCTCGAGCCTTAAATATGTTTTATTGGGGAAATAGTATGTAGGGATCAAACCTCTGTCTAGTGTTTCTGAGAAATCTTGATGGTTGCGACTGTAGTTGTCTGACGAAGAGACGACCAAATTTGTGCAGTTGCTAATGACCCAACCTGCAACGCCATAGGTCCTGAGTTCGAATCCAGGCATGATGAATACCCATGACTAATTATCCTTGTATACTGTACCACCAAGATCATATATTACTATTATTTATATGTTACTTACTTACTGAGTATAATATATCCTAATAACTAGGGCATTCAATACGTCTATGCAAAAATAGCTCACAAGTTACTTTATATGGCTTCCGTTAACTTTGTAAGATTTCGACACTGGAGACGTATTGGCTTCCCATTTAGAAATATGATCTTGGCAAACGGTTTCTACTTGTACTTTGACCTTTAAATGTATACTAGCTGTTAACTGCGACTTCTTCTGTTAAAATCACTTATATATGTATAGTGTGTAGAAAGTAGGAGCAGTAATAAGGGTCTTATAGACCTAGATATGTGATTTCGAGTCTAAAATTTTGTGGATAGATTACACATCACTAGGTCTTATCATCACTTTTAAGTATAACTGCTCCTTTTTTCTACACCTGTATATAGGTACGTATTATACTTGTCATCATCATCATCAGCCTATTGCAGTCCACTGCTGGACGTAGGCCTCCCCCTGGGCACGCCACAAGACTGCCATGAGGGGTATTTGCCCATAGTCACCACGCTGGGCAAACGGGTTGGTGACCGCGGTTTGTATTTTGGACTATGTTGTCAACACGGGAGGCGCTGCTGCCCACCTCTCGGGAACCCTTAATCGCCTCGTACACGGGCAGACATGGAGTGGTACGAATTCTACTATGCCGGCACCACGCGGCCAGGCCATTATACCTGTAGATATCACAAAATGCTTTATCCGACTGATTCGTAAATTAAAACGCAACCTAAAACGGTCATTTGGAGGCCTACAACTTGAAGGATGTGTTCTTTGCATGACATAGGCATGTAATAAGAAAAGATATCCTGAAATTCCTACGCGAAGTAGAGAAATATAGGATACATTATAGTGCACAAGTGTGTACGCAAACACAGGTGCACTCTATTCCATCAGTCTCATAACCTTAGTAGGTTATTCATGTAAACTATCTCTACTCATTAAAATAGCTCGATCTACATAATTAATCCACCATTTTGTTTTTCAAAGCTTGTTAGTTATACCTAGGGTTGCCAACTCTTATACACAGATTTGCGGGACAGTCCGGTTAAATAAGCGGGACCAGAGCAAAAAAAAACGGGACATCTACAAATGGGAAGTTTCTAAACATTTTTTATAGACAAATAAATATTTCGTGATTTTATATAATGCAAATGGAGGTCTAATTTAATTGTAACAAGTAGTGGCGTATCTGAGATATTTTTTGTGTTAACCCAGCTGATAGTAGGTTGGTAGGCATATCTACTTTGCTTGATACTCTTTGTCTTTTAATATAAACTTGAAAACGCGAGCACAGCGAGCGCGAAAATTTTTCGCTTGATTTCAACAACAATTTTAGTTTTAAATACCTCTTTCGTATGATACTCTTCGACTTATATTATAAAGACAATAACGCGAGCGGAGCGAGCGCAAATTTTTTTCACTTTATTCCAATGAAAAATTATTATTTTTTTTATCTAAAAAAATACAACATTTTTATTAGGCCAATTATAAATTTTACTTGAACGCAAGCGAAGTGAGCGCGGAAATCTTTGCTTGATTTGAATGCTTAGTCAACTTTAAAAGTTTTTGACATTATTATTATAATAATCCACAAATCTCTAAAATGAATTTCCGATTAACTAGTATCAAAACGGCGATTGTGTCTAACAAATCCATAATATTTGGTCGATTGGTTCAGTGATTGACACACAAACATAGTACGTAATAGCGAGTGAAGAGAAGGAATGAGAACGATTTGAATAATAACCTAATACTACTTATAAATTTTTATGTGATTATTTAATCAGTGTGGTAACAAGTATATTATTCTAGTAGATACTTAGATTATTGAATATTCAAGAATCCACCTAAGAAATTAAAAAATCAAGATTTGTGTATCACGTGCTCTCCGTGAAGAAGGGTTTTTCTATCAACTGGGGATGAATGATTCACCTGAAAGCGGGACATTTGACGTCCCGCAGACACTTGAAACGGGACGCGTTATTTAGGCCCTGAAAACGGGACGTCCCGCGCCATGCAGGACGGTTGGCAACCCTAGTTATACCTTAATGTAAATGTGAAAACAAAATTAAATGGGACTGTGTAATTTTATTTGCATAGATACGCTTCCCCCGACCGAAGATAATGCACAGAGAGGTCACTCATCAAATCATGTAACTTTTGTTACCCGAATGCGCCAGAAGGAGGGTTATGTTTTTCGAGTGTAAATTACACTAGAGTATATTACACTGTATAATATATTCTTCCCCTGATCATAGATAATATATACATAGATAGGTCACTTGACAAATTATGTAGCTTTGTATTTTGGTCTATGATAAATACAGTGCAAATAAATCTGACTACAACATTTATTTTACTACATATACAGAGTGTTTTTTTGGCCATTAACGTTTCTGAATACCACGCATTCTCTTCATCATCACGAACATTTTTCTCCATGAAAGCATATCTGGGAAGTGTCTAGTCTCCAAGATATTAAGGTCTAAGGTTGAGATATCGGGTTGCATTTTTTCCAGAATTGCATCTAAAGGCATATTTATCAAATATTTTTCCCGAAAAAACTTTAAAATCTCCCATCAAATAACCAATAGAGACCATACATTCATGCGATAAAAAGTACGAGTAGTAAAAAAAATGCCTGAAAAATGAAAATCATTTACCCAGCAATTTTTTGGGCATAAACTTACTTTATTTCATGTATAGAGTACGTACCTCTCGTAAATGGTGGCAACGAAAAAACAGCCTGTATATGAGCCACAAGTTGCTAGCTTTGCATACATGATACTGACATAGACTAGTCTACCTTAAAGTGTCTAAATTTTTTTTTATTCATCCCTAACCAAAATAAATATCTGTTCACTTCCATAAAAGTGTAATTAGGATAAACTACACAATCAAAAACAATAAGATATATCGGGAGTTCCCTTCTGTGCATAAATACTCTTTGCCCCGGTTTAAAGAAAAACATGCCTGCGAAATACAGGGGAAGAAAATTTTATGAGCCAGATAGGCAAATGAATTTTTTTGTGCAGTTTAATTTAGCACTGAAAGCGAGACTAAGTTGCCGATCTGTTCTTTGATGGTTTCATCTATGATGGCACATGGCTGTGTTTTCAAATCAGGATAGCCCGAACTGCAGGATCCTAAAGATCATACCCACGTTTATCATAGCTAAGACTGAATGATTAGAGAAAATGCGAGGCTTCACCAAAACACATCAGCTGCATCTCCTTCCGTACATGTCGTAAGAGTAGACTAAGCTTAAGGGCGTTCTCTCAGGCGACGAGCTAGCTGATGATTGATATTTTTCATTCTATGCTGCTCTGGGAGTGAAAAAAAAAACGTATAATACGACAGCTGCTTCTCCTCCCGGGCATACTGTACAAGTCAGTAGAGGGAGAAGAGGGTCTTGGTGTTTTGTAGGCGATGGGCTGACCACCTGTCACTACTAACCGAACTTGTACATCTCAACTATACCCTCAAAATTGGTCAGAAGTGGCACCATGTGATTCCATCGGCCCTTGGTGCTCTGCCTACCCCGTAAGGGATAAAGGCGTGATTATATGTATGTATGTATACTGCGGTTCTAACTACCCAATTTTAGGAACATGGTTAACTGTATACCTAAATCAATTCTAAGCTAACACAACATTTTGCGTATCTAAATACAATAAAAACCCTATAGCTTTACCATTAGAGTCTATCTAATCAACATAGAAACGTTTAACAACGTTATGTGAGCAGAAAAACAGACGCACTACGTTTAGTACGAAAATGGTTCGAATACCGGTTACTACTAGTTCTCGATAGTGCCTCGAACAAAAACTCGTGGTTCTAGTAATAATTATTTTCTGTAATTATGTAGAAGTCGAAGACCAGGTGTGGTTAGTCTGGACTATTACATTGAGTGAAGACGGGACGTCGAACTTTGTGCAATTATAAGATATTATCGATACTTTACTACTGAAGTAGATTTTTTATTTATTTTTCAGAAAAAATTGAGTTAAAGCTGTTTTGTGAAATTGTTAAAGAGTACCTAGTATTGACATGACATTTATTTTTTAAATCACTTCTATGTATAGTAGGTATTGAGATCATATATATAAGTAATACTAAGTAGCGACAGTTTGATTTTGTTGAAAAATATTAAGGCTAACTCTACGTTACATATTTTAAAAAATATGATAACACACACATTATTCGTTTTGAGAATGCACGTCAGAATTTCTTTCCATTTTATGCACACCTCTAAATTTCTCTTTAGCTAGTAGGTAAGTATGGTTTTATGTTTATTTTATACTCATTTCTAACTCGATTCTACCTCATTCCAAAACCAATAGTAGTGGAGCTATTAAAACAAAATGACTGTATTACGCTATCTATTGACAGCGTTTCGCGTGCGTTTAAGCTAACCTCTATCTCAAAACCGTAAGGTTTACTATTGCATATTTTGATGTATGTTAATGTGGTCGAATACTAAGGTTTTAAACGCGGTTTAAGTGTGGTTATGTCTTATTATGGATATGGTATGCGTAGCTGTGGTGGGTGCATGTTATTCTCTATGTTTATTGCGATATCGCTTTTAATAATTGTTATAATTTGAACCAGTAAGTAGGTGCATATTGCTGGTGCTAACACATAGCATTTTATTAGAGAAATATATTATACGACTTAGTGGACGACTGCGACTACGCGATAGGCAGAGTTACCTACAGTACTTTACTAGTTATCAGTAGGGTAAAAGATTAAAATTATATCAAGTTCTTTTGAGATTGTCCCTGGTTTTGTCAAGCACCCCGAGCCCCGATTCAAAATGTTTCGGGTTATCATCCCATAAAAATGTATCTATTCGTATAAGACCGTTTTACAAGGTCTTATACGAATAGTCGTAGGTATAGACACAGCGGGATAGATATAGCTACTTTTTATCTTAGAAAATTTATCATTAACTAAATTGACCGTTTTTATTATTCACGACGATGGAATTTTGTATTTTATCAGAATATCAAAACCGTCGACATTCTGGGACATTATTGCTCTTATTAGAGCCTTTTAACATGGGACCCTCAGATAAAGTTTACTCCAAATTGTATAAAAAATACAGTTTAGGATATATAAATAAGATGTTAATCTCGACTTGCGTTTATCTAGATTGAAATCTTATTTGTATTTCGGAATAGGATTCTCTTACATCTTGGGTTGGAATTTGAATTAACAGATGTTTTTTAAAATCAAATTAAAGAATGTTACTGTATAGACGAAAAAAATGTAGTGAAAACTGCTACGCCTGATATAAATGGAATTGAAACAGATGCTTTCTTTTTATCATATTGGAGTTCTTACAGGACCTATATGCGAGTAGGTAGACTAAAATGTGGTAGCCAGATTACGATAGAGATCCTATAGTCTCCTACTATACTCACGGGCAGACATGGGGTGGTGCTGTTCTACACGGTAAATCATGTTATCATCATCATCAGCCTATTGCAGTCCACTGCTGGACGTAGGCCTCCCCCAGGGCCCGCCACAAGACTGCCATGAGGGGTATTTGCCCATAGTCACCACGCTGGGCAGACGGGTTGGTGACCGCAGTTTGTATTTTGGACTATGTCGTCAACACGGGAGGCGCTGCTGCCCACCTCCCGGGAACCCTTAATCGCCTCGTACGATACCCACGGGCAGACATGGGGTGGTACGAATTCTACTCTGCCGGCACCACGCGGCCATCATTGTCAAATCATGTTATATTATACTTCTATTTAATAATAAATTCATATTCCCAAGATTATCTTATCAAAATCCCATAAAAACGGTGTGAAAATGTCACACGACACCATAAGTCCATTAATAGATCAATCGATTTCATTTCTATTACTTTTTTAAAGAATTTTTTTATCAACAACTCGTTTGGTAACGTATTAGTATCGAAAGCGACGTGTGTTTTCATGTGTAAAGTATATTTAAAAAAAAAACAACGTCGTCACAGACCCGAAGATTTTTTATAGAACTAACTAAATTGTATGAAACAGTGTTTAAGCCGCATAGATAGTGGTGCCACTGTGAAGAGTCTTTTTAGGGTAGGACCTTTCAAACGGTATCGGATTTCATAGATCTGGATAGAAGGATCTGGTTTATTGAACGAGAAATTATAGAAATTGATTATGTATTTAAAAACTAGTGGACGCCCGCTAATCTGTCCGCGTGGACTACAGAAAAAACAAAATATCGAAATTATCCGGGATAAAAACATTTTCCCGGTATAAAAAGTAGCCTTATATGTTAAGTGGGACCTGTCACAATATATTCCTGAAAACTGCATCGTAATCGGTTCAGCCGTTTCTGAGATTAGCGTGCACAAACCAAAAATCATCGTTTTGGGTTTTATTGCGTTGATAAAGGTCTCCTATAATTATATATCTTAACAGACAGCGATCCGTTATTTTTATCGTTAAATACAAAATATGGTAGCCAGATCTGAAGGATCGTAAAGGAGATACCACAGCTACGTTTAGCATATCGGGGACAGATGTAAATGATCAGTTAGCTTATCGCCTGAGAGAATACCCGAGTACCTCAGTTGAGTCTTATGATATGCACGGATAGAGATGCAGCTGATGTATTCTAGTGAAGCCCCGCATTGACATAGTCATTACAGACCTTTAAATATTGTCGCTAAATGTAAGTTAGGTTAGGTACAAATTTTATATCATTAAGAATGTACTTTGCGTTAAAAATGCTAAAACAAGGGTGTTATAGTGGTGTAATGCAAGTTTTATTTCACCTTACTTTATTTTTAACATAAAAAAGCATGCATTTAGGTAACATAAAGGTAATTTTAACAACTATTTCTTCATAAAAATAATAAACAGCGGATTGCGTTAAAGCACATCCCAAACCAACTTGTTTCAATTTCAATAAACTATTCGAAGCTAACAATCCGAATTTCAGCATTGCAGTTGCAGTCGTTCTATTGAAATGGTTCCTATGCTGATGAGGTCCCATGATTACCTAATTTGCAATAGCAGAGCCAAGCGAACGTGATAATTGAGAGTGTGTGCGTGCGTGCAACGAGCGTTCGACGGCGGAGCTTCACTAGAATACATCAACTGCAATTCCTTCTATGCATGTCGCAAAAGTCTACTAAGGAATTTAGGGGCGTACTTTCAGTAAATGAGCTTACAACTGGTCACTGATCTTTAACGTCTGACCCCGCTTTGCTAAACGTGACTGTTCTGTATACCCCATTTTTGGGAGTTCAGCCGTGTATATGTATTATTAGCGGATTTAGTATCGCACTTTCGGCAGAATAACGGCACAAAAATAAAAAATTACAAAAAGCAAAACAATCATCAAAAATTGCGAAACGAAATTGTGCCCTTGTTTTACCAAAGGTGCGATATGTTCGACTGTTCATATTTTGTTGACAACTTACACAAGTTAGTCTGAACTAGACTATGGTACTTTATTAAATTGCTTTTCAATTCATTTTAAACCTACAATTATAATACCGAAGTTACTTGTCACACGTTGGAGTTAAAGCGCCCTTAAAAGTGAAACTGTGTTATTAGCAATTTGTACTTTAATACCCGGGGATAAGGGTCACGCGAATTGAATTTTTCATTTGGTTTAGTTACGTGCTGAGTGATGTGTCAAGTCGTAAAGGAGAGCGATTTATTTCTCTTTTGAAATTAGTTGTTATAAGTAATAGTAGTAAACGGTTAAAAGTACAATTACAAGCTTTTCTTGCGACTCCATTACTTACGGGAGTACTCCTATTTTACAGAAGTATAAAAACATCCTATTTTCTTCCTTGCATCTAAAATATTTCTTCAGTATTGTGCTGATGCGGAGCTTCAGTAGAATACATCAGCTGCATCTCCTTCTGTGCGTGTCGTAAGAGTCGACTAAGGAACTCGGGTATTCTCTCAGGCGATGAGCTAGCAACTTGTCACTGATCATCTACACCTGTCCCCGCTATGCTAACTGGTGTTGGACCTCCTTTATGATCCTGCAATAGGGATGTTTACTAGGGTTGAGTTTTAATGACATTTTATGCTTATCGGAATAAATCATCAAAATCATACCTATCTGTAAAATTACAATTTGATTAAGTGTCCAAATGAGGTAGTAATAAGCCTTCAAAGTTAAGTTGGAAAATACATTTTACAAATGTGAAATTAATTGAAAATTACATCACATATACTCCTGCATCATTTACAGCAACTTTTGCTTTGTGACCATATTTATAAACGCAATATTTAAAATAGCTGCAGAACAAAAGTTCTTTTACGCGCATACAAGTTATTGAAAGAGTGACGTCATAGTTGTGGTAGCCCTTTGTATAGAGCGTTTTTTGGCAAGTCAAAAATTGTGATATTGAAATTATTATACCCCGGAAAGTTTTCACGCTAGCGTAGTTTTTCTTTCGCAAATGTTTCTTTTATATTATGATCTTTCGATATAAATACAAATAAAAAAACCGTGATCGACCCTATTCTGGTTACCCCATTTTGGTAAAATAGCTGATGTGTAGATGTATGTCTGTATATTATTAAATACGGGCGAGTACCTATACCTATGGAGTTACCTTCTCTACTATAAGAAAACCTATTCCGCTTGTCGCTTCCATTTGATTATTTTCAACTAGGTACTAAAACATGCAAGCACTTTAAGTTATTAATATGTTAAAATATAATATTTATGAAATGAGTAGTATTTTAAAACAACGCCATAGTTACAAGTTTACAACTGTAAGAAAGAAATATATATATATTTTATGAAGTCCTTTTTAGTATTCTTTCAACATCGTTTTAATGCAAGACTGGGTCAAGAGGAGTCATTAAAGTGATGACGTTTGAAAAAAATATAGGTACGTTTAGATAAATGCAAACTTAAAAAAGCTTAGAATATTGCTGGGAACTAAAATACTGCACGTTTTAATATGCCTTAGATAATCCCTAAAATACAACATTCTAAACAATCGGTGTTATTACAAAAGAGCGCCTAAAGTTAGACTCTGTTTATATATGATATTTGGCAGCAAAATGTATGGCATATCTGCCAAATTTAGGGCATGTTTGCCTTAAAATGTGTTTAAATTCTTTTGTAATAACACGGTAAATGATTGTAAAAAAAATGCGTTTTAATAAGTTCAAATAACTGATCAAGTCAGAGAGAGTCACATGTGATCCAAAAAAGTTGGCACGGAAAGCAAATATTGCGGATAATCAAATTAAAAATGCATTCCCTACACGTTAAAACACTGTTGTATATCTCAAAAAAGTGGTACTTGTTCAGTATTTCAGTATTTACCTAGCTGTCGCTCACAGCCTGTATAATTAGTAGGTATAAAGATAAAATACTACCTACTAATAATTATTTTCTTATCATTAGAAACGCCGATCCGTCCCTGTAGGGTTTCAATTTAATTTATCATTTTGAATAGTAGATTTAAGCCTTTTGAATTAATATTTGAATTTGTGAATAGACTGATTTATTACGAAGTTATTTTATTCAAAAACCCTAAAATGTAAATAGTGATCGAGCCCAATATTGACATCAGGCTTATTTGAGATCGAACGTCTAGACTATTTAATAAGTTTAAAGGTACCTAGGTATAATCTTTTGATGGCATATTTGATTTGTGAAGATTATTATTTACTAGCTTTGCCCTGTGAGTCCTTCTATACATATTACAGAAAATAACCTCATTTAGATATAGAAATAAACTCGACTGCGCAAAAACTTTGATGTAGTACGTAATTACCCAGCTATTGTCACTTTCACACCTTTCAAAAGTTAACTGGTTCTAAAGGACCCCCTACATGCTCACACCACATACAAATTAATTGTGAAATCCCATTTTTTTACGCCAACGTAGACCCCCATCGAGTCTCTTGTGGACCCCTGGGGGTCTACCTGGACCACTTTGGGAATCACTGATCTAATGATACCTTCTCAAGTTGAAATGCGACAAGGCGTTTAAACTATAGAGCGTACAAAAATAATATTCCTACATACAAACTTACCTACACACTAGTAAAACATAGTTGGGTACATAGATATACAGAAAAGGTAAATCTATGGTTGGATAGAAATATATTATAACTAGTGGATGCACGCGACGTCGTCCGCGTGCACTGCAAAAATAAATAAATTGTCGAAATTATCCGGGATAAAAATATTTTCCTGGGATAAAAGGTAGCCTATGTGTTAATCCATGGTGTCAGCTAACTCCATAACAAATTTTTTTAAAATCGTTCCAGCCGATTTTACGTGAAAGAGTAACATCCATCCATCCATCCATACTCACAAACTTTCACGTTTATAATGTGAGAAAAGTTCAAGAAGGGTTGGAAAAATAGACTTTTTTGTAAACAAACTTTTTAGCAGTCACGTGTTTTAGTGTTTGTTACAACAGGAAGCCATGTTTAGTGTTTGTAAAAAAATATGCCAGAAATTCTACCCGAACACGCTCTTTCTCGGAAGAACGCAAATATTTATGTTAAACTTCCCAAAAGTTTAAAGGTTTGGGACATTTTTTAACCTCTACCACAAAAACAGCGGAAGAGTTTAACTTTTTTGTTTATATCGTATGTTTGGCTAGTTTGGTTTAATTATTGTAAATTACGAGATTTGAAAACCTAACTTTAATGATTGTTTACATACATATTACATCTATTTCAAAAATGTAGTAGATAGAGCCACAGAGTATAAATTCATATTTTTTTTTTCAAATTAATTTTTTTTTTTCAAATTCAAAATCATTTATTCGACATGAAAGCATTAACAACTTGTTTGTCGATTGTCTAATTATATGTTACTTTCTATGTTCGCACCCCAAAAATGAAACCGCTACCAAACAAAAAAGGAGGTGAATTTAAACAACCCAAAAATAAATAAATCGCAAAGCTTTTGCTTTGGCAACGGTCACCACCCCAAGGTGCAGGGACAATGTAGCAAAGTAAGATCAGGGACTAATTGCTAGCTCTTTGCCTATTGCATCGACTTTCACGACATGCACGGTAGGAGATGCAGCTGATGTATTCTACTGAAGTCCCGCATCAGCATATAAAATAGTGTACTCGTAGCTGTAGTGTGGTAGTGGCAAGTGGGCAGCAAGCAGTGCTTCCCGTGTTGACAACATAGTCCGAAAATCACACTGCGGTCACCAACCCGCCTGCCCAGGGTGGTGTCTATGGGCAAAAACCTATGACGGTAGCCTTGTGGCGTGCCCTGTGGGAGGCCTACGTCCAGCAGTGGACTGCAATAGCCTGATGTGTGAATTAATTATAATGCTACCACAAGGCTACCACTGTTAAATTTTATATAAAATTATTTGATTTCAAACGAGGCATCACACTTAAACGGAGCATAATGCAATTCGAATGTCCTTAGACAAAGCTGTAACAATTACCTAGGTGATTTTCACACCAATACCTATTATAATCACCATTGCAAAACCACCCATAACGCCAGAGAACACGGTGTACATTCCCCTAGCATATCCCTAAGGATGCGGTCAGAATTGCATTTGGAAACGTCATTGGAATTCCTAGCTTTCATGTCATTGTTAGAGTTGAAATTCCATCACTAGTGTTTCAATGGACATGTTAGTACATTAATCGATTTGGTTAATTATAATTATAGATAGTAAATTGATAATCATTTAGTTAAATTAATGTCATGTTTACATCTAAGTTTTAAATGGACTTTGAATTGTGATTTATATATATGGTGTTACTAGCTGCTGCCCGCGGCTCCGCTCGCTTATCGCGTGAAAAGGGTATAAAAGATAGTACTTACTACCTACGTACCTACTTTCAGACCAATAGACATCGTATCATCGTTTGGCATCAACGTTCGTTGTCGCAACACTCATACCAATAGCAGTTGGAATTTGTCACGTGACTTAGCGATCACGCGAAAATAAGGGCTTCCTATTGAAGGATGTGCCAGTGAAAAACTTCTTTCGATTCAAGAAATAATGTAACTTTATAGCTGCTTTATATACATAGTTAAATACTTTCAATTTGGATATATGTCGCAATAATTAAAACAACAAAACAAGTTTACATAAAAATAAATATATCCTTAAAGGTCACATTAATCTACTAGAACATAATTATTAATCGCCTAATTATTTAAAATCGATTGTAAAATGGCGCTTCTCTATGTCGATTACTAAAAGGTATGCATTTGAAAATTGATTATGTATCGATTAGCATACAAAGTGCGGATTTGTAACGGTGTGTTGGTAATATTGTGTAGACAGGAAGAGTACTTTTTTGTATGTTGGTAACATGTAGGTAGACTGTCGACCGTATAGAAATGACAGGAATAAATACTTCTAACAAAAATTAACTCTTCCTTTTTTGGATAAGTTTAGATTTTTTATCGATCTTATATTACTATTATATTAAGCAAGCAGTTTTATATTTGTAAAATTTATTTTATAGCTTTAATGTTAGTATTTGAGTAAGTAAGTAGGTAGTATTTGAAATTAATTTCATATGTGTACAATTGAATAAATGTTAGTCTATAGGTATATGTCTGGATACATATATATATTCTCATTCAGCTGTGTTAAAAATTCCGCCCAATGTACTTGAATTTTCTTCGTATATGAAGCTTAATACAAACAACAATTTAATATCAAATAATTAAGCACGATTAGAATAAAAGAACAGGCCAATATCAATCCATGATGGTCTTAGGTAACATCTCTATAACTTAGCATTTAGAAGCAAACCACTTATGTACAAAAAAGTGCTAGACTAGACGCTAGGACTTTAATTAAATACTATTCATTGTACTCCACTTAAAAACTATTAAAAACTGAAACAAACCACATACGTTACACCATTTTTACGGATATCGTTGGAAAAGAGCAATGAATTTTATAGAAAACTCTTTTTTATTATAAAATTTGTTTCATTTTAATTTAACTCTCGTAGAAACTAGCGCAGTCACTTGAAAAATTCAGGGAACAAAAACATCGTAGTTATGTGTTTGCCATCCTTTTTTGGATTCCTGGACAATGCAATTATTATTTTTTTTACAAATAAATGTCAATTTACCAAATGCAACTCAAGACTCAACAGAACCGAAACCAAACCAAAGAATCAAAAACAATATTGCTTTAAAATTGCAAAACAAGGAATCACCCATATTTCTTGCTTACTAATGACTTATTTGTAATGGACAATTTTTGCCGAACGATATCAATTCTATTCTGAAAGAGTAGAATCGTGTTCTGAATGTAGGCAGTAGACAAAACGAAGGAATTAAAGCTGTTTCACGGCAGACAAATTTAACTGAGCACAGATGTACATAAACTAGATGTGATAGTTAATAAAATAGTTAATAAAAATACGTACTCAGAGTTTTGCTATAATAAAATTAAGTATTGTTTAGGCTAATCAATATCTAATCAATTTGACAATTTTGACAGATATTAGATGTATTTTGCTGTCAAATGTCTTGTCTTATGAGGTTTGTGAGTAGGTACCACCGCTTTGATTGAAAATGGTGTATATTATCAATATATATTATTCATTATCGAAACTATATCGAAAAGAGTCTTTTTTGTTTGAACACAAAGCATTTACATTTAAAATAGAATGATATGAACGTTCATTGGGATTGCTGTTTTGTACCCCAAAACTATTAGGTATATTTTATATTTGTGGCTACTTCCATTTCTCTATATCCACGACTCTTATACGAGACGGAAACGTAAAAAAGAAAGTCCGATGTTCGCACCCAGTTTGAAGGTAAATTTAACAGGCAAATCAAGAATTAAAACCGAATGTTTTTCCCGAAAATTACTCGAATACTGCCTCAGTTTCAGCGAGTTATTTGTGCTTTTCAGGTGGAATAAACGCTGTTTTGTTTTTTTTACGGTTTTTGCGTTGTACACAATTTTTTTTAGACTGCTGTAGTATAGTATAGTAATATAATCTACTGATGTCATTGTTCCTTTTGGGAAACGAGTTGTCGCTCTAGCTAGACTTTGATTAGACCGCACCTTACTAAATTCTGCGTTAAGAACTTATATTCATACAACTGTTAGTTATTTTTCTACTATAAAACTTCACTATGGGTGCGCCCACCACCGGGCCCTACATCCTCCACTGACCCTCGGCTCTGATAACTCATAACTGCGAAAACAAGCACATGCACTACCTACAATCGCCACGAAAAACCAGATCCGAGCACCTAGCATCAAGATAATACATCGCACTATTCAGAAATCAAAAACTGTTAGTATTAGGTAGTGCAATTGCTTGTTTTCGCAGTTATGAGTTATCAGCAGAGGTCGGAATTAGGTAGAGTCATTTATGTACTTGCATCGAAATGTTGATATTAATGTGGACCTTCCCAGGATTTCTAATGGACAATCCCGTGTGGCCAACAATATTACAAATAAATAATAATATATAGATAGACAAATAAAACAAAGATAATTAACATAAAATTTCTGCTCTTTAAAATTAATACCGGAATTTGAGGCATATCCACTTTATTCTTCCGCTGTATGAAATCAGTGCAAGTACATAAATGACTCTACCTAATTCCGACCTCTGGTTATCAGATCCGAGGGTCAGTGGAGGATGTAGGGCCCGGTGGTGGGCGCACCCATAGTTAATGTTTGAACTTCCGAATTGTAACGCCTAATACAATTTCATTTATACAATAAAACTTCTGAATACAGGGATTTGATGAACAATGTAATAGATTTTTTAACATTTGATTGGGTTTACACAAGCAATATAATATAATATTATACATACATACGCAATTTCTTTGTTTTAAGTTTATGTTTCTTAGCACCATGTCACTTATATGTATTTTCTTGTACTGGAAAATATAGATGTTGTAAGTATTTTCCAAAGCTTTACAACTTCATTTACACTAATTATAGGTACAATACAAAGAAAAGGGTCATAAAATAGAGCTTTAAAGTAGAAATTGATAATTAGAACACGTCTTTCTACAGGTTAAATAAAAACAAAAGTATTTTTAGAGACGGTTTTATTTACTTTTGCTCAAAACAATTGTCCGCGACATGGAGATGGGATAAATATAGAATACATTTTTGTTGGAACGGTAGAGTGGAAATAAATACATACTAAGTAGGACAGTTTTCTAGGGCGATTGTCTGTTCTAAATAGTGTTACGTCTGTGGTGATGATTGGAGTGTTTGGAGACTACTCTATGGTTATATTGGATAGCGGTACCGTAATACAGCGGCGGTATGAATGTAAGATGTCAGCCTTATTTACAGTCGTCGTCAGCTTATTGCAGTCCACTGCTGGACGTAGGCCTCCCTCAGGACACCACACAAGGCTAGTAGCCAAAACCTCGCTGTGGCAGTCACAGCGAGGTTTTTGCGTTACGTCACCACGCTTTGCAGATTTCTCAAGAATATAGAGGGTTTCGTTTGTTTCTCTTGGTTATTTCACAAGGGAAATAGTTGCCCGCATGATATTTTAACCGCAACGTGTAATAAAGCAAAATTATTGTTTTAAACATAATAAATGTGTCTGCTTTTATGCAGGTCTTTTTCCGGTGAGGAAATACGTGAATATTAAATTGGTGTATACATTTTGAAACAACACTTAATTATTGAAGACTTTTTGTATATAGGTATATTAGTAGAATATGGTTTCCCATCATCTGTAGTTGCCTAAGATCGCGATCATGAGTCAGATTTGAGGGTCAGTGAAGGGTAATAGAAGAGGCATAAGGCTATGAAAAAGAACACTATAGAGAAGTTTCTTTCGAAACTCATATTGCCAAGACTTGGCGTTTTTTACGGCCAGCTGCTTGCCAGACGCTATCCTCCTCGGGTATAGCTAAGCATCATTTTAGTATATTAAAACCCACACATGAAATTAATTCGGTGGTACAGCCCTTGACGGGGATCGAACCTACGCTGGAGAAAGTATACTATTTCTATTTATACTCCATTGTAAAGATGAGTTGACTAAGAGTCCGTTCCATGGAATAACTCCCGTGCCTGATTTCGGAACTAAAAAAAATTTCATGCAGTTACACAGATAATGTAGTCCAGCACAAAGCAACTAGCGCCCTTATTCAAAGGAACTATTTGATGAAATGTACTCTTCACCCATTGAGATATCTGCTCGCCATATTTCCAGTCTAAATATGCTGTTCATTCACAAATTCGCAGACGTTTATTCAGTTATAATTACACCATATTGCACAAGTGTATTAAAATTAATGTGACTCATGATTTCAATATGCGTGAGAAATATTTTTTCTCACCGCAGGGTTTTGGGAGCTAAAAATAAAATTATCTAAACCAAGTGTTGGAGTTCAATAATCTAGGTAGAGTCCTCATTTGCTTGGTGTATCCTGTGTATTAACAGTTATTTCGTGTACTTTCTGTCATTTGAAAACTTTAGTGACTGTTTCGTTAACCGTGGGATGTTTTTTATACCAAATTAAATATTATTTATTTTTAATATTATATTCAATTTAAAGGTACTTTTTGTCGATATTATTCAAATATTTATTTGATTTAAGAGTTCTTCTAGTTGATTTAATCGATTTTGACTAATCTTGGTATAAAAGAAAACAAATACTTAATTGTTTTTGAGATTACGAACCCAAAAATAAACAGGCTACTTATGAATAAATTATTAATAAAACCGTTTTATTATTCACACAGTTAATAACTAGTTGTTCCGCAAAAGCTAAAGCAGCAGGTATTATAATAAAATCTCAAACGCTTCTTTCCAAAATCTCCAAAACATATAATTTTTCCCAGCCACAGGAAATGTGAACGAAAACCCTGAAAGAATAAGCCGAAAATGCCCAGTTAATGGAGCTGGTATAAACATTTCAAGCTTACAGGCTTTGAGTTTAGCTCTCACAAATGCCCTAGATTGTAGAGCAACTGGTTACTTAGGGAAATAAAGAAAATATTTGCATATGTAGTGCACATGCATGTTATTATAAACTTGATATGGCCAACCTACAATAAATTGAAACAGGTTTGTAAGGTCTGCTTTCTTGGCAATCATTTTAATGAACTTATTAAACCTACTAATAGTAACAAAAATTAGGTAATGTTAAAACTTTTCTAATAGCATTACATATTTTGAAAATTAATTTAGTTGGAACTTTGTAAGTATCTACTATTTTCAAATATGACATTAAAAAACTTTCTGAAAAGGTCACTAGTCGTTTGACTTATTTAGGCCGAATTTCGGTAGGCAAACGTCACATTCCCTTAAATTCTAAGGGTTAGCATGGGTGGGAAGCATCCCGTTTGGTCCAGACGTTATGTAGGGGGCGTCATCTAAAAATACCCATACAAACGCATATACGAAGCGAGCTTAGTCACAATTCACAAACGGCGCGCCGTACACCGTTCGAATCTCAAAAATTCGCCGCCAAATTCTTTTGTTCGAATCATGAAAAGTGTTTAAGAACTTTTTCGTCGTTTTCCATTGGATTGGCATTGTGTGGATTTTTGTTATCTGTGGTAAGTTCAGATTTTTTCGCTTGGATTTTTTTGGTCTATTCGATTTTTGACGAGAATTTTCGGTTCAAAAGTCGGTATTTAGTTCGAATTTTAATTTGCCTATGTTAGGAATGTGTACTCCGTTTTAATTTCAAAAGCCGAAGAATTTGGACTGGCCGAAATAGGTATGTACTGTTACAAAAAGTTTTTAACAGAAATTTAAGTATTTTCATTTGCTAATTGGTCTAGTTTACATTCATGAAAAATTGCGACATTTTGCTGAAAAAAAAAACGTGGGATTTTAGTTTCTGTATTACAAGGTAGGTGTGTATTTTTATTGGTTGTTCTAAATATTTTCGACTTTTGAAAACACGTGTAAAAATATGTGTGGTTGCTTCATGAAACTGCTCTCGACTTGTCGTTACAGGTTTTCAGTAATAGGCACCTAATTAGTATTAAGTAGGTTGGTAAAATAAATTCGTCCTATTTTAAGGACACGCTTTTTATAATAAGTACATACATACATATATATACACACGACTGTGTATCTGAAATTAGGTAGGCAGAACTTCAAGATCATAAAGGATATCCTGAGCTGCGTTTAGCAAAGCGCGGTTAGAAGTCATAGTGACAAGTTGTTATTTTTTTACTATTTTAATTGTTCATTTTTTAATAATATAAATAATAAGTCCCACTTATAGTTATATTTTATAATGAGATGACATCAATGGGATGACGTAGACATGTGCCATACCTACTTGACTATTTTAAGTGTATGTTCAAATTTGGGATCTTCAGAGTCCTTTACCAATTATAACAATTTCTTATTTACCTAGTTATGGAATGTACTAGAGTCATTGTACTTCTGATACTTTTATTTTATTTACTTTTTTTTATCCCATTTCAATGTGAGTTTGAACTCACGGGACTTGTCAATAAAGAAATTAATCGTTTATTATTAGAAGTGGCACCATGTGGTTCTATCGGCCCTTGGTGCTCTGCCTACCCCGTAAGGGATAAAGGCGTGATTATATGTATGTATTATAATTATAATTAATTGACCCGGTAGCTCAGTGGTTAGAGCGGCTGGCACGGTTTTCAGTGGTCGTGGGTTCGATTCCCACTCGGGTGAAGAATTTTTCCATTTCCGTATTGATAATTTTATAATTATATTTATCGTATATCTTCCCTTGCGGGCTCTAATTCGAGGCCCTTTACTTTGTTTATTTGGCATAAGGGTGATTTTTCAATAATTGAGTTTAAGTGAAATTTAAGTAAATGATGTAGGTAGTTTATCTTCTACAGATCCTAACAGCCCTAAAAGGGATTGACATCCTATATATATATATATATATATATATAATATATATATATATATATATATATATATATATATATATATATATTATATATCTATATATATATATATATAGAGATAAGGGAGAAAATAAATTTATTCTGTAACATAAAATATCAACAAATCTAGGTATTCTCGTCTCTCAAGTTTCAAAATCCAAAAGCAAAGACCAATATTGAAACTGTGTGGAGATTCATAAGAGCTTCAGTTCAATGTGCGCCTAAATATAGATAGGAGAATATGAGTAAAACAATTATTGAGATACGTTGAAGTAGAACTCATGAATCGATTATTTTTTGTTTAAATGTTAGCCGTTTTGCATGAGTTTTGGATTAAAATTATTGAGAACGTTACGTCAGCCGAAAAGTCGCGAAAATGGGCATCTAAGGGTGCTACGCGTCAGTATGCTACGATTTTTGAGTTGTACCAAGACTAAAAGATAATTGCAAATTTTGGCAAACTCTTATAGCTTATGTTCATCAGGGTCCAAATTGGATTCTAACAGTGAAAGATGTTTACAAATCGGTCCAATAGTTTTGAAGCCTATTTAAAATAATGAAATCTCACCTCTTTATAATATTAGTATAGATAGAAAGATAATACAGCAAGCCACCAAACCAAAATGGCTTCGATAGTAACCACAGAGAACCCGACATCTACGGTTATATATAAGTTAAAACAAAACATTAAAGTCCCGTTGCGCATTAGCACAAAACGTAAATATTTAGCCAAAAACATGTGCTCACAAAAAGGCCACACGCGATGTCGAAATAAAAAGTCATCCGCCATTTTTATGGATAAGCGATAATTGATGGGTGTAATATGTCGTTTCGGGTGATAAAATTTTATGGTATATTCGGATACTGATTGGGTATTGATTGGATCGGTCAATTGTAACTGATTATTGCTGGCCGCGTAGTGCCGGCAGAGTAGAATTCGTACCACCCCATGTCTGCCCGTGGGTATCGTACGACGCGATTAAGGGTTTCCGGGAGGTGGGCAGCAGCGCCTCCCGTGTTGACAACATAGTCCAAAATACAAACTGCGGTCACCAACCCGCCTGCCCAGCGTGGTGACTATGGGCAAATACCCCCCATGGCAGTCTTGTGGCGTGCCCTGGGGGAGGCCTACCTCCAGCAGTGGACTGCAATAGGCTGATGATGATGATGATGAACTGATTATTAGAGGATAGTTCGCAATTTTATATCGTTATGTTGATTTTAGTTTGGCATTCGCTATACGTGGCTGTGGTATCTCTTTTGTAATTATGCACTTCTGGTTTCCCTTTTTGAGAGTGCAGTTATTTTAATGATATATTTATTTTACTAGCTATATCGCACTGTTTTAGTTGGTAAATGAAAAATTTACATTTACATATTTTTATTATACCCAGGAAGAGACAAAAAACCTTTACCTAGATATAGATAAGTAGACCAAATTATAATTATGATAACTTGATAAAATTTCCCAATAGATTAATTACCTCCTGCTAGATTGTTGATATTCCCGAAAACTTTTTTGTACAGGGTGTAACAAAAAGGGTATGTTAAGCGAAAAGCTATGTAAATAGCCCACTATAGAGAACCTATCCACAAAATTTGAGATCCGAAATCACATGTTTAATTTTCCCGATAGTATGGAGAATTTTTAAATATCTCAGGAATTTTCATACAATGTTGTAAAATAAAAATGTGATTTCGAGTCTCAAATTTTGGAAATAGGTTCTCTATTGTGGGCTATTTATACAGCTTTTGGCTTAACATACCCTTTCTGTTACATCCTGTATACCTTTCACTGTCTTCGTTACTCGCTATTGTAAGGTAGCTAAGGTTTTCATGTGTCTACCCAGTTTGTATTGATTTTTTATTGCTATTGTATATGTGTTATCCTCAAATAAAAACCTATTCTATTCTATAATTTAAGCTAGATACTTCTAGAAGAATGTCCTTAGAAGAAAAATCAAACTCCTAAATTATAATTATATTTCAGGAGACTGTAATATGAGAAAAAACATCTCCCATTTGTAGCATCACGATAATCAGCTAAAGTGTTAATTATAAAAGGAGGCGTCAAATAATTATATAGTTGAATCTATGGCGCAACACAGATGTATAGAGTCAAGATATGCCCATTCTGATGTATTAAGCTATCTAACTGCCAAGTTCAATTCAAAACTGTTTGTTACATTTATTAGTAGGAATCTATTTACTAAATAACTTTCAATACCCATACATACATGAAGTGGCAATGGGCAGGGCACATAGCTCGAAGAACTGATGGCCGATGGAGTCGGAAATTTCTAGAGTGGATACCACGTATCGGCAAACGCAGCGTGGGAAGGCCACCCTCGAGGTGGACGGACGACCTGTCCAAGGTCGCGGGCGTCGGTTGGATGCAGGCTGCTTCCGACCGGTCGGATTGGAGATTGTTGGGGGAGGCCTATGTCCTACACTGGATTTCCAGGGCTGTAAATGATGATGATGATGACCCATACATCATCATCCATACAGAAGAGCAGTGATAGCCCAATCATTAGGACGTGCGCCTTGCAGTCGGAAGGCGTACGTTAGATTTCAGTCACGGGCCTGTACCACTGAATTTATTTCATGTACGGATTTTACCAATTTTACCGAGGAGGCTTGGCGTCAGGCAAGCAGCCGACCGTTAATAAATGCCAAATTATTGGTAATGCGAGTTTTGAAAGAAGTCATATTGCGCAGACACCATAAATAATGTTATGAAGGGCAGGAAGATGATCTACTAGTTAAAAATAATAAAATAATAAATATAAATATATATTCACCCACTTCACAACACATTGACCTAGTCCCACACTAAGATCCCTAAGTTTGGTCGTGGTACTAAGCAAGGAATCTAACTTACATAAACAATGGGCACTCAAAAAATCGATATCTCACATTGTTTGCACACCGGGATTCGATCAAGGCAGGGCCACTACCAACTACACCAATCGGCCGTCAGTTAGACTAACGGTTTGGGTAAAGAAGGAATCTCTTACATCAATCACTCAAAAAATCATCTTTGACACTCCATAACAGTCACCTCTAGTAACACTACGCACTGGATATTATAACCACATGGCCGCAACATGTGTGGGACACATTACTGCATCATAAAACTAAAATTGTGTATCATTTTTTTTACGTCCAGCCTATTTTGACTGTGGCCTGAGAAACCTCTTAATAGTAAGTGGTGTTGATGACTGGACTTTTTTGTATGATGATTTTGTTCAATGTCCTTTGAATTTGAATGTTTTTATCGTAGTAAAAGATAAGTGTATGTGTGAATCGATTACAATAAAATTATCGTATATTACTTATTGTAGTATTAATATATTTAGATCTATTACTTTTACTTTAATATTTTAGAAAGGATGTAGTTAGAATATGTTTCATTTGTAGGAGTAAAAAACACTGCAAAATCTGCTAAACAAAACTAGTAAAGAGGAATGCCCAAATATTCATATAAGTTTGTTTTGTATACGAGACATAATTTTGAAAATAATTTATCGATATCTAAAGAACAAAATTAGCCATGGAGTGGTCTATTCGTTCATATTTTATTATAAAATTAGACATAAATAGATTACATAAAAGGCAAACAGGAATATTTAACAACGGGGCGCCAATTTAATTAAAACGAAAAGATGTAGGCCGAAAAAACATTATATTAATAGGTGAATAACTTAAAACAAAATATGAATGACAACATATTTTAGTTAATAAATTCCAGTATTCCTAAGATGTAAAATTTTACTGTTTTGCGTAATTCTCGCTGAAGATCAAAGATTACTTTATTATTAAACCCACAATAATTCATATTTTGACAAAACATGCGTAAATTACTAACTAAAATCTTCATTTTGGCATGAAAATACTTTAATTTTTTTTTAATATTTTACATAAATATTATTAATTAATATTCTACAAGTTACTGAGCCCGTTTGTAATATCCTATCAACACATTATTATAATGTTTAATATTCACATTAATTCTACTGTATATGATGATAAATAAGGTCATTTGAAGGCAAGTTTTAATGAAGATTGTCATAATTTAATTTTTTTTTAAACAAGTTTCGGCACGGGCCGGGAAAAAAATATTATTCTTATCATTAATATCTATACGGAAAAGTTTTTTAAATACTATGAAAAAAGACTACTTTAGGGAACCTACCCATTTAAGATCATTTATCCAATTATAATGGAGAAATTTCTAAATAACTATACAGGGTTAATTTTAAAACATCAATAATCTCGCAAGACTAGGTAGCTACCATCATAAACAACAACATTTGTTCTACGAGTTTTGATAATTTGTCACATTTTACTTTCATATAAAAATAAATATCAATTTAATATTACCTTTGAAAGTCATTTTGAAAGGAGTCACTTTGAAAGATAGGATAAGAAATAAGGTGATCAGAAAGAAGTGTGGTATAAA
Source organism: Carposina sasakii (assembly GCA_014607495.2). Lineage (NCBI taxonomy): Eukaryota > Metazoa > Arthropoda > Insecta > Lepidoptera > Carposinidae > Carposina > Carposina sasakii. The sequence goes on along the minus strand of CP053175.1, from coordinate 4,214,585 downwards.
TGAGGACGTGGTGATGAAGATTGAGAAGGGTATGTTGAGGTGGTTTGGGCATGTGGAGAGGATGAGTGAAAGTAGACTGACAAAGAAAGTGTACAACGGAAGAGTGGATGGAAGAGTTGGAAGGGGAAGATCTCGCCGGACTTTCACCGATCAAATTGGTGAAATTCTAAAGAAAGGTCAGGTCAAGAGTACTCTAAACCGATGAGCGAGCATGAAGAATATCATGAAGCGAAAGAGGTGTGTCAGGATCGTAGCAAATGGAGATCCGTGATCTCTGCCTACCCCTCCGGGAAAGAGGCGTGATTATTATGTATATGTATGTATTAATATTACCTCTAAATGTTCTTACATGGAACATAGACTTACAAATATCACGACAGTACAATAAAAGCTTGGAAAATCATTTTTAATTAATGTATTGAATTATGATAAAACTCGTAGAACAAACGTTATTGTTTATGATTTTGGCTATCTAGTCGCGAGGTTATTGATGTTTTAAATTTAACCCTGTATAGTGTTATAATGTGTATAATGTGACCCTGTAACCCTGTATAATGTGATGGATAAGTTCATAATAGCGGGGTTTATTCGTAATTCGTTGTAAGTTTTTCACTTCGAATTTTTAACTTCCAATCATGTTACGGCATTATGACTTTGTATTAAAAATGACAACAACGGCAACGTCATTGGTTGAATAAATAACGGAAACGATGTCGAATTGAAAACTCATGATAAATCCTCTGGACCGCCAAATTTTCGCCACAATTTTCAGGCAAAAATAAAGCAATGCTAATGAAATATTTTATTTTGTTGCAGATGTTCAATAGACCCTAGAAAATCCCAGATGACCGCACAAGAAGTAGTGCCAACATGCACCAGAAATACAAACTAAAACAAAATGGCGGATTTCAAACGGACGCTCGAAAATGGAACGACGGAACGCCCGCGCAGGAGGGATGATTCGAATTTCGAAAATAGAACGCGCACGCGAAGGAAATGGCGGACGGAAGTCGGGGTGGGGTTCCTGTCGTTTATGGTTCTTTTAATCGGTTGCCATGGTTACCAGGAACAGAGATTTGCCATGGAGCCCCAAGATCAGGTCAGTATCTTTCTTAGAAAATGCTTTTTTAAGATTTTAAATCAGCATGTTATAATAAAACATTCTTTATGCATAAAACCGCTAAAAATAACATTAAATATTTAAAAAGCAAAGTCAGAGAAAGAATAGAAGAGCAGTTCTTTTGAACAAGAATGTAAAATGTCTTTCCGGCGACATTTAGCCGCAGAGCTTAATAGTTTAAGGAAAATAGTAGAACTTTTCTAAAAATGCTCCTTTAGTTTATGTTAAGATGATATGTATTTTATTTCATAATTATTTACTAAATAATCACTACATATTATAAAATAAAGTCGCTTGCCGCTGTCTGTCCGTCCCTATGTATGCTTAGATCTTTCAAACTAGGAAACGGATTTTGATGCAGTTTGTTTTTATAGATTGAGTGATTCATGAGGAAGGTTTATATGTATAGTATCAGCACTGCACCTGTGCAAAGCCGGGGCGGGTCACTTGTCTATTATATGAAAACGTTGTTGATAATAATAATTTAAATATTATTATACAGGGTGTAGCAGAAAGAGTATGTTAAGCGAAAAGCTATGTAAACAGCCCACTGTGGAGAACCTATTCCCAAAATTTGAGACCCGAAATAGTATGTTTATTTTTCAAGATTGTATGAACATTCCTGAGTTGTTTATGAATTCTCCATACTATCTGGAAAAATAAACATGCGATTTCGAGTCTGAAATTTTGTGAGTAGGTTCCTTTTAGTGGGCTATTTATATAGCGTTTCGCTTAACATAACCTTTCTGTTACACCCTGTATAGGTAGAATAGAATACCTACTGTAGGTACTTTGCCGCTAAAGTATGTAGCTGTGTATTTTAAGCAATACAAAGTACCTATGTGTATTTACGAACAACTATTTAACATAGAGAAATATTATTTTCAAAATCCCTTTCTGTAAATTTTAAAGAGCTAACGGCTCTATGGGATGCGTTAAAATTTTATAAGTCTCCTAATAATAAGTTTTAGATTAAAATTAATGGTTGGCTTTGCGTAGATCTGTCAGTCATTCAGGAGAATGCACTTATATGTATAACTAGATTACTATTCTCCTTGTCCTATGATATAATTTTAGTTCGCTTAAGGATAAGATTAGAGACCGTGGACGTTTTGGGAATACGCTTTCAGACTTGATGCAGTTACAATTACATTTTCCATCATAGGATAAAAATAAAGAACAAAATTTTCGAAACCACACAATAAAACTTATAATCTCAAGAAATTCTCGGGTAAAGATGTCCTTTTGGAATTCAGTATCTTTTGTTGAAAGATCATAAATTTGCAAAGAAACTTCGAATTACATTCCCTCAGGCGATAAGCTACTTGTAGCAACTTATCAATGGTCATTTACAAATGTCTCTGCTATGCTGAATGTGGCTGTGGATCTCCTTTATGATCTTACAGGTCTGGGAACACAGCTATGTGTACATATGTCTGTAGTTTATTATCTTTTTGGAACAAAAATGACTGGAAAACTACATAAATTAGGAAAATAGATACTTCAAATTATTTTCAAGTTTTCGTAATTTGTACTAATGCTAACAAAGCCACATTATTTAAACGATATTATGTATCTATTGTAATACATTATTGATTATCTGTAGCTTCATTACACGCTGCTAAATCAAATTGTAAAGTAGCTTACATATTAGAGGAGACATGTCGTGCGACAGCTCCCACCATTTTTTGCCTTTAATCTTAAAATGCAAACTTCAAGGTATATTTCTTCAGAGGCACAAACTTTTTCATCATAAGAGACAGACATAAGCCGGGAAGTTCGAATTTTCAAGTTCTGTCCAGCTTCTAAGTCAGGCGAATGTAGTTGCCTGTGATTGCAATCACGATTATCAGATTTGAGGGTCGTCACTTCACCAAACGGTGTTGGGTCCGTTGGTATGCGAACATCAGCTAAAAACACCTTCAAGCCTAACCTATCACACTAAACATTGACAAAGGTATGGCTTATTTAATAAGTTTAAATATCTCAATACACGATTACTTCGCTGCTCACCATAGCGTGCCGCTCGTTTAATTCCCCAGTTAAAAACACTCAAAGACATGACGTACATACTACTTACCTAGTTATGATTTGTCAAGTCAGTGTCGGGCGAAAAACTAATAAATACTAAAAGAAAATGGCAACAAAATTATTATGATTTTTTTAATAAGACGTGTTAAACGACGTTTCAAACGATGCGATGTTTCAAACCCTAGTGGATAAGGTACTTTATCATTATCGCGGTTTCAAAATCTCAACCAAAACAGGCATTATTACCCATTTCTATATAACCACGAGTCAATTACCAACTATGAATATTAATGAGAACGATTAGCTGAATAGCGATATACATATAATTATGTATGTATAATAAATAGACTTTGTTGATATTAACATATAACAGTTTAAAGTTTGGTCTAGTCCGTATATTTTTTGCGTATGGTACAAGCGTAAAAAAAGATTTATTTACGGCGAAATTTTGAAATAATCTAACATGCAATAATAAAAAAATATAAGTATCCAAATTTTAAAAACTTCTCTATCTTTTCGTGACTTAAAAAATTTACATTGCTAAAATTTTTACGTAATCTAGTCCATTTCCACTCGTTTGCTGTCAAATGTCGTATTTTAGGGGTATATAGGTATAACTTTAGACATATTTAGGTTTATTTATAACACTGTTAATATTTCCGATAACCATAGTATCTCTAAATTAACTATTATCATTGAAAACAGGCTGTACTAATCTACAGATGTCTTAAACATAACCCTACCCTAACATAAAGTCAGTTAAACTTAAACCACGACCTACCCAAACAAACTAAAGTTAACCCTCACTTTGATTCCTTTAAATCGTTAAAACCAACCATATGGGCATACACCGGAATGCGTCTACATCCTGTATTATTAGAACAAAACAAAACGCAAATGACGGTAGACGAGAAATAAGACTTACAAATAAGAAAAATATCACACTCTCGCAGTTGGGTACAAAGAAAACAATATTATTTTCTTGTTTTAAATAGACATTGATCTTTGCATTTTAGCATAGTCTTACTATAATATTTATAATAAAAAGTTTAAAAGAGATGGTCAAATTCGTCATCCGAGTGATTGACCCGGTAGCTCTGCACGGAATGCGAGAGGTCGTGGGTTCGAGTCCCACTCGGGTGAAGAATTTTTTCATTTCTTAAAACATATTTATAACATTTAAATTAAGTAAATTAAATGCATACACATGGCTGTGTCCATGAAATGCAGGTTTGTTAAGGATATCTAACAAACACGTTTAGCATAACGAGGAGACATGTAAAAGATCAGTGACAAGTTGCTAGCTTATCGCCAGAGAGTATGCCCGAGTTCCTTAGTCGACTCTTACTCGTACGACAAGCACGGAAGGAGATGTAACTGATGTATTCTAGTGAAGCCCGCGTCACCACAAGAAAAAAAAAACTTTAAATTAATAAGTACAATAATTTAGTTTTATAAAATTTTATCGTCCATCATAGATCAGCTCTTTAAGAAGATTATATAGAGATTAAATTTTCTGTTGAGCAATTATTGAAAATCTTATTTTAATGAACAAGGAAAAAATTCCCAGCTTATTATAAAATCGAATGTTTATGAGTATTACAGACTGTTAGGTATACTCTACAATATACAGATTATTATTTACTATAAATTAAGAATAAATAGTACAAATTTGGCACACTATAAAATGACTGACTGTGTAGCTATTTACCTGCTTCCATATAATAAGCGATTTACTGGGTGTAGTGTCTAATTACTAGAAATGAATATAATTTGAGAGTTTAGTTTAACATAATGTAAAAAAATATACAAACTCCCTTACAATACTTACTGAAAATAGTAATTCTATTTTGCACGGATTAAGTCGCGATTCGCTAGTCAAACATCAAACATCAAAACACGTAAAACAAAGCGCAATAAACGCAAATATCTCAGAAACGAGACTAGAAAATAAAGTATTTGCAATAAGAAAACGCAGAGGTTTTCTAAGAATATCGCATGTGCATTTAAAGTCATACCATATACAGTGAAGCCAAAGTATTGTGCGTTTTACTGTATAATTCAGATGGATTATGGCGCTAGTCACTATGTGTATGACCACATTTTCAGTTTCACTGCATACAAAACATGTTGGTTCCGAAATCGGGCATATTATTCTATGAAACGGACTTTAGTCGGTTCGTTATTGCAGTGCGAAACGATATTGTTATAATATGGTTCAGCAAGCCTAACATGACCTACCTAGTCCATGCCCACAGTGAGACTACCGACTCAATTTACCTTGGATAAATTACAAAAATCTAGCGATCTGATGATCTAAGAGTTGATGGCGCCAGAGCCTCGTCCGTTATATAGCAGTGTGCACTACGGGCAGGTAAGGCTTTTAAGCTACCTAGATACACAGATGAATAGGCATAAATATAAATGCGATCACTTTGAGACTATGTCAATGCATATTAATGTATGATTGTAGAATCATACATAAAACCAATAATTAGGTAAGTACCGAAAATAATTATATACCTATATTAGTAAAATTTTTCTTATTAATATTATAAAAAATAAACAAAGAGATTCATGCACTTAAATGCCTTAAAGATAATTGGATGTTGTCTACACAGACCGAGTCGCAGGCATGCTTTAGTTCTAAAATAAGAAGAAATGCAACGAAAGCTTAGCTAAAGCTGAGGAGTAGGAGTAAGAATAGAACGCTTCCAAAATAGGCAGTCGGTTGCTAAGTGATTGTATTGTTTTATTCTGACGGGACAATTGTGACTTGACGATACAGCGCTATAAAGGAACTTCTGAATAAGTATCTATTTTTTAAAGAAAGCACAGTAGTTTCGTGTCGATGAGCGTTGTCGTAATATTCCAACCAACAGCAAAGAGACTTTACCGCGCGATAATTATAATCTGTCTGAATCGTCTGTATCTGAATCGATTTAAATAAAATTTGATGCACAGAAAATCTAGAACGTGAGAATTAAGCTATTTTATATCCCGGGATACATTTTTTCAAGAAAATTTTATACTATTTGTTGTTTCCGGCTGAGTCTACGCGAAAGTAAACCTAGCTTTTTAAACGCTTAAAACGTATCTCTTATGCCTGGCATCAAGACACTGTTAATTTAAATATGTATGATAATTTACTACATTAAATTTACATAGGTATTTTTGTACCAGTGTTTACTACTACATTTTGTTGTTATCATTTCACCCATCTGACATAAATAAATAACTTTTACTGTGAAAATAATGATTAAATTTGGTTTTGATTCCGCGAAATTTTTGTTTTTATATTTCTGAGATATCAATGATAAATATCTACAGTCAAAAACAAGCATTTACAAGGTGTATACAGGATGTTTTTTCGTTGCCACCCTTAACGAAGGGTACGTACTCTGTATATCAAATAAAGAAAGTTTATGCCAAAAAAATGCTGGGAAACGATGTAATTTTTTTTGATTTTTTTTTATTACTTGATTGGGTGAAATTTATAGTGTCCAGTGTTTATGTCGGTTTTTTCATAGACAGATATAAATTTTTTCTCGTGAAAAAATCTTGCACACGCGTCAAAGTGAATTTATGCAGAAAAATGCAGTCTATTTACTCCACTTTGGACCCTAATATTTTGGAAACCAGACACTTCCCAGGTATGCTTCTATAATGATGATGATGATACGTGATGATGAGGAGATTCCGTAGTTTTCGGGAACGTTGACGACCGATTTTTGGTCGTCAACCTGTATATACAAACAATTTTTATGTAATTTGATCGGTTTCGTATTGTTTGGTGTTTGTCCTTGTTGTTCTAAAAACGCGAATATGTATTATTAAAAATACCTTCATATGCCTCGAAAACCTACATCAGCACAGAACCAGACTAAAGTTATTCCAAATATAAACCTAAGAATAAGCAAGGTGAAGTTAATAAGTAGCTACACACATTCGTCTATCTTATTGCAAAGAAACGATTTGGGCGAAGGATTTAAGAGCAATTTTTTAATGTATTATATTTTTTAGACATAATAATAATAGGTAATATTGAGGACAACAAAGCAAATACTCGTAAACGGATAATAAATGGAGATCGCTTGACCCTACCAAACTAAGTACCTACCTAAGTAGCATAAGTCAGAAGAATAAACTAATTATTATAAATATCTTATAATACCTATTTAGAATGACACGGAAATATTTCCTATTGGATTCGTTACCGGTCGCTAGATTGTTGTATATGTGTCCGGAAAGCGGCGGTAGACTCACCCATTACCACGTGGGTGTGAAATTTGCACACTTCTGCCCAACCTATTCGGAGGATAATGGGCGTGACTATGTATAAACTAATTTTATCTTTCTTCCAGACGGCAATGATCGGCTCCAGGGTAACTTTACCCTGCCGGGTGGAGAACAAGGTGGGGACCCTCCAGTGGACCAAAGATGACTTCGGGCTTGGCACCCACAGGAACCTCAGTGGATACGAGAGGTACTCCATGATCGGGAGTGATGAAGAAGGTGAGATTTACAGATTTTCTAGGCTGATGCGAGTTTCTATAGAATACATAAGTTGCATCTCCTTTTGTAGAACCTCTTCTTCTACTTCTACCACATTTTGGTAACACAGCTATTTGTATGTACGGAAGAAGATGCAGCTGATGTATGGTAGTGAAGCACCGTCATCTGAAAAATAACTGTCTTGCCGTATAAAAAAACTTACAAAGATTTTAAAAAATGCGTGTGCATGTCGCGTTGATTTTCAAACTAATAGACACGTTAGGTGATAACCGTAAGCCAGAAATAGGTAGGCAAGATAAATAATGATGCTTGAAAACTGAAAAAAAAGGTATAAAGAGAATGAATCACTACAGAACACCTGTAAAAAATCAAGAAGCAGTAAAACAGTGCGGAGATGTTTAGCTCACCTTTACCATCAGTAAATCTGTGACACAATATTTTTACAATGTATAGTAATAGTCATGTACGTAATAATACCAGTTGGGATAGGCTGGTAGATCAAAAGAAAGTGTAGAACTTGTACTTTGGATATAATATACATGGTAGCCATGATAAAATGGGACACCAAGAGAATGACAAAGCTAATGTGCCAGACCTATATAATATTATATTCATATTCTTTATTGTACACACACACATAGAAAACATAAAAGATTCTTATTCTTATTTTTTATTGCACACAATATAATAATTATATTGTAGCGCGCCACCTATCTGACAGCGAGCGCGTTCGCGAGCGGCCTGCTCGCGTAGTCTATTGCCCCGCTCGCTACCGCTAGGAGCTCTCTTGCATTTATGTATATTTTACTTAATTTGTATGTATTGTTTAGTCAACTTAATATAATTCCTACGTTAAAACCAGTGTTTTTTTGCTGAAGAAGGTTCACGCCCATCCGAACGGAAGCACACCATCTCGCTTCCCACAATATTAAAAAATATAATGTACAAAGGCGAGCTTACTTCTGACATTATTCCATGACAAGGCAAAAGGTCTAAAGGGCCTAAACTTGCTTCTTGTCTGCTATATATTCCTAAAATTGCACATACGTTTACCTCGTTAAAGATTCCAGCAGTCAGATATCGTAAACATTTTATCCAAACAACCCACTCATACACATCAAATTCGTACAACAAAAATATAATTAGATATCTACGCAACGGGTCATCGAACTGAATATTTGGCTTTAAATTCGTTCTGACGCACGAGGAATTTCAAGGTTAGTTCTATGGTATTTGTTTTATTTGGCAGAAAACAATACTGTACATAAATCAAAGTAGATGATGGGTTGGTTCCGGTTTTACCATAGTTTTTCGTCTCGTCCATCTTCCAATCGTTTTTCGCGTCTAGTGTTAAAAGTTGAGCCAAACTTTTCAGAGAATTTAAAATCAAACTCTAGGCCTACTCAAAAAAAGTTTTGATATTGGCACACTAATATAATTTAACAATAAACTACGCATACTGTGCTATTACAAAAAAGCTAGACCTCTGTTTGGACGCTCGCTTAATTATTTTTTTTATTGTAAAACGCATTTTTAGCCGCTAGCTAGAGTATGCTATTTAGACACAGTTTAAAGATAGGCACAATAAAGATAGAAGCGTAAAAAGTCCAACAATATCACGGATACTTATTACTTTGTTACTAGAATTATTATTATTATTAGAATTATTATTATTACTTGGTTATTACTTTGTTATTAGAAGTAAATGTAAAAAATTGAGGATCAGTAATAGGAAACACTAGTAAATCTTCGTCGTATTAGTATGGATTTTAGATTTGAGAGCATGGAGATGTATTTTGCGTGGGCAAAGTAGGACGCACATACTCGTATCTTTCACTCTTAACCTAAAATCTGTATTACAATGAATCACGTAATACTCATTAGGTATCTATTTATTATCTTTTTGTATTTGGTTAGAAACGTTTCTAGCTAAATAGTTACGTACCGAAGTTTTTGGGAGGTATGCCAGGACCGTAACGGTAGTAAGTAGAGATCCGTGATCTCTGCCTACCCCTCCGGGAAAGAGGTCTGATTTTACGTATGTTTATAAATTAAAGTTAAGTTTATAAATTGCTGTTAAAGTTGATTACCATACGTACTTTGATAGGACAGAAAATAAAGACGTTAGTGTGTGAAGTATTACTTCCACAGACACGGTATAATATATTAAAATTTTTTGTTTTGTTTCCAAAGTGGCCTTTAAAAATGGTTTAATTAGTTAATAGGATGATGTGAAACATAAACTCTCGAGAACGTTTTCTTTGGTAATTAGCTAAGAAACAATTTTTATTCTTTTTTAGTTACTGCTTTTGAAAATACGAATTTGAATTTAGTACACATTACAATGCGTTAGCATAAATATTCTGTAATACTTGTGGATGCATTTGTAAATAAATAGTACATAGTAATGTAAAAAAGCTTTCGAGGTTTCCCTTAATATTTGTAACCAGATCACGAAGGAAATCCTACCGCCACATTTAATATAGCGGGGCCAGATGAGAAAGATGAAAAGTTATATTGACAAAATACGTAAATATACATATTGTTTAGGTTTAATAGTAGTATTTTTGTATTGTTTCAGGAGACTACTCACTAGATATAAGAGACGTAACTCTAGACGACGATGGCCTGTATCAGTGTCAAGTCAGTTCCGGATTGAATGGTAAGCATCACTACGACTTAACCTTAAATTCTCATAGGAAAGTTAACTTAAAGTCAATTGAAATTTGTTTATTCTTGGATAAAAAAATAATATTACAAATATAATTAAACCGCCCTAGAATAATATTACACCGAGTGACTGGCACGTTCTCCTAGAGAGATACTTAAATGACTCCAAAAAAATTAGTGCGAATCCCACGATAAGCTTACACACTTACATAAATGAAACCAATATGTAGGTTATAATTGTTCCAGAGATTTACGATAAGATCGAAAAATAGAATAACGGAAACTATGTCATTAACACAACCAAAATTCACACACACATTGTATTTAATTATTGGTCTGAAACCAACCACCCCTGATATCACCTGGGTGATTATAGTGGAATAGACCAAGCCAAACACACATGGTGAAAAACACAGTGTACCATAAAACTTTCTTTCCCCCAGGAGAGCCTCCAATCCGTTCCCGTTCAGCCAAGCTGACAGTGTCAGTGGCGCCTGACCCTCCTCGCATCATCCAGGGTGCCTTCATAGACGCTACCGAAGACCAGCCCGTGGATATTGAGTGTGTTTCTGTTGGTGGGAAACCTGCTGCTGATGTGAGTGATGCTGCAGATAATAACAATTTAATTATATAGGTAGATACCTTTTTCGATACCAAAAAATACTTGAAAGCACAATTTGACACGAAATAGAGTTCTACCTAATGCAAAGTAAAAAGGTTTTTAGATGTTTTCCACTGACTCTGTTTCTACTTAAGGTTGTTATGATAGTACTCTGTTTATCTTGTTCAATATAGCTTTGGCAGTTGCCAAATAATTCTATTCCATTCTAAAACCAAATGAAATTCTGCTCTAATAATTAATAAAATGATTTGTAAAGCTAGAGAGACATTATCATATATTTGTGCTATTTTACGAGAGAAATTGACTCAAATAGTTTTTTTTACTAACAGATTACCTGGTTGAATGGTAACCAAGAAGTAATGCAGAAAAACGTGGAGAAAAAAATAGAATTACAGCAAGATGGACTTAGGTCTACTGCTAGGTAAATACTTCTTAATATTTTATTTAATGTTTATCTTCTTCCATCAATACGCAAATAAATAAAATTCAGCTAAGTCTTGGAACGAACGAATATGAAATCTGGCGTCGCTTTCTCTTGGCTCCACTAATTGTTCTCACTAGTGTGGCGATGAGGGGTATTTATTTCTCGTATGCCAACTGATTGATAATAACAGTATTAGAGAACGTTTTGAAGGGTTGCGAAAGTATTTTCCAAAGGTTCCATGGTTACGGGAAAACCGGGAAGTGAACGAAGTATTGGGCGATAACTAGTGAAGAATATTAGAAAAACCTACCTAATTAACGTCTAAGAGAGTGATACTCGTACATTGCATATTAACACCTGCATAATAGATAGATTATCCTCGTTATATCATAAATCTGACATCTGATATGCCTCAGTGCCTCTCAAGATACATTGATTTGCTTTAAGGTGTCTAGTTATTGATTGTGCTAATACGTATACTAGCCCTATTGCGGAAATACACTTAGTGAAAATTCTAGCTTAAATTGTCAAAGGAAATGTGTTTTAGTGTACATTGAAAAGTGGTGTAGTATACTAGATGAAATAGGGACTACGATACGTTATGTAGACGGAGAGAGGATGACAAAATCAGTAATCCAGTTTAGATATCTTAAAACGATTAAAATCGCGAAAATTTTGTTTGAAATATATCGATAAATGATAATAGGAAAATGTATGCTATTATGCATGGCCAAGGAAAATTTGGATGAGACACCTTCCCTTGCGATAGATTCCTGACATTTTTTTTACCACTTCTATTAATTAATGAGCATCTCTTTACGTGCACGTCGACTTCAAAAGTTGACTAAGGAACTGACGGTCATACTCTCAGCTGAGCTAGCTACTCGAGGACTCACTTGGACCTCGCTTTAGCTTTAAGTTAAGATATCCGTCGTGATCCTGTAGTTCTGGCTACTATTATATGTACATTAATTCTAACAGGTCAATTCTCCACCTAACACCCAAGAAGTCACACCACAATCAAACGATCACGTGTCAGACGCAGAACACCGCCGACCGAGCGCCGAGAGTTACCACTGTACATATTGAGGTAATGTAGATCGTATATGAGCTGGCAAGTGACAGCGAGACTATAATACTGATATGTTGGCTAATTTGCTACATCTCTAGTTAGTTATATAAAGGTACTTCTAGAAATATGATGGTATTAAGTGTTTATCTGTGTCTTCAGAGTAGAAGAGCCCTATGTCTGCCTGTAGGTATCGTAAGAGGCGATTAAGTGTTTCTGGGAGATGGGCAGCAGCGCCTCTCGTGTTGACAACGTAGTCCCAAAAATCACAGTGCGGTCACTAACCCGCTTACCCAGCGTGGACAAAAACTTCTTTATGGCAGTAGCCTTTTGGCGTGCCCTGGGGGAGGTGTAGGTCCAGCAGTGGACTGTAATATGCTGATGTATGTACATATAAAATGCTTAGTCCTGAATAACTGACTGAGGAATCAACGCACAACCGAAACCACTGATCGTAGACACCTAAAACCTTAGACGAAATAGCTTTATTTCTCGATCGAAGCGAAAGTCACGTGATAAATTTTAACCGCTATTGGTTGTGACAACGAACGTCGATGCCAAACGATGTTACATCGTCTAAGCAAGCACCCTGCTTCTCTTTGGTGACAACATTTTTTTCTACATCATCAGGTGAAATACGCGCCAAAACTGGAAGTGACTCTGAAAACGAACGAGGATGGGAAGATATCGGAAGGGACGGATGCAAGGGTCCTGTGCACGGTGGACTCGAACCCACGACCTCTCATCTACCGGTGGTACATTAATGACAACCCGGTGATTGGAGACTATGCTGAAGAAATGGTAAGTTTTATAAATACACATCTACATCAGTAGGTATAGAATTTTAACATGAAATTATTTTACATTTATTTATCTATAATAATTTGCAATAATAACTAATCCTACTTAAAAAAAAAACTAGAGCTACAAAATAATAGTAGGTATAGTCATTAGGCACTCACTTTTCACGAGTTAGCCTAATAGTTAGTCCCACGTGGTAAGGGGTTAGCCTACTGCCGCTTTTCGGGCACAAATACAACAATCTAGCGACCGGTAACGAATCCAATAGGAAATTTTTTTCGTGCCATTCTAAATAGCTATTTAGTGTCAGAGCTTCGTAATTTACATATTATATAATAAATTATAGGTGTTTTCAAAATTTGTGATTTGCTTTTGACATGAAACTAGGTAGGTAAAAAGAAACAACTTTCACTATGGGGCCAAATCAGAAATAGTGAAAAAAATCAGCTGTTCCATACAAGCTTGTATAATTACTGCACTGAAATGTATGGAACTATAGATTTTTTCAAATCACTAATTTTGAAAACACCTTATATTGTTATTTTAAATTTATATTGTATGCTTTTCACTGTCTTCGTTTCTACCTAAGGTTTCTATATTTCTACCCTGTTCTTATTTCATTGTTGCTATTTTATCCGTGTTTGTGTAATCTTTAAATTAAAGACCTATTCTATTATAGTTTTGCCTTAATGTTCGTCATATCATAATCTTCGTGAAAAACCGGTAAAAACCACTATCAACTGGTGATATTTTAACTGGTTGCTAGCTTGTAGCTAACTGGTGAAAAGTGGATATGTGTTCAATATCAACTTCCAAGCATTTATATATTCTACGTGATTAATTACTATTGTTATAGAATAAAGAAATACGTGAAATAGACAACGCATATTCACCATTAGGTACAACTGAATCTCGTCGGGCACATACAAAATGTCGTCCATTTTCATATCTAAATGTAAATATATGAACGTGGCATTACTCCCTACGGCGTGCTGTACCCAGCTTGAACTTTAATGTGTACATTTAGCCTGTCTTCGGATTAAAATACTGCTAAAGGGACTGTGAAAGAGCCAGCATACTTAAGAACTACACGGTAAACTATCGAATAAACATTTAAGAGACTTAAATTACGTATTTTTTTTATTGTTTTCAAGATATACTAACAGTAAATACTAATAAGAAAGGTAAGAATATAGTGTTAAGTGGTACACATATAAGAGTAATATAGGTACAATTCCAACTAAACTTTAAAAATTATAAACGCGAAAATAAGTTTTTTTGTTATTGTTTCACGATTTACTCAACTGAAATTTTGCTGGGAGTACGAAGGAGGACGTTTGTGAATATAAATACACATAGAAGAAAAATGTACGAGCCTAATCCCAACTTATGTTATAAACTGAGTCTATTAATATTTTAAAGGGAAAATAAGTCTATTTGTTACGTATTCACGCTTTATGTACCCAACCAATCTTCTCGAAATTTCGCGTACTTACATAGTTGGTAGTCCACGTAGATGAAGTCCCGGGCAACAGCTAGTTAAAAATAAAACAAAAATCTAAAGTTTAACAATATTTTATTTATTTCACAATGTGAATTTAGTCAAGTCAATTTGGGAAAATTTATAAATATTTATGACTAACTTAAAGACTATGGGAAGTTGGTTGACCATCTTAATTTTTACACTATGGTCAACCGATCTAACTTATCAGGCAGTGTGCCCAAAATGCTGGCTGCGTTGCCGCGCTGGATGGCTATGCTAATTCTTTGGCCTAGGTAGCAGCCAGCATTTTGGTCACGTGTGGACTCCACGAGCCGCCCGGCTAGTTCCCTGTATGTTTGGAGCGCCGCCGGTCCCCAAGGGCCCAGCGTCTCCACGCCAAACGGCGCAAATAAGTATCCTCTGTCGGGGCTGGAATATTTACGCCGTTTGAGGGCTTCCGCAGCGTCGGCTGCGCCGCCTGCTTCGTCTTATTTCTTTGAAAGACTTTTCATATCCTTACTTATTTAGAATTTCATGATTTTCTAAATAAAAATATAAAGCTCTTGTTATGTCCGTAACTATCTTTAACATAAATTCAGGCAGCATGTAGTCTGGATCAGATATTGATGTCTAGACAAAATTAATGACTAGATAGTTCAAGCAAAATAATTTGTCTGATATTCTAGTAAACATTTAAGTTATATAAACATCTGTATATGAGAAATCTTTTTATCGTGGAAAATTTTGGACGCTTAAATTATGAAAGTAAATATTGTAAATAAAGACAAAATTAAACTAGTAGCTAGGTAATATAATAGTTAATAGATATTTAAAAACATGAAATGTAACTTAAATTAACTTTTTTACCACCGATTGAACTCTTAACATTAGTCACTCAGTTTTATTTCCTTTTCTATAGAATCCAGATTTTCTATTTAGTCTTTTTACCAAAGAAAATTCAAACGCCGTTTTTTCAATTCTCTTTTTTTGCTGTTCAAAGGATTTTTACTCAGTCCGCTACTTGGTATGTTTAAGTTATTTACTTTGTTCTGCAAAATGCTATATTTTTATATGTTTTTTTTTTCGTTCAATATTTGTAATGCTATGTTTAGCAAAGCTAGCCTAGGTATCAAATATTACAAGTCACAAGTTCTTAACTCATCACCTGAGAACACGCCCCTCAGTTCCTTAAGATCAATTTCTTTTTCCCATGGTTAGATAGCCTATCTGAGTTGTCTTTCCCTAAAACTTGATCTGAACTTATCCTTCAGACCTATCTAACCATTTGGAAAGATCGGCCCTTAATCCATAATTCTAATATATCTAATACTAGGGATCCGCCCGGATTTGCACGGGTGTCACGTGAGCGACCGCTATATAAAAATGTTTATTTTAGACTTTTCTTGGCATTTAAAAAAAAAATTACCTTAAAAACCATCCTTGGTACAAGGAACACGCTAAAACAAGAATTAACGAAATCGGTTCAGCTGTTCTCGAGAACTGCACTTAGCAACACAATTAGCGATTCATTTTTATATTATAGATTATTTCATTTATTCTATCAGATAATCTTCAATGTGTCCCGGAAGCATCACAACGCGGTTGTCAAGTGTGAGGTCAGCAACTCCATAGGCAAGACGGAGAAATCCATTAACCTAGATGTTACATGTAAGTATTTATATTTAAATTAACTACGACTTAACAGCGACAAGAAAAGTAGCCGTTTCGATTCTCAAATTTTTTTATAGGTAGGTAAGTTAGTTATGGTTTAAATTTTACCGATAATTTACAGAATTTTTTTTTATGTTTTGCTAATCGCTTCATTTTACCATTCTCACCATACGAAATTCATATTACCGACATAACAACAATCAAATACAAAACAACGCGACCTAATAATACGCTGCGATGCAGAGCAAAGCGTACCTACCTACTCGCTCTGTGTGACTGGTATTAGCCAGGAGGTCTACTCTGAAGTGACGATAAACGAAGTATCGGCCGAATATCGAGGTGTTTCCTACTTCTGTGAACTTCCTTCGATCGGATCAGTCGCGCCGTTTTTTAATTCGGTCCGATCGAACTCTATTTGACAGGTATAAGGCTAGATACGAGTAATAGAAAGCTTATAATATTAGTCAATGTGAATTATTTTCTATGGTTCCGAGTGAGTTGTGAACTCAGATGAATGAAACCGAAGCAATTGAGTAGTAGGGTCAAAGGCTGTCAAAGGCTTCGATTCGGTCGGGCTTCGGTCGGACCGAAAGATTCGAAAGCGGCATTTCAGAGTAGACCCCCTGGTCACGACAACACAACGCGACGTTATAACGCGTGGCTGTAACAAGCGCGGCCTCTCCGTTTGACCAGGGGGGCAATCCCGCTAAAATTTTGAGCCGAAACGAAAACGAACCGTTAATGAAACGCGGTGGGAAGCAATATTTACGGTGAAGTAATTAGACACATCTCAGCTCGAAAAAGATATTTGTTTTATTATGTCATACACGCGACCGCTGTGTGCCAGAATATACCATTACTACCATTACATTTCGTTACCGGTTCGTTAGTGGTTGCGTTTCGGCTCCAAATTTTTGCGGAATCACCCCCAGGTCTATAATCAGTTCACAGTTTTGATATAGCCAACCCTTCCCAGACCCCCCATCGTTCAGATCACGGCCACAGAACATAGAAGCGGAGCTCGGCGCCACGGTGACGTTGAGCTGCGATGTCGACGGTCAACCCGAGCCGGAGATTAGATGGTTGTTCCACGAACCTGGACGCATCGGGGTAAGTCGGGGGTTCTATTGTCATGATGTTACTAATTATTTACTATGTTTTATGTACTACATTGTTTATTATGAATGTAATCTGTTAGAGTGGTAAGAAGATAAAAAAAAGTTTTGTCAACCGTGTGTAAAACTTTGTCAAACAAAGTCTTGATCTATCTGATCTATCAAATTAAGCATACATACATACATACATACATATATATATAATCACGCCTTTATCCCTTACGGCATAGGCAGAGCACTAAGGGCCGATAGAACCACATGGTGTCACTTCTGACCAATTTTGAGGGTATAGTTGAGATGTGCAAGTTCGGTTAGTTAAATCAAACAGTAGGAGTATTATTATAAAATAGTGTCTACAGTTAGATATTGTGAAAAAAAATGTCGTTCCACAGGAAAATATTTAGAATATCTGTCAAGTTTAGGCAATCATCATTATCATCAGCCTATTGCAGTCCACTGCTCGACGTAGGCCTCCCCCAGGGCACGCCACAAGACTGCCATGGGGGGTATTTGCCCATAGTCACCACGCTGGGCAGGCGGGTTGGTGACCGCAGTGGACTATGTTGTCAACACGGGAGGCGCTGCTGCCCACCTTCCGGAAACCCTTAATCGCCTCGTACGATACCCACGGGTAGACATGGGGTGGTACGAATTCTACTCTGCCGGCACCACGCGGCCAGTTTAAGTTTAGGCAATGTTTAGCTTAAATAATGTTAAAATTATTTTGTATGGTCAATATAAATGTTGCTAATAAGTCCCTAAATAGTTATAAGATCTTGTTATACGCGTACATATTTGTTGAATGCATTGTTAATGCTTTCAACTTTTTATGAGTTTCATACCTGTTATTCCGAAGGGTATAAACATGAAAGAAAGGTCAGGTCAAGAGTACCCTAAACCGACGAGCGTGCATGAAGAATATCATGAAAGTAGATGAAGTGAAAGAGGTGTGTCAGGATCGTAGCAAATGGAGAACCGTGATCTCTGCCTACCCCTCCGGGAAAGAGGCGTGATTATTATGTATGTAGGTATAAACATGAGACTATTATCGGGATGAAAAAATAATTTTGCCAAAAACGTAATGTAAAAGAGATGGTAAAATTCGTCATCCGAGTTAATTGACCCGATAGCTCAGTTGGTTAGAGCAAAAGCACGGTTTGAGAGAGGTCGTGAGTTCAAATCTCACTCGGGTGAAAACTTTTTTCATTTTCTTAATAATATTAATAATGAGACTATTACTAAAACTCCGCTGTCTGTCTGTATGTCACAAGACTTATGCAATCTAAATAGCACTTAACGTCAATACGAGATGCACTATTCTTTAAGCATTTACGTGGTCCAACTAAAAAAATGAAAGTAACCAAAGTTGAACTTAACATCGCATTATTAAATGTATCCGAATAAACTTTAGCGATACCTATCTGAAATGGAGCACCGTTTAGCCATTTTGTTGGAAATTAACTTTGCGACTAAACAATACAGTTTCAAGTTAAACTTAACCGGAATAAGTTTTGGCTAAGTGATGGGCGCTTTCCCATTAGGATTGATATCTACCAGCTCCGTATTTCGCTTAATTTTCTGTCTTGTAAAGCTCATCTATCCTCTCATTTATTTATTGGGCAAGGAATTATTGCAAAATTATGAGTTACCGCCAACTACTTTGTCCGCGTGAAAGGGCATTACATACGTGTAAAACCGGAGCGTAGTT
The DNA here is from genome assembly GCA_014607495.2 of Carposina sasakii. NCBI lineage: Eukaryota > Metazoa > Arthropoda > Insecta > Lepidoptera > Carposinidae > Carposina > Carposina sasakii. The sequence goes on along the minus strand of CP053175.1, from coordinate 4,195,356 downwards.
GTATAATATAAACCTTCCTCTTGAATCAGTCTATCTATTGAAAAAAAAAACGTATCAAAATCCGTTTCGTAGTTTAAAAGATCTAAGCATATATAGGGACAGACAGACAGCGGGATGCGACTATGTTTTATAATGTAGTTATATAAAAATAAATTTATTTTTATTTTTAGTAACAAGTTACTCTAATCCTTCCTCCATGTTACAAAATAATCTCTTCTGCAGTAAAAATCTTGTTTATTTTAATTCAATTACATTTTCAATGGAGACTTTAAAACTTTGAACGTTATTAATAAATAACTTAGTTAACCCTATACTTGACACTGTGAACTTAAATGCACATTCAATTCAGATTTTTTTTAATGGAAAATATAACATAGAATCATTTTAATAATAGCTCAAAGTAACTTCGTAAACGTTTCTTTACGTCAGGAAAAGACAACTATATCTTTCTCGCTTACACATTGTCAGTGGTGAACAAAATGGCGAGCAGTCGATTGACGCCCGCGCAACTCTCTGTAAGTATCCTATTTTAACTCAATTTAATTAACTTATATGGTCGAAATTGCTATATTTTTACTTTCTCAAAGGTTTATGCTATTGTTTGGTGACATTATTTTTGTAATATATTATATGAATATATAGTAATTCACGATTTGTTATATGTGTGCATTAAAATACACACTGCCTGGTTCAGAGTGCAGGACTCAATATTTATTGTGTATATTTAAATGCACACTGCCTGCTTCGCTATGAATAATATCAAATTTGTAATGTGCATATAAATAAACACTGTCAACGTCATAGACTATTACTATTTGTGAATGTTGTGTCTATAAATGCACATTGCCTACTGTACTACAACATACTCGAGCCTTTGTTTAGATATAATTTTCTCGTAATACACCCCTACTAGGTACTACCCCTTACACAAAATTCCTATTCCTCAGCTTGCAATAATTTTCTTTCAGATGACTAGAGGTCGAAAAATTCTAGCTTTAGTTCCTAAATGCGGAGCCAAGTCTGATGTAGATTCCAGCGAATCCTCCGAAGATGAAATCCAGATGTGTAGACCTCATCAAGTCGTCTCCGAGGACAGTTCTCCTGTTCGATCAATAGCGTCTTCTGTCGAAAATTTAAATATCTCCGATAGTGATGACTGTGAGTATCGAGAAGTATACGCTGTTGCTTCTGTCCATGGACAGCCGAGATTCAGATACAACACTATCGATTCTACTCCAAATTCACCTTCTATTCTTCGACATGATCCTGACATTATACTGCCTTCACCATCAGTTTATATTCCACCGTCACCATCTATAGACTCAATCTGCAGTCCCGCACAGTCAGCGCCTGCTGCAACTCCAGCATCTGTCGCACCTGCAGCAGCTACTGTGCGTCTTCGGCGTTATAAGAAAAATCCGATAATTGTAAAGAAAAAAGTATTGAAACCTACCAAAATATTTCCTAAATGGACAGGAATGAAATTTCAAGGAGCAGCACACATAGAAGAAAATATGATTTTCGAATCTACAGATATTGAGAAATCGCCGCTTGATTACTTTAAGCTATTTTTTACTGACGATATACAAGAACTAATAGTATATCATTCCAATTTATATTCTGTACAGAAAAAGGGCACTTCAATAAATATTAATAAAGACGACATTAAAGATTTTATAGCTATAAATATTTTAATGGGTGTTGTTGACATGCCGGCATATACCGATTACTGGTCAAATGACTTTAAATACGGCAATATTGCTGAAGTCATGACACTAAAGAAATTTCAGTCTATTCGACGTTACATTCACTTTAATGACAATTTAAAAGATGACGGTGACAGGTACTATAAAATAAGGCCGTTAGTAGAAAAAGTTCGATATAACTGCACAACGAATATACCTGAAGGGAGACATTTCAGCATCGACGAGATGATGGTGCCTTACAAGGGTACTAGAGCCGGCAGTCGAAAACAATATGTGCGGAATAAACCCAAAAAATGGGGATTTAAGTTTTTTGTTCGTGCTTCACCATCTGGCCTCGTGTATGATTTTGTTATTTATGGAGGAGACGACACTTTCAGACTCCATACATTTACTGAGAGGGAAAAAGGTATGGGTCTCGGGGCCAAAGTTGTTATATCTTTGGCCCAATCTATCAAGCAAAAACCATGCTCTGTACTATATTTTGACAACTTTTTTACGTCAATTGAATTGATGCATCATTTAAGAAATGAGTATGGTATATTCTCCTTAGGTACTGTCAGGGCAAATCGACTTCGAGGGGCAGAGAAAAAATTACCAAGCGACAAGGAGTTGAAGAAAAAGGGCAGAGGGGCTTTTGCACAGGTCGTGTCCAACGAACACAATATCGCTGTTGTGAAGTGGTTTGACAACAAATTTGTCATGGCTGCAAGTACTTATGTCGACGCCCATCCTGTTCAGAATATAATGCGGTATAAGAAAGAAGAAAAGAAGAAAGGTCCAGTAACATGCCCAAATTTAATAAAGCACTATAACGGAAGTATGGGTGGAGTTGACCTAGCCGATATGTTAATCGCTTTATACCGTACAGATTTAAAGGCCATCGTTGGTATTTAGTATTGTTTTCTCAGATTCTAGACATCTGCGTTAATAATTCCTGGTTACTGTATCGTCACGAGAATAGTGGTAAACATAAACTAATGCCACTCAAGAAGTTTCGATTTAATTTATTTAGGCAACTGCGTTTTTTTGAGAGGATTTCTTCTAATCTACAACCTGACGGTCTTTTCAAATCTGTAAGAAAAGTAAAGAAACCAGTTGCGGCGAGGCCTGATGACGCTACTCGTTTTGACCTGACAGGACATCTTCCTACTTTTACGACAAAAGGCAGATGTAGAAACTGTACCAAACACCAAACCAAATTTTTTTGTTCAAAGTGTAACGCACGGCTATGTATAATTGAAGGTCGAAATTGCTATATCGATTTTCACACTAAGTAGGATTAATTTGTTTTTTTTTTTTTATATTGTTAGATATATATTTAAGTAAACTTTGATCTCAGAATATTGCGACTGATTTTTGTGATAATTATTAATAAGGTTATCTCTGTTTTTTTTCTTCAAATTTAGTGTTTATTGCCTACCATATCATCATGTAATACATAATGTTGGTACATCTATAGGTATATTCTATATACATATAATAAAAATATCGCTATCTGTACATGGAAGATATATGAGAAAAAATACTATAGGAGACCTTTATCAACGCAACAGTACCCAAAATATAGATTTTTGGAATTATCGTCTGTTTGTCTATGCGTTTGTTGCACGCTAATCTCAGAAACGGCTGAACCGATTTCGATGTACTTTTCAGTAAAATATTGTGATTGGTCCCACTTAACATATAGGCTACTTTTTATCACGGATAATTTCGACATTTTGTTTTTCTATAGTCCATTTCTATAGTACCTACTAAATTCATAAACCTAGTTCCTTAAAGATCTCAAAACTTGTTGATATGTTATAACTTAGAGACTTTTATCTTAAGTTTTTTCAAGATTTATGTTATTTTTTTAAGTTTTTCCCTTTTTTTAGTTCAGTGATTACATGGCAGTGTGCATGTAAAGACACATTCTTATTAGTCATTTTTTTCTTGTGAGCTTGACAGTGTGCACTTGAAGACACATTATATATCCTGAAAACTGAAATACAGAGATTTTTTATTTCATTTTTCCTGATATCCTTATAACCAAATTAACGTAGGGAAGGAGCAAAAGTATAATTTTTTAAAAGTAAAATTCTCTGCCAAGTATAGGGTTAAATAAGTTAACTGATAAGCCCCGTAGTTAAGTAAAATGAGGTTCTGGGATATAAATTGATGCACTTAGCGGCATTTCAGGCTTCAGGCATTTCTCTCGTACTATTATGAAGTTATGTAAAGTTTATGATTTTATTCGTTGAGCTAGTTTTAAATGAATTAACGGTTTAGATTAGGTGATTGCCATTTCGCACGGTTAGAAATATATAGGTAGTGACCCATTATGTATTTATGGAGCGGGCGCTGTATTTGGCGTTTTTTTTACTGCCGGCTGCCTGTCTGACGCCAACACTCCTCGGGTATAGCTATTCTCAAATCCATACATGAAATATATTTAGTGATACAGGCCCGTGACTGGAATCCATTGAACTATCCTTCTACACCTTTGCATATTATTTGAACGCACAATCCTCTCCAGCAGGTTAAGGGGAAGTCCGCCAATTTGAAGGTATTGGTCAAAAACGAGACAGCTGGGAGGTACCTCTGCAAAGCCTCCGTGGAAGGTTACCCAGAGGTGGAAAGTGAAGCTAGTATATTTATAAAATGTAAGTACTTTTGATTGTCTTATTGTAAAACATTTTACTGTATCATATCTCTTTTAAACCGACTGAAAAAGGGAGGGGGTTTCCCAATTCGATCGTATTAATTTGTACTTACATCAAGTTGAGCTTATACCAGGCCTTGGCCATATAAAAACCTAACTACAAAAACGAGCCTTAAATTATGTGGACAGTTTTTACGTGGGCTATTTTGAAATTATTTTATTTAACATACTCCATCTATTACACTTCTACTTCAACTTTATGCCTTATGTGCGTACCTACACTATCGCCTTTACAATAGGTACACACTAAACTATAAAAAAAATGAACATTTATAATCAAATTTTAAACTAATAAAGCATACGCATATACGAATATACTATATCTATCTCAAATATTACACATAGAAGTAGCATAACTCCATCTCTTACTGCTTTTAACCTAAGTCTCTTTTTCAGCGACACCAAAGATATTATCAAACAGGACCCAATTCGGTCTAGAAGGGGAGCTAGTAAGAGTGGAATGTGCAGCATTCTCGGTGCCCAAGCCTGATGACGTCAGGTGGTACTTTGAGGATCGGGAGATCAGTGTCATTCAAGAACCTGTAAGTAGTCATGGATCAAGAGAACCTTACAGAAAAACCGCATACAGTCATGTTTGTGATATTCTAAAGCCGATGATGTTTACGTTGGACTAAAGAACTGCACAGCATTTTAGTCCCACTTGCAACTACGTTCTTCTTAGAATTATTTTTAAATTACATCTATCAAACACTGCTCTGAATCGTGGATAAAATGTATTCTAAGATTATGCATTTGGTGCAAAATCTTAGAAATTATTGAGTATGCAAAGATTTGTTTACACATTACGAAGTGCAGGTGTTAAGTGCATGTGCAAAGTGGGAAGCGAAATCAACGTAAATCTTCCAACTTAACAGCGTACTTCGCACCTACACTTAACATTTGCACCTGTACTTTGCATTTGCACAAAGCCCTCGCCTGATGTTTGCACCACACTTCAACAGGACTACGCGCTTCTAGAAGAAGCGATGTCAGACGGTGTGATCAAATACAGTCTAGTGATACGAGCGAGCCAAGCGAAACACTACGGCCAATACAACTGCAGTGTTACCAACGAGTATGGCAATGCCAATGCTGCTATCATGCTTAAGCCTTTGAGTAAGTAATAATAATCTACCATATAATATGCTAAATCCTGCTCATAACTAAAATTTTTGTGAAAAACTAATTCGTTTTTTTTTTAAATGTGAGTAGTTGATTTTTTAAAAATAAATCCAACTTTTAAGATTTAAAGTGTTTGTGGGTGCTTCTGTATCTGCTTTCCGTTAAAAGGCATTATAACTTCTTCCTATCTCGTGCTGTATGCCGTGTAAATTTTTCTTTACATCGTTTAAGCTTTTTTTGCCCTAAAGTCCATAAAACTGGTTAACAATAACATCTTTGTTTCAGAAACCCTACCCCTACTAATAATCCTGCTAGGAGTGACATCAGGCATCATAATATTCTCGGCTTTCATAGTTTTACTAGTACTATGTCACCGACGTCGAAGGAAGAGTCAACATGTAAGCGAGAAACCGGATGTGACGGTCACTTCTGGAGACATGTATAAGGAGAGCGATAGGAGCTCGAATATTAGCGATCTGAAGCTGCAGTTGCCTCATGGCGATGGTTATGATCTGGTAAGTTCTTTAAATGTAAGAGAACTTGGAAGTATTACAGAATGTATAACACCATTGACCAATACCTACCAAACTTAAAGATAGCTTATCTAAGGGTGAATTTGACGCGGTCTTTCTCTAAAACTCAAGATAGAGACAGTAGCATGAAGTTGATTCATCCTCAAAGGCTATATGGCCATTGGAAAAATTTCCCTAAGATTCTACATCTAAAGATCAATTGTCAATGTATGCCAATGTTATCACAGTTATCTCTTTAAAAAGCGTTTTAATGCAGGCTGAGACCGAAATAGAGGGAAAGAAATAAATCGGAATCAGAATATGAAGATTTTAAGCTCTCACTTTAATCTTACAGCTTCTCATAGTTAGGGTCAAACTGCATCCTATATACCTAGACGAAAATATGGCAAAAGGAAAACGAACATTGCTAACTAATTTATCGTATCACCTTTGTTAGGATTTGACTGAAAGACCAAAAATATACTTGAAACTTTAGAAGAAATTATTTCAAATAGTCACGTCGCACTTTGAAACACTTAAATCTGCGTATGTATATTAATAGATCTTACTATGAAATGCTCATAAATTTCTATAGGAATACACCAGCTCTGATCGTTCGGGCAGCATCATACCGAACGGTCTTCCACTAGCCGGTCCGGTACAGCTGCCAAGCTCCAAGCATCTTGGAAACTTCCGATACAGCAATGATTATAGTGACACTGCTTTTGCTGATCCGTATTTCAAGGTAAATACTAAATTTTTGTTGTTTATTTGTTGTCGAGGGAGGCCTATGGTCAGCAGTGGACTTCTCGTGATTGAGAATGATGATGACTACATTTTTAGGTTGAGCGTTGGCCATGAATGTGAAAATAGTGGAATCGGAAGGCCTTACAGTGTCGGATAGAATGCCTCTACGATTCCTTCTAGCTTCTACCATTTTATGAAATTATATATAAAGTTCTTTCTTGTAAACGGTGTATGTATTTTTAAAAACTTCCTTCCCTTTTTTATAAATAGAATAAAATTGTGTGTTTTCAGAATTTTAATTAAATTTAGAATGAAAATAAAAAAAATTGTTTTTCCTAGAACTCGGGCTATATTTACGACTACCCACAAGGTTACGAGCCTCCTCCACATTTACGAGTGCAGTCGCCTATGCCATTAGACGTGCCTAATAGGTAAGTTGTCATCATTTTTATTGTATAATGTTTTTTTAATGTTATTTTTTTTTCTGGATTAACAAAAAAAATCTTGCTAAAGATTGACTTTATTTTAATATAGATTTAAAGACGTTTTTTTTTCATAAGTAATAAGTGATTGTATGTCCCTATGTATATCTATTTCTTTAGCATGCTCTGGAGCCTAAACGGCTTGTGGAGATTTTTTTCTTGAATAAATAAATGAGGTTTTTTGGTCTAGGTCACTCCAAGGTTCATTGACCCGCAGTATCGACACCACGTCGACTCTACCCCTCTCTAACTCTAACACTCTACAACGAGATCGAGACGATACGGACGCTATCAACCATTTAGGGTTGCCCATCGGTGACTGTAAGTATTTTTTTTTACTTTTGAGAAAAAAAGTTGTCAAAGTAAGCAAATAAATTTTCTTACTTCTTTGTCATTTTATTGTTTGTTGCTAACGAGATTTTTATTTTATTTAGGAAAAGTTCGCTCGCATTTGACCAGTTTTTTTTATTTTCTATAATTTTTATTAAAACTAGGGTATTAATCTAATTTTAACTAAATAAAATAACTCCAGAAGATTTCTTAGTTGGAATTTTACGTTCTAAATGTGAAATATTTTTCCATGTACGCCGTACCTAGGTGTGTTATAAAGAAAAAAAAAGATACCTTAAATTTTATTCAATTTGATATATATCCAAAGTGACACCTTTCGTACCATTTTATGAAATGGAGAATGTTAAATCTGTTATAGTCTATAAATAGATCACAAACTTTTTTTAGCTCCACCTACACCAGTGTACGCTCAGCCTAACTCCAAAGGGGTCGATTTGAGGTACTCGGCCACTTATGGAAACCCATACTTGAGGAATTCACTTGGTAAGTTATCTGTAGTGGAGCCATCTATCGGATGCAGAAGAAAACCACAATCGAATGCAAAATCCTAGAACGCGATATCGAAGTTTATCACAATGATTGGAATATACAGGGTGTAAAAAGACAATGATGTTTTTTTAATACCTCGTATTCTTTGTAAGGTTACGATCATTTTTTTCTATGGAACCAACCCTGGGAAACGACAAAAAATACTGTAATTTTATTGCAAGCAATGTATTCGTTTGATGCTCAAAGTACAAATGTACCTACAAAACTAACATTATAACTTTTTGACACGGTATCTTTGAAAAAAATGTTTGTTAACCGATTTCAGATAGATTTTTGTAAAAAAAATTATGATATTAATGTAATTTTGGACCTCAATATCTTGGAAACCCGTGATTTTCCAGGGGTGCTTCCATAGAAACAAATTATCGTGATGTTACAAAGAATATGAGGTATTAAAAGAACAAAAATGTCTTTTTACACCCAGTATACATGGGCCAAACAACGACTAGTGGCCCGGTGGGGCCGGAAGCGCTTCCCTTTTCACCAAGCCCCACATTGGTGACCCCGACGTGATTAACTTCGATATCGCGTTCTAGGACTTTGCATTCAATTGTGGTTTTCTCCTGCATACGATAGATAGCTCCACTACATATCTAATATCCTATTAACTCTTTACAACAATTGACTCGACCAAATTCGGGCAATTTATTAGATGATAAGCTTGCAACTTGTCACTGATCATTTACATTTTTCTGTGGCTGTGAGATCTCCTTTACAATCCTGCAGTTCTGGCTACCCCATTTCGGGAACACAGCCGCGTGTATATGTATATATGTACGACTGTGTATAGGTCTTCTTATCATTTTTTTTTATCTCTTATGAACTAAGAGATACATTTATAACAAGTATACAGGATGTTTGTGACAGCCAGACTGTTGATACCATGACTTCAGATTATAATTCTGAAACGGAAAACACTGAAAAAATTCGCACGATAATTTCCAAAAATAGTTTAGTTCGTTTAATTAGGCCTTAGATAATGACTTAAAAAAGATGATTTAAAAAAGCTGCCTTCAAAAAAGTTCAAATAACTGATAAACCATAATGGAGAGTCACAAGTGATCTAAAAAGGGCAATGTGTCACACAATAACCAATAAGCCCATTTAATTAGACACAGGTTCGCCCGATACAATTAGCGCGGAGAGCAAAGATTACTGATAATCAAATCAAAAATACATTAAGTAATAATGCTGTCGTATAACTAAACACAATGGTACTTGTTCAGCATTTCAGTATTGGTTGTCACCCACATTCTGTATTAAGTAGAGAACATCTCTACTCTAACGTCCCTGCTATGTTTAACGTGTCGGTGGGATATCTATGATGGTTTTTATGTATTCTGGCTACCACTGAGTTTGTTACCAGCAAGTATTGTTTTCCCAGGTTTCGGTACTCAAGTGCATACAGCCAAGCCGGCGTCGACGCCTGCGCCGCCGCCATACTCGTCTATACGAAGTTCTGTTGTCATGCCGACTGGTAAGTTACAATTTATAATACACCGTGTTTAATTTACTGCAAAAGGCAAAAAAAAATTGGTCAAAGTTTTACTACCTACTATACTACATGTTTAAATTTACTTAGGTACTAGTAAAGAGCAGTTTTAAAGATCACAGTCAAAATTTTTGTGTAAGTTGCTTCTATTTTAATTTTATTTGGTATGAAATAATCTGTCAACTTACTTTATTCTGGCGTACTCTGTGGGAGGCCTACGTCAAGCAGTGGCCTAAAATAGGCTGACGACGACTTATTAACCGACTTCATAAAAGAAAGTTTATATAAATAAATCGCATGAGTTCGATCATAATGTAGTATGGAGTAAAAAATGCGATAGTAGATTTAAAACTCTTATTTCAACAGAATGTTACAATATTTCTATTATTATTTACGCAGAGTCAAATCAAATTAAATCGAATGGCGGTGAAGGTCCGCAAAAAACAGGCAATACTTAAAGGTACAGGCGGAATGTCAATTATAAATTGTTATGTTCTTCAAACACCTACCTAATATTGACAGCTTTGACAATAAAAACTAACAAGCATGATATCTGTCATTATTAATTAAAATTTTAACAAAAACTACGCATAAATTAATAAACGCCACTTCGCATGAAGATGCTAATATGAGATTATTATTAAAAAATCCAATTATTTTTCACACCTCTTTTTCTCTACCTGTGATCTGAAAATTTTATAATATTTATAAATTTGAATAGTTGCCAGTAAAACAATCTTTTTTAACAATTTTCTTTCAACCTTGTTGTCTAAGACGTACATAACATAAAAACCAAAAGCTATTATAGGTATTCAATTATCATCATAATAGCGACTATTATAAAAGTTTTTGAATGGCGTAGGTTGAATGGATTATAAGGGATTTACTATTTAAAATTACATTATTTTTTTATATTTACTTTTACATTTTATTAAAGTTAAACCCCGAGTCCTCTAAAATTATTAACGTCTAGAACGTACGTGAAAGCAATCTTGCCTTTGTTCTTCTCGTCAGATTTTTCATCGCTAGTAACAATGATAATTGTGAAATAAAACGTTGCTTGATCGACATAATAACTAGCTTACTATACTTACATAATAATATAATAACTTGTACATCTCAACTATACCGTCAAAATTGGTCAGAAGTGGCACCATGTGGTTCTATCGGCCCTTGTTGCCTACCCCGTAAGGGATAAAGGCGTGATTATATGTATGTATGTATAATATAATAATAATAATATCTCACTCAGGTGATTTTTTTTTTCATTTTCATATTATTATTTTATAATATAATTATGGCAACTATCCCTCAATATAAAAAAAAAATACTTTAAATATTGTGCTGAGGGATTCAGCTTTGTTTGCCGAGATTTGGCTATCGGGATGAAGAATAACGTTGCCAATATGTAATTTAGAAAAGAGATGGTAAAATTTGTCATCCGAGTAATTGACCCGGGTCTTAGTGGTTATAGCAGCTGGCACGGTTTGCAGTGGTCGTGGGTTCGATTCCCACCCGGGTGAAGAATTTTTACCATCTTCTTTATTAATAATTTTAAAAAAAATAGCTTTAGAAAAATATTTTACTTCCGTAATGTTTTAACTATCTTCGTTGTTATTATTTTCTACGGCCTTTGACCTAAATATAATAGACCCTGAATAAAAAACTCGAACATTTTACACCTACACTGTGTAAACGCTAAAACTTTTCTAATAGCTGTAATTTTTCACAGGTAATGGTAACCAGCCGACGCATGCCACCCACGTATAGCGAAGGTGGTATTTTGTATAGAATTAATGTAGGTAAAGCATAGATAATTTTTTAGAGTTATCTTTTAAAAAAATAAACTTAAAATTAAAAGTAAAAAAAAATGTTTTTTTCATCACGCCTTTGAAAATTTTAAGTATAGAAAAATATTGACAGGATTTTTATGACAGATAACTCCAAAAAAAGTTTTATAAGCCCATGTATAGTAGTTCCTATAGGTTTTATAAATACGACTGAAAATGTAAATATTCTCGTAAGACTACATTTTTCATAAGAGTAAAGTGTAACATTTGAAAGATCCCATTTTAAATTGATTCGAGCAAAATGATGCAAATTGAACAATTATATCGCAATTTAAATAAATTTGATATTCGTTTAGCCATTTCGATTTTTTTGGATAATTTGTGTACGCAGCGTTTTTCTTGTGAGATAACTTTGCATGATAATTAATTATTGTGATGTATGTTGAATCGGAATTTATGTGTTATGCAAATAAATAAATAATTTGTAGTATGCAATTATGTATTTTGCAGTTATACTGTTATTATTTTATTCCCTAGAGTAAACTGTTTGCTCAATATCAAAGTTATGGAGATTTAGTATTCCATTTTCATGTATTGTAGTAACTAATTATCCCGTTGGCATAGGAAAAGGAAACTGATTGAATTTTCAGAAAAAAAAATTGAATACTTACGCATTTAAATAATTTTTTTCAGTAAGTATTAAATAATCATGACAGACTTCAGTTCCATTTGCTCATAAATAAACGATACGTACGACCCATACAATTTGTTAAACTAAAATTCTCAATTGAAACACTTTTACACAGGGTGTAATAAAAGGGGTATATTAAGCGAAAAGCTATGAAAATAGCCCACTACAGAGAACCTATTCCCAAAATTTGAGACTCGAATTCAAATGTTTACTTTCCCAGTTAGTACGGAGAATTCCTTAACAACTCAGGAATGTTCATACAATCTTGAAAAATAAACATGTGTTTTCGAGTCGTAAATTTTGGGAATATGTTCTTTATAATGGACCATATTCATAGCTTTGCGCTTAACTTATGTAATTATTTCCACCAACATTTTTCTACAATTGTAAGACTATTGTTTTTTGATGTTGATTTTAAGAGAAAAAAAAATTGCATAATAAAATTTATGTAAACAAGTATGTAGTTAAAATATCAATGATAGCAAATACTTTCTGTGATATAAGTGACTAATAGAGATGCATTTTTAAGAATTTTAGTCTTCTGAACAAATATTTAAGTAAAATAAATATACTTAATTATAAATACTTACTTGGTAAAATAAATAAAATCTATTCAATTATCTTTTTGTGCCAGTTTATATTCTCACCGTAATTTATATTTATGATGGTATAACAGAATGTAAAAAATCAGTTTTAATGTAAAAAAAATTAAATTTACAAAAATATTGCATGATTTTGTTATTTGCATGCCATTATTTCCAATTATTGTTTTTAAATAAATCAATTTATGACTTCCAGAAATTTGTTTTCTTTTTACTAAGTACCTACCTACATGAGTAAAAATCTATTTAGTGCAAACATTGTTTGTTATATAAGGTAGTTACATATATTTTGGACGTCCATTCAGTAGAAAACTCACACTATGCCCTCTCTCCCGAGCTTTAACATTAAATAAGTAACTTTAACATAAAATGGTAAGGCCCAAACAAAGTATTTATCTTCTCTAATAGTAAGAGTAGCTACATGTAGTCTCTAATAGTAATAAAACCTATCTACAGAAGATGACTTATATTATATTCCTAACTATAACTACCTTATTATCGGCCCCCTTATTACCTAACTAGCAAAAGCAAAGCGATAGCGAAAATTGTACAAAAATCGCTGATTGCTTGTCAAATTCGTACTACATAAAATGAATTTCAAAGGAACTTTGACATTTCAAGGCGAATATTGTACAATTTTCGCTATCGCTTTGCTTCGGCTTTGCTATTGCAAATTAGGTAATCAGGGGGCGGGTGACTTTGATGCTAGAATGTATCTATATGATAACAACACTCTTTCAAAGACTTTCATTTAGTTTTTACGGATATTTTATTCGGCCTTGTAAAAAACATCACAAATGAGGTTTTGATGGTCCCCGTTAATGATCGCCTTGTCGGTTTAGTCGGTGATTATAGACGCTGAATTCATTTGCTTTCATGGTGAAACTATATTTAAATTTTTCTAGGCACTTTTTTTGTTAATATCGGAGTCTGATGTTTATTAGCTTTTATTGGAAAGTTATACTATATGATGTATTGTGGTCTAGAAATATTTGTGGGATCGAAATAAAAACTTATTAGAAAGACCTAGAGTCGGTTTCATACAATAATATCTACCTATTTGTAATTTTGGGACGAATATTTTTTTTGTCTGCAGTAACACAGATACGAGATACCTATAGTAACTACCATCAGCATTCGGAGCATCTATTTAGTGAAACGAACTATACAACATATTTTATTTTAACTGAACAACATTATCCAGTAAAAATCATTGGTTCATCAAAACCACGAACTCAACGTGAACTATAAATTAAAACACGTTCATTCCATTCCTCATTCCATTCACTCATTCTTGTTTAGTGGTGAGGAAAACGCGGCGAATGCGGTTACAGTATAGATAGGAGTGAACTGGTTTGATTGGTCAAAAGTGTAGTATATCTGTGGTATGCGATGAAAGGATATAAAGGTATGGTATGTCAGCGGTAGTCTAGATTGTTTATGATTTCATCCTCTGTCTATGTAAAAATCTAGCGCCTCCCGTGTTGACAACATTGTCCGAAAATATATCTGTCTAGCGTGAACACTATGGGCAAAAATCCTTCTGGAGCAGTAGCCTTGCAGCGTGCCCTAGAGTAGTCCTACCTCCATGTCGTCGGTCTAGTTATCAAAATGCGTACCTAAAAAAAAAACCAAATTATAAGCATTGTTATAACAGAAAGGTAACACGATTGTACGCTAGGTGGCATTAAAAGTATTTTTTTTTTGGAGTTACGCATTTTGATAATTAGAGCGACGACGATGTGATGATGTTAAAAAACGGATTAGAAAACTACGGTTTTGTAAGACAGCATTGATTTTATCCTTCAAATAGACTTGTTATTATTAATTTTACCTTAATCGGATGATAGGCGAAAGTATAGTAATGACGTCTCCGATCGTATTTCGGTTATGGCGAATAATTGCACACAAACACAGGTGCATGGGACTATGGGACGGAAAGCCGATAAAACCGGAGAGAGATCAAGAGAGAACCGGGACTATAAGTAATGTAAGTATGTATAGAATGTATAAAATACAGAGACCGTATATGAAATTTAATAAAAAAAAAGGAAAAAGATTTTCACAAAAAAGATTCACATTTTAATACTTGGGCCAATTTCAATACATTAGGTTCCTAATTTATGTATGTATTTATGAGACAGGCGTGAGTAGGTATCTATGACATTTATAATGTAACCCTCTTATACAGATTTTCAGAATTCACAAAAGATTATCATTCTCTTACATCTTTCAACCTAGGAAAATACCAAATACTATGTAACGTGAAAGTTTCATGAATTTTCACCACCCCTTAACAAATATACGCCTCAGGGGTCTTTTAAAATATGGTATTACTTGACGTTAGTTTTGTTCATCAATTCTCAGCTTTAACTAGATGTTGCATAGGGTTGAGATCCTTTTGTGAGATGTTTAGATCGTTGCACCTAGCTAAATGCTTGTAGCGACATCTTGTTCTACGATCCTTGGTTTTATAGGTATTCTTTGTTTGAATAGAGATAAGACACTGGAAGGAGCTAAGGGAGGAGAAACTGCAAGAAATAATTTGGGAAAAAGGAAAAAAAAATCATTTGATTAAAACTGGTCCATCCATTTTTGTTACTAACCAAACGACCTTACTTGTCAGTACAATCATATAAATTATAAAAATAATAAAAGACATAAATTGTCCACTGTTTAATATAGACGCTATTAAAATTAGCAAAACTTTTATAACAATTTTAATGACACGTCAGTCATTTTCCTAGCTTTACTAGAACACAGCTGTATCTCCTTCCGTGCATGTCGTAAGAGTCGACTAAGTAACTAGGGGTATTCTTTCCTGTCACTGATGATACGATGATAATGCGTGGCTGTGGAATCTCTTTCTAAGTTCTACAGCTGCAGTTTGCCTACATTATTTTGAAAACACATTCGTGAATATTTGTATATTTTCACCTAAGGTTTCTATGTTTCCATCCTATCGTATATGTATCTATGTATGTGTAGCCTTCAAATAAAATTCTATTCTATTCTATTTTTATTTTTAGATCCGAGACACATCTAGCCTGAAAATCTCTAGGTTTCAGCACCCGGGCTGTCCGATCGTAGTATCGGCAAATGTTTTCATGTCTGGACTTTAAAACTTCACTAGTAAACGCTATCGATTTGCACATTTTAGATAGGTATATTTAACAGAAGATTCGTCGATCGTATCTCAAGATAAAGACAAACAGACTAACTTATTATGAGCTGAGCATGGAGAAGGTATAAAAGAGGAGGTGGGACTATGAACTGAGTCGTGTGGCAATCGTGAGGCAATGACGTCATGATTAGGGGCGGAGCTTCAGGGCTAGTGTGTGTAACGCAGTAGCTGTAACTACACGCTTATGCAAGTAGTTTGGCTAGTCACTACAAGGTGGTTTCTATGTAAATGGGCAGGGCTACAGTGTTAGGAAGCTCCCCTCGTCCCATACTTCACTCCCGCTTAGCGGCACACTATTTTTGTATGAAAATATTCTTAGCCGCAGCTCCTCTTTTATTTCTTCTCTATGGAGCTGAGTGTTACAATATTTTTTTTTTCAATCGTTTTTAAGAGCTGCACATTACATTGATATATGCACAGTAGGGACGGAAAGACTCTAGCGACTAATTCTATTGGGATGATTACAGATGAGCAATGTTGATAATGATATTAAAAAAAACATCATACAGCTACTATAATTATTAAAGTTAATATTTCATTCATCATCAGCCTATTACAGTTCACTGCTGGCTTCCCCCACAGCATGCCACAAGGCTCGATGTTCCGTTTTCACCAGTCACCCTCTCAAATTATCGGTCTATCTGGCCGGAGGAAATATTCCATTACCAAAAATTATTTCTTTATTATTTTATAGACTTTTATATACAAACAAACACCCTATTCCTATTTCGTATTAGAGAGCTTACGACAGCGTATAATGCCTTGTTATTGGACCGAGCTCTGGAGGAGTTATGGCGTCTTAGTACACACACAATAGCTACAATAGGATAGTGTTATAAATGAAAATATAATACTTAGATATACACCTACACAAGACATATTATATAAAACTATTCTCGATGCTTTCTCTTATACAAATAAACACATAAAATCCTTTTCTTTAGGTTTTGCCACATTTGAGTAAATATAGATTACTAGCCGAACTTTACAATTCCCGTTATGTTCCGTTCCCGTGGGAATTTCGGAAATTACAGATAATAGCGAACCAGTCGCTAAAGACTAGTCCGCTCTGTCCGCGTAGACTGCAGAAAAATACACAGGTACATACATACATATAATCACGTCTTTATCCCTTAAGGGGTAGGCAGAGCACCAAGGGCCGATAAAACTACATGGTGCCACTTCTGACATATTTTTGAGGGTTTGTTGAAGTTGATATAGATAGGTACTCGAAATAAAAGTAGTTTATTAATTAAAAGGACATAATATACAAGGCTACCTGTGAACTTCATATATATCGGTTCATTAGTTTCGACGTGAAAGTAATCCTCACTAGTACCTTCTCACTACCAACTACACCAATCGGTCGTCAAAGTATGACTTATGAACCTAACCGCCAATTCTGCTAAATTTTCCAGCAAAAATACAGCCGAAAACGGAACACCTATCTGGAAGTGCAGTATAAGTTAATATTTACGCTTGAGTAAATGATTATTGCTTCTCAAAGCCGGCCGATTGGTCTAGTAGGTAGTGACCCTGCCTGCGACGCCATAGGTCCTGGGTTCGAATCCCGGTAGGTCATTGATATGATGAATATCGATGTTTGTTTCAAGTCATGGATGTATATTTATCTATGCATTTATATACCGTTGCTTAGTACCCACGATACAAGACCTTAGGGATCTTAATGTGGGACTAGGTTAATGTGTAGTGTAAAAAAAAAACATTTCAACAAATAGTTTACCAGGAACGAGAGGAATTTGTTATCCTGTCCCAATTTAAACCATATGTGTATCTAGTTATGTAGATATTGGTACCTAGTTTCGTCCATACTTGAGGAGCTTTACGGCTAAGTAATCAAAAATAAACTCTCAAACGAGCCGCTGCGCAATAAAAGAAACAGTTATTTTAAGGTATTTTTAGGAGCACTTTATGACCATAAGTGTCGTAAACTAAACGTTTACAGTCATCTATACGATAAGCGTAATTCGCTATAGTACTTATTTATTTCAGGCAAGGTAAAGATGGAAAATAAAATTGTTTAAGTACTAATACATACTCGGTATAGTACCAGTTTAACAGACAGAAAAGTTATTTTGATCTGTATTTAGAATTTTCTGCTCTGTTGATTGTGCTCTTTTATTCTTTTTCTTTGCTAACATTAAGGAAATACATACATATAATCACGTTTTTATCCCTTACGGGGTAGGCAGAGCACCAAGGGCCGATAGAACCACATGGTGCCACTTCTGACCAATTTTGAGGGTAGGTATAGTTGAGATGTACAAGTTCGGTTAGTAGTGACAGGTGGTCAGCCCATCGCCTACAAAACAGCAAGACCCTCTTGTCTCTCTACTGACTTGTACAATATGTCCGGGAAGAGAAGCAGCTGTATAAAGATAAAGGCGTGATTATATGTATATGTAAATTAAATTAAAGAAATAGCCAGCCTTATATGTAATTTTTGTCAACTTATTCTTATCATCCATCGTCTCTCGCTACTCGCACCCAATAACCTTACTAATAAAAAGCTTTAAGCCATTTACAGTTTAATTTGACTGTGATTGTTCTATACAATCTAATAATAATTTGATTATTCTATTCTATTGTATAATATTATTATTTTGCTGTCAAAAATCATGTTGTTGAAACTATTGAAACAGTTTTGCAGGGCATAGACTAATGCAAATTTGTACTTTATAATAAATAAATAAAATAATATATGTAATAACGAGGTACTTTACTCGTGGTTATAAATACTGAACCTAGCCTACCCGTACCTATGGTAACCAAAATCATAATAATTATGGTATTCCAAAGAAAAAAAATTCCACCGCACAACATACTGTTCCGGAAACCTGGTTTTCTGGAATAATTTCAACCAGAATAGTATCAAGTTCTGTTCCAGATACTGCGGTTAAGTTATTCGATGCCGATACTGAGACGCATGCAATAAATTCCATGAATTCACTATATTTATAATAGTTACTTGACTTGTTCTGAGTTCTTCATACTATTTCAAGTATAAACATGGAAGGGGAATCCATCATTTTATCGCAATTCCTTTCAACGATTTTCATCACCAATAAAACGTTTCACAAAACTTTTAGTACAATATTTAACAAATTCTAGAATTAGGTTACATCGCAATTTTATTTCCTCGAATATACATTATCTAAAAACACAGTTCATCGTTATTTGTTTTCATGTTTTATACATTTTATCGAAATAATGTTACATCGAAGTTTTGTTACCCATATTTTTGTTTCATCGTAAGTTTCAGTTTGCAAAATAATTGAACCATCGATTTTTACTTCAATAAATCAATGGAAATGGCAAAATACGATTTCATGCAGTTAATTAGTTCTTCTTTCTAGAGCATTATTCATAACAAAAGTTGGGATGAATGAAAAAAAAGTATTTAAACTGACAAGTCGAAGGTGCGGTGGTGAGCGTTACATTCATCTGCGACGATAAGCTCGCGTGGGACCGCCTGGGCCATGCAGCGCCGGAGCCGTGACAGAAACCATGCCCGCTGCATGCTGTATGTTTGTTTGCATGCTGCATGTTTGCTGCAGTCTGCATGTTTGCTTACATGCTGCATGCTTGATTGCATGCTGCATGCTTGCGTGCATGTTACATAGTTGATTAATACTAAAAAGTTTGTTATGTGAAAAAGTATTATGGGTTCCGATACACATTGTAACGTGTTTTTACGAATAGTTTCATCGATAACTTAATACTTTTATGAAATGTAAGTAACTTTAACCTGACTGCGCTAGAAGAAGAGTTATGTTTTTCGAGTACTTATAACCATGTTTGTATGTAGGTATATTTCTTCATCACGCTCGAGAGCCTAAACGGCTTGACACATTTAAGCTTATAAGTATAATTAGATTCGTCTGAGTGATACTGAGTCAACATGTTTACGCACTTGGGGCTTTTCTTTAAATAAGTTTGGTTATTAATATACCTAGAGCCCTGTTTATCACCTCTTAGCCTAGATAAGGGCGGTCTGAGCCTCCAAGAAAATTGTCGAGTGACACGTCAGTCAGTAATTCAAGACAAAGCATTTTATATGTAAAGATTTTCACGGCTTCGAGTGCATTCTGCATTGGCTCTAATGGTAGTAAACATATATTATATACTAGTGGACACCCGCGACTTCGTCCGCGTGGACTGCTGAAAAAGAATGTCGAAATTATCCGGGATAAAAAGTAGCATATGTGTTAATCTAGGGTGTCAGCTAACTTCCTACCAAATTTTATTAAAATCGCTTTAGCCGTTTTTCGTGAAAGAGTAACAAACATCCATCCATCCATCCATACTCGTAAACTTTCGCGTTTATAATATGAGTAGGATATAAATATGTTTCACTGGACACTACTCTCTATCATCGAAACGAATAGCTTCAACTAACACTGACCTTTATATATTTTTATGATAGCTACTGAACTGGCTGCAGTCATTTTTGTGCCTGCTCAATTATTGCCATCATGACACGGACGGACAACTACGAGTATTTTAATTAGTGTAAACATAAAATTTAACCTCGTGCGTGTAAATTAAGCTCCTTTTTTACTTTATTAAAATATCAACCAAATAGATCCACGAAGTAATTATAGAACTATTCTCCACCAGTACTGGTTAACTGGAAGAGAATGCTATGTAGCATTAAGTTGATGATTTTATAGTGCAATAAAGAATTTTCTATCTATAGAATAATTATACGATATGATATTTCTTTCGAACTTAGTTTTCGACACTGTCTTACGCTTAATTGGCATCGCATAGTTGGAAATCGAGTGTTTGTACGAAAATATCAAGTTCAATGGTAATTATAATGGTCAGTGCATCCACTAGTCCAGCTCGGTATTCGTAACACGTATTTCTATTTTCAAGATGTCCGCCACACGCCGCGGATGATTTAGCCGCGGCTACTTCGGTTTATATTCCTAACATGAAGTAGTTACAAACACATAACTGACGTGTAATCGGTGTATGTGCATCATCATCAATCTGTCCACATTACTACGTCATTTACTCGGATTTCATGTCTCTCGCATCCACTATTTATCGCCTATGATAGTGATGTCCACCTATTTGGCTGTTCTTCCTATTTTTAGCAGTTCTAGGAAAACAATCAGTAACTTTAGTCTACCTGTCATCTTCCTTGCGTACTTGTTGATTTTGCGGTTCTGGATACCTCTGGCTAATATAAGCCTCCCTTTCCTTTTTAACGTGAGGAAAATCAAGACATATTCGACTATGGCTGGGGCAAGCACAGGTCACGTGACTCATTGACCGACAGAGATGAGATGAGTGACAAGTAGAATATCCTTATCCCTTTACTCACTTTTCAAACAACTCTTCTCAGTATCTGCTGCTTCAATTCTCTGCTTTCATCCTATTGATTTTGTTTTATAGCTGTGCCGTTAAGTAGAAGCAGCTGATTCATTCTAGTAAAACCTCGCATCAGCCTAGGTGACGTAAGTATAACTGCCATAACCTTGACTTACTTGACTTTATGTCCCTGTGTCCCCTAGATGGAGCAGAGGGTCTCTACAATTTCTGCGCCATTCCGCTTGTTTTTGAGCTGCTTTTTTAATTCGTTCCAACTTTTCTCAACTTTCATCACATCTGCAATGATCGTGCCTAATCTGGCATCTGCTCAGGGCGGCCACGTTTATGTTTTTCGGGAGGGTTCCAGTCTAGGGCTTGCCTCGGTATGTAGTTCTTCTCTCTTTGGAGCGTGTGGCCGATTCAGTTCCACTTGCAGCGTTTGATTTGCTGGTCAACTGGAGTCTCACCGCAGCGTTCTCACAGTTCTAAGTTCGAGATTTTCTTGGTCCAGTAATTACTACGACCTGGAGCCGATGCGAAATGTCCTTAGTAACCTTCTACGGTACAAAAATCAAATACCTACTTACTAAAAAAAATCTAAAGACATCAGACACCCCATGAAGCGTAGGTATAAAGAAATAATCTGTAAAAGTGAACTGAACTTATAAAAACACCCTCATTAATTTTTCCATTAGACCTAAAATAGACGCTATCAGTAATTCTATCGCTAATTACGCTATCGTTCTAGTTTCTACAAGAATAATTTTTGTATGCCTTTTGAACTTTTAGATGTTTTTTTTACCTTTTCCTACAGGGTATGAGTGACAGTTAGGAAAATACTGAAATGCTAAGCACTAATTAGAAGCCCCCCCAAATCAAGCTCTGTAGAACATTTTGTTTAAAGGCATTATCTACAAGTTTTGGTCCTGAAAAATTAAAATAAGATCAGAAAATTTCGGAGTGTTCCTGTATCATAGGTTACTTACACCCTGTATAGTATTGGCCTATTTTCTAGAAAACACATTACTTGTCACCGTTCACATTTACTAGTTCATATAAATTTAATTATTATATTTTATTCATTCAAATATTCCGCATGACCTCATCTCAACGGCATACCGAATATGCTCATCGTTATTTTGTTAAGTAATTCATCTTACAAAGAGCTTAATTAAAACACGAAAATCTTACTAATTTCCTAATTAGATAGACTTAAATAGGGGTGTACCAAAATTACTAATATCGTAAATGTAAAGATTTTCGAGAATGGGTGTTTGGATGTTTGTTAGTAAAAGCTTTCGAACGGATTTTGTTGATTCTTAACATAGATGAAATTAGTAATAGATTTATATCAGAATAACATAATGACTATCGTCTACTAAGTTCACAGTATTTATTACTTATTAGCTTGTAGGAATGTCGTAATTTTTGTCCTATATCTGAATGATTAATATCACTATCATCACCATTTAGTAATGGATAAGAATAATATAATAAGTAAAGCAAAAATCTAAACTTAACATACTCCTTTGGCGTCACTGCAAACTAAATCGGCCGTCATATTTTACCCAACTGCACCAGATGGATAATTTTTTTATGATTTAATTTTGTGCACGTGTGATTTCCTCTTTCTTTGCTAATCTCGAAAGTTGGCTGGAAGAAATCTCTGTTAGAGTTAAGCTCGTCTTTGAATGTTATCTTTGTAAATATTCCATCTTTTGTCTTTTTTACGTGTACAATAAAGAATAATTAGCCGCGTGGTGTCGGCAGAGTAGAGTTTGTACCACCCCTGCCTGCCCGTGAGATCAAGGGTTTCCGGGAGGTGGGCAGCAGCGCCTCCCGTACTGACAACATAGTCCGAAAATCAGACTGCGGTCACCAACCCGCCTGCCCAGCGTGTTGACTATGGGCAAAACCCCCCTGTGGCAGTAGCCTTGTGGCATGCCCTGGGGGAGGCCTACGTCCAGCAGTGGACTGCAATAGGCTGAAGAAGAATAAAATAAAGAGGGCTATTTTTTCGTATTTATGTATATTTTTTATAAATTATGAAGCAAATTATACAGCCTAGTCCATTTGAGCTTTAGAGGTAGGGATCATTAGAATCATCTTAGTCGTGAGAGTGACACTGAAGTAACACTTTTACGCAGTTGGGTATTTTCTATAAATAAATGAGGTTAATATACTTACAATACCGGTCGCCTAAACAATATTTAATAAAACTTAACAATTTGGCAACCCTAGCCTTACCCTTTGGCATCACAAACAGCTACCTTGTATCCGACAGGTTCTATGTTAAAACTCTATCTTGTATTATAAAAACTAAACTGTTACTAAAATGTTCAGGTTTTAATACACAGGTGAACTAGACCCATTTTTGTTATTACAAATTATTTATTAGATAAACTAGTCAATAATTTATTAATTTGCATTGTCATTGTTACTCATATTATACACGTGTAAATAATAATTACTAGTACCTAGACACTACAATATACATAGCACAGTACTATTCTGACTCGCACTAGGATACTGTTGGGGCTAGGATGCATTTTTCATTGCCACCCTTAACGAAGTGTACGTGCACTATACATCAAATTAATCTTCGTCCGTAAGAAAGTTTATAGCGCATTGTTTGCTATCACGTTAAATTACTAGTAAAAAATTGCCACCCTTAACGAAGTGTACGTGCACATACATGCTAGGAAACGATGTAATTAAAAAAAAATTTAATTACTTGATCGGGCGAAATTTATAGTGTCCAGTGTTTAAGTTAGTTTTTTCATAGACAGATATTAATTATTTCTCGTGAAAAAATCTTGCTACGCGCGACTATGTGCATTTATGCAGAAAAACAGTCTATTTACTCAACTTTGGACCCTAATAAATTGGGAACCAGACACTTCCATGGAGATAAATGATCGTGATGATGAGGAGATTGCGTAGTTTTCGGGAACGTTGACGACCAAAAATCACCCTGTATATAATTCTTATTTAAAAAACAGATATACATGCATATACACCCGGCAGTTTCCAAAATGTGGTAGCCAGAACTGGAAGATCACTAACAGCCAATTTCAATAACCGATCTCGTGAGATTTTTTTTGCATATTTCAGATTAAATGTTCCATTGTTTTCAAACAAAATTTAAAATTTTTATAAAAAATAATCAGAGTATTTTTATGATCTCTAGTATTGAAATTGACCCTATAGCCTTGATCCTACAGCCACATTTAACCTAGAGGGGTCAGATATAAAAAATCTGTAACAAACTTGTAAATAACTAATAATATAGCACATCATCTAAGAGAATACCCGGCCCCCTGATTACGTAAAACCAATAGCAAAGCCGAAGCCGCGCGATCGCGATAATTGAGAGTGTGCGTGCGCGCAACGAGCGCTCGGCGTCCTCCCGCGCCCCGCACCTTGCCCCGTTTAGCTTCTACATTCATAGTGCGAACGGCCAAGTGGTCAAGCGTATTCCTATTTAATATTAAAAAAATCAGCACAAGACTGAATAAAAAAAAACCTTATTATAATTGCCTCTTGGCAAAAGATTAACAATAAAATCGATTTTTTGTGACTTATATATTAAATATTGATCTAAGTACCTTTTTTCGGATTCCTGATTATAAAAATCGGTAATTAAAAAAACCAAGAATCTGTCACCTGTGGTTTATACAAAAAAACATAGCTTCCATGCAACAAAATTCTATACACTATTGAACCTCAACTACATTCAGGTATGAAGGGTATTTATCAAACCCTTAACAAAGGGTAAATAATAAAGCAGTATTGATGCAAAATAATCAATACCGTGTCGAGTGACTCGTCAAACTTGTAATTGAAATGTTGGAGGCGTGACTTTCATAAATCATAGCTCGCACGTCGATGCTAAAATGTCTTGGGCTGGATATGACATGAATTTTATATACAACCGCCCCCTGATTACGTAAAAGCAGTAGCAAAGCCGAAGCCACGCAATCGCGATAATTGAGAGTGTGTGTGTGCGCGCAATTAGCGCCCGGCGTCCTCCCGCGCCCCGCACCTCGCCCCGCGCACACACACACTCTCAATTATCGCGATCGCGCGGCTTCGGCTTTGCTGTTGGTTTTACGTAATCAGAGGGCCGATCTCTGTGACTGAACTTGAGCTATCAAGCGCGCACTGGCGACCTAGCAGCAGTGGCCGCTGCGGCCACCCAATTCACAGAAATCTATGCATTGCATCATCAGTGCGTGCAAACTAGCCTCTTGGGCTTATGCTACTAACTGACATACGAGTACAATTTCATTAACCGGTTTGAAAGATTTTTTGCATATCTCAGATTTAAATTTCAATTATTTTTCATAGAAAATTTCAAATTTGGAAAAGATCTCTACTATAGAAATTGGCCGTTAGTCGACTGTTACGGCCTGCACGAAAGGAGATGCAACTGACGTATTCTAGTGAAGCCCCGCATCAGCACGGGTCATAAGCTTTAGATAAACGTGGATATACCAAATTTACAAGTGGTATACGCCCAGCACCGGGCCCTACACCCTCTACTACTCCTCAAATCTGGTGACTCGTGATTGCAATAAAATAAATAATAGAAAATTATAAATATTCACACACTTCACAATACAATAACCTTGCCTCACACTAAGATCTCTAAGTTTTGTATCGTATGGTACATAAATACATAGATAAATAATCATAAAAACAACCATATCAATGTCGATATTCATCATTATTAATGTTTGCACATACCGAGATTCGAACCCAGGACCTATGGCGACAAAGGCAGGGTCACCTACCAATTACACCAATCGGTCGACGTAAATTATTAAAAAAATATAGTCACATCCAGTATTCTAACTGCCACCCTACAAACTTACTCCACTATGGAGGTGAAAAATGTGGAAGTCGTTGGTAATTTTTCACGTCGACTCGCGAGGTTCCCTTTCTTTCCGCGGTACAGAGTATTTGGATACAGTATAATCACTTTAATATAAAAATAATTATTTCTCATTCTTTCAGTAATTTGTATGCGCGTAAAAGTACTTTACGCTATTTTAAATATTGCGTTTATAAATATGGTCACAAAGCAAAAGTTGCTTTAAATAATAGGTACAGGTGGACATGTGATGTTGTAATTTTTAAATAATTGCACATTTGAAAAATGGACTTGCCCCTTTGATGGCTTATTACTACCTTATTTGGACACCTAATCAAATTGTAATTTTACAGATAGGTATGATTTTAATGATTTATTCTGATAAGCATAAAAATATGTCATTAAAATTCAACCATAGTAAACATCCCTATCATGCATGTAATATATGTTATCATTTTTATCATACGTAGTTGTACGTACAGGCTATTTCTGTAAGGTTAGTCAACTTTGGTAAAAACTAGCCAATAACATAGAGCAATAAGATGTAGACAAAGAGTGCTTATGTCATACTAACTATTTCGATGCATCATTAGACTTTTCGGTGCCTCACAATTCCAGTCCTTGACACTTAGATTCTATTAGTGTAATGTACTACATTACTTTCATTACCGTGTTGACAACATAGTCCAAAATACAAACTGCGGTTACCAACCCGCCTGCCCAGCGCGGTGACTATGGGCAAATACCCAACATGGCAGTCTTGCGGCGTGCCCTGGGGGAGGCCTACGTCCAGCAGTGGACTGCAATAGGCCGATGATGATGATGATGACTACATTATTAATGTATTGTAACGTATAGTAATGCAGTCTAAGTGTCAAGTACTGGAATTGTGAGGCATCGAAAAGTCTAATGATGCATCGAAAAGTCTAATGGTGCATCGAATCTTATTCCTCTATGCCAATAATGAGCTTGTGTTACGTTTTTTTTTGATACTATACTTAACAATGGACTCAAATTAGATCTCAATCATTTTAAATATAAAAATGAATATATCCAATGTGTTAGATAAATGAAACTAAATTTTTAGGCGTTATGATTGACGAAAACTGCAATTGGAAATCACAAATAAATACGACTCGGGATAAACTTAACCGGTATACGTACGTCTTAAGTAGATTGCGGAAAGTAGCTGCACTTTCAACTACTCTATCAGCGTATTATGGATATGTGGCATCCATACTCCGATACGGACTCTTGTTATGGGGTACTTCTACAGATATAGATCTTGCATTTAAATGCGGGCTTATTATTATTATCTTATTATTATTATTATTAGTAAAATATTCAGAATCATGAGAGCTAAATAGAATCATATTGCCATATTTAGCATATCCAGTCGACTCTTACGACATACAAAGAAGGAGATTTAGCTGTTATATGTAACTAGGTGGAACAGATGATGTATTCTAGGTCGTGTACTGATACGGGGCTTCACTAGAAGATTTAAAATGCTTTAACAATTTTATACTCTCATATTAGTCTATAGTTTCATACCTATAGATCTATAGAGTAGCATTTCAAGAAAAAAATATTGTACCACTGTATTTCTACTCTGTATATCTACAACTAATGTAGCTCCGGTTGTTTGTCCGTCATCCATTGTGAGCGCGGGATTGGTTGAGGATTTCTGTTGATATGTTATTTTGTACTCTCAGTGTGTTTTATTGGGGTAAGAGTGATTATGTAGAGGAAACACTATGAGTTCGGGTGGTTCATTAAAGACATGAAGATGCTTAAGGCAGCCTATGTGCGCGCCGTATGGACCTATCACTTTGCCTCCTATTGTAGTCTTGTCACTTTGCAATGGCGATACTATTTCCTAATTAATATAAGATTGCTTAACATCACATAACCTGACACTTAGAGCACTGACACGCGGAATGCGGGGGTCGTGGGTTCGATTCCCACCCGGGTGAGGAATTTTTTCCATTTCTTTATTAGTAATTTTATCACATAACCTATTTACAGTCCACTGCTGGATGTAGGGTTTTTTTTGCTCATAGTCACCACGCTGGACAGGCGGCAATGTGATTTTCCTACTAATTTCGTATAAGTGTTATCCGAAAAATATTTCAAATTATGCTCGATTTTCGGTATGAGATGAGGTATCTGCACTAATATCAGTATTATCCATGGTATACAGGAAATTCAGCCTGCTCCTTTATTAAGATTCTCGTCTATCTATTAACAGGAAATTTAACAGGGCAGAAATTATCAGACTTATTGCCAAATGACGGTAAGCGAGCGTACAAAAGCTTTGAAGTCAGTCTCTCCGCGAAAATTCAAATTACTGCGTGTTATACTGTAAATTGCGTAAGGGCTGTTTCAGGTGATATTATTGTACGCACGATCAGGACAGGACAATTCTCGAAAAGTCTGGAGTTGGAACGAAGCCGAAACGAAACTGTTATAGACGCTCAGAACAAAGCAATGATTCGGCATGAGTGTGGTACTAGGTCAGTATCCATTAGTAAATATGAGGTCCCCAGAGTAAATAATTATTATGGTGACAGATCACTAAAGAACGTTTACCGTGTATTTTAAATAGTTTATCCGAAAACATCAGACTGGAACCGCGATGGGCATAACCATTTAAGAATTTATTAGAGACACTTGAATCCTCCTAATATTTAATCCTTAATTTTAATTAAGATTTCATTAATTTAAGTAGTTGCAAGGTATTGTAAAACAATTGTATAATTTTAAAGTTAATAAATAAATAAAATAAAACTATTACATACTTTACGGTGACTGTACTTAGAGACATTTCAGCACGAGACAGATATTTGATTTTATTCTGTCAATCACGCGACCGATGCGTGCTAAAATATACCTTAATACTCAAGCGGTAAGTATATATTGCTTTCACCGCGATTCGTTAACGGTTCGTTAGTGGTTGCGTTTCGGCTCAAAAAATTTCCAGAATTGCCCCCCAGAGACGGTATTATTTTTGGTGTATATTTAGATCTAGGTGGGGCTCAAATGGGGGAGGCCTTTGCCCAGCAGTGGGATATTAAAAAAAAATTATGTAGGTGTTTTGATAATGTGGCATCGCTTGGCTTCGACGTTCGTTATCGCAACACTAGCACTAATAGCAGTTAGAATTTATCACGTGACTTAACGAACGCGCGAAGATGAAAGCTTCCTATTTGAGCAAACTGACACCTGACGAATCTCTGTAGATTCCATCCACTAAAATGATTGACTTTATCTTATGCCTTCTTTCAGCTATTTCTCAGTCGCCATTTTACATTGTATTAGTTTCCTTTCTTTGCTACCTTGTCGCTTTTGGCGCTAGTGTATTAGCATAAACGAAGAGCTAACGATAGGCTTCGGTAATCCGAATTTTTAAGCTGTTCGAACATTATCGGCGCTAATTTTACGTAATAACTCTGCCGATTCCTATTAATACCAGCACCCGTATGATGAATTTGGTGAGAGCGAGATGTCCCTATGTATATTTAGATCTTTTAAAGTACACAATGGATTTAGATGCGGTTTTATAAAGTAGATAAGTACGGGTGCCATGTGCGAAGCCGAGGCGGGCCTCTAGTCTATGTACAAAAATAGATGCCTCGTCCTCCATACACAAAAACTCTAGCATGTTATCACGTTCTAAACGTATCCACCTAAGTATACGACATTACCGCCACCTCGCGGCGACACGGGTAATCACCGTAAATAATTATCACTTAGGAGACAAAGAGGTTCGCGCGGCAATTTCGCGAGATTTTAGGGAAAATGTATTAGGTTAAACAATTTACTTAGTTCGCGTTGTATTTTCAGATTATTTTTGTATATAAGCGAAGTTTTTTTACAGTATATTAGTTATAGAATTTTTATATGCCTACATTAGAGATTCTTAAGGAGAGTTTAGCGTCAGACAGGTAGTCAGTTATGAAAAAAACAAACTTTAAACCTTTATAAAGAAATGCAAACGACAATATGATTGGATATAAGTAGAAAAAGCTTCAGGTTGCAAAATAGAATAGTTACTTTTGAAAATAAGTAACATAATTGGACATACTCTCATTATCTATTGTAAAAAAAATATGCTTAGGAATAGCATGGAAGGATAGGACAATGATCCAAATTTACTATTAATGTTAATTAATGGTTAGAGCGAAAGCACGGTTTGCGAGTGTTCGTGAGTTCAAATCTCACTCGGATGAAGAATTTTTTCATATTCCGATTAATATTTTACTATTAATATATATGCGTGCCTATCGACTCCCTAGGTCACAAATTATACGTTTCTAAATATAAATAACACTTATAACACCACGGCTAGATAACCATCCAAATACGCAACATTACCTGCTATGCTTAACATGTGTTATCGCTACTCGACATACCGGTGACACTTTATTATACGAGGTCAATGGAAAATCCGAAGCCTTCACCCCCCTTTACACCCCTATTATTTATGTATGACTTATTATTATTATCGCTCGTCGTTTTTTCGTTTGTTTATACGTTGAAAAGCAGCAATGGATGTAATTTTTTACATTGCTGGTGTTGTTTCTTTTTATTGTTTGTAAAATGAAAATGTGAGTAATACATTATATAAGAAAAAACTTTAAAAACGC
The DNA here is from genome assembly GCA_014607495.2 of Carposina sasakii. Taxonomy (NCBI): domain Eukaryota; kingdom Metazoa; phylum Arthropoda; class Insecta; order Lepidoptera; family Carposinidae; genus Carposina; species Carposina sasakii. The sequence goes on along the minus strand of CP053175.1, from coordinate 4,164,559 downwards.
CTAAAGATAAGTGCGAAAATAGCTTTCCGTACTTTTTGTATAACATAATGGCAGAGTAGTTCGTGATGTTTATTATACCTACCTAACCACAGAAAGCATGTCCTGAAAAAAAAATGCACTCATATTGAAATTATATTATAGACTAGTGGATGCCCGCGACTCCGTCCGCGTGGACTACAGAAAAAAAAACAAAATATCGAAATTATCCGGGATAAAAAGGGTAGCCTATATGTTAAGTGGGACCTGTCACAATATATTCCTGAAAACTGCATCAAAATCGGTTCAGCCGTTTCCGAGATTAGCGTGCACAAACGCACAGACAAACCGACAAACAGACAAACATTCCAAAAATCATCGTTTTGGGTTCTATTGCGTTGATAAAGGTCTCCTATAATATTTTTTCTCATATATGTTCCATGTACAGACAGCGATCCGTTATATTTTTATTATATGTATAGATAGATAATATCTGGATTTCCGTATTTGATTGCAAGTGGGCCTAGCCGGAAAATAAAAACCAAAGAAACCCATAAGAGTAAACTACCCCATAACCCAACCCCTACAACGGCGAGGGTGTCATATGATATGATAATGGCGTGTGAGAAAGGGTTGAATATTAGACCTTTTAACATTTCGGCTTTTTTCAGCCCTCCTCCCAGCGGATGCTTTAAATTGGTAATTACGAGATTTATAGGATTCCACCCTTCTGACGAAAATGTTATTAAGTGGGTTATGTATGTAGATGATGAATATGTTATTTTTAATTAATGTTAACGAGTTCTTTTTTTATAGAGATTAGATAGAATGTTTATAAAAATGTAGGTTGTATCACAATGTTCAGAACAAGTGATAATTTGACCAAACTGTGGTCAAATCAAAAGATTGGGTAATTATTTGCGCAGTCATACATACTTATATAAATATACACATGCCTCTGTTCCCAGAACGGAATAATCAGAACCGTATAATCACGTTTATCAAAGCTGGACCAGAAATAAGATTAGTAACAAGTTTCTACTCATCATCTAAGAGAATACCTCTGAGTTGCATCTTATGATCTTACGATATGTACTGAAGGAGATGCAGTAGATGTATTCTAGTAAAACTCGCATCATGACACAAATATATAACATCGGTGTAACTAATTAGCAACGACCATCGAACTTTAAATCCAATAAAACCGCGTTCAAAATAGATAAAAAGAGATAAAAAAAACCTTAATTACTCGGGATGTGAATTTCCCTTAAAGCACCCTTCTCATTGACACACTGACAAACGGTAAACTATAGAAATATTCTAACACCATATTTATCAAAAATTCGTTAACGGGGAAGAAACTGACGTTCAGTTACGCCAGGTAGAACACATTACAAAATAATGTCCTTAACATAAATGTAATTAGATGTAAGCTTTACCCCTTGTTTTTATACAACCATTTATGGCTGTCTCTAAATAAATAAATATATAAAAAAAAACAAGAAACCTAAGGAAATTATTAGAAAATAAAGAGATAATTTATCTGTTTATATATATCTAAGTGTTTTAACAAGAAATAAATACACAGCGCCCTCTGTTGAAAAGTTTCTAGTAATCTTTCCCAATTAATCAAAATATTTTTATAGCTACATACTGTACAAAATTAAATTTTTTATAATTGTATAAACTATTATGAAATGGCACTCCGATCAAATTAAGGTAAAACTGCTTGTCAATGGCTTCTGAAGTCTCACATCAATCGTGATACAATAAATATAATTGGTTGCGTAACCACTGGTGTCCTATTGAGTGATCACCTTAATGGTCTTTTAGCATATGTGCTTAATCGCGAATCAGGGTTGAATAACTTTTTTGTAAAACCGGCAATTTTATTTTTAATTGCTCAGTTGGTTTACTCGTACATATTCTGCCTTATCCAATTTCTATATTACTAATATATATACGATATCCTGTGCTGATGCGGGTTTTCACTAGAGCACAGCTGCATCTCTTTCCGTGCACGTCCTAAGAGTCGACTAAAGAACTCAGGAGTTTTCTCTCAGGCGGCGACCTAGCAACTTGTCACTTATCTTTTATATCTGCACAATTAGCAAGACCTGCGCAACACGATATGATAAAGAGATTTATCGACATTTAGCCTGTCAAAATACGATAAATATAGCCGCCGAGTAGAATTTTGCATAGAGACGATACGATATCGTAGGATACGATATCCACCATCCGTGGACATGCTAGGGGGGCTGGTCCCGTTATGCTAAACATGGCTGCATTGTTCAATTTTCGCTGTAGCATTGCTATTACTTTGCTTTTGCAAATTACTCGTATGTAATTAGCCCACTGGAATGAGAAGATCCGTAGACGAATGAAAGTCTAAGTGAAGTTTTGACCAAGGCACCACCAGCACAAGTAAATATTTCAAGAATCAGCTCTAAAAATTCAAATACATTTGACAGTTCATTAACCCCCCTTGTTAAAAACAAGATATGGCAAGTTCGGAGGTAATAAGGTTTTTTTTGCGTTTCCAATAAAGGTCTCAAACGTTGTAACGCTGACCCGCCTCTAGAATTAGGTCAGGCAGAGAAAAGGGAATTATATAGAGCTGTAAGATTATAACTTTTAAGTTTCTATTTAACTAGATGTCGCTTGCCACTGCTTAGACTATGGAAATAATCTTGCTTTAAATGAATACGTACATTACACACACGCCTGTGTTACACAAATAGGGTAGGCAGAACTGCAAGGTTATAAAAGCAATCCCACAGCTACGTTTTGCATAGCGGGAATAGATGTCAAGGATCAGCGACAAGTTGCTAGCTTATCACCTGAGTGAATGCCCGAGTTCCCTAGTCGACTCTAACAACATACACGGATGGAAATGCAACTGTCATATTCTAGTGAAACCCCGCATTAGCATAGATTTAAATGAATCCCTAAATTTATTTCTTTGCTAGCTCTCAAACTAACAGGGATAAGAGCTGACAGTGGTCAAAGAATTATTATTTCTCGATTGAATCGCTAGAGGTTCGTCACTGACACGTATGCTCCAATAGGAAGCTTTCATTTTCATGTTACGTTCTTCAGATTACTTCCAATATGACATCAGCGAAAAAAACCAGTGTGCTCACATCCTTTTTTATTTTTTTTTATTTAACAGCTCCATATAGATCCAATACAAAAGATCCGCTTCGCAATTACGAATTTCGGAAAGGTACACAGATGGCTAAAGAAATAGAATAATTTAATTCTTACCGGTTTTTGACCTTTGCCCGTAGGTTCGGAAATAAATCCGAATTGAATTACTCGTACGGTCATGGAATTCAATTACAGATTGTTCGATATGTGATTTTTAATACGGAACTTTAGTAATATCCTACTAATATTATAAACGCGAAAGGTTGTAAGTATGGATGGATGGATGGATGGATGTATGTTACTCTTTTACGTAAAAACGGGTAGAGCGATTTTGATAAAATTTTGAATGGAGTTAGGTGACACCCTGGATTAAAACATAGGCTACTTTTTATCCTGGGAAAATATTTTTATTGAGGATAAGTTTGACATCATGTTTTTTCTACAGTACATGCGGACGAAGTGGCGGGCGTCCACTAGTTCAAAATAAATAGAATACATACTTTATTGATTCTCTTTGTGTCATATAAGCGTGCTGTCGAGCTTCCATAAGTACCTATAGTACACTCTGTTTCCTGATAGCGCTAGCTGCCAAAAATTACAAAAAAAAGCTGAAAGTTTCGTGTGTCAGGTTTTAAACAAAGTCTAAACAGCATAATATGATGGCTAAAAACGTTTTTGTAATAGAGATTTTTTAAATCGCGCGTTTAACAGCCGTCTCACTGTTTTGTAATAGGTACTCAGGGCCGTCACTGTTAATATTCACTGCTGGGCTTAGCATACGAGTAGACCTGACCTAGAGCTTTCTTTGTTATTTGACATTAATATCGGGACAAGAGGCAGAGTGTCTGTACCTAGGCACGGTTCGGTACGACACGCATACTTTACACCGGTCGCGATAGGGCCCATTTAAAATATATAAAAATAATTCAAACTAATAATCTATAAAGGCATGCTTAGCTCAAACATCTTCTATCAAGTCACTGGATATCGGAACCGAAAACCCTTAAAACTTGTTTCAAATTGAAAACAAAGCCAACATTTGTCAAGGGGTGCAAAAATCTTTTTATGAAAAGAAATGGGGCCCGACCATAAAAGTCTTAGCTGATTAAGTTCTCTACTGAAAAAAGGTGAAAAGATGTTTTTTTTTCAGCGAAAATTACTTGGCTCGTTTCTCTCTTGTCTTGCTTTGTCCAGATTTTTCAGGGTTCAGCAGGGATTTGTTCAGGTGGAAAAACGTTTCGTAATTGTTTTTAATTTGGAAAGAGTTATATTTTTTATTATTTAATTTTAACTTGAATTTCTTGTAAATAAAAATGAATTGTTTTTTTTACTTAAACGGAAATTCGCTTCTAGGCTAACCTTGGTTAACCTCGCCAAAAACTTCATGTGAATTTATATTTGGCTGTAAAAGTGTTGAATAGTACATATTTTTCTATGCAGCGTCTAATAAAAGGGGTGTATAAAACGAAATGTTATACAAACAGCCTACTATTAAGAAGAAACCAATTCCTTTGAGGCTAGAAGTTAAGTTACTACCTTCTGATCTAACGGCCAGTTGCAATACTAGAAATTAATACTTAGCTACTGATCAAATAATTTACTTTTAATCTCTAATACTGCAATTATAGCTTGGATCTCATACCTCCCGAACCCTCTAACCTTATCATTTCACGCGTACAGTACACTTTCGAGATTACTAATGGAGGTGATTTCTGTTCTTTTGTCCATTTTTTCAACAGTCCACCTCATAAATTCGGTGTGCAGTCATTTTTCATAATTGTCGGCTAACGGCAGTCATTCTGGACTGCTTTGTTTTACGGAATTATTAAAAGGCCAGGTCTCTGTTATCGGAGTGTGATTTGAGTTTGAAATATGAGTGGCGGTTTTTGGGTGTCGTTTTAACTGTCTTTTTGGTTATGATATAAATGGTGCTGGACCTAAGTACCTACTGTTAGTTAATTGTGTGATTTAATTTCTATAACTATATGTAACATCGTATAATAATGTTGTAGAACTGAAATAACTAAATTTACACAAAATTAAATAGGTATATTTACAAAGTTGCCTCTACTTTGTGGGTGCCCAGAATGCTGGCAGTTTTACCTTCCTCTTTAAATGGCAATGCAAATTTTTGCGCTAAATCACTTTGGGATATAATATAATATATTAATTTGATATTGATAGTAATTCATAAACATTTATTAAATGTTTTATGGTACATAAGGAGTAGACATTAGAATGTAGGTAATTTCTTATATTGTGACCCCATAAATAAGGAGTAGACTTTATTTACTGAATTTCTGATATTGAACAGACAACTAGCCTTAAATTTCAGAGCTATAAAACAATTTCTCCATTTGTAGTTTTTAAACAACAACAGGTTCCAATAAGCGCACGGTAAAGACAAAACCATTTAGTACGGTCGGACACTAAACCGACACAATAAAGAACAACTCACACAAAATCAACTAAAACATTTGAACTAGGTCATGGATTATGCTTAGAAGACTTGTCACTATGAGTTTTTGTACGATAAATACCTAATTGTTTTGAAGGTGCTCTACGGTTCTTAAAAGGAGTGGAATAGTAGATTTGCAAATGACTTCATCTATATTGAAGTATGTATGTATCTAACTTAAATGACTTTTGAATATTGCTTAGAAGACTTGTCACTATGACTTTTGGTACGATAAATACCTAATATGCATGAAATTTTTTATTTTTATTTTATATTCTACATAAAAAATGAATAAAGTTTGCCCTTGGAATGGCATGTCTAACTTTAACCGTTTTGGATTTACAGCAATTCAAAAATACGAGCCGCCAAAATGCTTTTGAAACGCTCCGTTTGCTCCATACTAAAATGGCAAAGACTTTGACGTCATAGTAGACAACTGTCTCAAATTACTATGGGGAAAAAATGCAATCTTATTTTATAAACGTAATATTTTATATTTTGTGTATTGTTGTCAATAAAAATTGGTTATTAATAGGTGCAGATATTAATAAAGTATTTATTAAATCAATGAGACAATTCAAAATATAGGTAAAATTGTATGTTTTTACTCCTTTTATGTTATAAATTTTTTTCGTTAAATTTTTCAAACTCCTGTAACTTTGGTATTTACTAACCGATTGATGTTATTTTAGCGCTATTCGGTTTGTATTTGTAATATCTTTCAAATAAAATATAGCAAATCTGTTTTCGTGTCAGACGCATATTCCTTATTGCTTAGGAGGTGCATGTCTACGGTTTTTAAAAGGAGTGGAAAATTAGATTTATAAATGACTTCAACTATATTGGAGTAGTTATCTAACTTATTAATATTATTATTGAATATTAATATTGAAGTTGAATTTAAGACATTCAACATAATAATTCAAAGCGCAGTCATGGCATATCATTTCCTTAAATACTTTTTAAAGGATGAAGGACCATCTTTTTACGTACGTACCCAAATAAGCAAGATGCACTGTCAACAATTTAACCACAACGAAGAAAGTGAGCTATCTAAAAATCTCTAATCTATGCACATAGCTCAGGAAATTAAAAACTCCGTCGGCCCACTTTAACGTGTTGTTTCTTGTTCGTTCGATAGCAGAAAGCAATAGACATTGATGGTTTAGAAATATTGAAAATTGATCTTCAGTGTAAGAAAAATATGCCTTAATAGACTCTGTTATCATACCAGAGAGAAATGGCGTCAGGCAGACAGCCGGCCGTAAAAAGAACCTTGGTAATATTAGTATCGAAATAAAGCATATTGCGCCGATCCCATGAATAATGAGATAAGGGCAGGAACATGACGATGAGCCCCTTTTATCAAGTTCCTGCTTCATTTACTTAGAGAGGGAGAAACATGCATTTCTCTTCCATTATCTTTATTAACAATCATCTACTTGATCCCATGCCTCAAGCTTGTCCTATGGGGTGTCGGCAGAATAGTAGTACCCCATGTCTACCCGTGGGTATCTAAAGAGGCAAGAGGCCTTGTGGCGTGCCCAGGGGGAGGCCTACGTCCAGCAGTGAACTGCAACAGGCTGATGTGTATGTATATGTCGTGGCCATATTGTTAAATTGATCATTTCATGAAATGGTCGAGCATTTCATGAAGTGGTCGCATTTCATGAAGTGGCCAATTCAATTTGACCAGATCGTTAAATCGTCTACATTTCACGATTTTGTCATCCACGTTTGGCCAAATCGTATTAACAGGGTGTCCATAAAATCCGAATGTGGTAAGAGCTTATATAAATAATATATACCGTACACCATATATAAGTATACCATAAGGTATGATGGTATGATTTTTTTTGCTATTATTTATGTGATATTTTCACAATATAATATTTAAAAACATAAAAGACTTTACAAAAGCGATTCGCATCTGGCACATCGCCGGACGCTGCCTGGGCACGCTCGCTCCGCTCGCTCGGCTCGTGCGTCATTTGTCATAGTCTAACCTAACCTAACCTATCGTAATCTAAGGTTTTTGTTTAACAATATTATTATAAACCACCATTAAGTCTAATATACATTATACAATATAACACACTATCCGTGAACTTCTTCTGCATAGTCACCTTACTCTCTTTAATTTGTTTTATAACCTAAAAAGAAAAATCCGCCATCTTCACACATAAATAAAACGCGCGCAGCGCCTCTACCGGTGATTCATGTAACTATTTTACGATATGATCAATAATCTTGACCACTTCATGAAATGATCGGGCGTTTAGTTGCCCATATCGAGAAACGATTTTTATCATCGATCTGCCCAAACCATATCATGATTTGGCCAATAGACAGTTGAACTTTTCATGAAATGCGACCATTTCATGAAATGCTCGACCATTTCATGAAATGATCAATTCTACGATATGGCCACGACATATATACTCCATCCGAAGACATAATCAATCTTTTCTTGCAGTTATGGCTAAGGCTGATGGCGAACGCTGACGTGCGTTGACGGTTGGCGCTGATGGGTCAATTTGTACGGCCGTCAGCGCTGATCGGTCCGGCGCGACTCAAAAACGCTACCTGTAACTACATACAAATTTACTTCATCAGCGCCAACCGTCAGCGCACGTCAGCGTGACTCTAAAATCGGCCTAACAATATAATGTAAAACAATATTTGAAGTGCCTTCCTATTTAACACATATCTGTAACCTTACGATATCAATGGATTACTATTGTGTTTAAATGTTGGTTATTCTAGGAACGTAGTTCAGTTCGAGTTCATATAGTAATGACTAGTTGCATGAAGTATTTGTATATAACTTTTGTAATACGAAAACGTCAATATCACAAAGAAAAGTTTAATGTGGGTTGCATCGAGGTTGTAAACTTGTATTAGATTTTTCCTATATGCGAGTGGAGAGTTACAGTGGAGAGACATACATTATAGTCACGCCCATTATCCCCCAAACAGTTTGGGCAGTAGTGTACAAATTGCACATGCACTTTTCACTAGTTGGCCCATTAAGTTCCACGTGGTAAGGGGTGATACCACCGCCGCTTTTTGGGCACAAACACAACAATCTGGGTACCGGTAACGAAATTAATGAAGTAACTTGAAATTTCGCATTGCAAAATCAGGTATCAGTGGTATAACTTAAATGTACTCTACAGGGTGTAACAAAAAGGGTGTGTTAAGCGAAAAGCTATGTCAATAGCCCACTGTAGAGACAACCTATCCACAAAATTTGAGACCCGAAATCACATGTTTATTTTTCCCGATAGTATGGAGAATTTTTAAATATCTCAGGAATTTTCATACAATCTTGAAAAATAAAAATGTGATTTCGAGTCTCAAATTTTGGAAATAGGTTCTCTATAGTGGGCTATTTACATAGCTTTTCGCTTAACATACCCTTTCTGTTACACCCTGTATAATATTAATTTTGCCTATACGTACTACCTATTTAAACATTTACCATATGGATTCGCTGGTTAAAGTAACAAATTATTGCGCTAAAGAGTAAGAAACATCCAAACATCTTCACATTTTCAGATGTTTTGTTTCAGGAGTTGTGCTCGAAAAGCGGAGGTGGGCTCACGTAAAATTGAAACGATTATTACTTAAGGGCCGATTATTCCAATCGTCAGATAGCCTATCAGAAGAATAAAGTTGATGCTGTCTTTCTCTAAAACTTGATCGTGATAGAGACAGCATTACATTATTCATCAAATAGGCCATTGTTTGGATAAATCAGCCCTAAGAAACACAAACGCTAACAACACTTAAATTAATGCACATCAACATGCATGTTTTGACGTGAAACGTCTTTAAAATCGCGCCGACACATACGGGTACCAGGTTTAAAAACTGGACCGTAACGAAAAGGTCGATATCATCGTCACGCTTAATAATTAAAAAACTTTATTGGCAGCATCTTAGAAACAAAAATGTGGTGTAAATATTTCACTTATATAGTCAGCTCGCTGTTATGACATTGAGTTCGTGTCGGGGTCAAGCGGGGGGGCGGGGGAGGGATACTGCGATAACAAGTGTGCGAAACCGGCGCTCGCGCTAACGTGTTTCTATTCAGTGTAACTCGTGACTCCGACTTTATAGCGTGGTGAAAATTCTTTCGTGTGTTTGAAGACAAGTTTATTTGAACCGATTGATTTATACGGAAAATAAGTGCAATTTGGACACAACAGTATTTATATGCTATAACAGACCAATATTATAGCTGAAGAGTTTGTTTGTTTGTTTTAACATAAAATGAACCTCTAACAAAAATCATTGCACAAACTATACAGTGATAAAAATTTATTGTAAATAATATTTACCAAGGAAGGCTACAGTCTATAAACAACCTGCCCGGCTTCGCACGGGTACAACACATAGCCCCCTCTTTACGCGGACGAAGTCGTGGGCGGCTGCTATTTAAAAAACCAAAAGTGAAATAAAAATAAAAAATTTGCTATGTATTTTAATTACGTACCTGTTCTTTTTTTATTAAAATACTTAAAACAGCGTCCATCTTGTTTTCATTTCAATCTTTTACTATAAAAGCGATTCGCTAACATGGTTAGACGTTTCACGTTAAAACCAACGGCCGTGTTCGCCCCGTGAATGACACAGCAATTTTTAATAGTTTTTTTTTCTTCTACTGCAACCTAAAGCCAGCAAGACAACCAACGGGATAAATTGAGATGGCACCACTTGTATATGCAAACGTAGGAAGGACAAAATACGCGTGTGTATAATTTAAGATCGTCATTATATGCTGTGTTGGGCTATCCTATATCTTTACAGAACACAAAACAGAGATGGCAGCAAATATGTGCAACAGGTAGCACGCCCAATGAGGTGTCATTCACCAAAAGAAAGAAAAACCCTTGTCACCTGCTTTATGAGAATACTAATAATAATCTTTCCGATCAGTCAAAGCAGCTAATCTCTACGGAGATTACCCAGGTGCAGAGGAGATATAGTACACAAGTGTATGCGCAAACATATATCCATTCTCTATTCAGTCACTCGAGGACAGTAGTCCGATGGGGATAAACCGACAGCTACCCGACACTGGAGATAGATTAGGTGCCCGGATCTCAATAGGGTACAATTTATGTGTGAGATACGTGATAAGTAACATAATTTACAACATTAATATCCGTACATTAAATAAATGCATTGGGACAGGCCCTAGACCGAGTTCGAACTTATAAATACAAAAGCACATTATATCTGGCAAGGTGACGAGTTGACCTATTATGCACACTTCACAGTCGAGATAACGTGTGGAAAACTCGCTTTTCGTTAGACTAGGGATTATAACAAGCGCTGTTACCACCTCCTCTGTGTTTTTACTTCATGATCGCAGTCGACTGCAGTTGGACAAGGGTATCTAATCTACAGTAGTATTAACTTACATTCCTTCTGTTACACCATCACGTTCTCATTCCGTTACGCTTTCTAAAATATGAAATAGTAGTATATAGTCACGCTGTGATAGCCTAGTGGTTAAATGTGTGCCTTTAGATAGGAAGCCATGGGTTCGATCCCAATCACGGGCCTGTACTAAAAAAAATATTTCATTTACGGATTTTTTAAAAATTACCCGAGGAGGATTGGTATTGGATTTGGATAAAAATATCGTCGTCTTTACAAAAAAAATTATTTATAAAATAAACTACCTATAGACGTAAGTAATTGTAATATTAAATGTTGTATACGTCGTATAGTAGTAGTTCTACAAGTATCCTGCGTGGCATTGAAGATACGTGGTCTACAAAATAGTCGTTTAAAGAACCAGTTGTAACAACGGTGTAACAGACAGTCCCAGGTGCCCCGTTTCATTAGGCCAGGCCCATGTTATAACTATTAAATGCATAATAAGCCAGACATCTTATAGTATATTAACTTAGCTCTTACTTGGGAATCACTTGGGAAGTTCTTAGTAGTTTTATAATAGGGATTGTAAAGTTAGCGCTCGCTTTTCAGTAGCATTGTTAACATTTTCTAAATTATACCTTTTAAACACATTGTCTGATGACATACGGCAGGAAACAAATAGAAATAAGTTTTAAAATAAGGTATATAAAAAAAAAATATGTCTACATTTAACTGAAAATTAGATTAGATAATAAGAAGCAATAAGAAGAACTTCCAATGTAACAATAATATAAGATACTTGATCCCGCAGACAAACTGTTTCAACAGTTTTGTGGGACTTCAATTTAGAAATAAGTTTTACATTGTATTTATAATAATAATAATACATAAAGAAAATAAAAAATGTGCTGATGCGATTAGAATACATCAGCTGCATCTCAATCCGTGCATGTTGTACGACTAAGGAACTCATGGGCGTTCCGTCGGACGAAGAGCTTGTCTCTCAGTGACCTTTTACATCTGACTCTGCTGTGCTTAAAGTAGGATTCTGGTAATCCTGCAGTATTCTGGCTACTCATTTTGGGAATACACATGTATGTAACGTGGGAACTATGCCCATACAGCCATTATCTTTAGTAAACATCACTTTATGGACACATTCACAAGTAAATTTAGATTTTCAAAAGTTTTTAAGTACATATTTTATTGCACTGTTTTATTTATATATTTTGCATGTTATTACTTACATATTTCATTTAACTTATGGATATGTACATATATTTATAAATTATAATCTGTAACTCATGTATGTATGTATATTCTATAGGTACCTTCCATAACGTCAGCTCCTAATTGGTCCCTTTTGAAAACCAGCGCTGCTTGCAAGGTAGGCACGCCTATTTCTACCCTATTTCTATTGTCCTTTTCTATGTTACTTCTGTCCGTGTATGTGTAATTTTCAAATAAAAATCTATTCTATTCTATTCTATGTATTTGCATGTGTTCATACAAAATTCGAATCAGGTATAAAAATTCTAGTTATCCGCCTGAGAGAACGTCCCTATGTTTCGTAGTTGACTCTTACAACATCCACCGAAGGAGATGCAGCTGAAATATTCTAGTAAAGCTCCGCATCAACTCAGAACATGCTCGATCTTAATTATGCAAAATCTGCGCAAAATGAAAACTATTCTAAAATTTACTCCAAGCGAAATTTCATAGAGTTTCCAATGCATAAACCATAAATATGGTAAAACATATTGTCCCGCGTGTGTGATATATCATACAGATTGTATCACGATATCATAGTTCGCGTGCCTTTAACCAATTTTAAGGCTTTAAGCTTACCCTGGAAAGATTAAAGTAAGATTTTATAGCTCAGTCGCCATTTTGTGTTGAATAAAGCCTTTGATAACGGCCGAAATTGAAATAAAATATACACATTTTTCGGGTAACTTTAATTTTTGTTTTGTTTTTTTCAAGTAACGGTGGCTTTACACGCATTTTTGTGAAAAGTTTAAAAAAAAAGAGGATATTTTATTTTATTAGTGATGGAAATGATAGATTATTTTATTTCAAATTTGAAAATTTCAAATTGTAGGTATACATAAAAGCAATTGTATATAAAATCTGAGATACACAATAAAATGGCTCAATACAAGATCGGTTATTGCAGTTAAGTGAAAAATTATTATGACATCACTAATTCACACTATAATTAATTCTTGGTTATCATGGATTGATTTTTAACACATGGCTAGGAACATAATAATATGAACATTAAACAAATTACGAGTGAGTAAGATAGAAAATATTACTTGCACTTTGGTCATCATACTTGGGACTGCCCAAGTATGATGACCGATTGGTGTAGTTGGTAGTGTCCCTGCCTGCGATGCTATAGGTCCTGGGTTTGAATCCCGGTAGGTGCAAACATTGATATGATGATGATGAATATCAATGTTTGTTTCCAAGTCATGGATGTTTCTATACTTATCTATGTATTTATATACCGTTGCTTAGTACCCACAACACAAGATCTTAGTGTGGGACTAGGTCAATGTGTTGTGAAATGTGTAAAAAAAGTAGGAAAATTAAAGCTAGTCGGAACAAATATACATACAGTGTAATGTTCTACTATGATAGATAATGTACGAGTAATTCTGTAATGACCTAGGTAATAAAATGTATTGCATAGTAAAATAACATGCACCTGTCAATAATTATCTTAAATACTAAATAACAACGAAGGATAAATCTTATTATTGTCCTAATGAACCTTGAATGGAATGGAATGGAATGCTCAACAATGAAATAGTAATAACTTAGTCTCGTATAATAATTATGGTACAGCTGAAAATTACGGTTAAGCAAGTCTAAGGTTCTGTGCTGATGCAGAGTTGTTTCACTAGAATACGTTAGCTGTTTCTCCTTCCGTGCATGTCCTTTGCCTGAGAATTCTATGGGCTATTTCATTGGTAGAAAACTCTCATTAGGACCTCTTCACCTTCACTGGTGTTAATAATATACAAAGATTATAAAAGAACAACAACATTAATATAAATAATTAGATCATAGTAATATATTAACTCATGAATCCACTTAAGTTGTATTTAGTTTTAAAACCTTTTAACTAAGTAAACAAATAAATTTAATAGAAAAAATTGGTTGTTTTGAAGAAATCTCTGTTAGAGATAAGTACGCCTTTGTACATTATCTTTTAAATTATTTTATTTTGTGTTTTTTTTTCTGTGTACAATAAAGAATTATGAATCAATCTGGAAAGAATCATCAATACTCGTTATTGAAGTTTACACCTACCAAACAGAACCTAGGACCAATATCGTGTCAGGCCGCATCACTACCAACATCGCTAAACGGTTTTAACATATTTTTTTTATACTGTTATGAAACTAGTCTGTGGACCAAAGTTATGAGTGAAACTACAAATTAAATGACAACAATGCCTCTCTGAGGTAAATAGTAAATCACTTGGATTTAATCTCACCAGTATGTGGAGTATTCAGATTGCAGTAATATGTCTTAAGATGGTGTTAAACGGGCTATAATGTTTCAGCAATTATGTAGCTATAGTAGCTTGGCTGATTCGGCTACATTTTGATTTTAGTGACAGATAGCCGTGTTGTTACTTTAAAATATTGTTTAGCCTATAGTAGTCTAACGGCCGGTTTCTCAAACACTATCCAACTGCTGACTGTCGATTTGGTCTATTTCCATTGATTTACAATGTCAAATATTATTTTCTTTTCCAGAAATCCCATTAATTTGCCATTTTACTATAATCAAATCAATCAATATACACTTTTACCATAAGTTAGTGTTGACTTCCTTTAAGGAAACTGGTTGCAGATAAATCCATATATCATGTTCAATGCGTGTTTATGTTTCGATGCAGTTTTATAATCTGAGGTGAGAATAATACTTTACCACCAGAGTTAACGTCATTTTGTGTCATCATCATCAAGTCGATGTGATTTATTTCTTATTGTAGCCGAATGGCCAGATATTTTAGACCACATAATTTGTGACACATAATAACAAAATTATAGCTCATTTAGGAGTACCTCTAGAAACAATGTTCCTTAGTGTACAGAATTATGTATTCCAAACATGTATATGACATGTATGTCCATTTGTACTTGACAAGTAGTGTATATCTTAAAGTTAAATGTTTAATTAGATATTATATCGCAGGCAATTTGTATGATTCTACTTCTTACAAACGACCAATAGTTTGCCGCTCACTAATCTGCTGTTAAACTTTTTTTAGATCAAAGGCATTGTTAATAAATATTGTGCAATTTTAGCCATCGTGTCGTATTGCTTCTGCCTAATAAGCCTACGGATTTAATTTCTTATCGCGACTGTAGTTGCCTATCGTCATCGGCCTATTGCAGTCCACTTCTGGACGTAGGCCTCGCCCAGAGCACGCCACAAGGCTACTGCCATGGAGGGTTTTTACCCATAGCCACCACAATGGGCGGGTTGGTGACCGCAGTGTGTTTTTTGGACTATGTTGTCAGTACGGGAGAAGCTGCAGCCCGCCTCCCGTACGAAACCCACGGGCAGGCATGGGGTGGAACGAATTCTGCTCTGCCGGAACGGAACCATGCGCCTAATTGCCTATATATGTATGGTCAAAAATCATGAGTCGTCAAGTGTGAGGCTCTGCAGAGGGTGTAGGGCACGGTGATGGAATGACAATTTAAAAAAATAAGTATGGCTTGCTAGGTATCTCAAATAATATTTAAAAAGGTGAACGTACTTTTATGTATAATCTTTTTAAATACGTTCTCCATCTGCATATTTTTAGAGTACATCTCTATTAAATCTTAGGTTAGAATAAATTAATTTGTTCTCCTGTTAATTGCGAGTACGTTATATTATAACGAACCTGTGAAGGAAGGGCTCAGCAATGATTTACTGATGGCGCCACTGTTTACGTTAAAGTTGTTAATTTAGGTGTTTGTGGTAAGTTTTCTAAGTTTTCCGATGGTGTTTATAATGATTGTCCTCATCTTTTATTCTTATAATGCCTCACCCTAAGTCCTTAGTTAATTTGAAAATGTTCATCTTTAAATCCGTGCTTAGAAAACTGAATTTTTCTTAATCCATTCGGACATGTTTTTTGTGGTGCTGTGTAAAGTGTTTTTATTGTAATCCTATTTTTGGACATTAGACGGGCGTACCTACTCGTGTAATGATTACTTAGGAAAACCAAATTAAGTTATTTCTTGTAGTTTTGACATGTCGCGGGGTTTAAAGCAAACAACCGTTCGGAGCCGATGCTAGTTTATTACTAAGGTGAAGGTACAAATAACTTCCATCTTTCCACCGTTAATTTGGAAACCTAAAACAATACAAACATAAGGTTATACCTATAATATACAGCGTGATTTTTGGTCGTCAACGTTCCCGAAAACTACGGAATCTCCTCATCATCACGATCATTTTTCTCCATGGAAGCATACCTGGGAAGTGTCTGGTTTCCAAAATATTAGGGTCCAAAGTTGAGTAAATAGACTGCGTTTTTCTGCATAAATGCACATAGACGCGCGTAGCAGGATTTTTTCACGAAAAATCATTAATATCTGTCTATAAAAAAACTAACATAAACACTAGACACTATAAATTTCGCACGATCAAGGAATTTAAAATAAAAAAAAAATATAAAAAAATTCCCATCATTTTTTTTGGCATAAACTTATTTTATTTCATGTATAGAATACGTACCCTTCGTTAAAGGTGGCCACAAAAAAACACCCTGTATAATTATATATCTAATTACAATACATAATAATATTAAAAATAGGGCTTATAGCTAACCACCTTCCTAGCTCTTTTAGATCGCCTCAAAGGCTCGTCCCTGTGACCTATCCCTAATGGGGTCTGCTTGGGTTTACATTGGTACCCTCGTTATTCCCTTCACAGGCTTCAGCCCACTCGTCATCTTCCGTACCTTGATATTCACCATCGCCACCTTCACCTACCGTGCCCTCTGTACCTTGAACCGTAATTGTAGGGTTCGAAGAAGGCAAGGTTGCAGGTACGTTGGTCGAGGCTGCAGCATCTAATGTTTGCTCTGATGTGGAGTGGGCCGCGGGCACTTGGGAACCTTCCGCCGTATTCGTGGAATCCATACATGTACTGTATGATTCATTATGTGGGCTCTGCGGTTCACACACTGCGTTTGGGTCACTGTATAGGTTTGTATATTTACGAATTTGATCTATATGCCTATTACAAGTTTCATTGAACTCTGTAAACATTACTTCATACATCCGATTACCCTTAATGCCAACAATAATACCTATTTTTCATATCCCCTTTCTAGTAGTGAACCACCTAGCCCACACAGTTTCTCCCACTTGAAAACTGCGACATGGTTTAGTAGGTACATTATTCTGGGCTTCATAGCATATAACGTTTTTTTGTGGTAACACTAGATCTAATCTGGACCGTATATTCCTACCAATCATCAATTTAGCTGGCGTGTGACCCGAGACACAATGAACAGTATTTCTGTAGTCAAACAAATAACCGAGTAACTTTTCCTGCAGGGAGTATTGGCTAGAACCGGTCATATATTTAAGTACACATTTAAGTATTTTCTTAGAAGTTTTGACAGAGTTCTCTGCCTGACCATTACTACAGAGATGGTAAATGTGAGATGTCAAATGTTTTATTCCATTAAACTCACAAAAGGTTATGAATTCACTGGAACATATTTTGACATCATTATCAGATACTATCGCATTTGGTATACCAAATGTTGAGAATAAATGTTTAAGTTTTAATATCAGCGCGCCTGTTGAAGTACCTTTATCCATGAAAATACATATATTTCCAACAAAGTGGGCCATTTTAATAATTTTGCACGATAGGTAGAACAAACTCGTCGCCAGATGAAGTGTCGCGGGGTTTAAAGCAAACAACCGTTCGGAGCCGATGCTAGTTTATTACTAAGGTGAAGCTACAAATACATTCCAAGTTTACTTTGCATAGGTTAATTTCAAACATGAACAAAATATGATTTTCTATAAAAATATTTTTTTAATAACCTGTTTGTATGTTGATAATTTGTAAGTTTTCTCAGATCAATAAATCATTATTTTACTAGCTCCGAAATGTATTACTCCTTTTCGTGCTAATAAACGAAAGTTATAGCAGTATGGCGTTTTTACCAATGAAGTTCAAACTAAAAGATCCCGCAAAAGTGTTTAAAAGTTAATCTGCTTTGAGGAATTGATTTATCCAGAAAGTAAGGACTGGTTTAATATAATATTACTTATATTTATATTTATGTCGTTTTATACGCTTCTACTTCCCTTGAGCAAAAAATAGCTATAATCATAGAGTTACCACTCTTTATTTTTATTTACTGCAGCATATCTACAGCATATATAAAATTTTTAACATTACCTACAACAGCCAGAAAAAGAATTAATTATATAATATTGTTCAATAAAGTAATAATTCTATTCAGGAGAGTGCTTTTACCATTCAAATACTGATTGCTGATATTAGCAACTGTCATCAAAAGAGGACCTACTGCTTTTAGACAGTGCTTGCTGGCGCTAGCAAAAAAGAGCAGCTTTCAGTCTTCGAGTATGCGGATTTTTAATACGTCAATGGTCTTCACCCCGAATAAAAGCTATTTAGAGAAAATACGTTCGATTTCCGTTATTGCCCTCCATAAAGGTGTTAGTGGATATCATATACGGTAAGTAAGATTCTCACCTCGATAGGGGACTACTACGGATTCTCGTGAACGAGCTTTATTCAACTTTGATAAAATGTTTAATACGATCAACTTTGATAAAACTGATAAGTTACAGAAATTATAATTGATAATATCAATTTTACTTTATACGTACATTAATTTTATATATTAATTGACGTATATAATATATGAAATAGATGTATGTATGAATTAAAAATATTTTACCAGATCATAATAATATAGTTTTGTAGAAGATCAGTCTATGAACTTATTTAGTTAGTAGGTATTAATCTAATTAATTTAGTATTATCTATTTACTAGTAATTGCTATATTTGAAATTAATCTAGTTTTTTTCTTAATGTACATCTACATATTAGTGGACGCCCGCGACTCCGTCCGCGTGGACTATAGAAAAAGCAAAATGTCGAAATTATCCGGAATAAAAAACATTTTCCCGGGATAAAAAGTAACCTATATGTTAAGTGGAACCTGTCACAATATATTCCTGAAAATTGCAATGAAATCGGTTCATCCGTATCTGAGATTAGCGTGCACAAACGCACAGACAAACCGACAAATAGACAAACTGACAAAAATTCCAAAAATCATTCTTCTGGGTACTATTGCGTTGATAAATAATCCTATAATATTTTTTCTCATATATCGTCCATGTACAGACAGCGATCCGTTACATTTTTATTATATGTATATAGATAGATAGAAAATTGTACTTTATAGCATGGCTTGATTAAGTTATACAATTTCTATTTAAAATAGATTTAGATAACTTAAATACTTATCTTACTTGTCCTATAAATGATAGGTACATGTCTTAAGTTTGGAGATTTCAATAAATACACGTTGTAGAATAATATGAGAGTAAACATCGACAGTGTACTTATAAGCCTGAATTTGTGATTAATTCGAATTTGTTTCGAGATTTTTCATCAGTTATTCTTCATTCTAGTTTCAATAGTAAGCGAGAAAGTGAGCTTAAGTAGTCGACATCCATAAAACGGGTCGTTCGCGGAAAGTCCTTAAAGTGATTTCTATTTCTATTAGCTACGTGATATTTATATGAAAATTATATTCTAACAAGCATAAATAAAATAAAATAAAAATGTTCCCTTTCTTCAATTGTGCACAAGTAAATAAAGTACGATTCTTTATTTACTTGTGTACAATTGAAGAAAGGGAACATTTTTATTTTATTTTATTTATGCTTGTTAGTATGTAAATCATAAGTTAATAAATCTGTGAAACTTGACCACGTAGGTATATACATACATACATACATATAATCACGCCTTTATCCCTTACGGGGTAGGCAGAGCACCAAGGGCCGATAGAACCATGTTGAGATGTACAAGTTCGGTTAGTAGTGACAGGTGGTCAGCCCATCACCTACAAAACACCAAGACCTTTTTGTCCCTCTACTGACTTGTACAGTATGCCAGAGAAGAGAAGCAACTGTATATTATACTTTTTTTTCACTCCCAGAGCAGCATAGAAGAATTTAAAAAATCTCTTACCCCATGCGCTTAGAAGACATTTGAAACAAACAAAAGTATCGTTTGTCAGTATTTCATACCTATACATGCCTTTACTTGAATAGATTTACTAAAATAACTCAGCTGCATCTCCTTAGAAACTCAGCTACATTCTCATAGGCTATAACTATTAACTTTTCACCGACTTTTGACATCGTCTCCACTAGGTATTCTAAACGTGACAATAGAATTTCCTTCATAATCCTGTAGATCTGGATAGGCCTACCCCATTTTTGGACCTTGGTCCATTATTATCCATTCTAGCTACCATCTTAAAAGTTACATGTCTATCAAGCGGTTTTACTATCGCAATGTGAATTAATGTAAACGAATCAGGACCCTGAGAAGGGTCCGTACCTTGTCGAGATAAGGCTGCGGTCTCAGGTGAGGGTTTGAGGGCATAAGCCTACAAGTTACGACAGAATTGCTACAATATTGCGATTATGGAGGGACTTCAATAAGCAGGTTGATTACGTATCTTGCAAAAGCAAAGTAGAAGCAATGCGATAGCCAAAATTGTATAATATTCCCGTTGATGTCAAATGTATGTCCTAAGACTGACTCAGAGGCGTTCTCTCAGGCGATGTGTTAGCAATTTGTCAATGATCTTTTACATCTGGCTCGGCTATGAGTAAAGTGGCTGTAAGATCAGGTACGGCAGGATAGGGTTAGTTACAAAAATCTTGTCACACAGTAGGTCTGTAATTTTTGTTTTTAATTTAATGTGTATGGGATAAAAGAGATATGTTTGCAACGTACTAAATAAAGATATGTAGCCTCTGCCATATTCCTATATCCCTTTGGGATATTATATGTATGTATGTATGTATTGTATAGATTTATTTCGTAAATTATTTAAGCTATCACTATTATGATAATAACCATTATTTCTTAAGTGATGAATCGCGCAATAATATTGCGTTTTAGACCTGCTAACCTAACCTAACCTAACGTCTTACTTAACTTTTCGTACGTCAGTTTGCAGCATGCCTTAGGATTTATACTGTCAAATTGTAGTGTAGGAGTTGCGATGGCGAATTGTGCGCTTTTGCCTGGGTCTATCTTGGGTATAAACGCGATACAAAATATATTACAATAAGATAATAATACAGGAACGTAGTTTGAAGCTCCAATAGTGTCAGAATTATAGGTAAAAGTATTAAAAAACCATTTACATAAAATTATCATGTATTAATTAAAACACAAAACTTTATAAGAGAGAAAGAGAAGCGCTAACGTGGTTTTTTAGCCGACTGCACCAGAAGAAGTTATGTTTTTCGACAGTGTATGTTTATATGTATGTATATATCTTTGGCACGCTCTATAGCCTATACGGTTTGTCGCATTTGATCTTGAGAGGTATCATCTTCTGAGTTTCGTCTTATCTTGAGAGATTCGTCTTAGTCGTGAGCGTGGCACTTCCTAAGGTTCCTCAATTAAATAAGGTTATTTTTAAATTACGCTCACACATTGACGTAATAATTTTCAATTGCTGTCACGCACGACATATGAAATTGCGTATACTTAGGATAACCTCAGCCGCTGATGTTTCAGACTATTATTTCTATGATATCGGCATCCAATAGTTATTTTTATTTATTTAATTACTATTATCCGGGATAAAATATTTTCCCGGGGTAAAAAGTAGCCTCTGTATTAATCCAGGATGTCAACTAACTCTATACCATATGCTCCAGCCGTTTTTACGTGAAAGAGTAACAAACATCCATTCATCCATCCACACTCACAAACTTTCGCGTTTATAATATTAGCGGGATTTTAAATTAAATTGCCATGTAAATGGGGGCAAATAGTCGAAATAGTCGTGGGTGTCCTCTCGTAGCTAACATAATTCATTGTCACCGTCACATTGATCCGTCAGTCACTCAGGACTATGTAAACAATATACAGGATGTTTTTTCGTTGTCACCCTTAACTAAGGGTACTCGTACGTACTCTATACATCAAATAAAGTTTATGCAAAAAATGCTGGGAAACGATGTATTTTTTTATTACTTGATCGAGCGAAATTTATAGGACCAGTGTTTATGCTAGTTTTTTCATAGACACATATTAATTACTAGTGGACGCCCGTGACTCCGTCCGCGTGGACTACAGAAAAAACAAAATGTCGAAATTATCCGAGATAAAAACATTGTCCCGGGATAAAAAGTATATATATGTTAAGTGGGACTTGTCACAATATATTCCTGAAAACTGCATCGAAATCGGTTCAGCCGTTTCTGAGATTAGCGTGCACAAACGCATAGACAAAAATGCAAAACAAACAAAAATTCCAAAAATCATCGTCTCGGGTTATATTGCGTTGATAAAGGTCTCCTATAATATTTTATCTCATATATCTTCCATGTACAGACAGCGATCCGTTACATTTTTATTATATGTACCTATAGATTACTCGTGAAAAAATTTTGCTACTCGCGTCAATGTGCATTTATGCAGAAAAAGGCAGTCTATTTACTCAACTTTGGACCCTAATATTTTGGAAACCAGACACTTCCCAGGTATGCTTCGATGGAGAAAAATGATCATAATGATGAGAAGATTCCGTAGTTTTCGGGGACGTTGACGACCAAAAATCAGCCTGTATAAACATTTATATACGAGTAGGTACTCGTATAATGTATGATTGTAGAATTTCCGCTAAAGAATTCCTTTTACGTAACACTCATACATAAGTAACAAAATTACCAAGAGTTCAATGCCTTTTAACCTTACACGTTAATATACAACCTTAGCAACAAGAACACATTAATATATTATAACTTCACGCCCCTTTAATTATTTAGTGAATTAGAACGATTATGATTATTTTTTTACTCGATAATACTTTAATGAGTTTGGATAATGTGCCTAAAGTGATTTATAGTGGATAAGTTATTATTATAACGTGAAGAATGTAGGCAGGGAGCTAAGACGAGTTTTATAAAACCTATGTGTAATGATTACTTGATGCAAGGTTTAACTTTAATTGACACTAAATTTATGGTAAAAAAAATAGTATTAAGCGAAAGTTTGTGAGTATGGATGGATGTTTGTTACTCTTTCACGTAAAAACGGCTGAAGAGATTTTAATACAATTTGGTATGGTGATAGCTGACAACCTGGATTAACACACAGGCTACTTTTATCCTGGGAAAATATTTTTATCCTGGATAATCTCGAAATTTTTTGCATTCCACACAGATGAAGTCGCGGGCGTTGTAACATGGTAAAATAGTCACTATACGATTTTCTGTCTTCATTTTAAAATTGGACGTAAAGTTGCCAATTTTAACTTTTTAATGGTAAGAATAAGTTGGCTGAATGAACTCTGGCATTATAATCACCTAATTCCTTTGCTGTTAGTTAGGTTTGAAAGAAAAATACATCCACCAATGGGAGTCGACCACACCATCTCGGATTGAGAAGTTTCTAGAAGGTTTTGAGTATAAAAGGGAGCTGCAGATCACATTCGAGCCTTTTTCTGATTTTGCTCTGAACCGTACAAATGTAACAAACGGAGTGGCTTTCTATACCTTCCATTTTGCACTGAGTGCCACCTCATCTGAAGTCATGGCCGAAATAATTATTTAAAAATATAAATAATCATGTAAGTATAGTGAAATATGTCTTTTTAGGCCATTTCTGGCATTTGTCTCTAATAAGTAGTCGTTAATTTTCTCGTTGTCTTCTTTCCTACCAGGTGTGCGTGGACAAAGATATGTTTTCTTAATTGTCTGGCTGAATAACCGTAATCAAGAACAGATGGATATATAATTCCCAATTAATGTGAGTATTCCTTTTATTTCTGCTAGGCGAACATTAGTGTTTTGATGATTAGGTAGCTAATTCTGTTCTTTCTGTCTTTGTACTTTAGGGGTCCATAGGAAGATCTAAAGCCTAGGCAGTTTTAGTCTTAGTCGCCAAGGAAAGCTACCTATGCTCTGACAGTCGGACTATGCAGTAAAAACCTGCCACGTGCTATGGGGCTGCTACTTGGAGATCTTGTCACAGCTTGACTAAGACGTCTCCTCGGATACATGGACCATGGGAAGTAGATTTCTAGTTCATTAATACCGTGTACTCTAAGTTGTGGATTTAACTTCATATTTGATAGCCACGTGGTGAACAAATACCACCCTAGCGGTTTCTGGTAGTAGGATCTGTACCTTAAATAGTAAATTAACCAGAAACTTTATGTAATCTATCTGGCCTTTAGCCTCAAATCCTAATTGTTAATTTATTAAAGTGTTCTAGGTTACTTTTCAATGCATAACTAAATAATTTAAGTCTGTTCACGCACCATGTTTGTTATTCAATAGCTCTTCAAGCTAAATACCAATAATTACCTTTCATTATCATATATATGTATATATAGGTAGTATAAGAATAAATATATTAATAAGATATTCTATATATAGGAAACTTAAAACTATTACATAATGTGGTAATATTAGAGAGTAGGACACTAATATGTACCTTCTGCAAAAAAAATAAAAAAATATATTGTAAAAAGTTGTTTTCTTTAACTGCAAAAAGGTCTGGCGCCCTGGGAATAATCTTTTTATAGTCTTTGCTCTGCCCACTAGATAACTGGCCGGTGAGTACCAATCTTTTTTTAAGCAACACCCACTTGGAAAAATATTGTTACAGCGTCTACTAATATAAAACCTATCTGTAATGAATTATTTCTTTACCTACAAGGTTTAAAATTGCACTTGAATATTTATCAAAGATACAAGATTTTCCTCATATTATAAATTGTTGACTCAGACTTCAATCACACTCAACTATTAGCAATAACTTTTCTATCAAAGAACACAAAGTACTTCTATATCTCACCCGAATGTTCTCTCGGGAAAAATAAAATAACAGTTTAGCAATATGGGTACTTATCT
The DNA here is from genome assembly GCA_014607495.2 of Carposina sasakii. Lineage (NCBI taxonomy): Eukaryota > Metazoa > Arthropoda > Insecta > Lepidoptera > Carposinidae > Carposina > Carposina sasakii. Next base: position 4,139,382 of record CP053175.1, on the reverse strand, counting down.
CAATAATATGCGAGTCCAGAGAAGCGGTAGAAGCGAGTAAAGCACAGAAGTAAGCGACACTTGTATATTTGTTAGGTACAGTCAGAGAACAAGCACAACAGATATAATAAATGCGCAAGCAATATTCATCGAACACAATAGGTTGCACTTTATGTATAGGACGAGTCACAATAATTAGCGTATTCGATAGGAAATGTCCAGCGAAAATGTTTACGCGTGAAGTAGGCGTCGGAGCTAAGTTCTGACTGGCGAGCGGCGAATTCATACTACGAGTGGCTAATGAGCGTCCGCGGGGGGACAGCGCCCGCGCCGGTCGGTCATCAGCACTGTGTTACGCAATACGCTTGCGTTTGTTTCCATAGCCTCCGATACACAACTAATAGTAAATAGTGTTTATTACATTTATATGATGTGTAGGTAGGAAAGTGTGTAGGTGATGTGGTGTGATAATGGTAGCCTACATCACTCCCCCCCAGAGACCTGGTTAGGGGCGATAATAATCTGGGAATCGAACCTGTCGGCCAGAACGAGTGGTTTTGGGCATGACTGGGTTACTAGGACCATTGCGTATAGTGTGAGAAAGGGTTTCAGAGAGGGGTTTATTTTTAGGACATTGTGTGTCATTGTCTTTTTTAGCATTTCGCATATTATTAGCTTCCTCGTCAGTGAGTATGAATGCTGGTTTTAAGCGGTCTATTGTGACGGTCACCGGTTTCCCGTTAACAAGGATTTTGAAAACCTTAGCCGTTCTCTCTAAAACTTTATGTGGGCCTGTATAGGCTGGTTGTAGTGGTGGCCGCGAAGCGTCTTCGCGTAGGAAAACGTTCTCCGCAGTTGCCAGTTCTTTGAACACAAATATGGTGTTTTTACTGTGACGTGAAGCTTGTACAGGTTTTAGTTTTTCAGCGAACAATCGTAAACGTGCCTTGAAATCGGTAAGATCGGAAGTAGAAGGTACACTTGGGCTAAAAAACTCACCGGGCAGCCTCAAAGGTTCACCATACACGAGTTCTGCTGAGGAAGATTGTAAGTCTTCCTTGAAAGAACTGCGAATACCGAGTAGTACTAATGGCAAAATTTCGGACCAGTTGGTATCCGCGTGACATGTAATGGACATCTTTAGTTGTCGGTGAAACCGCTCTACGAGCCCATTGCATGCAGGGTGGTAGGCCGTTGTACGTTTATGCTGGAATCCTGTAGTTTTTGCCAAATATTGGAATAGTGCGGATTCGAATTGCCGGCCGCGATCTGTGACAATATCTGTTGGCACCCCGAATCGGGATATCCAACCAGAGATGAGCGCCTTGGCTACCGTTTCTGCGGTGATGTCCTCGATGGGTATGACTTCTGGCCACCTAGTAAATCTGTCTATTGCCGTTAAACAGTATTTGAAGCCGTGAGACACTGGGAGAGGGCCTATGAGATCGATGTGTACATTCCTAAAGCGGACACGTGGCAAGTCATACGTGCCTAATGGTGCGGATACGTGTCTACTTACTTTAGCGCGTTGACAGGATAAGCAGGAGCGCGTCCAGTCGCGACAGTCTTTTCTAACTCCGGGCCATACGAAGCGTTCTGCTACTAGCTTAGCAGTTGCGGAGGCTCCAGGATGGCTCAGAGAATGGAGACTTTGGAACACCTGTTTTCGAAACTGTTTTACAATGAATGGTCTAGGGTTTGGTGTGCTGACGTCACAATATAATGGTGTAAGGCTACCGGGAAAATTCATCTTCTTCAGACGAAGGGAAGAGTTGTCACTAAGGTATTCGTTAAGTTCCTGGTCGTTTTCTTGACTTTTGCTTAGATCAGTCAGACAAAGTGGGGTATCTAGTACATCGATGCGTGATAATGTATCGGCTACTACGTTGTTTTTACCGGAGATATGTCTGATATCTGTAGTGAACTGGGCAATGTAGTCCAAGTGCCTGTATTGTCTAGGCGAACAGTTAAGTTTCCGCTCGTGGAAAGCGTAACTGATCGGTTTATGATCTGTGTATATTGTGAAATGCCTCGCTTCCAGCATATGTCGAAAATACTTTATTGACTCGTATATCGCTAATAGTTCGCGGTCGTAAGGGGAGTATTTAGTTTGACACTGATTCAATTTACGAGAAAAGAAGGCCAGCGGTTGCCATACGTTGTTTTGTAGCTGTTGTAAAACGGCGCCAATGGCTGTATCGGATGCGTCTGTGACTAATGCTAGTTTGGCCTGGCAATCAGGATGGGCTAGAAGGGCCGCATTGGATAGGCTTTCTTTGGTCTCGTTGAAAGCCTGGAGAGTTTTGTCAGTAAGGTTATTGAGTGTGGAGCCTTTTACAGGCCCGGCCAAGAGAGCATTGAGCGGTGCTTGAGTATGTGCTGCCTTAGGGAGAAAACGCCTGTAAAAATTTACCATACCGAGGAACCTTCTCATTGATTTCACGTTTTTTGGTGGTGGAAAATCCCGTATGGCACGTATTTTGTCCTCAAGTGGTTTTGTTCCTTTTTCAGAAATACGGTATCCCAAGAATGTTACTTCTGGAGCCCCAAAGACACATTTAGATACGTTTATCACCATGCCGTAGTCCTTTAATCTAGTGAATACTTGACGGAGGTGATGCTCGTGTTCAATCCTGTTTCTGCTGAATATTAAAAAATCATCTAAGTAACAGTAGACAAAATCCAATCCGCGCATCATCTCGTCTACGAAACGTTGAAACGTTTGGCCAGCGTTACGCAGGCCAAAAGTCATATACGGAAACTCGAACATACCAAAAGGAGTTGTGATTGACGTTTTTGGGATGTCCTCGTGGTGTACGGGTATTTGATTATATGCTTTTACTAGATCTATCGTGCTAAATACGCGGCAGCCAGCTATGTTGTGCGTGAAATCGTGTATGTGGCGAATGGGATACATGTCTGGTATGGTCCGTGCGTTGAGCTGTCTATAGTCACCGCAGGGACGCCATCCATTATCTTTCTTTGGTGCTAGGTGTAATGGGGATGACCAAGGACTTTCGGATGGTCTTGCTGTACCATTGGCTAACATGTCTTCGAACTCCTTTCTAGCAATCATAAGTTTATCAGGGGCTAGACGTCTAGGTGCGCATGAAACTGGGGGGCCGGGTGTTGTGCGTATATGGTGTTGAGTATTGTGAGGTGTTGTGCGTTGTGTACCGGCCGGCCGCATGATCTCGGGAAACTCTCGAGATAGCAAGAGATGGTATGCGGACTCGCCGGTCAGGACCTTTACAGAAAGAACATCGTTACTATGGTATGCCAGTGAAGCTGGAGTAGACAAAGTAGTGGTATTATCTATTAATTTTTTTATTTTACAATTGACGATCAGATTATAGTGACAAAGGAAGTCTACACCTATAATAGGCTTTGTAACGTCGGCTGCTATGAAACGCCATGGGTAGCATCGGCGTAATCCGAGATCCAGGTTAAGGTACACGTATCCATATGTATTGATGTTTGTTCCATTGGCTGCAGTAAGCTTGTAGGTTGTGGGAGCTCGACGTTCTCGTAATTGCGATCGGGGGAATACACAAAGGTCGCTGCCAGTATCGACTAAAAATCGAGTTTTAGTATTGCGATCAGTAACGAAGAGACGACCTGGTGTGTTGGGGCAATCGTCGTTAGTCGTCATCACGGACTGCCCGTGGCATTTCCCGACTTGAAATCGCACGGTTTTTGGCATTTATGTGCTCGTGATCCAAATGTAGCGTGGTACCAGCATATGGGGTACTGTCGATACATCGATGCTGAACGGCTAGTGCGCGAGTTGGACCGTTGGCGTTGTTGGGGTCTGGAACGATTGGTACGGCGTGACTCTCTAGTGTGTTCATCCAATTTGACTGCTAGATGTTCTATCATCTTCCGTAGTTCGGCTCTCTCTCCAGAAGTATTGCTACTGGGTATCTGGCTGTTTCCAACTGCGGTACTGTGGCTTGATGTAGTTTCTGCGATGTTAGCTGGTGTAGAGATCTCTTGTATCCGGTCAGCCAGCTCTGCCAGCTGTTCGAGAGTTTGTGACTGCTGAGATGCCAAAACTGTCTGTATGTTACGCGGCAGGCGGTTGCTCCATATGCTTCGCAAAAACTCTTCTGGCACCTTTTGTCCTGCCAGGTCCCGTAGATGTCGCAGAAATTGAGACGCTTTCCTGTCTCCTAGTTCTTCGTGAGTCAGTAGTTGGCGGATCTTATTTTCTTGAGAAGCTGCAAGTCGCTTGATCAGCTCTGCCTTTACTTTCTTGTACTTGTCTTTAGTCGGTGGGTTTATAATTATATCCTTGACGGCTTTAGCGTGTACAATTTCAATGTTAGTGATTACATTGTTGAATTTCATGGTATCATCGGTGATACCATTATTGTCGAATTGCGCCTCTAATAATGCGAACCAAATTTCCGGGTCGTCCGGTGAAAATGCCGGAACCTTTATGTTCCGGTTGACGGACGGTTCTGCTTTCGGGTCAATGGAAACGCACACTTTCGGTGCTGCGCGGCGGCGGGTAGTGATACCTCCTTGGGATTCTGCCGTTTTTTGGGATTCGTTACTATCGCTGCTATCACTCATCGTGTTCAGATCGGGGTCACCAATTTAGCAATATGGGTACTTATCTCAATAATATGCGAGTCCAGAGAAGCGGTAGAAGCGAGTAAAGCACAGAAGTAAGCGACACTTGTATATTTGTTAGGTACAGTCAGAGAACAAGCACAACAGATATAATAAATGCGCAAGCAATATTCATCGAACACAATAGGTTGCACTTTATGTATAGGACGAGTCACAATAATTAGCGTATTCGATAGGAAATGTCCAGCGAAAATGTTTACGCGTGAAGTAGGCGTCGGAGCTAAGTTCTGACTGGCGAGCGGCGAATTCATACTACGAGTGGCTAATGAGCGTCCGCGGGAGGACAGCGCCCGCGCCGGTCGGTCATCAGCACTGTGTTACGCAATACGCTTGCGTTTGTTTCCATAGCCTCCGATACACAACTAATAGTAAATAGTGTTTATTACATTTATATGATGTGTAGGTAGGAAAGTGTGTAGGTGATGTGGTGTGATAATGGTAGCCTACAACAGCTTCAGACAGTTGGTTTTATAGTTTATTTATCGACGTTCGACGGATTTTCATGGCATTAAATGAATGTCATTATTGAAATCTAATAATGAAGAAATTACACGATATATCTGAAAAAAAAAGTAAAAGTGAACGAATCCAGAAGCTTTGATTCAAATTGATATATAAACTTGCGGTCTGATAAATCGTATGTAAAACCGACATTTGACAGAAAATGTATAGAACGTCTGTGAAATTAAACGTTGTTTAACCAATATAATACTTTTTGAACTTTTTTTGAACAGGTTTTTTTTGCCTCTGGCTCCAAGACTATACTTTTAGAACAATTAGATTCATTGGAACCTGATCAAATCACATACTCTAATTTTAATATTATCATTAAAATGATATTAAGATAATGAAAGGCAGGTAATTATAAAATACTTTTGTTAATATACACGGTACATAAATAAAATCTAAAATTTATAATTTTTTTATTTAAAAAACCTACTGTCAATTCGTTGAAGTATGGACGTGGATCTCAAAGAATTTCGAATAATGACCTATATTAATGTTTCTCGACGTGGTTAGGTAAAGGTGTTCAAATTACACATCCATTCTTCATCAATTAGCCTATTTATTTAGTCTCACGTAGTAAGTGAGCCTACCTAACCTAAACTGAAGCAAGGCTCGTTTAATTTAGATTTTGTAAACAAGCGAAATTTCCGGTACATTCGTGCACTGTCTTCGAAATAGTCAAGTATTTTTATGCCTCGTTTGCTAGAACAAACCTTTTGCGAACAAGTGATTTCGTATTGTAAAGACTGTTGTCCAGCTATGATGTAATATTTTCCGTCGTAAGTTTTTGTTATGCACACTCGAGGAGTAAATATTTACTTATATTTGTTACTTACTTAAAAGACAAAGTACTATGACATAGGTATTTAAAAGATAATTAGAGTGTGAATAGCTCAATGGTTAAGATTTTAATACACTAAAATTGTCTGTGAGCTAACCAGAGGGTTGGCGTCACGCAGGCAGCCAGCCGTAAAACAAATGCCAAATCCTTAGCAATAGGCATTTCGAAAGAAACCATAAATTATAGGATAGGATAGGATAATGTATCGTTTTTTTCATTCAACAATATCAAAAAACTTCAATTTCGAGCGTTAAAAAGGCTAAGGTAAATTCCGATTTGTATGGCCAAGATTATTCTCGGCTACAGTCCTCTTTTATACAAAGTATTCCGGTATTTTTTAAGTCTTTAAAAAATTCCTACTTTAAAGTAACAATAAAGCGCCTCTATCGGAAAGCGTCAGTACTAAAACGAAGCTAACACTGGACAGCGGACCTTATCCCGTTTGTAAACATTGTGTACACTATTCATTGACGTTTCTTTGTACTGGAGCGCTATGTGCACTGAAGTTTGTAAGTAATGTAAGTATGGAAATTTATAGCCGACTAAAATTTTTATTTCCCTTTTACGTCTCCCCGTGATAGGTGAACTGTTGACTAGTAAAGTTGTTTAGTTTGTACCGACTTTTGGAATTGAAAAGTCAGCTTTTATTCTCTGGTTATATCCGCTTTAGGTAGTTGAGATATTTTGTGGGGTATTGCGATATTGTTATAAAATGTAGAGGAGGATGTTTACTTTGTTTGCTTGCTTGACTGTAAAATAAATAAAAATCGCAAATCGTCAAACGTTTTTTCGTCGTATATGTCTTACATATTGTCTATAACACATATAAACACATATTATATACATGGCTGTGTTACCAAAATGGGGTAGCTAGGACTGCAGGGTCACAAAGGAGATGCTACAGTCACCTTTAGCACGAAGTGCGGCAAGATATAGGAAAATGATTAGTGCCAACCAAGAACGCCTCTGAGTTTCTGTCGACTCTTACGACATGCATAGAAGATGTAGCAGATGTATTCTAGTGAAGCCCCGCATCAGCACAAAAATACTTTACCTACACAACCGTTTCAGTCAGGGGGCCAATTTTCGAAAAGTTTCGAGTTGGAACGAAGCCGAAACGGAACCGTTGTAGACGCTCAGAACAAAGCAATAATTACTTTACGGAGACGTAATTAGACACATTTCAGCACGATATTTATATTTTACAGACAAATATTTATATTTATTCTGTCATACTTGCGACCGATGCGCGTTAAAATATACCTTATTACTCAAACGGTAAGTATATATTGTTTTGCACCGCGTTTCGTTAACGGTCCGTTAGTGGTTGTGTTACGCCTCAAAAATTTTTAAGAATTGTCCCCTAGTCTATTTTACTGTCAGTTTACTTCATTAAATTCATCTAAATTTACTTAATTATTATAAGAATAAGGTTCGAAATATCAAAACAAGTGTAATATAATATAACGAAAATGTGACGAATATGAATAATAAATTCCAAGGAGAAAATATTAAAAATCACCCGGCGTTTATTTACCCCGTCCGTAAAAGGGGTCTATGGGGGATGCAATTTGGGGTTAATCGTATTAATTAGGTAGCAGATTACCCCAAAACAAACAAAGTAGATTTATGGGGCGCATTTATTATTTTTCAGATTTTGTTTTTATTTTACCTCATCTTTGTGGGATGGGGATGATTTAGAAGGCTTTTATTTATCGCTACCTTGAGTAGAAAGGTCGTATAAACCACAATCGCCACTTTACAGGGCGTGCGAAAAACAATATTTAAAAAATATGTTGTATAATATTTTTTTTTGTTCTTATAGGTATACCCTATTAAGCATGGTTTGTTACTTTTTGGAAATAGAAACCCTTATTTTATTGTCAATTTTAGAACTTTAGAATACATAGAAAAACACCAAATCTAAATCATTTATTCGACTGAAAGCAATATTATACAACTTTTTTGTTTATTTTTAAACATTTTTAAAATGCTTTTTTATCATTTCAAATAAATATAGTAGATTTGTTGTTTCAAGTACAACACAATTTTATAACAAGATAAAATATTTTTTAACTAACTATGTATATAGGTACATTAGCCATTTCGAAGTAAAGCCATTTTGGTTATAAATAAGCAGCATTACTCCACTCTGATTATTATGCAAATTCGCGTTATCAAAGTGCTCAGGCTACGTCCTTAAACACTAAGTAAGAATAATGAGGAGGTGACATAGCGAAATAGTGTCAATGTAGCGCTAAACCTTGTTTAAAATTTGAAGTGCTAGTGCAGTTAGTTGTTGCAATGTAGATGCGAAGTGAGTAAGTTGAAAGATTTACAATTGATTTTACTATATACTTGTGTAAACAAGGCTTTTGTGATGAGGAAGTAGGCTGTAGTTGAAGATAAAAAAATTCTAGTGATTGATCCATAATGTTTTGCGTAACAGTAACCGCCTTTAGGTTTCGGCTGCGTTTTATTAAAAATTTTAACAGAATAAGTCGGCAGTCTCTATTAGTTATGGCCATCTCCCCAATGTTCTTCGTTTATTCTAACATGAAGGGCTTTACTGTAATATAACCCATTTTGCTGAATCATATCCAGTATATCAAATTAAGACGTTACTAGTGAACTAAGAGGTATTTGACCCGATTTTGTTGGTGAGCGACTCATATCTCTTTTATAATAATAACATATATAGCTGCTTCTCTTCCCGGGCATACTGTACAAGTCGGTAGAGGAACAAGAGGGTCTTGGTGTTTTGTAGGCGATGGGTTGGCCGACCACCTATCACTTCTAACCGAAGTTGTACATCTCAACTATACCTTCAAAATTGGTCAGTAGTGGCACCATGTGGTTCTATCGGCCCTTGGTGCTCTGCATACCCCGCAAGGTATAAAGGCGTGATTATATGTATGTATATATATAGGCTGTTCACGCCAGAGATGCGCCGACTAGTACCTTAGATTTAAAGTTAACCTCAGATACACGTAATGGTTTTAACAGCAAGGTACACTTTTTAGCTTTAAGGTACTACACCAATCCACCAACACCTCTACTTAACCAGAGGAATAAGTTTGCAAATTCAAGAACTACAAAAAATCCTATAGACTTGACTTTTATTGCCATACCCGCAACGTAACATTACCGTATGGTAAAACTATGGGTCATTGGCCTAAGTTCAGATGCGCTGCATAACCGCTGCATGGTCCTGAGCGAAATCTGTTGACATAAACAGCGACTGTCTAGAATGTGTGATGACGGTACAAGGGGGTGCAAAAGTGGTTAAAAAATATATTATAAATATCCTTAATAAAGTTTATTTTTATACAAGTTGTAACAAAAACGGGTACTTATATAAGGTGAATAACAGCATTTCGTTAACGCATTAATTAATTATAATTTATGATTTTAACTGTGCTTTCTTTGCAAGTGATTGTACGCCTGGAAAAGGTAGACATTCAGTGATACTACTTTATGCATTTACAACTGCAAACTGTACCTAATGTCACATTCAATAAACATTTCATTTAATTTCAATGTACCTACCCTTTTTTACACTCTGTACCTATATTCAATTTATATTAGTTGGCTAGCGGTCGCACACGATTTCTATTACATCGACTTATCCGTGGGAATTTCAGGAAATTCTTTTTTTTATTTTCTTTCATAATGGAATTTATATACGAAATTTTGATTGGTATATTGTCTGTCAATTACTTCATTTACCTACTCAATCACGCAATACCGGCAAAGTTTTATTTATAGATCTCGGCAAACGTCATATAAAAAAGTTATATTCTATTTTGAAAGAGCATATTAGCCATTTTCCGTTACAAGAAAAAAAATCTTGAAAATTTATAAATTCAATAACACTTTGAAATATATTTTTTTTAATATACTTTTAAAATAATAGACTAAATAAATAAAAAAGTAATAAGACCAAGTATGTAAGTAGTTTGAATAAATTCCAAGCTTAGCACATGCAATCTTTGGCTGGAATTTAAAACTTTAAGGGTATACTAACAGTTTTGTCAACGACTGTACTCATGTACAGGGTGTTTACTCTTCAACCAGTCTCAGGATTGAGTTGCACAATGCGGTAGACTTGCTTTCATAACGCGGAACAAAGACTGTATGAGATGCAGATGATCAACTACGTGTTTAGAATTTATTTATTTATTTATTTGGTATTAGGAAGACCAACAGCAATATGAAGACAGTAATAATAACAATATAGTGACATACGGCTAAATTAAGGTCACCGCAAATATGCCACAAAATATTACGTAAGACGCAACACACAATTATTAATTGACTTTGAACATTTTTATTTTATTTATTTATTTATTTATTTATTCACCCATATAAAACATTATCATTACAGCTGATCAAGCCAATGCGATAACGTGAAAACCATAAACATCTTAAATTAACTTATAACAACAATACAAAATTAATAATATAAATAAAATTACTCATAACTTAAAATAAATAAAGCCGTTTCTGTAAATTCACTCAGAGAGCATATACCTAAATATATCTATTCGGTCGTTAACTTTGTTAAGGAGTTGAAGTGCCCGTGTCAAAGGAGCCTTCCGGTACAAGTTAGTCCTACCATCAGGTATGGAAAACAAACGACTTTTACGGTCTCTTAATAAGCGCCTGGGCACCTTAATCTTGCATTCGGCCAAAAAAGTCGCATTTTCCTCCTTGCCACGCCATACTTTTAACAAATACCGCATCAGAGCAAGTTCCCTTCTGACTTCCAATTTATTATATCCCACCATACCCAAGACGAATAATGACGGATACATCAGGGGGTACTTGGGATATACTCCATAAAGCTTCATGTAGAGATATCTGGTAAACTTGTTCTGAATTTTCTCTAACATGAGGTTATATTTAGCTTCATGAGGTGACCAAACCATCGAATTGTGTTCCAGCCTGCTTCGAATTAAGGCGCTATACAAGCTTTTAATTGCTGGAACACTTGTGAAGTCATTAGCAGTCCTGAGAACAAACCCCAATACCTTAAAGGCCCTCCTGCAAACGTCAACAATGTGTTCACGAAACATCAGGTCCGCCGACAACTGCACATATGTACTGTAATTATAAATAAGTAATGTAAGTAGATTAATGTACTGTAATTATGTTATATAAGTACCTGATAGCCTAATATCGGCCGTCGTCAGTCAACCAATCGCAGAAGAAAAATTAGTGAAACTACAGCTGTATGTAGCTGAGAAACATTTGAATAAATATTGTCTTTGTAGAGCGTTGTTGGACAATGGTACATAAAATACATAGAGGCGCGAATAAAGTGTTTTGGTACACTGTAAATTGTCTAGTCTGTGGTTACTTCATAAAAAATTATAATAACGAAACAGTTTAGACTGACTTTATTTGTGAAATGCATTGCACTTTTACTAAATTACTTTTAGTGTATATTTTAATATTATTTTGACGAGAAATTTTCCCAAAAACCTAATGGTGCAGAATGAATGAATTTTCATTATGGGTGCGCCCACCACCGGGCCCTACACCCTCCACTGACCCTCGGATCTGATAATCATTAATTACGACAACAGGCACTTGCACTAACTACAATCGCCATGAGAAACCAGACCCGAGCACCTAGCATGCAAGACGATACAACTGTGCCTGTTCAACATAAGATGATATCATCAACATATCTAAAATAATATTTTATATGATTATTACTATTAAGAATATATTCATTTTCAAACCAATCCATAAATATATCGGCTAAAAGAGGTGAAAGCGGAGAACCCATAGTAAGACCATCCTTTTGTATGTAAATAGAGGAATATATAACAAAAATAGTGGAGGGTGGAGGGCGCACCCATAATGAATGTTTGAACTTCCGAATTGTAACGCCTAATACAATTTCATGAATGAATTTTATAAAATACTAGTGGCTCGTCTTGCGTCTATCAGGGTATATTTTTATGTACCTATTTCATATAGACGAGCAAACTTCCCTTTGTTGAGTGAAAATCTGCGTAGAGTAGAGTAAAAATTCAGTTTTATTATTTGGAAGTGAAGTAAAATGTATAACATTAAAGGTGCTAATAAAAATAAAAAATGAAAATAAATAAAACTTGACCCGGTGGCTTAGTGGTTATAGCGGCTGGCACGGTTTGCAGTGGTCGTGGGTTCGATTCCAACTCGGGTGAAGAATTTTTTCCATTTTCTTTATTAATGATTTCATAAAACTTTTTTACTAAATAGACTCCTTGTACTATATGTTTAACAGTAAAATAATTCAATTAGGTATACCGTGTGGTGTCGGCAAAGCAGAATGGCACTATGTCTGCCCGTGGGTATCATAAGAGGCGATTAAAGGTTCCCGGGAGGTGTGCATTAGCACCTCCAGAGTTGACAACATAGTCTGAAAATCAGACTGCGGTCACCAACCCGCCTGCCCAGCGTGGTGGCTATGGGCAAAAGCCCTCTAAGGCAGTAGCCTTGTGGCCTGCCCTGGGGGAGGCCTACGTCCAGCAGTAGACTGCAATAGGCTGACGTGTGTGTATACCCCATTTGGTATTACATTAAGTTAAAAAATGAGGAAAAATGTAGACTGAAATATATTTCAGTCTTCTATTTATCCCAGGAAATTACTATTGCAATTTTGTATACTAAAAGTCAATATTCCAAATCCTAATCCGGAAAGTTCCATTACAATTCCAAGTGTATCATGTCAATAGATTACTTAGGCGTACAGCCTTCAACAATGTTGTGTTAGCTAACACGCATCATATATACCTTAGGCATATAGGGTGTAACAAAGGGTGTATGTTTAGCGATGTGTTGTATTATAATTGACAAAATGTTTTGTTAGCTATCACACATCGAAAAGGAGAAATATTTATTGTCTATAAAACGTGTCTGTAAATCACAGGTTTAAGAGAAAAAGATTAATACAAAAATATTAAATAATGTAGATAGGGGCAAATGCATTAAATAACTTTATAATAAAATTTTGTATCTAACCTAAGGATAAGTTACCTAACAGTTCTCAGTAAAAAGTTTCGCGAACACTGTCATTATGTTTAGTTAAAGCATACATTATACCTATATACTACAAACACGGCTGTGTTCCTGAATTTAGAGCGCAATTAATATCGCAAAGTTATGGGATTTCACACAAAACATCCTGTATACTTGACATATCTCTGAAGTGTACACTGCGTGATGCTTAGAGGAAATTAAAGCAATGTACGAGTAGCGTTGTTTACTTTTATTACTCTGTGGAAATTTAATACGTTGAGCTGAGAAGACAGTATTCTGTTTCATGGATGTGGTATAATTAACTATTCTCTTAATACTGTACATGTCAGTAGAGGGATAAGAGGGTCTTGGTGTTTTGTAGGCGATGGGCTGACCACCTGTCACTACTAACCGAACTTGTACATCTCAACTACACCCTCAAAATTGGTCAGAAGTGGCACCATGTGGTTCTATCGGCCCTTGGTGCTCTGCCTACTCCGTAAGGGATAAAGGCATGATTGTATGTATGTATGTATTCTCTTAGTATATATACATAAATATAGACACGGCTGCGTTCATAAAGAAGATCTCACAGACAAGTTGCTAGCTTATCGCCTGAGAGAGTGCACGAGGCCAACGAGTGTATTATGGGAAACGGCTTGAATGTCTTTCTTGGGTAAATACACAGGGTGGGTATAGGAGAAAAAGTATGTTTAGCATGGCGTAAATGTCCTTTCAAGCGGACGAAGTCGTGGCCGTTCGCTAGTATACATATATAATCACGCCTTTATTATTTTTATATATATTATAATTACTAGCGGACCTGACAGACGTTGTCCTGTCCCACGCCTTGGAACTAACGTCACCCAATTGTTTTGCCCGGACTTTCAAATTTCGAACAAATGTTTGTATGGGAATATAGAAAAGGACTTTGATGTTTTAGACATGTTCAGGGATTTTTTTAAAATTTTTCTCTCCGTTAGAACCATCTCTGTACTTCAAGGAATACGCTAAAAAAACAATTAGCGAAATCGGTTCAGCCGTTCTCGAGATTCGCGCTTGTCAACACATTTAGCGATTCATTTTTATATTATAGATTGGGTAAGCAGAGCATCAAGGGCCGATAGAACCACATGGTGCCACTTCTGACCAATTTTGAGGGTATAGTTAAGATGTACAAGTTCGCTAGTATATTATAATAATTTAATGAGTGTCAGTTACTATGTTATCCATCACAGCTACTACTACATCCTTCCCTAGCATAGTGTAGGAGCTATATCCGTATATAAGTCATATCTCCGCAGTCATTGGAGTAATACAGTGAGTATCTCAAAAAAGCTTAATGCAAAATCTAAAACGAATAGTTTGATATTAAAATAATGTTTTATATGTTTTATATATTTTATATTTTTTATGTTTTATACCAACCAAGTCATCTTACGAATAACATATTATACATAATTAAAGATAAATAATCTTCACATCTGTCATAGAACCGATGGACGGTGGAGTAAACGGGTTCTCGAATGGAGACCGCGCCTCGGCAAGAGTGGCATTGGACGCCCTCCGGGCAGGTGGGCCGATGTATTGAAGAAGGCGGCTGGTAGTGACTGGATGGCAAACACGGGAGATCGAGCCTTGTGGCGTAGTCTGGGGGAGGCCTACGTCTAGAAGTGGACAGCAATAGGCTGTCGATGACGACAAAGATTTTCTCTATACTACCGCATTATCTAAAACTAGTATCCAACAAATAAAAACTGACTTAAAAAAGATAACAACATCGCAACAAAACATAACAATGTAACAACAATTAAACGATACCGAATAACAACAATGTTGTAAGTTGTTGTTAACACAACTATTGCTGTTAAAGTTAAGTGTGAGCGTACATTGTTAGTTTTAACAAATGACCCGTTTTAGTGTTGGGCCATGAGCAGAGCGGGTTAGATTGGGACCATAAGCGTAGCGGATTTATGTAGAACTAGGCTAGTTATTTTCTATGGTACCACACAAGTTTTTCTGTTAAATTTCCTATACATTACATTTTGTGGTTATACATCAGCAAGCCTTATAATAATCTACTATTCAATTTGTCAACTTTAAAATGACGTCATTATGGCATTTATTTATGAAGTCAGTCAATAAAAAATAGACGTGGACTCTACCGACGTATTTATATTATTTTATTTATTATATCGTTATTACCAGGCGCGAATATAAGTAATACATTAGGCTATAAATTTATCACGGATATAGTCGCGAGCGTCCACTAATTAGGGTTCCGTACCCAAAGGGTAAAAACGGGATCCTCTTACTAAAAATTCGCTGTCCGTCCGTCCGCCCGTCCGTCTGTCACCAGGCTGTATCTGAACCGCGATAGCTTGTTGAAATTTTCACACATTATATATTTCTGTTGCCGCTATAACAACAAATATTAAAAATAAAATAAAATAAATATTTAAGGGGGCTCCCATAGAACAAACGTGATTTTTTGCTATGTCATCTATGTCTACCTATGTCAATAAAGGCAACAGGTTGGTACTTAAAATATTCACAAAATAATTATTTCTATTTTACTTTAATAATAAAATTAAAATGAAATAAATATTTTAGGGTGGCTCCCATACAAAAAACTGTACTGTTGTTTACCTAGTCAATGGTACGGAACCTTTCGTGCGCGAGTCCGACTCGCACTTGGCCGGTTTCAATAAATATTTAAGGGCCCAAAGCGATGTCTGCCGTATTTAGTTTATTGAGTGTCGTAGATTTTTCGTAGCGGTTATCGTAGTGGTGCTACGAAATGCTACGGTTTGCGGCTACGAAATTAATTCCGTAGTAAATTATTTTACATAGTATGTCCTATGTATGAATATTAAGGTAAATATTACTTTGTATTTTAGCAATATGGATTTTTTAATTATTTTTCAGTATTTATACGGATTAAAATAATACAATTATTTAAAAAAATTGTTTAAAGCTAATGGACGCCCGCAACTCCGTCCGCATAGACTATACAGTAGTTTCGAAGCCTATTAGCTGCAAAAAAGAAACAAAAAATGCACTAATTACGGGAAACTGCATCCAAATCGGTTAAACCGTTTCTGAGATTAGCGTGTACAAATAGCGATCAGTTACAGGTTTTATTATGTCTATAAAATAGACAGAATAGAAGAAAAATAGATATGTACCCATAATAGATTACTGAAACATCAAGTATTTACAGTAAATATGAGTAAAACGAAGTTAAATTAAACAATTACAACAAAACAAGCATAATCATCAGCCTATTGCAGTCCACTGCCATGGGGGGTATTTGCCCATAGTCACTACGCTGGGCAGGCGGGTTGGTGATTGCAGTTTGTATTTTGGACTATGTTGTCGACATGGGAGGCGCAGCTGCCCACCTCCCGGAAACCCTTAATAACAAAACAATATCTTTATACAATTACTGCGTAATATAGCCAACAGAGTTACTTGCGAAAATCTGCCTGCGTACTAACCAGACGGGTCTAAGGCAGCGCCCGGCACTGTGTGTGCCCCCAACCATCTCCAGGTACAGACAAAACAGTTTTATTATTCGTGCGAGCAAAAGATTTAATAAATTATCACCAGAAATTGATATTTTTTGTTCCAGCAGTGCAGAAATCACTAGATTCATTAGTGATTGCTTTTTCAAAAGCTAGCAATCCTGAAAAGCTTTATTATTTTACTGTAATTATTTTAATTACTGTTTATTTTCTTTTGGCTTTTTTCTGTTTTATTATTTAATATATATCTCGTTTGATATATAGATCTCTCTACGGTCGTGTCGGCTTTCCGTACCATTTGACTATGAGAGTAACGGAATGGAGAGTGTATCTGTGTTTGCGCAAACACTTCTGCACTATAATATCTCCTGCGTACCAGGCCAAAACCCGTAGAGATTGGTCTCCTTGGCCGAAATACGATCGGCGATCATCAAGTCTATATGTCTTCCTAAAATATAAATATATAAATAAATTGAATACTAGTAAAAATTGCATTAAAACGTGGGTCAAATTAAATAAGGCAACGTGTTTTAAAATTCGTCTAAAAATAAAGGTACAAGTGTTCTCCGTCTCGCCTTTGCTGAATTTCAAGTGTTTTAAAATTTCAGACCACTTTTTGACGGTTTTAGCTCTTAAAATACACTGCAGTCTAGACCTCAGTCAGAATTTTAGAATACCTATATGTAAAATGTGTGGTTTTACAACAGTTTTTCTTCTATGCTGCTCTGGGGGTGAAAAAAAACTATAATACTACAGCAGCTTCTCTTCCCGGGCATACTGTACAAGTCAATAGGGTCTTGGTGTTTTGTAGACGATGGGCTGACCACCTGTCACTACTAACCGAACTCGTACATCTCAACTATACCCTCAAAATTGGTCAGAAGTGGCACCATGTGGTTCTATCGGCCCTTGGTGCTCTGCCTACCCCGTAAGGGATAAAGGTATGATTATATGTATGTATATATATGTTAAAACAGTTTTTGTGATTAAAATATAATGTACTCGAGATTTTTGTATAAGATTCGTATAAGATTTGCTAAAGCGGTGATAGCCCAATGGTTAAAATGTGCGCCTTTCAGTTGAAAGGCATAAGTTCGATTCCAGTCACGGGCCTGTACCACTGGATTTATTTAATGTCCAGATTTTAATATTATAAAATTGTCATCAATGTGTCAGGCAGGCAGCCGGCCATAAAACAAACGCTAAATCAATGGCAATATGAGTTTCGAAGCCATATAAAAAGTAAAGTTTATACGGACAAAGGTGTAAGCTATAGCTGGTATTATAAAAACTTTATATTTAACCCTTCTCTAAATAATGAAGTTACATACTATCTTTTCGGTATAATAAAAATCTAATAAAAATAATCCGATGTCTAGACAGTGATTTTTAAAACAATATGTCTGCAACAGTAAAAGAAAATTAGGTGCTAAAACCTCAGGGGTTTTCATAAATTCCTATAAATACATATACATTTAGTCTCACGCATTATCCCCCAAAGAGGTTGGGTAGAAGTGTGCAAATTATACACCCTGTTTTAACAACTTGTCTATTAACTCCCATGTGGTAAAGGGTGAGCCTACCGCCGCTTTCCGGATACAAATACAACAATCTAGCGACCGGTAACGAATCCAATAGGAAATGTTTTCGTGTCATTCTAATTTGCTATTATAAGATATGTAGCGTCAGAGCCTCGTCCGTTAAATAGCAGGGTGCACCACGGGAATGTGAGATTGACTTTGGGTTCTAAGATAGTGGTCAAACTCACTTACACTCCTATAGATAGGTATCTAGATCATAGATCTAGACCTATCAGACAGACTTTCCCCAGGGCACGCCATGAGGCTACTGGGATTTTGCCCAACCTTTAACTGTACCGACAGCGAAACTTTAAAAAAACATACAAGTAATAACACCATTCCCTACATATATTTGCTATTTACAGCGGCAAATATAACATTATCTAAGTTCACCTAAACACCGTTTGCTACTTAAAAAACAATATACATATAAATATATTATATTAGGTACGAGCCCGCGATAGGTCTGACACGACATAGGAACAAATGTATGCGCATACATTATTATGGTGAGATAGGCTTAATGGCCGCTAAAATGACGCAGAACGAAAACGTATGAATATAATTTATATGTATATAGAAAAAAACAGACTGCGTAAAAATTTTGACCCAGTGTCGCTCTCAGGACTAAGACAAATCTAATGACTTCATCTCAAACTCAAATGCGACAAGCTGTTTGGCCTCTAGAGCGTGCCGAAGAAATACAGGATGATTTTTGGTCATCAACGTTCCCGGAAACTACGGAATCTCCTCATCATCAGGATCATTTTTCTCCATGGAAGCATACCTGGGAAGTGTCTGGTTTCCAAAATATTAGGGTCCAAAATTGAGTAAATAGACTGCGTTTTTCTGCATAAATGCACATAGTCACGCGTAGCAAGATTTTTTCACGAAAAATAATTAATATCGGTCTATGAAAAAAATAGCATAAACACTGGACACTATAAATTTTGCCCGACTGGCTAATTAATTATTAAAAAAAAAAATCATCGTTACCCAGCATTTTTTAGGCATAAACTTACTTTATTTGATCTATAGAGTACGTACCCTTCGTTAAGGGTGGCAACGAAAAAACACCCTGTATACATACGTACATACAATCATACACTCCAAAAACATAGCCCTCTGTATTCTGTCGTAGTCATGTAAAAATTTTACGAAGGTTTTACCTTTTTGAGTTTATAGCTGGACGTGAATATTAAATATTGGCCATTAAAACTTTATGTTTATAGCAAAGTAAATAGGTGTATGCTAAACTTGGACTGCGATATTGGGAGTAAGTTTATTACCAATTGATAGCTTAATAGTTTAAGAGGTCTAGTTTGAACATACAGTTATATTGCAGACGTTTTATTGGTGATTGTGATAAATTGTTGCTTTATGTATAAACATTAAGAATGATTTAAAAACAATTAACATTACAGTCGTTGCCGGTTGCTAGAATATTATTATTTAGTATTAAAGCGCCGGCAGGCTCATCTCGTACGGTGTGAAAGTGACCTCCAAATATTTAAGATAAAAAGGAAAAAGGATAACTTCAGAAGAAAAAAAAACAGATGGTCGAAATATTTATTTTGTAGGTACACGGTTATAATACCCGTTTTGTTTATTACCTAATAGGTATCATGGGTTTAATTATGTTTTTTAAAAATATTTGTTAGTAATGATATTATAATGCTACTGCAGCAGCATTTTACCTGCCCGCATGTCCGCGTCGATATGCCAGCCGATCGTGAATACGTCACGCTTGTCACGGCTTTTGTGGTTTTTAGATACGTTGGACTATCGCGAAGGGAAACTATGAGTTAGGGTACACCTTGTATTGAACACTAGATAGATTTCTACACCTTTAAAAGTCAATGCATTATTTCAAAACCTATTGCAAAAGTGGCTGTTGTTTTTTTTTATGATGATTATCTAGTCCGCATTAAGCTTATTCTAGCTAGTGATGTGCCTATTTTTCCCGACTGCCCAGTATCTGTCGTATGCCAGATAGAAGTACATATTTTCCGAGTGTATACAGGATGATTTTTGGTCGTCAACGTTCCCGAAAACTACGGAATCTCCTCATCATCACGATCATTTTTCTCCATGGAAGCATACCTGGGAAGTGTCTGGTTTCCAAAATATTAGGGTCCAAAGTTGAGTAAATAGACTGCGTTTTTCTGCATAAATGCACATAGACGCGCGTAGCAGGATTTTTTCACGAAAAATAATTAATATCTGTCTATAAAAAAACTAACATAAACACTAGACACTATAAATTTCGCACGATCAAGGAATTTAAATAAAAAAAAAAAAAAATCCCAGCATTTTTTTTGGCATAAACTTACTTTATTTCATGTATAGAATACGTACCCTTCGTTAAAGGTGGCCACAAAAAAACACCCTGTATATGACATTGGCCGCGTGGTACCGGGGAGGTGGGCAGCAGCGCCTCCCGTGTTGACAACATAGTCCAAAATACAAACTGTGGTCACCTACCCGCCTGCCCAGCGTGGTGACTATGGGCAAATACCCCCCATGGCAGTCTTGTGGCGTGCCCTGGGGGAGGCCTACGTCCAGCAGTTGACTGCAATAGGCTGATGATGATGATGATATGTATTTGGCAAGCTCCTAGCCTAAACTTGTCGCATTTGAACTTGAGAGGTACCATTATATTCGTTTCGTACATCGTGAGATTGCATCAAAGTTTTTATAATTGAAAGATATCCTTAATGATCCTGCAGTTTTGCACTTATTTTGGGAAAACAGCCAAACAAAAAAAAACAGTATGTATGTATCCTACTAATATTATAAACGCTCAAGTTTGTAAGTATGGATGGATGAATGGATGTTTATTACTCTTTCACGTTAAAACGGCTAAAGCGATTTTAATAAAATTTGGTATGAAGTTAGCTGACACCCTGGAATAACATATAGGCTACTTTTTTATCCCGGAAAAATATTTTTATCCCGGATAATTTCGATATTCAGTTTTTTCTGCAGTCCACGCGAACGAAGTTGCGGGCGTCCACTAGTGTATTATATTGATTCTGCAACTGCTTTCACGCAGTACAGAAAAAAAATCCTGTGATTTTGCGTATCCCTCGCTACATAAATCACCATTTTATAGCTCCGATTTCACGTGCACTGTTCCGTCCGATCATGAACACGTCACGGCCGCTTTGTGCTTCGACGTTGTAATAACAATGCTTCTATACGTATACAAGTACGAGTATGTCGATCCTATAGTAGAGAGAGGGAAAGCTTTTACAAAAACTAAACGCGCAATGGATTCGAAAATACTACAAGACAATGATATATCGCTTCAAATAACATTTTAGAAATCTTCGTCAGTCTTTTGCAGTCCACTGCTGGATGTAGGCCTCCACCAGAGCATGCCACAAGGCTCGGTCTCCCGTTTTTGCCATCCAATCACTTCTTTAGAAATCCGGCGCGTAAATTTATCAGTTTTACATAGAAAATATGGGTATCGTTCCTAGCAGAACTCTTGGATATCGTCTCATAGCAATGCCCTACACTAACTAAGGTACTTGCTACAAAAAAACTTAACAAAAATAGCGGAAGAAGGTTGGCGTCAGGCAATACAAACGTCAAACGGCAATATGCGTTTCGAAATAAACCATTATGACTTAATTAGATGAGGGCAGGACAATTATGATGATATTTCAAAATGGCAGATATTTGAAAACATCAACATCATATCAATTGAATGTACTGGGGGCCGATTCTCGAAAAGTCTCGTGTTAGAATGAAGCCAGAACGGAACCGTTGTAGAACAAAGCAATAATTACTTTACGGTGACGTAATAAGACACATTTCAGCACGATACAGATACTCGTATTTGTTCTTATTCTGTCATACTCGCGACCGATGCGTGCTAAAATATACCTTAACTAATTACTCAAGCCGTAAGTATTATATTGCTTCGCACCGCATTTCGTTACGGTTCGTTGGTTCAAAAACTTTCAAGAATTGTCCCCTTGGCACAGTATTTTGATTGATTGGAAGGAATAATGAATATCCGTATAATTATCCTAAAATCCGCTCCATGTAGTTTTATTCTGTAGCACACGTCCTAAATTAAACTAATTGATTATATTACAATCCAACCATTTACACTAATACGCTACCTAACCTTAAAATAAACCGGTGTCAGCTTAACAAGGTGATCCTTACAAAACTAACAACTTAGTCAAATATTATAATATTACATAGCATTAAATTAATTAGCTAACTATACAAGAGCTTGGACCCGGCTTAGTCTGAGTGAGCGGTTGAACTGTCCTAAATATACAGCGGACGGGGAAAGACAAACGGAATGTTTGAATTTTGTATTATGCCGTTACGTTTTGGCATTTGCACACTTGCTGTTTTAAAAGGGGTAAATGTATTATAGGTAAAATGGATTTCACTTTAAAAATGTCTTAGTTTCTACCTATGTGGGTGGGTATACTTAAAAATCTCTTCATGAATGTTTGTGAGTTCAGAGTTACATACATAAATACATATTGAAAAGTCTGTAATCTCAAAATAGGTTAGCCAGAGCTGCAGGATCACGAAAGAGATCCTTATAGTCACGTTTAGCATAGCATGGTCAAATGTTACTGACTAATCACAGGTTGCTAGTATATCGCGTGGTAAAACACCCTTGAATTCTATAGTCGACTCTTGCGACATGCACGGAAGGAGATGCAGCTGATGTGTTCTTAATATACTTACAAATACTTAATCAGTCTCCCCACAATGGTTACCAAAAATGCAGCGATAATTTTATAAAGCAAAAAGGCCGTAATGCATTAGTTTCAGGAAGCGCTTGGTGCAGTCCTGTTGCAGTCATCGAGTGAGATATAGAGCGAGGACTCGGGGAGTTGAGTAACTTATAAATGTGTGGCAAAGAGTATGAGAGACAGTATAGTTTGGGGGTTTTAAAGTATAGGTACTGTTTAGCTGGAGAAAAACAAACGAGTGGAAACATACTGACCTAACAACTACTACGACTGGCTAGAAGACGCGTGTAGCTTTTAGCTATATTTCGATATTTCATGTGAATTATTAATTAAATCAGTGTACAATTAGATTTTTTTTTTTAAATTATATACAACACAATGATTTTCATTAGTAAGTTTTTAAATTATTCGTGTGTATAAAATGCCTATAGCAATCAGATCGCTGCGATCCAGAACGTGACGCCCTGGACACTTTTGCACCGGGAGTGAACAGTGGACGCTTTTAGTTATGAGTTTTTAATTGTTTTTATTTACTTTGTTTGAATTTTTTCAGGCAGTTGTAAAAGATCAGTGATCAGTTCATCACTGAGATAACAGCCCTGAATTCCTCAGTCGACTCTTACGACATGCACGGAAGGAGATGCAGCTGATGTATTACTATTTCTGGTATGCTTGAAAAATGCCTCAAAGCAGGCCTTCTGTACGAAATAAACTTTGCACTTGGCCGAAGCCCAAATACTAGTAAAAACGAAGTAGTAATACTCCACTGCAGGCAGATGTCTAATGGAATTATTTTTGTTTGAAAATAGTTTTCTTTGTTTTTATTAATTAAAGATGGCGGTCGCGGTGCGGAAGATTTTTTTATAAGTTTATTTTATAATAGGATTTGTACAGATGCATGACTTGGTTTTTTATATATCGTTTAAAAGAAAGAGATATCATGAGGTATTATGTAAGTATTTGTTAAGACCATAGTGCTACTTATTTATATGTTTAAAATGCTTCGTCCTGAATGATTGACTGGCCCATCACAGCCTAGAACGCTGATCGTAGAGACTAGAAATATTGGAGTGTTTTTTATGACCTAGGCACCGAATAAAAATCAGGTTTTCACACGTCCACTAGTTTTTCATATAAATATGCTACCAAATATATCGATACAGGTTTTTGCTAGAGAAGGCTCTTAAAACCCTTTATCCAAGGCCTTTTTATAACTGATCCGAAACCCGAAGGCAATGTTTTGGAAGCGGGCTTTTCAGTAAACATGATTTTAGAGGTCCTTTTACCGCAGCGCTAGCTTCTACGCAATTTTTACACAGGGCCATATATTTTTATTTACTCCCTGATTCATCCGCTGGACTTCTGAGACCGCGATTGGTTTAGCCTTTCGACTTTTAGCTTTTTACGCGGATTTAAGCAATTTTTTTTTGGAAGTTGTTTTCTTTAAATGACATTGTGACCTTTACTTAATACTGTGTGAGATATTTGGTTTTAGGTTGGATTTATTTTAAATGACATACATCTATAAGACATACGTCCCAAAATAGAAGAGAATCATGACAAAGTAAGCACAGAATCCCGAAGGAAATCCTACTGCCATATTAAGCATAGCAGAGCCAAATGTAGACCTTTGCCAAGTTGCTAGCTTATCATCTGAGAGAACGCCCCTGAGATCCTTCTTCTTCTTCTTCTTCAGCCTAGTCCACTGCTGGAGGTAGGCCTCCCCCAGGGCACGCCACAAGGTTACTGCCACAGGGGAGTTTTGCCCATAGTCACCACGCTGGGCAGGCCGGTTGGTGACCGCAGTGTGATTTTCCGACTATGTTGTCAGAACGGGAGGCGCTGCTGCCCACCTCCCAGAAACCCTTAATCGCCTCGTACGATACCCACGGGCAGGCAAGGGTGGTACAAACTGTACTCTGCCGGCACCACATCTACTCTGTCGACTCCTACGGCATGATCGGAAGGAGATGCAGCTGATGTATTATGATTACGATGAAACAAACATGAATATAGAACTTAAGTAATCAAAACGCAAATAGCTCCGTTACATTAACAAATTAGTCTTTATTACCTAACCAATATAGGTTATAGAGTTGTTAAACATGCAAGCATCATTGTAAAGTACACTAAATAACTAGTTATTAAGCCGAGTATACACAATGTGATGCGAGTTAGTAGGCTAACCGAGTAGTTAATTAATATGTGCGAGTAGTATTACTATTGGTTGAGAGTTAAGCGATATTAATTATTCTAAATTAATCTAAATAAACCTGTTTCCATATTTAAAAAAAAACCGAACTCGTAAAAATTTTTGTGCACCTGCCTACCCTATGTTATCCTTACAGTTGAATCTAATGATAAACCTCAAGATCAAATTCAATGAGCCGATTAGTTAATGCTGTAAATAAACATACATACATGGACTTGAAAAACATGACCATGGCGCAGTCGGGTAAAGACATTTTTATAGTGCACAAAAACGGCATTGTAAACCCCACAAGAAAATGCCCAGCGTGGTGACTATGCGCAGAAACCTCCCTATGGCAGTTAAAGCCTTGTTGAAAGGCCATTTTATTTTATTTACTTACAAATTTACAGAATATACATTAAAAGAAACAATAACAACACTTACAATAATAGTGTAACAGACTGATGACGATATCATTTACAATCTTATAGACTAGCGGCCGTCTACGACTTCGTCCGCGTGAGAAATCATTACACATACCTTCCTCTTGAATCACTCTATCAATTTAAAAATACGCATCAAAATACGTTGCGTAGTTTCCAAGATCTAAGAATATATGAGGACAGACAGACAGCGGGACGACTTAGTTTATAATCTGTAGTAATACGAGTAAGTGATACGTGTGTAACGGGCTTTATATTTATATAGTACGTCTGGGTTACACCGCGCAAGTTGAGAATGTATGCGACTTGTTAGTTTAATTTGTTTAGTGAGGTAGTTACAATATGGCAGTGCCATAAAATATAGATCTAACTATATTTTAATGGCAATATTGAAGTTGCCATCATACAATAAACTTCTTGCTAGTAATACTATAATAATATTTCAATAAATAAGAGTTTCCGGGAGGTGGGCAGTAGCGCAGTGTTGACAACATAAACCGAAAATCACACTGCGGTCCCTATGACTATGGGCAAAACCTTTATCAACGCAATTGTACCAAAAATAATGATTTTTTGAATTTTTGTCTGTTTTTCGGTTTGTCTGTGCATTTGTGCACGCTAATCACAGAATCGGCGGAACCGATTTCGATACAGTTTTCAGGAATATATTGTGATAGGTCCCATTTAACATAATATAACTTTTTATCCCGGGAGAATGTTTTTATCCCGGATAATTTTGATGCTTTATTTTTTCTGTAGTTCACGCGGACGGAGTCGCGGGCGTCCACTAGTGTTATAATAAAGATCACTGACTTACATCACCAGATTATACGTAATTGAAAAAAGATTACGGAAGTTTTTACTTTGATCCGTTTACTTTAAAACTAACCTAAGTATATCTAACCCCGTTATCACAAAATAATGTGGTTACGAGAAACATAAGTAAGTACTTGACAAAAATATAATGGTTCAGTATGTTGACGAAGCTGATATAAAGAGGAGTATCCACTCAGCACGCACCAATATTGACTGTTCCACATGGAGCAATGTATACCGGAATTTTCTTCAAATTAAAATTAAAGTGTAGCAGCGCTATCTATTGGATGTCGACAGAATTAAAGTCCAATACAAATTCTAAAACGCGATATCGAAGGTTCTCACAACAATTGGATACAGAAGCTAAATCAGAACTTGTAGCCCAGTGGAGCATAAAAGCGTCCGCTTTTCTTATCAATTTGCTAATGATGCATTTTCCATTTTCCAGAAACCGTAATAATATTATCACTGTATGTTTTTCTATTTTATATATTACTATATGACTATCATACACTATATCACCGTTAATTTTTGTCTTATATATTTTCTAAAACCTTATACAAACCCCAATGTACTTATTGATGATAATGTTTTATATGGGTGAATAAATAAATAAATAAAATAAATAAATATTAATAAGTCGACTTAATCAAAACATATCAGAGTAAAATAAAATATATTACCTGCGCTTTTTCCTTTCATTAAATAAAAAAAACTACTTTTCAAAAAGGCGGCTGTATTATTATGTTATCTTTGAACATAATTCCAAACAAACGTTTCCAGGCAAAGCAATCTTAATCTTCCGTAGGAGGGCGTGCTTAGACAACTGTGAAGCGGGCTATCCGTCTTACCTCACTCTCCAGATCACGGAGGAGGGACGGGTAGAGGGATCATCTAGTAAATTTTTATTAGGCTTTTTACTATGGGATGTAAAGTAATATTATATTACATCTTGAGATGCAATAATTTGTCGCACGTCACACATTTTGTACCAAACCATTTACACTGTGTAATATCATATTTTTACAGTGTGGGATTTAATATATTTGATTACACAGTGTGAATGGTTTAATATAAAATTATTAATAATATAGGTATAATAAAGAAAAGGCGAGTTAATATGAAATAAAAATATTATTTATTTACTCCTAACATAGTAGGTAATATAGCTTATTACATTATTAGATCGGAGACACGTGTCGCCAAAAATGGGGCTTGCAAACATTTTATTTATTCACCAACCTTTCGAAATGTATTATTTCAAAACATTATACTAAAGACAAAAAATCCTCCAACAATATGAAAACTAAACAAAACAAGTATATAACTAAGCTATATCTGGTTTCCCTATTCTAAACGTTACTGTCGTATCTCCATCGCGTTGTAATAAATAATGCTCATAATAAACACATTGGCGTCTGCCCACAAAATTGTTCACGTAAACTAAAATTAAATTTAAATCACGTTTTCATGTTATTTTAAAATTTTCTTGGTATAATATTAATAGCTAGATTAAATAGGTTGGGCTTAATAAAAAAAAAATCTATCGCAAAAACGTGACTATTTAAGGTATTGAATATTGATATCGTATAGAAGTGTTATTTGCTATATAAGTATTTTGTAGTACAACTCCGCTAACCTTTCGTCTTCCATGATTTAGGTGAAATGAAACATAATATATTTATAGTATCAATGTTAAGGTTATGGGTCATACAAAGGTTTTAGGAGATTAAATCCCAACTAAAATGATACATACTAAGTGAATAAAAAAATAAAAAAAGTTATCCTTTAAATATGCTATTTCATCATTTGATAAATCGGGCCCTATTTAAATTGATATAATTTTCAAACAGAAAAATGAGATTTGCAGAAACTCCTTTCAGTCGGCTAAAAATAGGCATTCTCCTATCATGAGTACAAAGCCTTGGCCAGGACAAAGTATTTATATAATTGGACACGTGTTCAAGCAATGAATACGGAATCAAAACAAAAAACAACTGATTTCGATATTTTTCGAGTTTCTGACTAAGCATTGTCTGTCTCGCTTTGGTTAATACGCAGCTACGAGTGTGGAACTGATGATTCAACTCTTTTAATTGGAAGCATTGTGTGGCTGTCGCAATCAAATAAAATCTATTTAGAATTGCGTGAAAATCCGGAAAAGCAATTTAAAAACATATATATGTATAGGCGACGAGTGCACGCAGCTGTGTTCGAGTTTTGAAATGCCTGTGCTTATACGGGGCTTCACTAGAATACATCAGCTGCATCTCCTTCCGTGTATGTCGTAAGAGTCGACTGAGGAACTCAAAGGCATTCTTTCAGGCGATAAGCTAGAAAGTTTCACTTACGAGTATATTTATTTTTGTCCCTGCTTTGTTAAACGTAGCCGTAGGATACGTACTTGAGTACGCCCGCGACTTCGTCCACGTGGACTGCAGAAAGAACAAAAAGTCGAAATTATCCGGGATGAAAATATTTTCCCGGGATAAAAAGTAGCCTATGTGTTAATCCAGAGTGTCAGCAAACCCATACCAAATTTTCTTGTATTCTTTATTGTACACACAAACATTAGACAGTATAGTGACTTAGCATAGTTACACAGAAAGTGTACAAAGGCGAGCTTATCTGTTTAAGTTTATTAAAATCGCTCCAGCCGTCTTTACGTGAAAGAGTAACAAACATCCATCCATCTATCCATACATCCATCCATACTTACAAACTTTCGCTTTTATAATAATAGTAAGATAAGATACGTTTAGTATATCATATGAATTCTAAAAAATGGGGGAGCTGGAACTGCAGGATTACGAAAGAAATCCTACGGGCACGTTCAGCGTAGCGTATCTATAAGCATAGCGGTATAGCGTACAGCATAGCGTTTCTGTAAGCATAGCGGTATAGCGTACAGCATAGCGTATCTGTAAGCATAGCGGTATAGCGTACAGCATAGCGTATCTGTAAGCATAGCGGTATAGCGTACAGCATAGCGTATCTATAAGCATAGCGGTATAGCGTTCAGCATAGCGTATCTATAAGCATAGCGGTATAGCGTACAGCATAGCGATTCTATAAGCATAGCGGTATAGAGTTCAGCATAGCGTATCTATAAGCATAGCGGTATAGCGTACAGCATAGCGATTCTATAAGCATAGCGGTATAGCGTACAGCATAGCCAGAGAGAACGTCTAGAAGTGTGAATACATTATAAAATTACGAGGTATATCTCTCAAAATTTGTCAATTGAATCCAAATAAATTGATGTCTTATTAGGAGAAAAGAAACCTAACAAATAAAACTTTGGCAGCAATAATAAATGAAATATTTAAAATATTCCCAATGAAATAGCTGTTCAATCAAAACTTTTTGGATGCTGGTTATGTCTCATCCATCATTTCTACTGGAATCTACATTTATATGATTTTATTGTTACAACGCATATCTCAGACTTTTTATAAATCGTTCAATTTTTCATTCTAATATTCATTGGAATGTGGCGATAACGGGTTTTATTCTTTTCAGGGTTCTGTAACTGAATAGCAATACGGGATCCATAACTTCTTGTCTGTCTGTCTGTCTATCCACATTACTTTTTTTCAAAAGGAAAAATGTATTCCGAGTGGTTTTTTCCCTTATTTTTTTAGTATACGAAGTGTTTTAAGTAATTAATCTAATGAGGTTTTTCTGCTTCAATACTTCTCTTAAAATTTATTTAACGAAAAGTTAACGACTAATGAAATGGGGAGGACTATAACTTTATGATTATAAAATCCTACCTACATCATAAATGTGAATTCCTGACAGTGTGAATAATGTTTGGATATTTTTTTCAAGTAAAAACTACCATTTTGATGAATCTTGACAGAATAGCTTCAGAATAGCACATGGGCTATAAAGAATGTTCACGCAGACAAAATCAGCAATTAAAGTGCGAAATAATAAATTATTATTTCGTCCACTCATAATTTTATCCAAAACATTGCTGAAAATTACACAATTTGTCAGATTAACAATATTTTAATTTATTAAATTTTATTCATGGCAGGCATTAATAAAGGTCCTCGCTTCACCTGTCACTTTATTACAGAAGTTTATTTTGTAACATTTTTTACGAGAAGTTAATTTTAATATTTGATGAGCAAGTGATGGTATGGACATAATTAGTTTACGGGGTTCGATTCCCGATTAGGACAATGGACATGTGGACTCAAGAGAATTAGCGACCGTTGATATATAGGGTAACTAGAACTGCAGAATCTTGACAATGTAAGGTCCTACAATAATTAAATACATACATATAATCACGCTTTTATCCCTTACGGGGTAGGCAGAGCACCAAGAGTCGATAGATCCACATGGTGCCACTTCTGACCAATTTTGAGAGTATAGTTGAGATGTACAAGTTTGGTTAGTAGTAACAGATGGTCAGCCCATCGCCTACAAAACACCAAGACCCTCTTGTCCCTCTACTGAATTGTACAGTATGCCCGGGAAGAGAAGCAGCTGTAGTATTATACGTTTTTTTTTCCCTCCCAGAGCAGCATAGAAGAAGAAGAGTAATGAAATGCTTAAAACATAATACATCGTAGATATTTAAAAAAATATTAATAAGAAAATGAAAAAATTCTTCAGCTGAGTGAGATTTGAATTCACGACCACTCGCAAACCGTGCCTTCGCTCTAACCAACTGCGCTATCTGGTCAATTATATTTTTATCACCGGAAATCAGGCAAATAAAATATCTATTTAATTATTCATCATTCAATATTTATTTAGTAAATGTAAAATATCAGTGGCAAGTATCATTCAGTGTTTAGCAGCGGGATCAAAAAGGTATCATTCAATGTTTAGCAGCGGGATCAAAAAGGTATCATTCAATGTTTAGCAGCGGGATTAAAAAGGTATCATTCAATGTTTAGCAGCGGGGTCAAAAAAGTATCATTAATGTTTAGCAGCGGGATCAAAAAGGTATCATTCAATGTTTAGCAGCGGGGTCAAAAAGGTATCATTCAATGTTTAGCAGCGGGGTCAAAAAAGTATCATTAATGTTTAGCAGCGGGGTCAAAAAAGTATCATTAATGTTTAGCAGCGGGGTCAAAAAAGTATCATTAATGTTTAGCAGCGGGGTCAAAAAGTAAAATATCAGTGATAAGTTATTAGCTCATCACCTGAGAGAATGCCTGAGTTCCTTAGTCGACTCTTACAACATGTACGGAACGATAAGTAGCTGATGTATTTTATTGAGGCATGGCTTAAGCGCCCTGGGCACTAGACATATTAGACAATACATATCCAAGTATCATTACAAAACTTCGTCTAAAGTTAGACAAAGTTCAAACATATCATTTGACAGCAAAATGTTTAGATCATCTGTCAAATTTAGGCAAAGGTTTATTTTCAACAATGTTTAAACTCTTTTGTAATAACACAGTGATTTTTGTGTTAACACGATTAGTGTTTAGAACTAACCTACCTTTGCAACAGTGACCAAAGCTTTCCAAAGTTCAGCGAGAATACGAGTACCTATTTATTTTTAAGTTTATCATTTTCATTTTTCAAAGTGAACCATTGCCTTGCGGATGACATGACCGCTATAAACCTCTCGGACCGCTTCAGATATAAATTATTTATGACTTTCCGTTTTCAGTATCAATATAGTACATTGGTAGCATCGTACACTTTTCACTGCAATATGTATTATTTATTTCGCGAAAAATATTGGTCGGTTTGTCATCTCGTTTTAAAATTTTAAAGTAGGTACAGATAAATATCGAAAATTTTTTTTAGTTCGTTTTTATTCAGTTAATGTTAGGCAAAGGTATGCCAAGTACTCACCTATTTTACTGCCGCTTTACGGGCCCAAAAAACAAAAACTTGACGAATCCAACTGGAAATATTTCTGAGCGATTCTTAATTGACTATAAGCTATTAACACCATTGAAAATTTGTCAAAAATACACAAAACAAATCGCTAATGAATGATTAGCCTCTTTTAATCTTCCATTAAATATCCCCAACTAATCAACGTCTAAATGACTACAGTATTAAAACTGAAAGCCTTTATTTACTCTTAAAATAAATTCAGTACAAAAATGTATCTTCTCTCAACCACACAAAGCTGAAAACCCTTTGTTTTTAGACAAGACAAAGGAGTAGGGCCGCTCGGGCCACATAAGAAGTATGAAAAGGAGACGTGATTATAAATATATATCTTCAAACAAAAATGTTGATTATGCATATTAGTATGAGCCAATCACTGGTTAATAACCTGCCTGCCCAGCATGATGACTATGAAACTCCCAATGGCAGTAGCCTTGTGGCATGCAGGCCTCTAACCATAGGTCACGCAACGGCGGCATTGTTTTCATCGTTAGAGTGCATTTCACCGTATAGCTCCGATGGATGATGGCGCTAGTTACTATGTGTATGACCACATTTTCTGTTTCATTGTATACAAAAAAATGTTAGTTCTGAAATCAGGCATAGGCATTATTCTATGAAACGGGCCATAGTATTATGGGTTCTACTTTGACATAAGCTTGACAACACCTACTCGTACGCTTTGTTATGTAACTGACGAGGCTCTGGTACTAACTAGCTTATAATAATATACGTATACCCTGCTACTAATAAACCGCGCGTAAGATTACAACCTCGTTAGGCTGGTTTTAGTGTCACGCGGACCGTCAGTACGGACCTGCTCCGCACAGACCGATCTGTATTAACGACCGTACTGACGACTCTAAAACGCTCTGTGCGGAGCAGTCCGTACTGATAGTCCGCGTGACACTAAAACCAGCCTTATACTTGATTTTTGACACCAAAATATATGGAATTTCTTTCAAATTAAACTTTTAATAGCTTATTCCCAATTTAAAGCTTTTTCTTAGTTAATCCCAGTACGAATGTTATTAAGCCACCTCTCGCCCATCCTGACTCCATGTCTCGGGTGCTCTTCAGGCCACTTTTGCGGAGGCTCTCGACGGCACTTTGAGCGGACACTTTTGTATCGGACACTATTGTTCTAACATGGCCTAACTTAAGTACTAACTTAGGGCATGTGGAAAAGGAATATTTTATTTTATAGAACCTTGAATGATAAGTACCTAATTACATTTTTTATCCAACTGCGCCAGGAGAAGGGTTAGATTTTTTGAGTGTATTATTGTACGCATATTTCTTTGCAACCTAAAAATTTAGGTCATGGCTTATCGAATTTAAGCTTGAAAGTTATCAATGGATTCGTCTTAGTCGTAATAGTATCATTGGGGTCAAAATATTTACGTAATCGTTTTTTTTTTCTTAAAAAATGAGGTTTGTGCATGTGGAGAGGATGGATGAAAGTAGATTGACAAGAAAAGTGTACAACGGAAGAGTAGATGGAAGAGTTGGAGAGGAAAACACCTCGTCGGACTTTCACCGATCAAATTGGTGAAATTCTAGAGAAAGGTCAGGTCAAGAGTACCCTAAACCGACGTACGTGCATGAAGAATATCATGAAAGTAGATGAAGCGAAAGAGGTGTGTCAGAATCGTAGCAATTGGAGATCCGTGGTCTCTGCCGTGGTCTATGTTAAAATGAGGTTATTTAATTCACGATGGCAACTCTACGATAAGGTACCTAGGAAGCAACTTGTTTCTAACCTTTTATAGGTACATCTGTCTCCGCTACGCTAAACGTGGCTTTACAATCTCCTTCGTGCTCTGCAGTTCTATCTAGCCCCTGTAATGGGAATTCAGCCGTTTATATGTTTGTATACGTATGTCGTTCATTCTTGCAACAATAATAAAAATAAAAAAAACATTTTATACCACACATCACTTTTCCTTAACCCAACTTTTCCTTAGTCATTTTTTGTCGGTGATATTACTTCACCCAAAAAATATGCGAGGAAGCCTCAAAATGTTAATATATCCGCTTTTCCGATGACGCCCTCAAAACCTTGTGGCAGCATTTTTTTAATCCTTACCGACGACTTAGGTAAATTTTCGTGACGGCCATGATGGATTGGCCATAAGGACGTTATCGACATATATGGCTTATGTCATTAGCATAGAATAAGTATGTAGAGTAGTCTTTAGTTTACTAACAGTGTGAAGGGTAAATAAAAAATACATACATACATATAATCACGCCTTTATCCCTTACGGGGTAGACAGAGCACCAAGGGCCGATAAAACCACATGGTGCCACTTCTGACCAATTTTGAGTGTATAGTTGAAATGTACAAGTTCGGTTAGTTTAGTAATGACAGGTGGTCAGCCCATCGCCTACAAAACACCAAGACCCTCTTGTCCCTCTACTGACTTGTACAGTATGCCCGGGAAGAGAAGCAGCTGTAGTATTATACTTTTTTTTTCACTCCCAGAGCAGCATACAAGAAAATAAAAAATGTTAACGTTATTTAGTGTAAAAGGAGGACGTCCACTAAACTTCTAATAAAATGTTTATTTTTCTGTGTGTATGAATAACTCGCTAACGTCAGGACCGCGGGTGGCCTGTCCGCGATTGGTCGAGCATGGCTGGTCAAAAAAAAATACAATAAAATATCCAGAAAATCTATCATAATGTAGCAATTAAATTCAAGAGGCCATCAGCCATCCTGACAATGACGGACATCATTCCTCAGACAATCTTAATATTAATATTTATGTAGGTAGGTATTTATTAGTAGTATATATTATTAGTAGAAGATTAGTAGACTTGTAATAGGTATATTTTTACAGGTTTTTCTGATGCTTCAACATACTTATCCAAGCCACGATTCTTACTCTATGTAAGTTATGAGGGACACATAAAACACTCATCATTTTGATGCATAAGTGATAAGATGTTTACGACCCATTCATTCTCCGACCAATCGAATAAATTAAAAATTTAATTAAAATCGGTCAAGTCGTTTCGGTAGAAATACACACCAGAATTGTATACTACATAAAGGATTTCGTTCTGCCCATTTATCGTATCTTCATACCATATCCGTAAAAAGGACATGTTAGGCACGTCATGTATAATATGTATATTTTTTAAATTGCATTTGTCGGGACAGATACGATCATGGTAAGATACGGTACAGTGGACAGACTCTTTAAGTATAGATAGATACTCTATGCTTCCAAGTTTGATTAGCGCCACCTATCGAGTAATTTCATAGATATTACTCACTAACATTCTTCACGTTACCAGCTAAATGGCACTTTCAAAACATTGTTTGCCACATATACAGAATGATTTTTGGTCGTCAACGTTCCCGAAAACTGCGGAATCTCCTCATCATCACGATCATTTTTCTCCACGGAAGCATACCTGGGGAGTGTCTGGTTTCCAAAATATTAGGGTCCAAAGTTGAGTAAATAGACTGCGTTTTTCTCCATAAATACACATAGACGCGCGTAGCAGGATTTTTTCACGAAAAATAATTAATATCTGTCTATAAAAAAAACTAACATAAACACTAGATACTATAAATTTCGCACGATCAAGGAATTTAAAAAAAAATAAAAAAAAATAAAAAAAATCCCAGCATTTTTTTGGCATAAAGTTACTTTAGTTGATGTATAGAGTACGTACCCTTCGTTAATGGTGGCCACAAAAAAAAAAACACCCTGTATAGGTACAGTTGAAATGTCACTAATATAAGTCCAGTGATGAATATAATTATAAACTGATATCAATCTATAACTATTATTATTATCACCCTAATTATTAGATAAGTTTTTTGACATGAGGGTTGTAAGCGGACATAGGTCTAGTTTAGCAGCAAAGATACAGCCCCTTAGAATTTTATAAGGTTTTGGTAATTTCATGAACTTTGTCAATCATTACCATGGTAATTTCATCACCTTGTAAAAGTGCATCATCTTGGTTATATAATTAATTGGTTATTTTATATCTTGGTCATTTGGTTTTACTTACTTTTTTGTGCTTTAAAAACATTAAGGGAATATCAATCACTTTCCTTTACAACCATATACGGGTGAATTTCCCAGGTACGTTTTTAGCGCGGCGTGGATGAAAATCGTAGTGGAAAGTGCAAAATGCACATTTATTAATTTTTTTTCATTAAGTTCAGACAGTGATCTAGACTAACGTTTAAAACTTAAGACCAAAATCTATTTGTTTACGCATAAAAAAATTTATTAAAGGCTCTAAATCTAATTGCGGTGCTATGTCCCCACTTCATTTGCAAAAATAAATTTGGCTATTTCAATTTTCGGGTGAATTAATTTAACAGAATACATACATATTTTAAAAATACATTAAATGACACTATTATTTACACCATGAGCAGTAATTTAACTTAACCCGGTAGTACCTGTAACAGCTTTTTAAAAATGTCCCGCGGAAAAAGTCAATAACGCTGGTGCATTTTGAACATTACACTATTTCATCATAATGAATGAGATAGATGCTAAGCTATCTTTCCCCGCACTGCTCTGTCAAGCTATCGTATACCAAGTACAAGGATGTTTGATACACTGAACAGTTTTCCCGCCAAAAACGTAAGTATAACCTGCGGTGGCGCAGGAATACAAATTTATCATATAACGGTGTCATGTGTATTTAAAAAACTAAAAGGCTGTTTAAAAAGAAATTTTACAGATGATTAAAGATTAGATATATCGACGTAATTGCAAACGAATTATTACATTTAAAATAATAGTGTCCGTTATAATTTGTACTTTATTAATTAATTCTAAGAACGGTGTCGCAACTCCAGTGGCTCCGGTGGCAAAAAAGAGGGCCACCGTAATTTAATAATGTCACCGTAATTGATATTTTGTCTTTTTGACTGGAAACCGGGTATTATTTCTATTGAGATGTAAAAGTACAGCCCATTTTCTACCCATTAAAAAAATTACGGCTTCAGGGTTATGCCCCATTTTGTAATGTTTTTAAAATCACCTTATTATTAAATGGAAATGCATAAAAAAACTAAAATACGTGTATATTTCAGTAATTCAACTAGATAAATAAATAATCATTTGAGACAAAACAACAGACATCAACTTGGCATTGTCAAAGTACAATTACCAAAAGGTTTTTAATTTTTTTCCTGATTCTTTCCTATTCATTCAAAATAATGATTTCACGTAATGCGCACACTTCATTAAACTAAATTCAAAAGGTATAATTATGAAAAAGCTTACCAACAGCTGACTAATAAGAATTTTAAAAGGTGCTATCCTATGGCGCGACAACCTTTTTTAACAAGTAACCTATGTTTGTAGTCAAATTTAAAAAATACAAAGGTGATGAACTGACATTATAATATATAGCATAGGAGTCTTACTGCTATCCAAAGGCCTTTTCATGATGCAGTTCAACTCGGATCGAGGTCATACCGCCACCTCCATCTCGTCTTACTCCTACCCCAGGCAGCCGCTCTGTAGCATCCAGCCAGTTGCACTGTTCGTCTATCTTTCGGTGTCTAAACGACTAACATGGCCGGTATTTTTACTGTCCAGTTCCTTTTTGGTAGGCGATTAGCATACCTAATGATGTTCCTGATGCAGTTTGAGCACTGTAGATCAATCGATAGACAGCATAAGTACACATATCGACAAGTAGACGTTATAAGATCATAGGAAGGGAACCGTTCCTAAATGAACTAAGTTCTTCCAGGCACTTAAGATTCATCCCTCAATATTAATAGCTGACCAATAAGAATGTAATATTTTTCTGAGTCCTGATTGTTCTCAGAAAAAATATCTATATATTGAATGTTCTACTGGCCTAAGTAGGTGTACTCATGCACATAATTATTATCTACTTCAATCCCACGTTTTGTGATATTGATTATGACTTGGCCTTTAGTTCAACCTCAAGGAAACCACCCAAAATTGCTATTATAAATGAACAGTTACGAATAAACCCGAGTAACTTTGCGATAAACCCGAGTAGCTTGAACAAGTACGCCTGATGATAACAGAAGAGTTCTACATTCTACTTACCTCAATATAACACTGCTATAGGCTGTAGCGCCACGGAATGTATTTTTCGAATCCTTTATTGATCAGCTGCTGGTAACCTTTCTCATAATAAGTTACACCTTTTTGAGTAGCTTATTAAATAAGGAATTTAGTTTGATAAAGGGTACGCATGACGCAGTATATTATTTTGAAAGAGTAGGGGCTTAATTGGCAAAAACATTTAACAAATTTTGCTTGACCATTCCATGTTAATAGATTTTTGGGAGGTAAAAGTATAAAATGTGATTCATTTCTTATATGCCATTCTACTTCTCTAAAAGGAGATTTTAAAAAAATCATATCATTGTCATATCTCCGACACCGTGAATTTTCGGATGGGGTGTTCCTTATATATAAAGATTTTTACGTACATATAAATAAATACGGCTAGGTTCCTGAAATGGTGTAGTCAGAACTGCGAGATCTTAAAGGAGATACCATGGCCACTACGTTTTATGCTAAGAAAAAACTCACTAGGAAGCATTTTAAAGTATGTAATAAAATATTTCTCTAAC
Source organism: Carposina sasakii (assembly GCA_014607495.2). NCBI lineage: Eukaryota > Metazoa > Arthropoda > Insecta > Lepidoptera > Carposinidae > Carposina > Carposina sasakii. Next base: position 4,100,626 of record CP053175.1, on the reverse strand, counting down.
TGTTAACGTGTTCCTTAAATTTGTTATCATAGTTTCTAAGCTATAATCATGATGATAAACATTATTAGCAACTAATAAACGAAAAATCTAAAGTTTTCAAGTTCTTAAAAAATAAATAAATAGGTGATTCATATGATGTTCTCCTGTATTTATAATTCCGCTGATTGTAATCAATTTCAGTGGAGAGATTTACAATTTCGGTGATTTGATAATAATATCGGTGGCGATTGAAATTTTTAAATGCAGATATCTCAAGAAATAATATGTTTTTAAAAATGTGTACCATATGACTGAATATTATATATTTTTGGCTATTACTTCGAATACAAAAAAGTTATAGAAAGTGGATATAAAATTTCGCCAGCGTAATTAGTCAAAAATCGAGGTTATTGAAATTCACCCATACACTTAAATAGATCTTCATGAATGTACATACTTGAAAAGAGAGATGTGCCAAATATACTTCTTATAAAAGTAAGGAAATTTTCCTAAAATACAAACAAATTTTTCATCAAACAAACGAATAATAAGGAATTTTCTGACAACTATTAAAAGTAAAGAAATTAGTACAAATAGCCTGGATAGATGGCGTGAGCGAATCTCCTACCCGAAATTCTGTATGGAGGGGCGAAGGAGGGCAGCTAGGTAGACGCCATCTATTTTTGACAGTTATTTTAACTTTTCAGAAAATCCTTCATTATTAAACAATTTTTCTTCTCTCTCTCTCTTATAACTTAAGCCACACACCAAGTTAGTATGTACATAGTCTCCATCAATCACCAGCCCAGGTGACAACGGTGTGGCAACCCTGAAGGAATCAATAGCTTCGTAAATTGTCAATTGAGGAGAAACGAGGAAAAATTGTTATGAAAACGTAGAAAATGGAACATAAGTACGTTTGTGTGGAATGAGTTTGTACACTTATTTTATTTTTCACTGTGGTTGGTTTTATACAGTGACGTGATGTTTTATATCGTAATTTTACTTTCAAATTTAAATCTGAAGGTGTTAGAATAAGGGTTGAATTTCACGATGGTCAGTGCAATGCATGACACATTTTTTGGCGTAAATTTGTCTCAATAAAATAACTTTATTGTACCATGTTTTAAGCATTTAAATTTCAGATAGCCTATGTGAAGGATGAAGTTGCTGTCTCTATCTCATAGAAGTTTTAGAGAAAGAGAAACAGCATCAACCTTAAATCTATGGCATCGACTTTATCCTTCAAATAGCCATGAAAGTACATTACACTGGTTTCGTATCTAATGAAAATTCAGCGTACATCTAATAAAAATCTCAACTATACCCTTGAGGGTATTGGTCAGAAGTGGCACCATGTGGTTCTATCGGCTCTTGGTTCCCTAAATACCCCGTAAGGGATAAAGGCGTGATTATATGTATGTATCTAACAAAAACGGATATTGGGAGATTCTTTGTATAACATCGATTTTATCGTCAAGTTTACATACAAAATTTGTAATGAATAAACTGAGAGAAAGTGTGTGACTAATACGATATTTTCTGCAATATTGCGGTCTCAGAATAATACACATACGAGTAAGTAGTCACGCCCATTATAGCCCAAAGATATTGGACAAAAGTGTGCAAATGACACACGAGTTAGCCTATTAAGTCCCACGTGATAAGTGGTGAGCCTACCGCCGCCTCAGAATAATAGATTACGACAATATGCTTTTAAAAACAGTTTCGTCTGAAATGAGATAAGGATGAAGAAATAACCCTGTGGAAAAGCTTAACATCACCGGAAAATAATAAAATACATTCCTCTCTCAGGTCTATTCCATAAAATTTCCGACATAAAACGTTCATTTTAGGACGTTCAACATTGAACTGAAAACAAATGGACTACGTACGAATAATAGAATATTAGATCGGGTTTTTCGCCTTAGATTTCCATATCTTTGAATTCTTTGGATTTGAACCATTACTTCGTGAAACATTGTTTTTATATTACCTACTAAAAAAAATGTCTATGGTACAAACAAATGCGTTTCGCATTGTTAAAATTTACTGAATCCGTTAAATGTTAAAGTAATAAAAGAATATTCAAAGTTAGCAATCTGATTAAAATAGTTTGATATTTGTTTACTTATTCATAATTTGTATACAGGAAAACACGAAGAATAAATGTTAACAAAGGCAAGTAAACAATTTTTGACATTAATTCTCGCATGAAGCATAACGCATGCTATATGCAAGACGCAGCTGAGTCTTCAGTTAAGAGGAACGTGTATAGTACAAAAGCAGAAAAAAGAACTGGAGTCTTACTTCTAACATGTCAATAACGTCCAGCCTCTAACCGCGAAGTTTCCTTGTTAAATAATAAACAGTAAAAACAAGGCCTTTAGTAGTCGGGCAAAACATAACCACGTCATTAATATAATAAATGAGCCCGGGAAAATTTACTGAAAGTTCACTTGTTTGTGTTCGCGCAATATTTTATTTGTTAGTTTAGGACCTCAGTTTGGCGAGTTTTCGACGCAATGGTTTCGTATGATCACTGATAATAGTTCGTGTTTTACTAGAGTCGGTTTCGAAGAAGAACTTATATATAGCCTATTATAGTCCACCGCTGGACGTAGGCCTTCCTCAGGACACGATACAAGACTACTAATAGGGGGTTTTGCCCATAGTCACTCCCAGGCATGCGGGTTGGTGAACGCAGTGTAATTTTCCACCTATGTGATCATCACGGGAGGCACTGCTGCCCACCTCCCGGAAACCCTTAATTGTCTCTTACGATACCCACGGTGGTGCTATGCTCGCTATACTACTCTGCCGACACCACATATCATACCTACGCACAATCTCTGCAAATTTAACAAAATAGAAAAAAGTTTTCTTCAAAAAGTACCTAACATAAAGAATAATATAAAGAAAATAGTTGACAGTTAACTGCTTGTTGGAGACTGTCTAAATATCTGTCATAACATAACCTTAATATGAAAACGTGATCTCAGAACGTGATAGTAACTAAAAACTAAAACCAAAAAACGGGAAAACTCAATAATTTATTTACAAAATGAAGTGGTGACGAAACATTAAAATAAACATAATTTGTTATAATCATGGCAGCATACTGAACTAAAAATGACTGCAAAACATAAACATTGGATCAAATACAGAACTAATGTAAAATAAATAGCTAAGTACATTCAACATGGGAAACACTCCAAGCAGAATCGAATCAAGAGACGTATCCACTACGAATAGCAAGTAACTTACTATTTTATCTACTATAATAATAATATTCACACACTACATAACACATTAACCTAGTCCCACACTAAGATCCCTAAGGTCTTGTGTCGTGAGTACTAAGTAACGGTATATATACATATCATAGGACTGGAACTGCAATGGTTTGTGTACGCTAATTTGAGAAACGGTATAATCGATTTACACGCAGAATTCAGGAAAATTTGTTATGGGGATCACTTAACTTTTACTGTTTCTTCTTTGTTTCTTTCTACGTGGCCGGAGTTGCGGACATCCGATATCTTATCCGATATATATATATAATATGAATACATAATATATTATTTTTCAGCCTTTGTAACGTACGATATGTGACAATAGAGAGGCCTAAGTGGAAAGTTTTTAGAACTAGAGAGTAAGTTTTTAGCATATGAATACTTATTTATTAAAATGAGTTTATAGTTTTATAACATGCAATCAACTACTATCAAGTAAAGCTAATTAGCAGCCATAAGTTATTATGCACAATCTAAATAAATAAACAAATATAAATAAAAAATAAATAATTTATACAGGCCCGGGAGCTTAGGAAAGGACATAGGTTACCTTTATTCATGAAAAGAGGTTTAAAAGGGTTGATCTAGGGGATGAAATTTGCTAAAAAAATTCGTCGTAATCAAAGATTAAAGCCTTTTGAATATGATTCCGATAGATACAATGAAAGTTCTTAAATGAAATATATGGTATGTTCTTTAGATTGACTCGCATCCCAATGAGGAACCAAAAGGGCTGCTCCTGTGGGAACAACGGGAATAATGGACCTTGTCTGCAGAAGATATCCCCAAGAGGGGTACAAATACACTATCCTAAGAAGTAAGTCTTATTTTTACTACTAGCGGACCCGACAGACGTTGTCCTGTCCCACGCCTTAAATGCAAACTTTCTGAAATAAGCTTTAACAATATGGACCGTTATAAAAACATTGTCTAATTGACCGAATTGTGAATCTGAACCATTTTCGAACCCGCTTGAACTATATCGATGCGATAAAAGAGGATCTTAGGGATCTTCTTAGTATGAGACTAGGTCAATTTGTTGTAAGGTGTGCGAATGAAGAATAACATTATCGCATGTCTTGTGCAGGTGGGCTTCACTAGAATACATTGGCTGCATCTCCTTCCGTGCATGTCGCAAGAGTCAACTGACGAACTAAGGGTCGTTCTCTCAGGCGATAAGAGCAACCTGTCACTGATTATTTTACATTCTGAACAGTTCTTGGGAAAAGCCGTGTATTTATGGTTGTATGCTCATAGCTGATCTCTGTAATAATATAGTTATTTATCATATAATACTTAGGACCTGGCATTGTATTCGCACAATAAATTTAATTCTGATTAAAAACTTTTTTTTACAGGAAAAAACCTACAATAGCCCACAATTTTAAGAAGTATTTTCCACAAAGCGAACGCTCGCTTTACAAGCGGTATGTATTCCTCCTGCTAAATGTAGTACTTTTAACAGAACCGCGTTTAAAGTTGACTGATTAAAAATTACATTTAACAGAAAAATGTATGGAATATCTGTAAAATTTAGACAATGTTTAGCTAAAACAGTGTTTAAATTCTTTTGCGATAGCACAGTAAGTAATTCTTTACTAAAACACTACCTATTACATTGCCTCCGCTACCTTTTACTATGCTAAGGCTATATGTAATGTACTACGGAGGCATAATCCTGCAGTCCTGACATAATCCCGCAGTCCTGACATAATCCTACAGTCCTGACATAATCCTGCAGTCTTGACATAATCCTGCAGTCTTGACATAATCCTGCAGTCCTGACATAATCCTGCAGTCCTGACATAATCCTACAGTCCTGATTATCCCATTTTGGGAAGACAGCCGTGTGTATGTACCTATATGTATGTAACCTGAAATGTCAATGCAGTGAGACGGCTGATTGGTGTAGTTGGTAATGGCCCTGCTTGCGACGCCATAGGTCCTGGGTTAGAATCCCGGTAGGTGCAAACATTGATGTGATGAATATCGATGTTTGTTTTCAAGTCTTGGATGTTTATATACCTATCTATGTATTTATATACCGTTGCTTAGTACCCACGACACAAGACCTTAGGGATCTTAGTGTGGGACTAGGTCAATGTGTTGTGAAGTGTGTGAATATTTATTTATAGTGTGTGTGGTGACCCTATCCACACGGTTTGGTTTTGGATGGGTTGTAGACAGGTCATCATAAGTAATCAATCTACATACTTAAATGAAAATATCTTCTGTAAAAATGGCAGTAAGGTATGTAAATTATTAACTAAAAAAATATTTTCAGTTCCAAGTCCAGTATGTCAAAGATGAAGTTTATGAAAACGGATTACTTTCCATACTATACTTCCAAGTATGTATAATTATTATATTTATGTAGATTAAATAAAATGACTGCACAAAGCAATGCGAAAGTTAAAATTGTTCAATTTTTGTTAATCGCTTTCAAATTACGTAACAGCATAGAGGAATAAGATGTAGACATAGAGTGCTAATGTCATACTAACAGTTTCGATGCACCATTAGATTTTCCAGTGCCTCACAATTCCAGTCCTTGACACTTAGATTGCATTATTATACGTTACAATATATTAGTAATGTAGTACATTATTATACATTACACTAGTAGAATCTAAGTGTCAAGGACTGGAATTGTGAGGCGCCGAAAAGTCTAATGGTGCATCGAAACAGTTAGTATGACATTAGCACTCTATGACATCTTATTCCTCTATGTTAACAGCAACAGAACTCAATTGTGTAGTTACTTATAAACAACATACGAGTAATAGTTGTTAGTTTAAGCATTATTAGAAATTTATTTGTTGTTAATTGAAGGTTTTAAAATTTATAGTTATATTTACTTTTGCTTTCCTAAACGTGGCTGTATAGGTTCTCCTTTATGATTATACAATGTGTGTACGGGATGAGTATCCTATTGCGTAGTATTTGGTTCCCGGGAAAATCTCAACTCGGTCAATGGCTAATGATAATAATAATTATCATATTTCAAAACATAGATATACTAAAAAATAGACATGCCTTTTCCAGACGAATACGCGGCATTTCGCATAAGAACTGTCCCTGTGGGAACAACGGTAACAACGGTCCCTGCGAGAGAAAGATGTCTCCCGGAGGTGTTGAAATACATTATCCTAAGCAGTGGGTATAAAAGCAACTAATTAGATATAAGTCTAAAAAGTGTTTATGCTACGTTACAGTATGATAATATCCATTTATCATATTCATTGCTCCATGATGTCAATGGATTAGATTTGACTATATTAACGTATAGTTCATGGCATAGTGGAAAGGTAGGAAAAATAATTAACAGTCCAATCTGATGAGGAGCTTCACTGTAGAATGCGTCTGCTGCACCTCTTTCCGTGCGTCATGTCGTAAGGAACTCTCAAGCGATAAGCTTACTATCCGTTTTTGATCTTTTACAACTGGCCTGCTATGCTAAATGTAGCCTATGATCTCCTACGTGATCCTGCAGTTCTTGCTAACCCCATATCTATACATATAATAAATATGTAACGGATCGCTGTCTGTACATGGAAGATATATTAGAAAAAATATTATAGGAGACCTTTATCAATGCAATAGAACCCAAAACGATGATTTTTGGAATTTTTGTCTGTTTGTCTGTTTGCCGGTTTGTCTGTGCGTTTGTGCACGCTAATCTCAGAAACGGCTGAAGCGATTTCGATGCAGTTTTCGGGAATATATTCTGACAGGTCCCACTTAACATATAGGTTACTTTTTATCCCAGGAAAATGTTTTTATAATTTCGACTGGATAATTTCGACATTTTGTTTTTTCTGTAGTCCACGTGGACGGAGTCGCGGGCGTCCACTAATGTGTAATATATTTACAGTAGATGCATACATACATTGGTTTTAAAATTTAAAATCATGTTGAAAGAGTATACTCTTAAAATGTTCTGTGTTTTGTGTTTTGCAGATCAAAAGGGAACAGTCTTCGCATGCCCAAGATAATAAAGAATCTGTACCGTTAACCTGTCTTGTCTCCTAAATTTAAATATAGTTTCTATGTGAATCCAATAAATATTAATTCTACCATTATTTTTATTACCACATATTATCTATACATACTTATATAAAATCACGCCTCTTTCCCGGAGGGTCAGGCAGAGAAGCGATCACGGATCTCTATTTGCCATGATCCTGACACACCTCTTTCGCTCACATCTACTTTGATGAAATTCGTCGGCGGTCCGTAATTCATCATGTCTTATTTTTCACATGTCACAATTTTTTTTTATTATTATTTATTTTACATACAGAAAACATAAATGATTATTGTATTAAACGTAATAATACCCCAAAAATTAAACTAAGCGACAAACTAACAATTTGTCAGCGATCATAATTATGTCAATTTCGTTACGCAATATGTGGATCTCCTTTATGATTCTGCAATTATGGGTACGCTATTTGGGTAAAAATCGAGTGTATACCTATAATGTATTCATGTTGCCTACGCAATAAAAACTATTTTATGTGCGCCCGTCTTATGAGTCTAAATAATGTCGAGAGAAAATCTCACACTATCTGCAACTATTAAAAATGTCGAACGAAAAACATAATAGATGTCGCTCATTAACTTGACAAGGGTAACTGTAAAAGGGAATATTTTCCTTTAAAAATATTTTCTCTCCCACAAACGAGGTGCGGGTAAATTAAAAAGGGAAAAACTTGGTGTTAGTGCAGACGAGCTACTAGACTCTTCTGAGAAACTTTAACATTGATATCTTTTGAATTGACTTATTGCCAATTCCTGGAAGATCTGCTAATGCTAATGACAGTTGTATGGTATTACTCGAGGTATATAATTATATTATATGCGATAGTAAGTTTGTTCATTTGTTACCTTCACGCGTTATTTCCTCAATCAACCTACTTAAAATTTTGGATACATACGATAGTAATTGTGAGTACGAAGAAGGACATAGGCATTCTGTAGTCCACGAGGATGAAGTCGCGGGCAGCAAGTAGTTGATAAGCTTTTAAGAACCTACCGTGTTTAACTGCAGTGCATGACGGAATTAGTCCAAGTAAACGTAAGTACCCAGAACTGCAGGATCACAAAGGAGATGCTATATCCACGTTTAGCACAGCAGCACCATGTAAATCATCAGTGACAAGTTGCTACGAGCAGATCGTCGCCTGATAGAATGCCCTGAGTTGATTTTTACATGCACAAGACTATTCTAGTGAAGCCCTATACTCGTATCAATACAGGGCCAATAGGCGGATATAATAAATTTCTTAATGACTCGGGCATTCGGCCTTTCGCTGATTTTATTACTAGGAAAAGACGAATCTTTGTGCAATTCTGATAACTTCCCGGTATGCTTCCGTGGAGAAAAATGTTCGTGACGAGAATGAGGAGAATGCGCAATATTCGGAAAAGTTGACTACAATAAAGCAATCTGTATAGATTAGTAGCCCGTGTACCGTGTTACTTTATTTTTTCCATTTTGTAGTCCTTCAAAGACGGAATGAAAGGATAAGGTCAGAAAAGGAAGTGTAAAAATATAAAAAAGTTATGTTGCAGTTCGTAGCGTAAATAAATATATAGACAAGACTATATCTATAATACTGACTACGCTTATACAAACAAAATGCATTGAAATGTAGTTCTGGGTTGTAATAGTGTTATCATTAAACCCTATCAACCTAGTGTTCAAATTCGAAATAAAACGGTATTACACCATATTTAGGTACAGTGCAATAAATCATTTTATATGAAATCCGCGATCGGGTATGTCGTATGTCGCGGATGAAGAAGGAGTGACATATTGCGACTATCTTATAAGGGTAGGTTGGCTAATTTCATCTAATTCTCCCAGCACCCTTCTACCACCGGACGACCAGGGAAACGTCAAGGTGAACTTCCTGCCTGAATCCCTGTTCCCCGTGAACTATAATCTTGCAGTCTTCAAGGCGAGAGTGAACCGGTTTCTTTTAGGCAAGCGCGCTCCATCTTAGACTGCAATGGTGCTTACCATCAGGCGCATTGTGGTCAAGCGTAAGCCTATTAATTATATAAAAAAAAAAGTTTTTTGTCAAGTTTTATCTTATAGAGGTAAGCTTGCTATTGAGCATGCATCTCATCTTGCAATAATTAGAATATGCTGCAAGACCAGGAGTTTATTAGTTTATTGAACTTTATACAGGTGTTTTTTCGTTGCAACCCTTTACGAAACCGTGGTTCATTAAAGTGATTCTTTAGCTAGTCTTACAACATGAACAGAAGAAGATGCAGTTGATGTTTTCTTGTGAAGTCTTGCATTAGCAGAGGTAGAGTAAAACGTAAAGTTGCTTAGCCTGTATGAAGAACACTATCAAGTTTATTAGTAAATTGAGATTAGTTAGAGATCGAGTTTAAATTTAATAAAATGTAAACAGAGTTGAAACGTTTGTTTACTTGTAAAGTAATTTAAGTTTCGACTTTCACAACAAAGATATCTAGTCTGAATTCAGAAACAAGTACTGATGGCAGCGACAATCTATTACATAAAATTAGACGAGATACTGTTTCATCAATGCCGAGGCTATTCAGATTGTAACAATAGGAGTATGTTAAGCTATAAGAACATAATGTATAGGTACCACATGAGACTTAATAGGCTAACTGGTAAAAGTGACTGTACAGGTTGATAATTTTGGTCGTCAACGTTCCCGAAAACTACGGAATCTCCTCATCATCACGATCATTTTTCTCCATGGAAGCATACCTGGGAAGTGTCTAGTTTCCAAAATATTAGGGTCCAAAGTTGAGTAAATAGACTGCGTTTTTCTGCATAAATGCACATAGACGCGCGTAGCAGGATTTTTTCACGAAAAATAATTAATATCTGTCTATAAAAAAACTAACATAAACACTAGACACTATAAATTTCGCACGGTCAAGGAATTTAAATTAAAAAAAAAAAAAGTTCCCAGCATTTTTTTTGGCATAAACTTACTTTATTTCATGTATAGAGTACGTATCCTTCGTTAAAGGTGGCCACAAAAAAACATCCTGTATAATTTGCTCACTTCTGCCCAACATCTTTGGGGATAATGGGCGTCACTTGTATGTAACATGATGATGTATGGATGTACATATAGATTTTTTTAATGGTTTGAATTAGCGTCACATCTATTATATCGACATCTTCGTGAAGGCTTTTGGCTGCTGATTGAAAGTAAATACTTAACATTCCAACCACCTAATGAGTAAGTTTGTAATTACTTTGAGATCGAGACGATTTTACTGAATCTACCTAATTTATTCTGGCTTCTGAAATCAAGTTTGTAATCCCATTCAGGGTAGGCATAGCGTATTTCAAGTTTTATATTAAAACTAGCGGCCACTCACTACTTAGTCCATGTGAGGGGGAATTACACCCGTGCGAAGCCGAGGCAGGTATAACCTTCCTAGATAAATGGCTATTCTAACACTAAAAGAATTTTTCAAATTAGACTAGTAGTTCCTGAGATTAGCGCGTTCAAACAAACAAACAAACTCTCCAGCTTTATAATATTATTAGTATAGATTATCTATACAGGGTGATTTTTGGTCGTCAACGTTCCCGAAAACTACGGAATCTCCTCATCATCACGATCATTTTTCTCCATGGAAGCATACCTGGGAAGTGTCTGGTTTCCAAAATATTAGGGTCCAAAGTTGAGTAAATAGACTGCGTTTTTCTGCATAAATGCACATAGACGCGCGTAGCAGGATTTTTTACGAAAAATAATTAATATCTGTCTATAAAAAAACTAACATAAACACTAGACACTATAAATTTCGCACGATCAAGGAATTAAAAAATTAAAAAAAAAAAAAATCCCAGCATTTCTTTTGGCATAAATTTACTTTATTTCATGTATAGAATACGTACCCTTCGTTAAAGGTGGCCACAAAAAAACACCCTGTATAGGTAACACAAGAGTGTACACGTAATCTATACATATAATAAAAATGTAACGGATCGCTGTCTGTACATGGAAGATATATGAGAAAAAATATTATAGGAGACCTTTATCAACGTAATAGGACCCAAAACGACGATTTTTGGAATCTTTGTCTGTATGTCGGTTTGTCTGTTTGTCTGTGCATCTGTGCACGCTAATCTCAGAAACGGCTGAACCGTTTCGATTATAGGCTACTTTTTATCCCGGGAAAATGTTTTTATCCCGGATAATTTCGACATTTTGTTTTTTGTCTGTAGTCCACGCGGACGGAGTCGCTGGCTGCCACTAGTACATAATTTGTTTATTTATTTATATCTACAAAACACCAAGGCCCTCTTATCTCTCTACTGACTTTCTTTATTGTTTCAATATAAATAATATTATTGTTTGGAGGTTCTGGAGGGTAGAAAACGTTTATTACTTGGTTTGGTTTATCCCGAAGGAAAGACGTGGGGAACTAAGCCCATACATATACTCGTACTATAATATACAGCCATTGTCTTTAGTAAAATGAATTCTGAATTTATGATGAATGATAATGATGATGGATGGAAACGTCGGGAAAATCCTCAAAACGAGTGTAAAATTAGTCAAAATCAAAAAGAATCGCAGAGACAACTTACCTACCTACATGAGCCCATGAAGAGATCGTATTCCGACTAAAGTTTAACTTAGCTTACCGAGTAAAACCATGAACATGTACTAGAATTACATCACAAGTAAACAAAATATAACTAATCTCCCAGAAAACATCACTTTACGGACACATGCAAGCTATTTACAAATAAATTTTGATTTTTACAAGAAAATTACACCCGCTCTCTTCTAGCTTTTCCCACCGAAAACTGAAACAGCCGACAGGTTGACCAGATTATCAGGTCTTTCTATATGTAAAATTAAAAACTACCATAGTAGTAAAAAACTACCATAGTAGTAAAAATCTACCATTTTACGGATACTTTTACTGTTTTTTTTGGTACAACGTACATTTACGAATTCGTAATAGTAACTGAATAGTAAACGTAATACGTAAAACTTAATTCGTAAAATAAATTAAATTTTGGTGCAACTGGCTGTAAGTCTAATAATATCATAACCACGCAATCTTGATTTGAACCCACGATTGGAATATTTCATGTGACACTTTATGAACTAATCGTAGTACCCTAAAAAGCGCTTGGTATGGCTTGGTTGTTAACGAAAATAAATTTGTTGACATGTTTAGTTTATAATATAACCTCTTTAAGAGTATAAATGGGTTTATGATGGTAATGATTATTAATTAATTAAAAATACAAACGTTGAACGTTGCATTACATAATTTAAAAAATTATAAATGCAGCACTTGAATTCTTTTACTAATTCGATACTTAAGACAAGTTGCAAGACAGGTAGGTATACCTTAATATTGAGTAAAACGATTAAATATTGAATATAAAACTATATAATATAAAACTATATTATAGTATTATAAATTAAGTATTATATACTATACTATCTTTTTTATTTACACTGTTTTATTTAAGACCTTTTAACTAAATAAATAAACAAATAAGTAAATAATTTTCTTGCTTCACAATATTGGAAGCCAATCCCACTAGCGTGTAAAAGCCTGTCCATATTATATCATTCGTCGAAGGTACAATAAGCTTACTTAATAAACGGCAGTAAGCCCCAAAAACTACCAAAATGAAAGTGGACAAAGTTGGAACTACATATGAAAATATAGAGGAAAGTTAGTGTAGCGTAGTAAGTGGCGACCTCTCGTGGTTGCTCTTTAGTTTGTAGTGTCAGGTGACACAATGTGACAGTCTGACGAATCGATACTTGTCGTGCATTTCACGGTGGGTTTTAGTTGTGGGGTTTATTTACGAACTGACCCAGGAAAAAGTTGTTTTAAACCGACAAAAGGAGAGGTTATGAATCCGTTTTAAAATTTTCTTCATAATGTTCTAATGTGTTACCTTAGAACTCCGATAAATACATTATGGTAAATAGTTTTAAATGGTATGCTTTCGAGTTGGTCATATTATTATATTGACCACACCTATCCAAAATAATTAATGACACGAGTAGTCTATGTTTTGATTTTTACAGAGTATTGATTATTGAATAATGTAATTTATATAATATGTAAATGAGAGATCTGATGATGAAGTTAAGAAACGGATAGTAAAGCTCTTTTTGGAGGAAGTCAAAGCTTCGTTTAAAAAATTATGTCATAAAAAATTTCATCATTTACAGCCCTGAGAAGTCCACTGTTGGACATAGGCCTCCCCCAACAACCTCCACTCCGACCGGTCGGAAGCAGCCTGCATCCAACCGACGCCCGCAACCTAGGCCAGGTCATCCGTCCACCTCGCGGGTGGCCTTCCCACACTGCGCTTGCCGATACGTGGTATCCACTCTAGAACTTTCCGACTCCATCGGCCATCAGTTCTTCGAGATATGTGCCCTGCCCATTGCCACTTCAGCTTGCTGGACCGTTGAGCTATGTCGGTGATCTTTGTACGTCTGCGGAAAAATTTCAATTTTATGTAATTTAAAGTAGAAAAGTAAACATTTTGGGCTGTGTATTTTAATATAAAACATATGGTGGGCCAATACAAAAAGAAGTAGTACATAAAATGAACAAAATTGTACGGACATAAACATATAAACATTATTAATAGCAGAAACCCTATGCCTGGTATGGAATTAAAAAAAAAACAACATTTTTAAGTGCCGAAAGCCATTAGTCACTACTCACTGTCCATCTTGACTAATAGTTAAACGAGCACTCGATCGAAGTTGAAAAAACATGGTAGTTTATTGGGCAGGCAATAGATGGCAGGATTAAGTTAATAGCATCTCCTTAGACTGTGTCAATCAAGGATTTCTAAAGATAAAGGTAGTTTTTTGTGAGCTGGATAGTTTTTACTCCTAGAAAACTTTAAGCAGAATGCCCTGACTCTTCTCACTTTTAATATTCATATACGGCCAATTTCAATACGAGAGATGAAAGAGAATCTCGGATTTTTTATTCCTAATTTGAAATTTTAAATGAAAACTATTGAAGATTAAATCTGAGATATGCAAAAAATCTTTCAAGATCATTTATAGAAATTGACTGTAACATATGCAGAGATTGATCCACGCCGACCGTAGTAAGGCTACGAATTCGTAGCAAGCTACGAAAAAGCCGACGCAAAGAAATAAAATTTGTACCTGCCTACTACGAGTACTATAATAATTTTTTAAAATTAATTCACGCAAATAAATAATACAATATGGCGCTTTAAAAATATAATTATATAAAAAATGTTCCTCTTACTATCATAAAATACTACAATCCAAGATAAACTAAAGTTACGCATCTAAAATGCTCACTCAATGGAAACAAAACTGTAGTGAAGTTGAAAAAAGACCGTAGTTCATTCCACCAGACAATAGATGGCAGGATTACCCAGATAAGATCAAACCTCGGGCTTATAAATCGGTTTAAGTGTCCGTCGGTAATCTACAGAGTATAAAACGCTCTATTTTATTGGCTGTTTCTTACCGTTTCCAGTTTGTTTCGAAATGTAGGAGGAATTGATATTATTGTATTAAGTTTAATACAGGATATAAACCTTGTAATCATATTGTAATCATATTATCACCAGCCTATTGCAGTCCACTGCTGGACGTAGACCTCCCCCAGGGCAGGCCACAAGACTGCCATGGGGGGTATTTGACCATAGTCACCACGCTGGGCAGGCGGGTTGGTGACCGCAGTTTGTACTTTAGACTATGTTGTCAACACGGGAGGCGCTGCAGCCCACCTCCCAGAAACCCTAAATCGCCTCATACGATACCCACGGACAGAAATGGGTGGTACGAATTCTACTCTGCCGGCACCACGCTTAATTTGAACATTAGGAAAATTTATAATGTAGTGAATTACAATAAAATCTATGATAATCAGATAGCTGTAGGTTATTTATCTTTTGAATAAAACAATAATATAATATAACCCCGTATAAACTTACGATCAAATTGCAATATCTCCTATTTTCTCCATGACAGGTTAGAAAAAAATCTTGGTACAGAAAAATAATAATTTATTTATCTAAGTGTAAAGTTTGGTCGATCCAGTTAGATTAGCAAGTTTGGCACAACGTCGATAAGTACTTAGTTTTTGTATCCATCTTTGAAAGAAAAGTATTTTCTCAATGAAGAAATTACCAGAAGGAGATGGCCTAATAACAACAACGTTTGCATAGAAAACTAGCGTCCGCGTGGACTACAGAAAAAAGGTCGATTTTATCCAGGATAAAAATATTTTCCAAGGATAAAAAGTAGCCTATGTCCTTTTTCAGGCTCTAGACCAGAGGATCCCAAACTTTTTTTACTCATAGACCCCTTTTAAAAGTTAACTGGTTCTGGTAGACCCTCTACAGGCCTACACCATATACAAATTAATTGTGAACCTCCATTTTTTCACATTAACGTAGACCCCCACTGAGTCTCCTGTGGACCCCTGGGGGTCCATCTGGACCACTTTGGGAACCACTGCTCTAGACTATCTGTGTATTAAATTTCATTTCAATCGGTTTAGTAGTTTTGGCGTGAAAGCCAGACAGACAGACAGAGTTACTTTCGCATTTATAATATTAGTAAGGATAATATGGCCGTCGGATAACGGACGGTATGCAAAATACTAGCCAGTTATTGGTTAATATTGCGCTGCGTAATGTACTGACAGTTACAAGTTTCATCAATTACCGCCTATCTTCTTTGTATTTTCTCCAGATTCTCACAGAAAGGTGTTATAAGTTCTAAAACAATCTAAGAGTTTTAAGTCTTTGGAAAATTATATTTTATCGAAGATGGAATTATTGGTGAGAAGCTGGAATTCCGTAGTGGCAGTTAGAAGCTTGCTATTTAAAAACCTGTCAATTTATAAGTAGCATTTACTGACATGTTTTCGTGTTGTTACTATGTTGTCCATATTATCAAAAGATTTTGAACGACTCGGTAATACCCTTAAGATTCGTTATGATTTAGTTAGATTATGGTATATTTATGCCCGAAAAGGATATGCTCTATATGAAATAGTTTTATAGTCAACGTAAAATTATTTAGATTTGATTACTTTTTTGCAGAGCAACAAGAGAAAAACACGAGAGTTTTTAGAGAAAAAGTTTTATATTTTGATGAATAGAAAGAAAGAAAGAAAGAAAGAAATTATTTATACGGCACCTTTTATAAAAAAAAAGCTATGGTTGGTCACAAATAAAATCTAAAACTAGCTCAACAAAAATTTTGATCCAGTGTCACTTTCACGATTAAGACAAATCTAATCTATACTCTAACTGTAACTCAAATGTAACCCATTAAGGCTCTAGAGCAGGGGTTCCCAAACTTTTTTTTCTCATAGACCACATACAAATTAATAATGAACGCCCATTTTTTCACGCCAACGTAGACCCCCATCGAGTCTCCTGTGGACCCCTGGGGTCCACTTGGACCACTTTAGGAACCACTGCTCTAGAGCGAGCCAAAAAAATATTTAAAGGTGTTTTCAAAATTACTGATTTGCTTTTGACATGAAACTAGGTAGGTAAAAAGAAACAAGTTCCAGTATGGGACCAACTCCGAAATAGTGAAAGAAACAGCTGTTCCATACATTTTAGTGCAGTAATTATTCAAGATTGTATGCAACAGCTGATTTTTTTCACTATTTCGAAGATGGTCCCATAATGATAGTTGTTTCATTTTACCTACCTAGTTTCGTGTCAAAAGCAAATCACTAATTTTGAAAACATCTTATACATAATTATGTACATACAAACATACAATCGAAAAACATAACCCTCCGTCTAGCGCAGTCGAGTAAAAATATATCATTCATCATAATATACTTTAATCCTCCGTCTGGCGCAATCGAGTAAAAATATATAAATAACTGCTATTAAAAAGACTTCGGGAACCCAAAACCGCCAGTGTTTTCACTTATTACACTCTGACAAAGCTGCGGCAAAGTTTCGGAGAACTAATATGTACAGAGAAATGTCACGGCGGGGAAAACTAAAGGCTTTCTAAGACTTTCAGAGAGAAATATAAGTCTTGACAACTGTCCTGTTTTGCCGGGATTTCGATGATGCCACAGTGTAGTCACAGTGAATTAGAGTCATAGTTAAAGTTGAAAAAAGTTATGTGCTGATGCGGGGCTTCAACTATATTATTAGCGGCATGTCATTCCGTGCATGTCGTCAGAGTCGTCTAAGGATCTTAAAGGCGTCCTCATAGGCGATGAGCTGGCAACTTGTCACTGATCTATTATACTCGTATCTGGCTCCGATATGCTAAATATGCTTGTAGGATTCTTATGACTACCGCATTTTAGGGACACAGTTGTGTGTATATAATATAATAATATACATTAATATTATTAAGTTGGAAGAAACAGGGGTTTCAAAATGAAAAAGGGCAATATTTTGTTTGATAATACATTATTATAAAGCACAAGTTTCTATCAAATATTGCCAATGATCCAAGTTGTGACACTGTTAAAATATAATCTTGTTTTTCATACGGTTGAGAGAGAAAAGCGGATTTCAGTTATTTTGTTCATTTTTTGATCTATTCGGAGAAAAAAAAGCAATTACTCGTTTATAGGAAAAAATACTATAATATTTTAAACATAATGATGATTTTTCGGTAGTTCGGAAACCGCTTACTTGGCCTATTTAAAATGACTCAAATATATTTTCCATTGGTTTTGCCACCGATCCCTATGCTATATAAATTGTACTCAAAAAGCGGCAGTAGGCTCATCTCATACCGTGTGTGTAATTATTAATGTCTTCTGCTCAATATCTTAGAGGATAATAGACGATATTTATCATACCCACATTATTATAGATAAATAATAAATGGGCATGGCTAAATATCGAAAACAATATTAATGCAATTCTCATAATGATGAATTTGATTAGCAACATCATGAAAAACAATATTTTTAGTGGCAATTTAGAAAGTCTAGCTTAAGATATCTAATTACACTATCAACTAAGAGTTACTCATACAAGCCTCAACACTAAAAGTTTAACTCAACTTAGCTAAAACTTAAAACCGCCTCAGTGGAAGCTTAAAGGAGTTAAACTGTTCATCTGAAAACTGTACAAAGTTTTCCCAATCAGTGACTTGGCATTGATCACTCTTTTAGTTGGCAGGTAATTTATGGTTTACTAGCTGTCTTTACTTAATGTCTTTTTCTTCTAAACCCAACATCATTAACACTTTTGTCTCGACTCATGTCGTAAGCGTCGACTAAGGAACTCTGTCGGATCTGCTTGTCTCTTTGTCGGATCCTGCTTTTCTGGCTACCCCCTTTTGCCCTTACGGCAAAAATAACGTTGCCAAAAACGCAATTTAAAAGAGATGGCAAAATTCGTCATCCGAGTTAAGTGACTCGATAGCTCAGTTGGTAGAGCGATGCACGGAATGCGAGTGGTCGTGAGTTCAAATCTCACTCGGGTGTTTTTTTTTTTCATTTTCTTATTAATATTTTATAATTAGACTATTATTTTGAATGTCTGACTTTGTCTAAATTAATCCTATAATAGGAATGCATATTATGTAATTCTCATTCAATCTGATACATTAGTGATCAGTAATCAGAGACATATTGCTAGCTTATCACCTGAGAGAGCGCCCGAGTTACTTACAGACTTATACCAATTTACTAGACTAGATATTACCTACTAGTTGGTTTGATAGCAATAATATAGGGCCTGACAAAACCTTCTAGCTAGGCCATACTAATTAGAAAACATGTTTGAGGATTATCTACACTTCGATTCACTAATAAAGTCTTGTGACACGGACGCTAGTGTCTACGTAACTCTAACAATGTGTAATGTATTTTCTTTCGTGCGATCTAGTTCCATAAAATTCTGCACGCCTTCGTTATTGTAACGTACTCTAGCTGCTTTTTCTTCGCGCGGCATAATCTGGGATAATCCTGTAATTTGTGAGACGATTAGGCCTAGATAATCTCCCTTATTCTTTATTGTTGGTAAAAATATAAGAAGTATATTAATTAAGTTTTATTGAAAATGAGTGCTTATTTTTACTCGACTCCGCGGCGCAAATGAGTGATATTATGTTTAACAGCCTATGTAAGTATGTATGTTTGTAATTTTGTATATTCCTTTGAAGCATTACACAGACCAAACGCCTCGGCCGATTTTTATGATTCACACGTCAATCGATTTCTCTTAGTCCGGCTTAGTAGTCCGGCGAGTGTCACTAAAGACATTACGTTAGTGAAAATCCAACATGGCGACTACTGGACGCCATATTGTGAAAATGAAAAAAAATTAAGTAAATAAACTATATCAAGTGAGATATCGTTGAATATCACTGACCATTAGATTTAAAGTTGCGTAACAATCGTTCTCACATATAAGTTTTTAGACAGCAGAAATTTCCGATGAAAAGACTAAAATTTATTGCTGCCGAGCATGTTGAGCATGTTTCTTAAAGCGTATCCATTAGTAGCTAGGTACTCATAACTAAAAAGTATAGAATAAAAAACTTTATTTAAAAAATCCAAAAACCCGACTGCGTAAATAGAACCAAACTATGTACCTACATAATAAAAAAAAACTGAAAAGAAAAAAAAACAAGCACTTGGATGTCCGGTGGTCTAGAATTCTATGATATATTATTGAATGAATACTATTGAAGAAAATAAAATATATTCTAATAATGGAACATAACAACTGAACAGCCAGGATCCATTGAAATGTGCTTGTTTTTTTATTTATTTTTTATTATGTACCTATACATAGTTTGGTTCCTTTTTACGCAGTCGGGTTTTTGATTTTTTTAAATTAAGTTTCTTATGTACAGATGTATCTTCCAGTAAAGATAAAATAAGATAAGATAATAATTTATTGTTATAACTGTGTACATAAGTTGATGATAGGATACGAGTATATAGTTAGTTTAGAAACAACAGTTTGCCCTTTTCGGACGTACAATTTGGTTACTTGCATGCTCTAGGTACATACACACCCTGTATAATACTCGCTGGCAACTTGTCACTGATCATTTACAGTTCTACCCAATATGCTGTACGTGACTCTGGAATCTCCTTTATGATCTTGCAGACCTGGCTACCCCATTTTGGGAGTACAATCATGTGTGTATACAGTTGTTTTTTGGTCGTCAACGTTCCCGAATACTACGGAATATCCCCATCATCACCACATAAGATGTCGAAATGTGAATTGAATAGTAAGGTGTTTTCTTTAGTCGAGTAATAAATATATATATTTTTAAATTAACATTGTTTCCCAGCAATTTTTTAGCATAAACTTACTTTATTTGATGTATAGAGTACGTACCCTTCGTAAAGGGTGGCTATGAAAAAAGACCTGTAAACCACATAAGATGGCGAAGATTTGAATTGAATAGTAAGGTGTTTTCTTTAGTACACTAAACTGAATTCAATCGAGAATTATTGAATTGACTATTATTATATTACCTATATATTGAACCGGTCTGCTTGATTTCAATTCTGTTTAGAACATACATATAATCACGCCTTTATCCCTTAGGAGGTAGGCAGAGCACCAAGGGCCGATAGAACCACATGGTGCCACTTCTGACCAATTTTGAGGGTATAGTTAAGATGTACAAGTTCGATTAGTAGTGACAGGTGGTCAGCCCATCGCCTACAAAACACCAAGACCCTTTTGTCCCTCTACTGACTTGTACAGTATGCCCGGGAAGAGAAGCAGCTTTAGTGTTATACTTTTTTTTTTCACTCCCAGAGCAGCATGGAAGCAGCTGTTTAGAATCTAGCATATTATTATCGTATTTCTAATTTTATTGTGCTTCTTACAACACAATAATTTAGTCCTACACTAAGATCCCTGAATTCTTGTATAGCAGGTACTAAGCAACGGTATACCCACATAAAAACATAGATATATAAGAAACATCCATGACTAAGAAACAAACATCGATATTCATACCTAATATTAATGTCTGCATCTATCGGGATTTGAACTGAAGACCATGTTATTTTATTAAAGCTAAAACAAATACAAAAAGCATTAAGTACCTACCAACATACATAAAATAAATATTTACAAAGTTAGAAATGGTAATTACAAAATGCAAACCCATTATTTTATTATAATCCAGGTGTGAATTTATTCAATGAAATTAGCTCATGTTTCTCGGGTGATTTATTTCTCCACACTTATCAAAGGAGGTCGAATAAATCACTTCACATTTCACTCCTTGCATTTTGCAAGTGTAGGTGAATATCACGCAAGGCAGGTTATTCTTGGTGTAATTTACAATTTGTAAACAATTTTAATAATAATAGCGTACCACAAACATTTGTATAAAAAACAGGTGTTTTTAGTAAACATATTAATAGTTATATGTATTTGAATAAAACAGAGCGAATCTTACCTTGATATTAATACTATACTGATAAATAAACTTTAAGTATCTGTTTGTTATATTAAAATAACCACTATTTACGAAATGCATTCTTCTATGCTGCTCTGGGAGTGAAAAAAAAAGTATAATACTACAGCTGCTTCTCTTCCCGGGCACACTGTACATGTCAGTAGAGGGACAAGAGGGCCTTGGTGTTTAGTAGGCGACGGGCTGACCACCTGTCACTACTAACCGAACTTGTTCATCTCAACTATACCTTCAAAATCGGTCAGAAGTGGCACCATGTGGTTCTATCGGCCCTTAGTGTTCTGCCTACCCCGTAAGGGATAAAGGCGTGATTATATGTACGTATGCATATGTATGTAGGTATAAAGGGTATTCTGAAATAACATTTCATACAATTTTTGTCTATTTATCTGTCTGTTTGTTCCGGCTAATCTCTGGAACAGCTAGACTGATTTTGACGAGATTTTCACTGGCAGATAACTGATGTAATGTAAGGCCTTAGGTACTTTTATTTCCAAAATACTTATTATTTTTTCTGACTATATAATTTAAGTGACTATAATACAGGTGATTTTTGATCGTCAACGTTCCCGAAAACTACGGAATCTCCTCGATCATTTTTCTCAATGGAATGGTATGCACCTGGGAAGTGTCTGGTTTCCAAAATATTAAGGTCCAAAGTTGAGTAAATAGACTGCGTTTTTCTGCATTAATGCATATTGACGCGTGTAGCAAGATTTTTTCACGAGAAATTATTTATATCTGTTTATGAAAAAACTTGCATAAATACTGGACACTATAAATTTCGCCCGATCAAGTAATAAAAAATTAAAAAAAAATTAAATCGTACCTAGCATTTTTTTTGGCATAAACTTACTCGTACCTTATTTGATGTATAAAGTACGTACCTTTCGTTAAGGGTGGTAACGAAAAAACATCCTGTATAAATTCCCCTACCGATTGAGCTGTAAAGAATAATCGTTCGTTCCTTACCTATATAAAAACACAGTGGTCATTTAGCACAAACTAATTTATTTAATTTACACTTGTATATTTCATTCCTTTGTTAAGTGGTAGAAATAGGATAATTATTGAAATCGGACTCAAGCTTACACGCAATGTTATAAGTGGGCTAAAGTGGGTAAGTTTACATGTACGAGTAGATACAATATTAACAGTACAATTAAGGTATTTAATTAGTTTCCTAGCTAATTCACAAATAATGGAAACAAACACTTGGTGCTTGGATGACTTTCTTCTTTGTTGTACAAAGAAAACACAAATATAAGATAATGACAAAGATAATTTTAATAAGGCAAGCTTACCTCTACCTGAGGCTTCTTCCAGCCAACCAGTTAATATTTCACAATTAGCAAACATAAGGAAAAATAAAAAATGTTATACATGCTAACACATTACCTATATACTTATTTAATTATTGGCTTATGTATAGTTATCAGGATGAAAAATAACGTTTCCAATAATGTGATTTCAAAAAGAGATGGTAAAATTCGTCATCAGAGTAATTGACCCGGTGGCTCAGTGGCAAGAGCGCTGACACGGATGCAGAGGTCGTGGGTTCGATTCCCACCCGGGTGAGAAATTTTTCCATTTCTTTATTAATAATTTTATGTAAACAATTCTCGTGATGATGTGGGGCTTCACTAGAAATGCATCAGCTGCATCTCCTTTCGTGCATGTCGTAAGTATCGACTAGGGAACTCGAGAAATTTCTCAGGCGATAAGTGAGCAACATCTGTCTCCGCTTCGCTAAACTTGGCTGTGGGAACTCCTATGAACCTGCAGTTCTGGCTACCCTGTTTTGGGAACTAGTGTAGCCCCATTAATACATACAGGATGATTTTTGGTCGTCAACATTCCCGAAAACTACGGAATCTCCACGTCATCACGATCATTTTTCTCCATGGAAGCATGCCTGGGAAGTGTAGTGTAGCAAGATTTTTTCACGAGAAATAATTAATATCTGTCTATGAAAAAACTAGCATAAACACTGAACACTATAAATTTTGCCCGATCAAGGAATAAAAAATAAAAAAATTACATCGTTTGCCACCATTTTTTTTTGGCATATACTTACTTTATTTGATGTATAGAGTACGTACCCTTCGTTAAGGGTGGCCAACAAAAAACACCCTGTATATCTGAAAATGTAAGTTATATATCTGAATTGAAGAAAACATTATAAATTATGACATTTTATAATTTTTCTTTCATACATACATATAAGGGAAGGCCACCCGCGAGGTGGACGAATGACCTGGCCAAGGTTGCAGGCATCGGTTGGATGCAGGCTGCTTCCGACCGGTCGGAGTGGAGGTTGTTGGGGGAGGCCTATGTCCAACAGTGGACTTCTTAGGGCTGTAAATGATGATGATGATGATGACATACATGTAAACACGCCTTCATCTCTTACATGGTGCCATTTCTAACCAATTTTGAGGGTATAGTTGAGATCTACAAGTTTGGTTAGTAGTGGTCAGCCCATCGCATACAAAACACCAAGACCCTCTTATCCCTCTACAGACTTGTACAGTATGCTCGGGAGGAGAAGCAGCTGTAGTATTATACGTTTTTATTCACTCCCAGAGCAGCATAGAAGATTTTTCTTTCAAGTATGCTTATATACCTATATAATTCAAGATCCCTTACGTTCACGAAAGTTTATACAAAAATCTAATAATTTTAGGTCATGAAAGAAAGTAGCCGCGAGTGCCTTAGGGAAGGCAAATGATGTGGGTACAGACAGGATACGTGATTTGGTTACAAAGGATACACTTGTATCCGGTTTTTTTATTTAATTTTGTTCAATTGTACAAAATAAGCTGAAGAGTATGTTTGGAGGGTTTTACATATGAATTCGTGACAGGTATTTATTTATTTAAAATCTACATATTATGTCTACTATTACAGAAAAAGTTTGATATAAATATTATACCTAGAATACATAAACTGCATCTTTTTCCATTTAAAGAGTTGACTAACCGTTAATTTCTATAACTGATCTTGAGAGATTGCATATCTTATATTTAATTTTAGTCTTCAATTGTTTTCATACAAAATTTCAAATTGGGAATAAAAGAATCCAACATTCTTTTTGATCTCTCGTATCGAAATTGGTCGTAAGAAAATAAGGGGCGTTCTCTTTAGCATTTACCTAGAAACTTATCACTGAAGGTTTATGCTTAACGTGGCTGTAGGATTTTATTCGTGATCCTGGAATGCTGGCCATCCGATAGAATCGATATTCGGACGTATATGTGAATTTTCAAACAACTCAGGAATATTCATACAATCTTAAAAAATATACATATGATTTCGAATCTTTAATTTTGAGAATAAGGTCCACATAATGGACTATTTTCATAGCATTTCGCTTAACCTTTTGTTACACTCTGTATAGACAATAGTAAAACATTATGACATCAACGAAACCACGCGAGAGCATGGAGAGATGACAATAATAGAGTATAGAGGACCCTTGACAGCCAGCACTCTCTATGCCCGTTACTGACATCGCATTTGTACTGAATAGGAATATTTTGTCGCTTTTTACCCGACTGCGCGACGCAAAGGAGTGGTATTGTGTTTAACAGCCTATATATGTATGTATGTATGTATGTTCGTTTGAAGCACTTCACAGACCAAACGCCTCGGCCGATTTTTATGATTCATACGTCAATCGATTCTTCTTAGTCCGGCGAGTGTCACCAAAGAAATAACGTTAGTGAAAATCCAATATGGCGACTACTGGACGCCATTTTGTGAAAATGAAAAAAAATTAAAGTTGACAAACTATATCGTATGGGGTATCGTTGAATAGGTATTTAAAAATTATTTTTAGGTTTCTCTCATCATTTTTAATTCGACTAACCGTTTAGGATCTATATCGATTGAAAGTTGCGTAACAACCATTCTCACATATAAGTTTTTAGATAACAGCAAGACGAAAACTTCTTGCTGCCGAGCATGTTGAGCATGTTTCTTGAAGCGTATCTATTAGTAGCTAGGTACTCATAATAAAAAAGTATAAAATAAAAAACATATTTTTAAAGATCCAAAAACCCGACTGCTTAAAAAAGAACCAAATAATGTACATAATAAAAAAACTGAAAAGAAAAAAAAACAACCACTTAGATGTTCGGTGATCTAGAATTCTATAATATTATTATGGAATTAATATTATTGAAGAACATAAAATATTTTCTAATGATCATAACATAACAACTGAACAGTCGGGATCCATTATCCGATAGCTAAGCTAATAATATTTCAATGGATCCTGGCTGTTCAGTTGTTATGTTACGATCATTAGAAAATATTTTATGTTCTTCAATAATATTACTTCCATAATAATATTATAGAATTCTAGACCACCGGACATCTTACTGCTTGTTTTTTTTTCTTTTCAGTTTTTTATGTAGGTACATTATTCGGTTATTTTTTAAGCAGTCTGGTTTTTGGATTTTTTAAATTATGTTGTTTTTTTGTATTATGTGATAACGAATGTGTTTTTCTTTTGATGAATTCGAGTAACATTATAGTGAAAATTTATTTTCTTGTATTCTTTACTTTGCAAATAAACATTAGACAATAGTGACATAACATAGTGAGCTTATCTCTTCAAGAGATATCATCCAGCAAACCTAAAACATAACGCGTACCACGATTTTATTATAGAGGGCAAGTCATGTGCATCGAAAGAAACATATTTTATGTCGCAAAAATATTATAATTCTGTTTCATTTAAATAATGCATATTATAGTATGACTAACTAATAAGACACGGGAGAATAACTGTTACGTCTCCTCTTAGATGAATTACACGTCTCTATTGAGGGATCGCCCACCACCGGGCCCTATACCCTCCGCTGACCCTCGGATCTGCCTACTCATGATCACGAACACAAGACACTACAGTCGCAACGAGAAGCCAGATCCAAGCACCTAGCATTGCAACCATAAATACATAGCTGCTAATCCGAAAACCAATTAAAATTTTAATCGACATATGTTTCGCCAACACCCGTGGCATCATCAGGATTAGTTTTCCATGTTAGTTCTATCTACCGAACCCATTATCATGAATGAATTACACGTCACTGCGTATCCTACTAATATCATAAACGCGAAAGTTTGTAAGTATGGATGTTTTTTACTCTTTCACGTAAAAACGGCTAGAGCGATTTTGATAAAATATAGTATGGAGTTAGCTGCCACCGTAGATTAACACATAGGCTACTTTTTATCCCGGATAATTTCGCCATTTTGTTATTTCTGCAGTCCACGCGGACGAAGTCGCCGGCGACCACTGGTACTCGTATAAACATGTAAGCCTTGAATAATTTGTATGGTAGGTTGAAGATAGTATCGCATAGAGAGTAGATTTTATTATTATTAATTTACGCATTGCTATCGTGAAATATCTGCATTTGGTACGATTTATTGACATTAACTGGAATACTACTTGTAAAAACCATCCCATATCGTTGACAAGTGACGACATGACGTCACGTCCTTATTGGCATCTGTCGAACTCATGTTTTCCGTCTTTTGTCTATTCGATATTGAAAAAAAAAACAATATTTGTGACTCTAATGGAATACTAGCGCCCACCTACAACTTTTTTCTATTTCCGTTTTCCCGTTCCCGTGGGAATTTCAGAAAATTATCTTCTATCTTATGAGATGCCTGAGTAAAACTCTTGCCTAACAACATATCCTCGACGTTTCAGGTTTCTGCGGATTAGGCTGTGTGTTTATCAGTCAATCATTCAGGACACGAAGAATTTTATCTATACATATAATAAAAATGAAACGGATCGCTGTCTGTACATGGAAGATATAAAAGAAAAAATATTATCAACGCAATAGTACCCAAAACAATAATTAATACAATAATTAAACAATAATTAAAAACAAAAAAATAATTTTTGGAATTTTTGTGTTTGTCGGTTTTTCTATTTGTTTGTGCATTTGTGCACGCTAATCTCAGAAACGGCTGAACCGATTTCGATGCAGTTTTCAGGAATATATTTTGACAGGTCCCACTTAACATATAGGCTACTTTTTATCCTGGGGAAATGTTTTTATCCCGGATAATTTCGATATTTTGGTTCACTATGGGTGCGCCCACCACCGGATACTCATAACTGCGAAAACAAGCACTTACACTACCTACAATTGCCACGAGAAACCAGACCCGAGCACCTAGCATGCATCTTGCATATTCATCGCACTATTTCCGAAATCTAAAACTAGATTAATAATCATGTTTCGCCAACAACCGTGGCATCCTCAGGATTACAGAAATTACTAAATTAGTAAACCATTAATTATTATGAAACTCTAAAACCCAACACATTACCTATATTATCCTTCATTGGTTTTAAAATCGAGTAAGTAATTAAATTATAATTGGCCTTTGCCAAATTACACTCTATTTATTATTCTCCTCAAAAAAGCACAAACAAAGTTTTAACAAATCAAAAATGAAAAATTCAATGACAAAGTTGCAGTGAAAGTTGACCAATTATCGGTTTTAATAAATAACCAAACGAGAATGAAATCGGGTATACAATAAATCGATAGCTAAAAGCAAAGTTACAGTGAGTCAACGTCGGCGGAGAAGTTTTCAAAGTACCCTGTTGGGTGGTCTAAGTCACAGACTTATATACATCCATATTCACATGGCAACGATCCCAAAATGGGCTAGTCAAGACGGGTATTTCATCGGTTGAAACCCCGAGCCGTTGGCACCGCGGTGTCAACTGCACAAGGACCTTTATTGAATTGCGCGATGGACACTTTTGGATTTTGTCGTTTGACACCATAGTCCTAAAGTAAAGATTTTTTTTATTAAGACCACAAGCAAGAAATAATATTTCTGTCTGGTCAGTAGAAAATTTTAGGAGGTTTATTGAAAAAGTACGAATAAACAAAAGGTTTAATATATTTACTTTAAAATCTTTACTTTAGGACCATGGTGTCAAACGACGAAGTCCAAAAACCTTATTGGTCGATTGACACCACTTATAGACTATTATATGACACCAAGGTGTCCATCACGCAATTCAAAAAAGGTCCTTGTGCAGTTGACAACGCGGTGTCAACGGCTCGTGGTGTCAACCGACGAAATACCCGTCAAGACTCCAAGATCGCGAAGAAGGTCCACCAGCTACGTTGAGATACAAGTTGCCATGGATATGGCCTTAGAGAAAGCCCTTTAGTTCCTTAGTCGACTCTTACTACATGCAAGTAGATGCAGCTGATGTATTCTAGTAGCGGGAAATCGTCGCTATAGCGTTTAATTTATTTCTTACAGGGTTACTATATAGATAGTGTAAGTGCCTAATGCTTGTTTTACTTATTCTTTATTGTTCACAAATATATTACAATAAATACAGAGAAATTTACAAAAAAAAAAATGCATACAAAGGCTTGCTTATCTCTGCAAGATATTTCTTCCAGGATACCAGAGAGCAAAGTGAGACCAATAAGTTACAAAGGTAATAATGTGTACGGACACAATTAAAACTTGGTAACTTTTTAATAAACAAAAAGTAAATATAAGATACATACATAAATATAATAAGAGTACAAGTTAGATATAATAACATTACAATTATACTGGCTTAAAACAAAATAAATAACACAATAGGAAAAGCAACAATTCGGCAAATAATTGAAACCGATTAGTCAGCCAGTGCAAGAAATATATCTCTCAATTTACTTTTTACTTCTTTACTAAAATAAATGTAAAGATGAGCCTACGCTGCGCGGTCTATACTAGCGTCTAGACTTCTAGAGTAGGTTCACGAATTTTAGCCCTCATCTCATACTTTAGGCCATACACCAAAACTGGGTCAAGTTGCCTGAAAAGGTTTAAGCGTAGATTTAGCTTTCGCCAAGTCGGGAAATGGAACTTAAGTGTCGGCGAAAGAACTATTTTAGATTCTACTACTACATGTAAAAGGTTGAATTTAGCGACACCGCGCACTTGGGATTGGTGTGGTGACATATTTGAGTGGTCTGGGACAGACTGAGCCATATTTAGATTTTTCGAAGCAACATTTGGATATATTTTATTCGGTGCATTAAGGTAATTGGCTTGAAAAATAGTGGGTAACGTATGTTTGCGTTATATTGGCAAAATACATCATTCATTGGCATCAGCCTATTGCAGTTCACTGCTGGACGTAGGCCACCATCAGAGAACGGCACAAGGCCATTGGGTGCCCAATTGCCCATAGTCACCATGCTGGGCAGGCGGGTTGGTGATTTTCAAACTATGTTGTCAGCACGGGAGACACTAAAGGGGATATTCAGAACTGCAGGATTGCGAAAAAGATTCCATATCCATGTTTAGCATAGCAGCTGGATCAGGACGTAAAAGTTCAATGACATGTACTGGCTCGTCGCCTCAGAGATGCAGCTGATGTATTCTAGTGAAAACCTTCTTCAGCACAGTATACGTTGAAATAAACTAAGCTATGAAACTCCACAACGAAATCTCATAAAAAGTCGCGATAAATATGTATACAAATCAAATTAATATCCGTACAAAACTCATTGTAATCTAAACTTTAGTTCAGCTAATTTAGAAACTAATTTAACTCATCTCCCTAACGGAAACCTCTAAAGCGATACGTTTAGCTCGCTGACTGGCTTTGTTTGTACTAAAACAATACGTTTCTTAATAATATCATAGAGTTTACAGCGCAGAAAGACAACTTTATTTACGTACATATATAATATAAAGTTATTAATAAAGAAATGGAAAAAATTCTTCACCCCAGTGGGAATCGAACCCACGACCTCTGCATTCCGGGCTAGTGCTCTTACCACTGAGCTTTAACAGAAAGGGTATGTTAAGCGAAATGCTATACAAATAGCCTACTGTATCGGCAAAATTTTTGACTAGAAGTATATATTTCGGTCAAAAACCCACAGCGTGGTGACTATTGCCAAAAACCTCCCAATGGCAGTAGCCCTGTGGCGTGTCCTAGTGGGGGTCTGCGTCCAGCAGTGGACTGTAGGTAATAGGCTAATGAATGATGCTACATTACGGGAGTAGTAGCCAGTAGAGTGATAGGTAGGTATATTATAAAAGATATTGCTCCATCTTCAACTAAACATTCTTTGACAATGCCTACTTTCCGTTGGTTTTATTCGGAAAACATTTGTTTTTGTTAAGATTAGGCTGTTAACGAAGTTTCTCAAACTTTAGCCCCCCTTTTATCTCTTAAATGAAAATATATTTCTCTTCTTCCCGGTTCAATGGTGCCGGAGTATAATCAAATATACTAAGAAACTTCCGGAAAGACCTTGTATTTAAGACTTCTTGTTCTGTTTTTGTGTTATGTTAGTACCTGTAAAACACATTGCGAGTAGTTTAATAGGTTATTTTGTTTATATGATGGTATTGTTGTTGTGTTGAATATAATGTTACTTTATGAACATACTAGTGTCCATCTATGTATTTGTCTATGTCAAACATATAATACTAGCGGACGCCCACGACTTCGTCCGCGTGAAATTTAGAATTCCCGTTATTTCCCGTTTCCGTAGAAACACACACACACACATGCTAAAAAGATCAGCGGTTTAAGCTGTGTTTTGACATGTCAGTCATTTAGGATAAAGCATTTTATATATACCCATATTAAGATATTTATATCACACTAATATTATAAATGCGAAAGTTTGTGAGTGTGTATGTTAGTTACTTCGGATAATTTCGACATTTTGTTTTTTCTGCAGTCCACGCGGCTGTAGTCGCGGGCAACAGCTAGTAAGTTATAAGAATCATACTGCCGTCATACCGAAAAAGGGCGCATCTAACATTTTTTTCAAAATTGAGTTATATAGTGATTCGGAATCAGCAGAAAATGCTGATTCCGAATCACTATATAACTCAATTTTGAAAAAAATGTTAGATGCGCCCTTTTTCCGTATGACGGCAGCATAGTCTACGTCCAATATTATCGGTATGTATCTTTAAAATTACCAAATAAAAAAAAAACAATTTATATGCATACAATTTAATTTCCCCTTAATGTAATAAATAAAAAGGTACACAATCATTAATCTGATTCTATAGGCGATAAACTAATTGATTATTTCCACGTTAAGGTTATGCTTTTTGAAACCCGATATATTTTTAACACCTTACTTTTTGTATCAAAACGTATTGGTAAGTTTTTTTATTTAATTTATTGGGTTTCGCATAAAACCAAATTAAATTAGGTTTAAAATTAGTCCTACCTGTCCCTTTATATCTCAGCCATTTATGTTAAGAGTGGAGAGGGACAGACTTGACTTATTTTAAGTTTACATATAAGTGTGACGGTCAGGAACGACCATATTGTCATATGAGCTAGAACCGCGCCCTTTGATTACCTAATTTGCAATAGCAAAGCTGAAGCAGCGCGATAGCGAAAATTGTACAATATTCGCATTGCAATATCAAAATTCCTTTGAAATTAATTAAACGTAATATGTACTCGTACGAATTTGACAAGCAATCAGCGAATTTTGTACAATTTTTCCTATAGCTTTGCTTTTGCTAGATAGCTAATAAGGGGGCGATAAATCAACGGGTTACACTTTCCAGACACATGGTGTAGGATCAATCCCAGTTACGGAGCTTTACGGTAAAGTGATAATTTTACAACATTTAATTTTGTTTGTACATGATATTATTATAAATTTTGTGGTAAAGGCTATACCACAAAATTTATAATAATATCATGTACAAACAAAATTAAATGTTGTAAAATTATCACTTAGCATCGGAAAGCACGTTAAGCCGTTATTACTGCGCCTGATCTCTCTACGATCGTGTCGGATTTCCATCCCATCGGACTATGATAGTGAGAGAGAATGTACTAGTATTTATTTTCCAAAGGAATCCTAATATTGAATCAAGATAAAGTAATTTTATTGATGCAGATGAATCAAACACCATAACGAATTGTTACCACCTTGTAAAAGATAAACATCTATTTACACCGTTTTTTCTTAATTTAGAAACAAAACACAACGCACATCATTTTGTATAAGTTTTTAGTCAATGTTAGTTTTTTTTGTTTTATTCCAATGATCAGAGAACCTATATAAAGTATGCTGTATCTATTGATCAAGTTGTAGAGGAAGACTACATCAAAATTTTCCTTTAAATAGGCCTTTGACATTGAAAAAATGGCCCTTAAACTTGATTATTAAGTTATTCTAACAACAGATGTTTTTAAAATTCCATATTATTATCCTTAAGTATTTTAATGACCAATTTACATGCAAAAATTCTTAAGCCTATACAAGTATCGCAGTAATTACGAGAATATTTGCAAATCTCGTAAATTCGTTCAACTTTGTATATAAACTGTAGAATACGGCTGAGGTTGGACTACGGAGAAAGGACAATAACGAGGTGGCATAACTACGTTTTTTATTAGAAAATTGTGTAGCAGATTGGTCAAAGACAGAATCTATGTGCAATATTGTCCAATATGATACCTAGAACGCGATATCCAAGTTATTCACAATTAATGAAATATACAAGGACCAAACAAGAACTAGTGATTGGTAATTTTCTAATCATGCATATTTTTTTAAATTTGTGAATTGTGTCCCTGATGATGACTTACTTGATTTATGTTCCCGTGTCCCCTAGATGGGGTAGAGGGCCTTCACAGATCTCCACCATCAGTTCTTCTGAGCTTCGCGTTTTTCGTCACTGTGGATGGCGTAAGAGTAATACTATTAATATTAAAATTGTGGATAGAGATTGTTTCATACTGCGCTGCGTACTCGACATTGGAGGTAAAAGGTCTATAACTATCGTATCTCCTCATTGTCCTTGCTTCATAGTCACTCACTTAAGACTTTAAGTTGGAAACATATTCATGATTCACGACTTATGACCGGTTTATCTGCTAAGTTAACGCTGGGCATGAAAGTTTAGGGTTATCTATTTCAAGATGCGAGAAGATTAAGTATTACCATATTAAAGCATTTACATATAAGGTTAGTCCGAGCGTAGTTTAATAAGCAATTCGGTTACTTGTCACTATTTTAGAAATCTACCGTAGTTGTTTCCGAAATAATTTCTCTTATTTGGTAGCGGTTTCATTTTAAGGTGCGAACATAGAATATAAAAAAAATTAATCGACAAATTTTTTTTTTTGGCTATAGGCAAAACCCTCCTATGGCAGTAGCCTTGTGGCGTACCCTGGGGAAAGCCAACAACGAGACGATCCTGTGCCCTGGGGAAAGCCAACAACGAGACGATCCTGTGCCCTGGGGAAAGCCAACAACGAGACGATCCTGTGCCCTGGGGAAAGCCAACAACGAGACGATCCTGTGCCCTGGGGAAAGCCAACAACGAGACGATCCTGTGCCCTGGGGAAAGCCAACAACGAGACGATCCTGTGCCCTGGGGAAAGCCAACAACGAGACGATCCTCTCATGTGGAATAAATTATTGGAATGATGAATTTGAATTTGACTCATGGATGTTTCTATACTTATCTATATATTAATGTATCGTTGCAGTACCCACGACCCTTCACCGAGTTCCCACGATCTTAGTATATGACTAGGCTAATATGTTGCAAGTGTGTGAATGTTTATTATTTATTACTTTGTGTTATCGGACGAATAAGACACGTCTTAAGGTTATTACTTCCATAGTGAATGTTTGAACTTCCGAATTGTAACGCCCGATACAATTTCATTTATAAATGCTCGAGCACACCGGATGCGTATGCGTGCACGTAAGCGTAGACGTACACGTACCTCTCAGTTTAATGTATAGAACTGTCACCGCTTGACGTCTATGCTTACGTCTACGCATACGCATCCAGTCTGCCCGACTGCCCGTGCCTATACAATTCCATACATTACAACTCATAGGTACGTGCACGTCTACGCTTGCGTGCACACACACGCATCCGATGTGCTCAAGCCTTAAAACGATTATTACTTCGTATGTTTACACCCTACAAGCCTGGTAAACCTTGTAAGGTTATAATAAATCGCAGATAAAAATCTTAAGTATAAGTTACTGTTTACGACAATAGCATGTACATTAGTATTTTAATGTTTTATATAAATTTACAGTATCCCATTAGTGTCATTTAGATAATGATATTAATATATAATGTTATTTATACAGGTTATTGTATAGCTTTCTTTTTATGCAACTTGCGAGCAGCCTGTATAGGGGTACGTTAGGCGAAATTCTAAGATATTAGCCCACTATTTAGAACATATCTACGAAACTTGAGAACAGATAGAATGTGAATCCTAAATAACTTGGGCATGTTTAACACAATCTTGAAAAATAAACATGAGATTTTGACGACAACGATGTATTTGACCAGAGCATTTTGAACAGTTTTCAAACAGATTTTATAAGTTTCCAAAAAAAATCCAGGAAAAAACTCATGTATGTATAATCCTCGAAAACAAAAACTAGAACAAAACAAAGCGACATTGAAGAGAATCCGAGACAAGTCTCTATCCGGGAATTGTTCAAATCATAACAGAGAGATAGGGTGACAGTGATAAACGTGCCGCGCCTCTGGAGAGACGATGTGGAGTAAGTCTGAAGCATGCTTCATCTTACTTGCAAGTAGAACTATCTATAGGTATAAACGAGTAAATAAAAATGAATCGCCGAAATATACATTCGTAATATATGTATGTACCAGTGGACGCCCGCGACTTCGACCGCTTGGACTGCAGAAAAAACTAAATGTCGAAATTATCTCGGATAAAAATATTTTCCGGGATAAAAAGTAGCTTATGTGTTAATCCAGGGTGCCAGCTAACACCAAACCAAATTTTATTTGAATCGCTCCAGCGGTTTTTACGTGAAAGAGTAACAAATATCTAACCATCCATACTCACAAACTTTCGCGTTTATAATATTATTAGTAGGATATATTATAGTGCAAAAGTGTGTACGCAAACACAGATGCACTCTCTATTACGTCATCTATTTCATAGTCCGATGTTACGTCGTTTCTCATTGACGCCTCTGAGTTTCCTAGTCTTATGATAATAATATGTACGGAAGGACGGACAACAATTAATATATATTATGCTGATTTTTATAATTTCGTTAGTATCTAAACCAGCACCGGTATGATGATTTTTGGTGAGAGTGAGATGTCTCACTTTTAAGGCTCCAAGTCCAGGCTCGAGAAAGAGTGTCTATTCTAATTCTTAAGTCTATTTTTTACATGCAAAGTACATCCACTTAGTTTATCTAGTTATTAATAGCTATGTGAATTTGTCATTTAAAAGTGAGACATCTCGCTCTCACCAAATTCATCATACCGGTGCAGATTACATCTGCGGTGATAGTGCAATTAAGACGTGCGCCTTTCATTAGGAAAGCGTAGGTTCCATGTTCCATCCCAGTCGCGGGCCTGTAGGCACCACTGAATTTATTTGATGTACGGAATTTGATATACAAAAATTGTTGCTTCGCTATAACCGAGGAGGGTTGTCAAGCAGGCAGCCGGTTGTAAAACAAACGCCAGATCCTCTACAATTAGAGTTTTGAAAAAAAAAATTGCCGACGACCCCGTAAGTAATGCGAATATGATGACTCCTAGTATGTAAATCGCTTAAATCTCGTAACTTAATCGGAAGAAAACCTATATGTCAGAGAAGAACATAGCCGCTTGTACTTCAAAGAAAACACTGCGTTACATGAGTTAGGATAATTTGTTGGAGTATAAAATAACACCCATCTTACTACACACTTAATATACAGGGTATAACAAAAGGGATATGTTAAGCAAAAATCTATGTAAATAGCCAACTAAAAGCAACCTAACCACTAAATTTCAGACTCGAAATCAGATGTTTATTTTTCCAGATAGTATGGTGAATATCTAAACAACTTGTTCATATAATCTTGAAAAATAAACATGTGATTTCGAATCTCAAATTTAAGAAATAGGTTCTTCATAGTGGGCTATTTACATAGCTTTTCGCTTAACATACCCTTTCTGTTACACCCTGTATAGGTAAAGCAGGATCATACAAACATCTTCAAGTTTGACATCGCGCTTTTAAACACGACTAGACTTTGCATTTTGCCGCGATTCGGCATCATATTTCGGAAATCGTCGGATTACGCAAAAAGTCACGCCACAACGCGTAACTGACGTCAATTCGAAACTAGGTAGTACTTAAGATGAAATGGTAATTGACGAAGGGACAGTTGCTAGCTTATCGTCTGAAAGAACGCTCAAATTCTTAACTTACGACATAAAAGAGATGCAGCTCATGTTTTCTAGTGAAGCCCCGCATCAGTACCTACCTAGCAAGTATGCAATGATTAACATTACTTCTTCTGACATAGCTATTAGCATCTGACCCAGTTTAAACAAAGGTTTAAACACGCAAACACTGAGTTATACATTAAATCGAATGACAAGTTAGCTACCCCAACGGGTTCTACCCTTTCCCTAAGATATTTCCCCTTTGGGACTTGACTTTAGTAGTTTACATCGGATCCTTCGGTACCAATATATAGATCTAAAATTTCGGATAGCTATAGATATAGTTCTAGTTTCTATGTATGCAATTACCTTTGGTTTATCCTGAATGACTGACTGATGTACCAATTCACAGGCTACCTATATCGCGTTCAGACACCTGAAACTTGGAGGGTGTGTACCTACTTTGTATAAGCATGAGATAAGAGATTTTTAGAAATTCTACCCGAAACTAAAGGAGTGTTAAAGGGGCAAAGTGCGTATGAGACAATTCAATTCTTGGTAAAATCTGCTTTAAATTTTGCATAAAATTTCTTGAAGACATACATACGTATATATAATCACGCCTATCCCTTACGGGGTAGGCAGAACACCAAGGGTCGGCCCCACCTGTTGCCACTTCTGACCAATTTTGAGGGTATAGTTGAGATGTACAAGTTCGGTTAGTAGTGACAGGTAGTCAGCCCATCGCCTACAAAACACCAGGACCTTGAGGAGTTTAGAGTAATACAAAAAAATACGCGGAAAAGCATAATCTTCTAAAGTTTACACGGCGCTCGCTAGTCAACATTCCTGACTGATTTATCAACGCCGAGATAAAACTACTATTTGGACCGTGGCTTTCTTTAGTGACGTATAGTTCCACTATGATGGAATTTCCCGAAATTCACACAAGAACGGGAAATAACGAGAATTTTAAAGTTTACGCGGACAAAGTCGTGACAATAGAATTATAACCTATAGAAGTATAGTCCGAAGGCCGATTTTAGGAATTTTTATGGGTGCAAATTTGAACCAATTGCGGCTCTGTCATTCAGTGCTCAGCGGTCAGTGGCTACGTGTGTATGTCAACCTAAAGGACTTACCATGACGAAATGTGTGCTAACATCCTGCGAAAACTATGCTCAAAAACATAAGAAAATAAATAACATCACATTTCACCGGTAAATATTTGATGTTTTTACGTAATTCCATTAATAAAACAATAAATACACAATCAAATTTTCATTTTTTTTTATCTGTCATTCGGAACAAAATGTTGCCATGTGTGTGAAATTTTACCCTATTTTTAAACATGCAGATTGTAGGTAAAAGTGAAGGTAACTACCTATCGCAACTATGAATACTACGGTTATACTTACCTACAGTCTTCTTGTTATAAGAAATATAATAAAATTATGATATTTTATGATAACTTAATTAAAAAACGAGAATGAGCGTATTCCGTCCAAATGGAGTCGGCTAATGAAACTTTATTAATTATAACACATGCATGTTATGTTATTTTTTCAGGGTTCTGACTTCTGTTCCGGAACCCTGAACCTTGCCTATATTTAAATTTTTAATATTTAAAGAAGAAAAAGAAGATAGGAATAAAAACAGATTCTTTCATTACTCTGGAATTTTAGATTTCCTGCTAACTCAATAACTACTGACAATTGGATAAAAATTGTAAGACTCAATCGGAGAGAAGATACATGGAAACCAAAACCACAGTCACGTATATGTTCTGCTCATTTTGATGAAAGTTATAAGTACATGACTAAAGGTGGCTTATGTAAATTACGTCAAAACGCCGTCCCCACGAAGGTACTGTACTCGTATGTCGTTAGTGAAGTAATAGTCAAAACTACATATAAATTCTACTATACGATAATAAATCATCCTACTATTTTATAAGTATTTCATAAATAATATTTATGTGATAATTATTATCTGAACTTCAAACAGTGGCGGAACTAGTAGTTTGATCGATTTTATCTTTGATTGATTGTGGAATTACGTGCAAGCTCTCTCACTTAATCATTTAAAACTATGCATATTGTTACTATAATATTATGTTCTGAACATTAGATCTTAAAAATTGGCATCGTCCTTTCCTTTGTTGAATGAAATAAAACCACGGAGAATGGCCTCACAGCTTTGTTGACATAATGACAAATTATTCAGAGGGACAATTTTTAACAGAATTTAGTATTTTTTTGTCCAGCACTTTTGGACCAATGATGTGGAAAAGTCCGATCATCTCCTTTTAATATATTCTATATTTAAATTTCACGATAATTCTACAAGAGTTTGCAAATCAGTATACTTCTCAGCATCAATAATAAATTTATCGACTATTTCCCCACATCTAGGGAAAAAACATTTTTATGGCAACATTAATTTTATGTCATGCATACGTCAAGTCGATATTTTATGCCTGTTTTTTCGCCTTGCGTTTGGTTGGAACACACTTTCTTTAGGTTATAATTCTATTGTCGTGACAAAGAGTTTAGTCATAATTATACGAGAGTCTATTAGAGAACGTAGGGAGAGAACGCCTTTGATTAGTCGACTCTTACGACATACACGGAAGGATATATTCTACTGAAGCATCAGCACAAGAGTTTAATACATAATTAATATAAAAAATAAACTGATTTCGTTAAAATGTTTTTCATTAAAATGCAATATCGCCGTCCGCCATTGTTGGTAATAAATTAATTCTGATGGAAAATGATAAAACAAATTGTGTTTTAATATTAACTTGTAAGTTTAGCCCTTTAATTACACCCGAACGGATAGTAAAATGAACAGAATTATTATTTTTGCAAGATTATTAAATTGTGGTGGGAATAAGATAGTTTTATTGTGGAATCGAAATGGGGATATTGAGACATGGTGTAGGCTACTTATTTTTTAATAAACTGTTGTACTTACGATATCGTGTGCAGAAGTGAGGCATCATTAGAACAAATTAATCAGATGCATCTCCTTCCGTGCATATCGTAAGAGTCGACTAAGGTACTCAGGCATTCTCTCTGGCGATAAGCTAGCAACTTGTCACTGAACATCATCATATCATGTCTCTTGTCCCTCTACTGACTTGTACAGTATGCCCGGGAAGAGAAGCAGCTGTAGCATTATACGTTTTTTTTTTCACTCCCAGAGCAGCATAATACATACAAACAAAAACAAAATCACCCTTTCACGTTGAATCACACCCAAATAATTTACCAAAAACAACCTAGCAAACCTTGAAACGGACCAAATTACGTGCAACAGTGCGACTACACAAAATTTCGCACCATCAACCTGTAAATCTACGGATTGTTTGTTTCGCAAAAAGCCGGTGGCGTGAGAGAGACAGACAGCCCGCTAATGAGCTCGATTGGCGCGAAATCACGACCAAAATGGTGGACAACGACAAATTTTGTGCTAGGCTGGGAGACGGTGGAAAGAAAAGCTTTGGTAACTTTTCAATTATGTTTTTTTTTATGGAAATTAGTTCATTCTTTGACATAGTATGTACATATAGACAGTGGTGTTCCCGAAATGGCTCAGACAGAACTGTAGGATCATAAAAAATATCCCACAGTTACGCCTAGCATAGCGGAGATAGATTTTAATGCTTTAAGGCTAGGTACTACATAAAATTAATGGTCTTCGACAAAAACTGGGCTTTAAAATTAGATTAGTTAATCTTAATACTGGAGAATTAGAGTGTAATGTGATATTTATAATAAATCATATTTAGAATAAAAATGTAGCAAATACATACACACTACATAAAATCACACCTCATTCCCGGAGGAGTAGGCGGAGATCACGGAACTCCACTTGTTCAAGCATGAATGTAACAAATTCATTAAATTAATAATAATCCGATTCATAGCTTTGCCATAGTAGAGTAAGTACCTATAACACGTGGCATTACAAATATTGAATGTCACCTTGATGATAAAGTATAACGCTGCCTACTCACTTCGTCGAAAATGTTGTTATAAGCTGTCCAAATTAATAGGTACCTTAGAATATTTCTAAGTAATAATTACCTAAATTGATTCCTAACTAACAACCTTGAACACAAACACTTTCCAAAAATCAATATGCCTATTAACTAGTAGTTCTTACTTTAATAATTGACTATCTAATTAATAATTTAAAAATTGATTACTTGCTAAGTATCACAATAGGAAGAAAATTACAGGTTTACTTATGGATATAGACTTTTAGGAGATATTTTGACTTAAGTAAATATCGAATATACTTATTTCTATTATATTGTACGTAGGTGCATATACAGGATGATTTTTGGTCGTCAACGTTCCCGAAAACAATGGAATCTCCTCTTCATCACGATTTCTCAATGGAAGCATACCTGGGAAGTGTCTGGTTCCAAAGATATTAGGGTCCAAAGTTGAGTAAATAGACTGCGTTTTTCTGCATAAATGCAAATAGTCACGCGTAACAAGATTTTTTCAAGAGAAATAATTAATATCTGTCTATGAAAAAACTAGCATAAACACTGGACACTATAAATTTCGCCCAATCAAGTAATTTAAAAAATTTACATGGTTTCCCAACATTTTTTTGACATAAACTTACTTTATTTGATGTATAGAGTACGTACCCTTCGTTAAGGGTGGCAACGAAAAAACACCATGTATAACATGCACGGAAAGATGCTGATGTATTTTATTGAAGCCCCACATCACACCTTTTTAAAGAGGCAGGATCTTGTGCTGATGCAGGGTTTCACTAGAATACATCGGTTGCATCTCCACATACTAGTCGACTAAGGAACTCGGGCATTCTCTCAGACAATAAGCTAGCAATTTGTCACTGAAAATTTGCATCGATCCCCCCACTCGCTATGACAAACATGGCTGTGCGATATCCTTGATCCTGTAGTTCTGGCTACCTCAGTTCTGCACACCTTTAATTGCTAGGGTCCTAACACACATATTTTGCTTAATGAACTATCATGATTTTCCTCATATTTGTACAAAATATTTATATAACAACTCAGATAAACTAAAATATAAAATAGTTTACCTGTCGCAACAAATATAAAATCATGACATAATCTGGTAGTATCAACTCTCGACCTATACCAGCTGGCTGTCAAGTAAACAGATTTATAGTAGCACCTACGTTTTTGTTCACCCAAAGATGGCGCCTGCGGTTATAACTACAACGATTCTGTATACAGATGAAGAACGATTTTTGAAATAATCAGTTTTTTGTATTGATAAAAATAAATTTGGTATTAATAAACAGAATGTAAAATAGTTTCATTTTGAGGAAGGCAGTTTTTTTAAATTGTGTACCTCGACTCTTTTAGTTGTTAATGGTATTATTCATTTATTAGCTTACGAAAGTTAGAAAATTTGGGATAACTAGATATTTTTCCTAGCTTTAGAATTTCATACACATTGCTTAAGTCCAATGTTTACGAACTATCTTAATAATAAGTTTCTTATTACATTTTGTCAAATAATTTAACTGACCCGATAGCTCAGTTGGTTAGAGCAAAAGCACGGTTTGCGAGAGGTCGTGAGTTCAAATCTCACTGGGGTGATTTTTTTTGTTTATTTTCTTAATAATTATAATTTTGTCAAAATGTTAACCGCCTTATTTCGTATTCTTGAACATTACTTCCACATTTTTTTTCTTATAATCACTAATATTAAAAAAAATATATATTTAAAAATTTGTTCCAATAACAAATGAAATACTTTCGTTGTACGATATTAATTTACTTCAAAATTTCCACGTTAATAATTCAGTTCCGACTTACGTATACGAAATCTAATCAATATTTTCGGGTCATCAGAATAAGGACGTCAGTCGTATCCGGGTACATACATCATGAAAGTACATAAAACAATGGAGGAACGGTATACTGTGTTTTTGAAACGTAATTTGATGCCGTCCCTAGATATGTCCTTAGGCTTCCCATTCTCATAAATAAGAGAGTTCAATCAAACAATGTATGGCGCAAGTCATAAACTAGGTATTTCCTGTTTTCTCATAGTCATTATTTTTACTTGTTTGTTTCCTGTTTCCGTCGGAATCTCGGTAATCCGTTCTTCGTGCTTACCTACACTATCCAAGAATATACGTGCCAAATATCAGCTCAACCAGGGCACCCCATAAAGCTGCT
The DNA here is from genome assembly GCA_014607495.2 of Carposina sasakii. Lineage (NCBI taxonomy): Eukaryota > Metazoa > Arthropoda > Insecta > Lepidoptera > Carposinidae > Carposina > Carposina sasakii. Next base: position 4,057,442 of record CP053175.1, on the reverse strand, counting down.
TCCATAGGGGGATTTTGCTCATAGTCACCACTTTGGGCTGGCGGGTTGGTGACCGCGTGAACGCCGTGTGATTTTCGGACTGTTGTCAAAATCAGAGGCGTTGCTTACCTTTCGGAAACCCTTAATCGCCTATGACAATACCCACAGACAGGCATAGGGTGGTGCTATTTTACTCTGCCGACACCACACGTTGACGTTACGGCAGTACGACTTATAACTTGGACCGCCACGTAATGAAGTGGAAACAGCTATTATGGAAATTGGGAAGGTCTCGTTTCATTTTCAATGCGACAATTTTGATGTTTGTCGTATTTTCCAATTTCTTCTGGAGGCAATGTTGTGTCTTTATAAAGAAGCAGCGCTGGCGCCTACGCGGTTTTATGAAATAGCTGATACAATGTATGAGAAAGATTTAGTTATCTTCTTTGCCGTTGTTTTAAGTTTGCACGGTTTCCAGGGAAGAGTCTTGGATTTACCGGATTGTTTGCGTAAAGGGATTAAATTGAGAGTGTTGCTATCGGAAATTTCCAATATTTTTTTAGATTTAGTAAAAAGATTTGTGTTTTTTATATTACGTTACTTTTTTAATTTGTCTTGCTAAAATAATGTTGCCTTAGTTAAAACTTGACAGGCCTTGTTAATAAAAAGCTTTAAATTAGGTATATAGGCAAAACAGTTTGAATTGACAAATATTCTATTTTTGCTGGAAAAAATGGTGTATAACGACAATGTATCTTTACGCTTAATTGATTAGTAGAAGACGTTTTGATACTGTTTATAACAGTTTAACAACGATTAATCACAACATATTCAAGTACTTTATTTCCTTTCTTTCTTCTCTTCTTCTCATGACTTATGAAAGAAGTTTCATTTCATTTTACATTTCCTTCTATAGACATTTACAGTACACTTAATAAAAGTGCCTAGTTAATAATCACCAGTAAGCTACCGCCGATTTCTATTATCTTCAATAACTGGACCAGCTTCGTTATCAAGCCCAACCTTATTCAATTGTTCATTGTAAAGAAACCCCAAAATCCTTGTGCCAATATTTCTACCGAAATCACTTAAATTACATCCACTATTACTTCAGTGCTTATCGCGAAAAGTACATCTGCCACCTTAGGTAGAATGAACTCTATGTCAAAAAAGTTGAAGATGATTTTTCTTTGCTCCAAATTTTTTTGTCCCATTTTTCTAAGGTCTCTAGGCACGTGTGAGGTGTGATATATGGGTATAAGTATAGCTTAATTCTAGGATAAAATATTTCTGTATGACGTTGGTCGAAGATATCTTACATTTGTAGATTATTTAGTAGTTAACTTGACGGGTAATTTATTAAGGGTCAGCTTTTTCTCGTGCTTCAAAAAATAAACCCGATATTTGATATTTTCAATATTCTGATATACCTATGTGGGTATTAATTTTCATCGAAAACTTGTGTAATACTTCCACATTAAAATTTAATTTCTTTTGCCACCTTCGTACTAAAAGTCGACGAAGTGAGACGAGAAATCATGTTACTTTTTGGTAATTGTTTTAATAACCACCTACCTGATGCCAAATCGCTCTTCTTCTAGATAAATTTAGAAGTAAATTCTTGTGATTACAACCTAGGTTTTTTAAAGAGGTATCTCCCAAATTTGGGATAAAAAATACACTTTTTATACTGTATTTTGAAATTTCATTGTTTTTGTTGTGTATACTTAGCTGTAAAAATATTTAAAAAAATGTGTACCCTCATTTTCTATCTAGTTTTATAATACAGCTCTCTAGAAATTCTAGGACATCTCTAAGACCTGTAATTTGGCGGACGAAGACCTTATCAGACTACGTTTCCTGTGAGGACTCATACAATATAAGATACTTCTAAATTCTTTAAACTGTTTCAACATCAAATCGAAACCAATATTAAAATAAATTGAGGACTTTTTGGTCAGACATCTCATTGATTTTTTCGTCACTCAAATATCACATTATGTAGGTATTTTTTATTTGTTTAATATTTAATTATTCAGTGTTAGCTTAGGAATTTTCAAATGATTATTATAGTAACTACATTATATAAAACTAAAAACTAATCTAATCTACACGAAATTAAATATATTTACAAAGTGGCCTTCTACCGGGAGGGTGCCCAGAATGCTGGCAGCATTGCCGCGTTGTATGGAAATGCTAATTTTTTGCGCAAAAAAGAGACAAGCATTCTGGTCACGGGAGCTTTCGCGTAATTTATTTTAAATTTCCCGGTAGAGGCGATGAGCGTCTGGTACTCACGGTCCCAGTGTCTCGACGCCAAACGGCACAAACATGTAGTTTCCTGGGAGCCCTGTATATCTGCGGCGCTTGGCGTTTTCTGCTGAACATGCGGCAGCACCAGCTAAACTGATGTTTCGCCGATGTGGGACGCAGCAAGTGTGTCAACACAAGTAGCGTCCCACACAAGCGGTCGACCCATCTCCCAAGGCACTAGCGTCATACCATCGGGCCTTTTCCCATCGTCACGCGCTAGGCCTCTGGGCTCCAAGATTACTTTTCCAAGGAGATGCCTTGGGATGACTATGCAGATCGTGGTGACGTTACCCAGCACTAGCATATATGGGGGACCAGAAGCACCGTATAGATAATTTGTACAACAAAAATAGATATCCACTAGAGAATAGATAAACATGGTTAGGTGTATGAGTTTGCCTTATTAATTTTTCTTGTTCGATTTCACTATTCAATTGTAAGTAGTCATTCGTACATACACATGGCAAATGCTAGAACTGCAGGAGATATGACACGTTAAGCCAGATATAAAACTAATCATTCCTATCGCATGTCATCACGCCTAAGACCTTCCCCCCCAGAGCACGTCTCAAGGATCGATCTCCCGTTTTTGTTATCCAGTTACTACCAGCCGCGCTCTCTTCAAGTAAACCTAAACGTTCTAATATCCCTAAAAACTAAGACACCCACTGCGTACACTCACATCTTTGCATTCTGACCGCGTACACGGCTGAGTCAGCAAAAATGCGCCCCAGAGCAACTGTGGTACCGGCAATGGATATCATATCAAATGTACCGTGGTAAGTGAGGTACCTGCTGTGACGAATTCTAAACCTTTTTATTTAATTTGACAAGCACAACAGGTAATAACCAGATTGACATTTTTGAGACATTAGCGAGTGACAATATGGTCGATTCCGGCAGTCACACTCAAACCTAAACGTAAAATTAGTCTTATCTGTCCTTTTCTCTCTCAGCCATTTATGTTAAGAACGGAGAGATATAGACCTGACTAAGTTTAGGTTTAGGTTTAAGTGTGACTGCTGCAATCGACCCTAGTATCTAGTGTAATTAACATGCACATTTATTTATTAGATAGATTGATGGATGACTTTAAGAGGGCAGATGGTAGTGATTGGATGGCAAAAACAGAAGATCGAGCCTTGTGGCGTGCTTTGGGGGAGGCCTACGTCCAGCAGTGGACTGCAACAGGCTGATGAAGATGAAGAAGAAGATTTATTTATTACATATTTTATGGATTACCATATGGTAATCAATACATATACAGGGTGTAACAAAAAGGGTATGTTAAGCGAAAAGCTACGTAAATAGCCCACTACAGAGAACCTATCCACAAAATTTGAGACTCGAAATCACATGTTTATTTTTCCCGATAGTATGGAGAATTTTTAAATATCTCAGAAATTTTCATACAATCTTGAAAAATAAACTTGTGACTTCGAGTCTCAAATTTGGTGTATAGGTTCTCTACAGTGGGCTATTCACATAGCTTTTCGCTTAACATACCCTTTTTGTTACACCTGTATATGTAATCAAAACATATATGTACTTAACCTATATCACGTTAGCAATCTCTATTTTATTTCACTAGAGGACTTCTAGATCCCGTAGAAGTTCCGGTAAACCCTTATTGGATACGTCACACAAAGTGTAATGGCATCCAAGTTCCAAGTTTTATATTATTACATATTATTGTTTTTCCAACCAAGTTGCGTTTCGGCTCGCGTTTTGGTACACGAGAATGGATATGGGTTGACCCTACCATAGCTGATTAATCGCTTTATTATTTTATTAAGTAGGCATAAGCTAATAACTTCAGTATTTTGTATTCTCTTATTAAATCTCCAGAAACAGAATTTTCATTGGCACACTAACAATATTCACAATAATTGTGAAGCGTTAGTTCTATCGTCATTTTTTAGTTCATTTGATCAATGGGGATTGAAAATGAATTGATCATTACTAGGCCACCAGGGATGGGCTTTGCTACGTTGCTACCGATGCGTGTGATATCCACCAATTATACCTACCTACTCGTATATTAATCGGTCCATGATGATAATGAATTTGGTTGCTGGATATTAAAGGCATAGACAGAACGTAAAAAGGAGCAGTAAAATCACATATTTATTTTTTAATCTGGAAAAATAAACATGTGATTTCATGGCACAAATTTTGTGGATATAAGTAGTACCGCTTAACTTATCCTTAAGTATTACCGCTTCTTTTTTACACCCTGTGTAGCAACGCAGCATAGTATAGTAATATGTAGTGCAAAGGCAGTCTGATCTTACTCCCAAATACACACCACATGAAAACGTTGTACATGTTTTAACACTCCGGCCTCTATTCGACATTTATAAGGTGTTGTCCACGAGTCACTCTCACAACTTTATACTCGCATGCTGTGGTCGGAAGTACTCATGAATGTAGATGTACTTGGATTGCAAATTCTAAATTACTGTTTGAAGCTAATGCCAATTTCAATTTTGAGCCGTATCCCTTTCTTACTAGGAACGAGGAATAATTTCGCCATTGTACATAAGTGTTAAAATTGTAGATTATGGTTTTTTTTTCAATTCATGTGTGCACTGTGCATAACAAAGAAAAAGAGTAAAAACTTACATCGGTATTACTTGGGTATGAGTTATTACCAAGTAACGTTTTTCATTCTGTACTTAGTTAAGAAATTTCTTAAATAACGATTAGGTAAAAGTTAAAAATTTTAGCTAAGTCAAAGTGAATATTTTACTTTTCTTAAGAACTTGAAAGTTTGGATTAATTTGAACATGTTGAATTAGATATTGCACATACTTAACTAAATGAGTAAATTTAAGCTATATAACACACTGTCAACTTATATAACAAATTTTTCATAGACATTGGCTTCAAGAATATTTGAAGTTTTGAATCCAGGTCTATTTATACAATCATGGCACTACAGTGTCTGTCTGACTGTACCGACCGACCTCTGTGGTTTTGTCATGGGTAAAATGAGCTAAACGTAGTTTGTGAACTACTCGAATAGTTTAGTACACTCGCTTTATATTTGAATTTTGCATTTACAAGTTTTGGATTTACTGTTTTTGATTATAGAATTTATAATATAATCGTCACCGGTTTTTTGTCTAATATTTTATGGTAATCTCGTAAGTACCAGGTAATACGAGTATAAGTAGGTAAGCATCTGATTGCCGTATGGTGTCAGCAGAATAAAATAGATAAGCTAGTGCTTATATCTGCCGGTATCGTAAGAGGAGAAAATATGATAGGCTAAAATCATGCTAAAATCAACCAGTGAGTTATCGTTATAATCTATGCGAACTGTCAAATAAATAATCGTGATTCTAAAGTTTCCACTTACGTCCCATGAATTCCAAATTGAAGTGGACAACATCCAAAGAAAACCACAAACATATAGGTTTGGCGTAACGTATCTACGACTTCTCCAAAAATCTTTGAGGTCCGGACGCCACATCGTAAAATATACCCAAAACTTCACAACAATCAAAACGTTAAAACATCCATGACTCCGAAACAAAAATGGACAGAAATATTTGCAGCTACCGCGATTCAAAGCCAAGATTTCGCAGGCAGGATCATTACTAACTGCGCCAATCGGTCATCAAAAAAAAGTAATTCCCAAAATTACAAATGAGCGTGACAGATATATCTATCTACCTCCTTCCACCAGATTTTCCAATGGCTGTTTCACATGAAAAACAGCGAGCATACTATCTGGGTGTGCATAAATCGTACGAACCGCAGACGTCGCGGCGCGTTTTCATTACGTTACGGCAGCTAGAGTTAATCGCTGTATAGGGCTTTGGGAAAAAATACGCGGTTTCCAACATGGCTAGACCGACGTTTGATGAGGCTATTTTGATACGTGATGCTGGCATTCTTATTTTGGCAAGTAAATAGTGCTGTATATACTGATATATTTTTATATCTCGTGTAATAGGGAATATGCGTCTGACACGAAAACAGATTTCTTATATTTTATTCGAATGATATTACAAATACAAATCGAATAGTGCAAAAATAATATCAATCGGTTAGTAAATACCAAAGTTACAGGAGTTTAAAAGTTTGAAAAATTATATGAAAAAATTTACAACATAAAAGGAGTCAAAACATAAAATTTTACCCATATTTTGAATTATCTCATTAATTTAATGAATACTTTATTAATATCTGCACCTATTAATAAACAATTTTTATTGACAACAATACACAAAATATAAAATATCACGTTTATAAAATAAGATTGCATTTTTCCCCCATACTAATTTGAGATGGTTGTCTATTATGACGTCAAAGTCTTTGCCATTTTAGTATGGAGCAAACGGAGCGTTTCAAAAACATTTTACCGGCTCGTATTTTTGAATTGCTGTAAATCCAAAACGGTTAAAGTTAGATATGCCATTCCAAGGGCAAACTTCATTTTTACGTAGAATATAAAAATGAAATTTAAGTAAATCATGCATATACTCTATTATTATATTTTCATTTTTACGCGCATACGAGTAGAACCACACGCGAATCAACCAAATTTTTTCAAAGGTACAATGAAGTAGAGCTGTAAGTTGTATGAAAATAATTCAGAATATGTTAGGTACTTTGTTTTCAAAAAATAAAGTCTTAAATCGGAATTCATTATATTTTAGTAGGTATCTCTTATTTTGTCGACAGTTGTATGTAAAAATCTGATTTTCTATCAAAAACTTTCTTTATGTCACCGGCTATTATAGCGTGCTTCAAATACAGACCGTTACATCAACAAGCTCTCTCAAATTGTATCACAACCCAATTGGCCCGTCTACTCTGTCCCCAGAGAAAACGTCTTGGCCCAAAGGCGGGAAGATAAAAGAAATTTATTGCACAGATTAAACGGGTACCACCGATTGTTTGGTGCGGTGTCAATCTGGCCCCGGAAAATGTTAGGAATGCCCCCCCGAGATGCTGTGGGGCCATCGCAGACTTGGGGTAAAGAACAAGTAACATGGGGTAACATAGGGTAAGCGAAAGGAATGCTGCGTTGACATTTAGAAGCGTGCGTGCCGAGATATATGGGCGTTTGGTGTCGTGTATGTTTGGCTTTGGGTGGCATGGCATTGTATATTGTACATAGTTTTAATTTGAGCTTGTAGATTTTATTCACAATATTATGCTAAATAGGTATATCATATCATCATATTATTATATTGTAATTGCCCTATGTTATCTATGTCACTAGAATGAATCAGAAGAGCTGGAATTCATGCCGTGCATGTTGTAAGAGTCGACAAAGCAGGTGATAAGCTAGTGACTTGTAATGGATCATTAACACTCATTAACCACCCAGGCTATACTAATTATAGTTTTAGGATATACGATCCTACGGTTCCGACTAGCCCAGTTAACACAACCGTGTCTATGTGTATGAAATTTTTGATACCCATCACTCTAACCTAATATCTCGCCTAACTAAGGTCATTAATATTAAGCAAAGAGGGTATTTTGCCTCAATCAGAATTCAAACCTATGCATACAATAAAAACTTTTGTCTGTTTTTAGTCTTATTAGATACATCATGCTTTTTTGGTTTGTTTATAGTCTGTCTCAACCCTAACGGCATTGATGCACGAAAATTGGCCTTTTCGCGGAGTCTCGCAAGGAATTTCCAGGATCTTGATTGGACTGTTAGAATTTAAGTTATTCGTTGATTTGTCTCTCTTTTTCGACTTATTCAGTAACGATCTTAATAAAAATATATCTCATCTTATTACAGTTTTCTTTGATTCCATACATACATACATACATATAATCACGCCTTTATCCCTTATGGGGTAGGCAGAGCACTAAGGGCCGATAGAACCATGTGGTTCCTTGATTCCAATAAGAAAGTATTTTCGTTCTTGGAGATGAGACATCAACATCTGTCTATTAGCAACTTAATTTACGTAATTACCTATTCTACTAACTAGTTATTCTAATTAATTTCTTAATAATGTCATTATTATATGCTGCTCTGGGAGTGAAAAAAAAAACCTATAATACTACAGCTGCTTCTCTTCCCGGGCATACTGTACAAGTCAGTACAGGGACAAGAGGGTCTTGATGTTTTGTAGGCGACGGGCTGACCACCTGTCACTACTAATCGAACTTGTACATCTCAACTACACCTTCAAAATTGGTCAGAAGTGGCACCATGTGGTTCTATCGGCCCTTGGTGCTCTGCCTACCCCGTAAGGGATAAAGGTGTGATTATATGTAGGTATGTATGTTCCTGCGTACTTCATCTCAGGGCTGTGTTCCTATAATGGGTCACAGAAATCCTGCATTAAGCATAGCGGGGACAGATGTTAGTAAAACATCAGTGACGTATTACGTAAAAGCAATAGCTAAGCCGAAGCCGCGCGATCGTGCTAATTGAGAGTGTGTGCGAGCGCGCAACGGGCGCTCGGCCCCCTGATTACTTAAAAGCAATAGCAAAGCCGAAGCCACGCGATCGTGCTAATTGAGAGTATGTGTGTGCGCGTAACGGGCGCTCGGCCCCCTGATTACGTCTTGAAATGTCAAAATTCATTTTCATCAGCAGCCTATTACAGTCCACTGTTGGACGTAGGCCTCCCCCGGGGTACCCCACAAGACTGCCATGGGGGGCAAATGCCCATAGTCACCACGCTGGGCAGGCGGAGTTTATATTTTAGACTATGTTGTCAACACGGGAGGCGCTGCTGCCCACCTCCCGGAAACCCTTAATCGCCTCGTACGATACCCACGGGCAGATATGGGGTGGTACGAATTCTACTCTACCGGCACCACACGGCCAAAATTCATTTTACGTAATACGAATTTGACAAGCAATCAGCGATTTTTGTACAATTTTCGCTATCGCTTTGCTTTTGCTAGTTAGGTAATAAGGGGGTGGCGTCCTCTCGTGCCCCGTACCTCGCCCCGCGCACACAATTATCGCGATCGCGCTGCTTCGGCTTTGCTATTGCTTTTACGTAATCAGGGGCCTGAGCAGAGCTCCTGGGTCGACTCGTTCCTAGTACGACATGCGGAAGGAGATGCAGCTAATGTATTCTAGTGAAACCCCGGAACTGCACGAGAAAAATAAATTTATAATACTAACAGTAACAAAACACTTTTTTTACATAGAATAATAAAATAATTAAAATACAATTAATAAAACATCAATCAGGGTAAAATCAAAGCATCTCGAGGTTCTAAAAATTCACACAAAACAGACCTAAACAAGTTAACGTTTTCAAAATTACAAACGAAATACCCAAATTGCGAGCGGCCATATTTGCTTGGCCGTCAATTTTTATGCAAACAAAAATATTTCCATTTAAATTGAGAATTTGGTTTCACATTTTCACCCTGGACAAACGTGAAATGACCTATATTGGGTTTTATGTCCAATCAATGGGGGGTTTGACCCCAACAATAATTCCTCTGTTTTTAATTTTTTGCAGAATGATAAAGTAAAGTCAATAGATTACGATTTATAAAAAATCCAGGATTTTTTCGATTTTGAACTTTGTTTATTTTACAAAAACAAGAAAATCACGTATAAATCGCTGAGAAAAAATTCTCTGTCCGAAATTCTTTCTGTATATGTCAGGATATATTAATAAGTATATAAATGTAAAGGAAGCCAGGAATATTTCGACTTCGGAGAGCCACAACTTCGAAATTATCTTTTCTCTGCTATAATTTTCTTGGGAAAAATCCTCCGTAATTTTTTTTGTTTATGTTAATTTGCTTTGATGCATCGCACACAACAATCCAAAAGATTTTCGTTTCGAAACACAGCTTTTTAGTTTTTTGGCTATATTGCCTTTCGGAAAAATTCTCCGTTCCTTTTTATTTATTGATTAGTTACAAAACACAAAAATAAATCGGTTTTTCAAAGAATCCAATAAAATTTCGACGTTAAACATCTATTTCAGTACATATAGCAATATCGTAATTTGTACAGTTGTGGTATTTAAAAGATAAGAAAATTCCATCAAAACAATTTAATTTCCCTTTTTATATATGGACTTCGCTGCAAACGTAATATGGTTTAGACCATAGATAACAGAAACACAGGAGATGGGCCGCTAAGCGCACTTAGTTTGAGTTCTGATGTAAGCGGCTATAAGCCACACTTACATTGACATCTAAATAATAACACAAATTACACCCAACATTGATAAATCTCTGACACTCACACATTTAAGGCGGTACTCTCATTGGCGCGCACACATTGCTATCTACTGTGTAAGTACGCGCCTCAGTATAGCAAATACATTCAACAAATTTCACACGTACGCTAGTGATTGACTGTCGATAAATTTGTTATCGAGCACTTGCGTTGTTGCACATCGCGAACAATTTAGGCTTTAGTAGCTGGTCACAATACAATTTTAAACATGTTTTTACTTAGCTTCATCTTAAAATTCAACCTACTTTTTCTACTTCTCGTTGTCCGATTGTGCTTAGATTTTGAGTTGCATCACAGTCACAAAAGTATGAGGTCACAAATAAAAGGTTATTTTTCTTGAAGGGATAAAGAATAAAGTAAATTCGTAGCGGAGTCTTTAATAAATTAGTACGGTATGTAAATGTTCGATGGAAATAAAAAACTATAATAATATGCTTATTGGTAGTCATTTATTATCTACATTTAACAAAATATTCTGAAATATTTAAGACTCAATAACACAAAGTAGGTAAGTAACTACTTTATAGTAACTATTTTACAGTTAAATAATATTTTTTTATATTATAATTTAAAAAAATATTTATTAATAAGAAACACAAAAATAAAGAAAGTTGACTTTGCACACATCTACATTAATTTAGGTACTTTGTTACACTAATAATAATAAGTAATTTTATTTATTTTTTATTTTTATTATTTTCATGAGACACAAACAGTACTATTACACAAATATATTTACAATACATAAGTAGCACATACACCAGCAAAGTGTCTACCAATAAAAACACATAAAAAACATTGAAGCTCCAACCAAACACATCACACTGAATGTATGAAATTTACAATACATAAGTAGCACATACACCAGCAAAGTGTCTACCAATAAATACACATAAAAAACATTGAAGCTCCAACCAAACACATCACACTGAATCTATGAAACCCCCACAATCAACATTGATCAAGGGCCGCAATGATTTTACTTTTATAAATATTACATTTTGTAGTAAACAAATCAATGCCCTTAAAACGCCGATTGTAGGAGTCACACGATCGATAAATAAAAGTATTTCGCATATATTTGGTCTTAGTGAGCGGCACATTAAACAGCGTATTTATGCGCGATCCCAGTCTGGGACATCTAAAACCCACATTACCGAGAAGAAACGGAGAATCTATAGTTGTATGTATAACCTTATACAAAAACATCTGATCTCTCACTGCACGACGATCAGAGAGAGACATTAATTTTGGCATTGGCTGATTAAGTCTTTGGCTTTTATATCGAAGATGTTTTAGAAATTTTGTCTGGATTGACTCGATCTCGTCTATATGAACATCGTAGTGCGGGTTCCATACAGTTGACGCATATTCCAAAACTGATCTCACATATGATTGGAATAAAAGGATCAATGTTGAACAAAGTTTAAACTCTTTTGCTGTTCTCAAAATGAAACCGAGCATACGGTAGGCTCTCGCTCTTACTGTATTTATATGTGTTGTAAACGTTAATTCACAATCCAAGTACACACCCAGATCCCTCACCTCGTAAACCCGACTGACATGTATGTTATTGATATAATATTTATATAAAACAGTATTTTTTTTACGAGAAAAGGATATAATATTGCATTTTTTCGCATTAAGGAATAACCCATTGTGGTTGCAGTATACATGAAGCATATCCAAATCCTTCTGTAAAAGCTCACAATCAACAAGAGTTTTAATGATGCGAAAAATTTTCATGTCATCTGCATAGAGCAATATATTTGAATTATTGAACACTGTGTGAATATCATTAATAAATAGATTAAAAAGAAGGGGCCCGAGGTGAGAGCCCTGGGGCACACCAGATGTGACTGGTACAAATGAAGAGCAATGACCTTTAACCGTAACTGCCTGACTTCGCTCTCTAAGATAGGAAGCTAACCATCTTAACAAGTCACCGTGTATACCCATAGTCTCAAGCTTGAGAATCAATAAATTATGTGAAATCTTATCGAACGCCTTGGAATAATCACTTTTTCACCATTGTTTTACATAAACATAATATTTTTTAAATTAGTTATTACTCGTAGGTACTATTCGCGGCAACGTGACGTATCGACAACAAGAAATGACAGGTACAACTCTATGTCAAAGCGCTTAGCAGCGGCCGTGCGCGGGAGCGGCCGATTCAATATGCGCAATTATCATCACTCGGTCAAACTGATTTCAACACCAGGCACGCTACACTTAGCGAGCAATGTATTAGGTTCAATCGTTAGGTTACATATGTCACTCAGTGAAAATTATTTTAACGAAATAAAATGAAATTTGGGTATAAATGCTAGAAAACAAAATTGTTATTGTACTTACCTATGAAAAGTGACCCCTTCAAGTTTATGGTCACTTCGATTCTTGCACACAACCACTGAACAAGCAGGCATTATAAAAAAACACTCCCGTGTGACGCGTTAGGCAATCAAGTCCCGACTGATTGCGTGTTCGCGATGTTTGCCTATTTTGTTCATAGTTCAATTACACCGCCCACGCCCCCACGGCCACTCTATAGATCTCTGTGGTTTAGACATTGGCGAGTATTAGATGTGTGATGTCGTGCTGTAATAAGACACAGTTTTCTTCCTTTTTCTTCTCATTTCTTTATTTAGTAATGGTTTCCTTACTTTTCATTTTTTTTTTTTATTTTTTTTTTTATTTATTATTCTTTAAATATTCTAGGACTTAAAATTAGGTACAACGTCCCACAAAACTGCTTGCGCCGTTTGACTGTGGGATCCGTGATTAATATTAAATACTATGTACTAGAGTGCGTTTCACCGTATAGCTCCCATGGAAGATGGCGCCCGTTACTATGTGCATGACCGCATTCTTTGTTTTACTGCATACTAAAAATGTTAGTTCTAAAATCAGGCCCAGGGACTATTCTGTGAAACGGATGACAATTATTATATATGAGTATATTAAAGTACGATAGTTAACTAATTATTAAATAATTATTCTGAAGTATAAAAGGCTAAGAAATTGAGTTTAATAAATAATGACAAGAATTTGAGTTTATATACTGTTAAGCAGATAGGAGTGTAGTGATTTTTTAAATTTGTTTTTATGTGTTTCCATTCTGATAGACGCAGGTAAGGCGTTAAGCAAGTATGGTAATCGTTTTTCAATGAGCCTGTCTCCATAATAATTGCTTACTCTGGGGACAGCGTACTTACCTGCGGCTATGGATCTGGTGTCATATGTTTGTCTCATTACATGACATAGGGTGCTATCTTGATTGTTATGCTGATTGACTAGAAATAAGTATTTGTGTTTTAGGGTTGCCGGTAGAATTTTACATATTTTAAATAGCTTGTAATAATCATCTTTACATTTATTTCTAGTTTGGTTAGTTACTAATAGCTTAAGAAATCTAATTTGTAGTTTTTCAATTTTTTCCATATTTGTTTTAAACGTGAGGCCATAACAGTCAAGGGAGTAACTCAGGGTAGGTTCTACTAGGGATTTGTAGATACATTTTAGGGTACTTATTGGGACCCTGAAACTTAGGTGATAAAATCTACCAAGTAGGATTCTTAATTTACTGCATATGAAATCTATATGGGATGACCATGAGAAGCTTTCATCTATTTTCATGCCAAGATAAGTCATGCATTTGACACGCTCAATTGGCTTACATTGGCATTGTGTTAGTTGGTTGTGGAAACAAGAAAAGTCATGTGTGAATATTATGGGTTCTGCTGAATAGGACGTGTTTAGGTAAGGCGAGTGTAAGGTAAGGAGTTTGGTTTTCTCTGCGTTTAAAAGTATGCCATTATCGTGCGACCATTTGACTACGGCGTCGACATCCTGTTGCAGCAGGCTGCAGACGCGCGCGAAGTCGGCGGCGGCGCCGGCGCGCAGCACGCACAGGTCGTCCGCGTACATGTACGGGGAGCTGTGCTGCAGCGCGCCGCACAGGCTGTTCACATGCAGCAGGTAGCACGCCGGCCCGCAGCATTTCCTAATATATCTTAAGTAGTTTAAAAAACTTTAAGGATGATTGTTGGAATATTTCCAAAATTCACAATAAACAATGTCGTCAATGATAAAAACTAATTGATAATTTAATAGAACAGGAAAAATTACTAACTCATCGTAGCAGTAAAACTTATTGCAAGACAAGACCCATGAAAATTCTCAAAGAATCATGATCGATATCGGAAATTTCAATTGCCGTATAGAACAAAATTGAGATTTTCAATGGCAACAATAAATTTAATTAGTGCTAATGTGACCCCTGCACGCAATGTGGTGCCCTTGATTATTAGTTTATGCAAGAATTTTTGAAATCGACATTTACATTTCAAGTGACATTTTATCACAGACAAATTGTGTTTGACTGAACCAACGTCACTCAATTGTTTTGCCTTCCCAGAATCTCTTTACTAATATTCGTTCTTTCAAATTCATATTTCGAGTTCAAATTGACTTTCAAGTATTATTACAAATTGTTTGCATGGGAGCATACAATTTCAATTTTAGCGATATGGCGTCTCTCTCTCGCCTACACGAAGACTATGCCAATGCCACGTGTTGACATCCAAACGTAAATAAAAAAAATCTTTACAAAAAAATTACCGGTTTCTGGGGATTAAACCACACGGACGAAGGAAATAATCAGTAAAATAACGTGTTTCGAAACGAAAATCTTTTGGATTGTTGTGTTAGGCGATGCATTAAAGCAAATTAACTCATACAAAAAAATAAAAATGAACGGAGGATTTTTCCCAAGAAAATTATAGCAGAGAAAAGATAATTTCAGAGTTGTGGCTCTCCGAAGTCGAAATATTCCTGGCTTCCTTTACATTTATATACTTATTAATACGAGTATATCCTGACATATACAGGAGGAATTTCGTACAGAGTAATTTTCCGCAGCGATTTTCTTGTTATGGTAAGAAAAAAGAATTTCTAAATCGAGAAAACCCTAGATTTTTTATAAATCGTAATCTATTGACTTTACTTTATCATCCTGCAAAATATTAGGAACGGAGGAATTAATGTTGAGTCTCCATACAAAAGTTTTCCTTGTTGATTGGTCGTGATTTCAAATCTCACTCGGGTGAAAAAAGTCATTTCTTTATTAATATTTTTTTAAATATATATATATATATTGGGTTTTATTATCTTTTTCATTTAGTTATTTGTATACTCGTGTGGCCAAGAAAAAATCTTATATATCTTATATTTTATATAGATATATACCCACTTAGAGACGCTCATAAGATGCCGGTGTGGGGGGCTCATATCATAACTTGTAATAAAATTATATCATTATAGTTTTTATAAAATATGGTTAGTTTTATACGAATAAGATTCATTATTATAAAGGAAGTTCAGATTCCGATTCCGGTAGAAGAACGCAGCTAAATATTTTACAAAATCGTGGGCATTATCTATCTATTTGTAAATCTTGTAGGCCTTAAAAGCACTTTTTACTATAATGGATAATAACAAAAATAATGGTGAAAATAAAATTCAATCTACTTACCAAAATCAGAACGACCCTTTTACGTCTACAAAGAAAAAGGATGAAGAAAGTATGGGAACAACTTAACTATAATAAACTTCCAGATTTGCCTATGCTGATGCGGAGCTAGAGCACATCAGCTCCATCACCTTCCGTGCATGTCGTAAGAGACTAAGGAACTCAGGGGCCATCCCTTGCGATGAGCTAAACCAATCACGGTATAAGAAGTCCGGCGGGTTATTCACGAACTAAATAAAAATGTACGAAACAGTGTGCAGATTGCAAAGATGCTAGCGCTGCGGTAAACGTACCTCTTATTTTGCGATGAGTTTAGCAACTTGTCACTGATAATTAACATCTGTCTCTGCTATGCTAAACGTGGCTGTGGGATCTCTTTATGATCCTATATACAGGGTGTTTGTGACAGCCAGGCAAATATTGATACCATGACTTCGGATT
Source organism: Carposina sasakii (assembly GCA_014607495.2). Classification (NCBI taxonomy): domain Eukaryota; kingdom Metazoa; phylum Arthropoda; class Insecta; order Lepidoptera; family Carposinidae; genus Carposina; species Carposina sasakii. The sequence goes on along the minus strand of CP053175.1, from coordinate 4,040,973 downwards.
CTGAAGCGGCAAATACTTAAAATTTTCCGTATTGTTTTTTCAAATTTTCAGGAAAAAATAGTTTAGTTTGTTTAATCAGGCCTTAGATAATGATTTCTAAATAAATTTTTAATCTCAAAAAAGTTTAAATAACTGATCAACCGTAATGGAGAGTCACAAGTCACAACAAGTGAGTGAGAGACTCCGCAGGCGCGGAGAGCAAAGACTACTAATAGTCAATTCAAAAATACATTTCCTGCGAGTAATAACACTGTCGTATAACTCAACACAATTTACCTGGCTGTCACCCTGTTTGTATATGACGTGTATGAGTTTTTATGATGAAAGCCATAAGAAGGGATTTTCCGAAATTCCCACTGGAATGGAAATACTAAAGTAATAATAGAGGCAATAGTCAGTCCTAGTATAGTATTTGATATTTGCATATCGGGAAAACAGCTGTGTCTTTATGTACGTATGATGTTTGCAATTTCTACCTGTAAAGTAAGGATAACACAGCTGTACAGTTTATTGAAAATTGACCCACTTTGTGGATAAATTAGGTGAAAAATAACACCGACCATTAAGCTTGGAGGTTTCCTTGAAATTCCCTTTCATATTTTTGAAGGCATCATTTGTCTTGTAAGAAGCATAGGTGAGCTTTTGTTAACATTATTGCGCCGTTCCGTACTGGCAGGCACTGAGTGATATTAGTTGTTTCTTTTTTATTAATAAAAAATGCATTTTTACAGGATATACTTTACTCGTACGATTTTGGACGAGTATGTATATAGGATAAACTATTACTAATTTTTACCTGTAATTAGTGAAATTGTTGTATATACCTGGATTAAAATATAATAGGTATGTTATTATATGTTATCAGCCGCGTAGTGCCGGCAGAGTAGAGTTTGTACCACCCCTGCCTGCCCGTGGGTATCGGACGAGGCGATTAAGGATTTCCGGGAGGCGGGCAGCAGCGCCTCTTGTATTGAAATCTTTAAAATCACTTTGCGGTCACCAACCCGCCTGCCCAGCATGGTAACTATGGGCAAGAGCCCCCTGTGGCAGTAGCCTTCTGGCGTGCCCTGGGAGAGGCCTACGTCCAGCAGTGGACTGCAATAGGCTGAAGAAGAAGAAGAAGTTATTATATTCACCATTTATCCAAACAATTTCCTTCTCCATTCATCTAAAAGAACTATGACGAGGTAGACAAACAAATATGACAATCTCTGTTAGTGACGGAGTCTATATTATGTGTATATTATACACATCAACCTATAAGTCCACTAGCGGACGTAAGCCTCCACAAGGCTACTGCCATAGAACAGTTTCGCCTAAGAAGTAGGTATACCTAACAATAACACTCCTACCCCAAACAATACGTACATAGTACACACAGTAATATATTTTCTTTGAATTTACCAAACCAAATTACACAGCGCCAAATAAACTGTATTTGCTTCATGCGCACAATCATTAGTCAGTTAGATCAAACCAGAAACCAGAGACATGTACCATAATTCACCGAAAATCATCCCCTCTATATTTCCATGCAAATTGGTCCTACGTTATCTGTGTTGAACAATGATTTTGGGGGTTGCAAACAAGTTTCAACCCTGCAGTTAGGGTGCAAAGTTGTTTTTGGAGTATGGCACATAGCGCTATTTAGGCTTTATATGTTGTTTGTTTTTTTGTACAGTGTGAATGTAGAACGGTGTTTACATTCTTTTCTGTTTAGTTTTGGTTGCGTGTTGTTTATACAGGGTGTAACAAAAGGGTTATGTTAAGCGAAAAGCTATGTAAATATCCCACTATAGAGAAACAACTCCCAAAATTTCAGACTCAAATTCACATTTTTATTTTTCCAAATAGTATGAAGAATTCCGAAACAACTCAGAAATATCCATACAATCTTGAAAAATAAAAATGTGATTTCAGGTCTCAAGTTTTGGAAATAGGATCTCTATAGTGGGCTATTTACATAGCTTTTCGCTTAACATACACTTTCTGTTACACCCTGTATACGTGCAATATACGTTGCTGATTATACTATACCTATACACACTGATCCATTAGACCTGGATAATTAGTTACTATGTGTATGACTAGATTGTAGCTGTAGTTTATTCCCTTCAATAGTATTCTCTGCCTATATAAAAGCAGTAATTATCATTTGTTTTCTTGTTGTTTATTTCCTGTTAGGGCCTGACAAGCATTAGTTGACCTATCATAGCGGGGCTTTATGAAAAAAAAAAACCAATAATGGTATCATGGGCTACCTAAAGATTCAGAAATAATAATAACAATAATTCTGAATAAAAAAATAACGTTGCCAATAACGTAATCTAAAAGAGATGGTAAAATTCGTCAACCCAGTTAATTGACCCGATAGCTCAGTTGGTTAGTGCGAAAGCACGGTTTGCGAGAGGTCGTGAGTTCAAATCTCACTCGGGTGAAAAAAAAAATTCTTTATTAATAGTTTTTATAATTACCTAAAGTTTGTTTCTAAATGTTCCATAAAATTGCTACAAACATGCTCATCTTTAAACGAATCTGCTACCCATAGCTGACCGGTCACCCGGTCACCCATCAGTCAAAAAAACTGTATCCGAATAAATTGATAAGATAAAAAAAAACTCAAATTAAAAAGATTTTCCCCTACATCAAACAGCAAAGGCCAGCCGGTTTAATTAAATTTTTCCCTGATTGACGTTTAATTTCTATAGCCTGTGTATTTTACTTCCGAATAAAATGTATTTTTTTTTCATATTTACCGAGGTCAGTCATTATTGAAAATTTAAAATATTTTGACAGCTCTTTGAATTTATATTTATAGTTTAAATGTATATTTTTTAGGGTTCCGTATCCGCAGATTTCCAGACGGGATTTGATTTACTTATACTGTCCGTCCGTCTGTCACCAGGGTTTATCTCAGAAACCGTGATAGCTAGACAATTATTTGCAAAAAATATTTAAATTAATATGAAGAAACCTTTATTACCTCATAACTTTGCAATAATATAGAAATATTGGTATATTATTTTATCATTTCCTTGATCTTGAAGAGATACGAGTAAGCTCGCTATTTTACATGTACATTGAGATATTTATCTATGTCTATAATAAAGGAAAGAACTACCTCTTAGTAGACATAGTGAAAATTAAATAAAAAGCAAAAAGGCCCTGAAAAACGTGTAAATGCATGTAAATCCCACTGTTCTTTTACTAGACTACTAAAACAATACTTTACCATAAAATCCTCATTAACGTTTCGTATCCAAAATAAATCCACTGGTAATTAACTAACAAAGCTAAATAATTATGCAGCGAATGAAACAATCTACTAAGATAACCAAGATCTAGTTACTGTAGAAGTGACATTGTTCGTGTTATTACAAAACAGTTAAAACACCGTTTTAGCTAAACACTGACTAAATTTGACAGATGTTCCATGATTTTGCTGTCAATTAATGTCGTTTATAAACTTTGTCTGCCTTTAGACGTGGTTTTCTAATAACACCGCAGATGTTTTGTTCAGAGTCTGTCTTGTTTTATTTTAGATTTTTGATAAGAAAAAGGTGTAAAAAGGTGAAAAGGTATAGCTACCAGGATTTTTTATTTTTTATTAAAATTAATCTCAAAAACGCTCCACACAAACGGCTTCTCCATCATGACGTTACGTTTGAGTAACTTGTATGCACGTGCATAAATACTATTGTTGCGTACTTACTTAGTTCAATAAAATATACCATTCTGGTAAGCATAAAATAACATTCAAAAGCAAACAGTCATCCTCCAATTTCCTTTATTCTCCTGTAAGTGGTTTATCGTAAAAAACCCGTTTTCTTGCACTTAACACCTGCACTTTGCAATGTGTAAACAAGGCTTAACCCTAAGCTCACACCGACGACGACTTTGCATATTCATTCCACGCTAAATTCTTACATCGTTGTAAACGCTATTTCGCTAGTGACAACCCCGGGCAAGTTAATTCCATTAAAAGATTAACAAACCGCGGAGTCGCGTTTAACGCCGCATGGGCGGAGCGGAGAGCAGAGCGAGGAGCGGAATGTAATCGCTTTTGACGGTGTAAGGAAATTGGGTAAAATCTTTGATAAGATTGCTTTGGATACATATGGAATATACATTTTAACGTCCTAAGGAACATATTTCGTGCATGTCGTAAGAGTCGACTAAGGAACTCGGGTATTGTTTTAGGCCATAATCTGTCAACTTGTCACTGATAATTTACATATATCTCCGATTTACTAAACGTGGCTTTAAGATCTTCTTTGTCATACACACAAAAATTTCTCAATTTAATTTAATTGTATGTAAGTCGTCATTAAGTTTATGTAAGTCGAATGTTATTGCGAAGGAGAAAGAGTAGAGATCATGGCTAATTTCTTTATGTATAATTGTCACTTTAACTTTCGTAGGTACCTACTTTATTCTTTACATATTATTATTAAACTTTATTTCCGAATGTATATCGGTATATCTAATACATTTCACATATTGTCACACTTTATAATAAACCTTTTAGAACTGTCACCGATTTCTCAATTTTTTTGTATTCTCATTACTCATAATTGATTACCTACACGAGCACAAAGAATCACAATCACCAATTTGCAACCCTAACAAAATCCAACATTATTTGACAATCCAAGAAAATTATAATCCCCTTTATCCCAATATAATAACGCTTTTGTCGTGTCGATAACAAAAGCCGTCCCGTATACAATTATCCTTTCTTATTCGGAGCATGAAATCAGAGATATTAACACATCTGCAGGAAATCAATAGATAAAGCATCGACAACCATTTGTCGTCGCTAATAATATACAATTTAACCAACAAAAGCATACAAATATCCAAACATTTAACTAGCCAAATTGGACTAGGAACAAACTTTGCGCTGAAGACACTGGCGCTACAACAAGACTTGGTTGTAACATTGTCGAAGGTTCTGACTTTATTCGGACTGTGATAAATGAAGAGCCAAATGTTATAGTCAGTTTCATACAAAAATCCTGCGGATAGTTGAGGAACTAATTGATTTATATACAGTTATAATAGACAACATAGATCGATGCATAACAACTAGCGCCGCGATAGCAGGACTTAATACGTGTCATGCACAACCAGATGTCCGTAAGTTAGGAGAAATATTTTCTTTTTTACCATGAAACCAAGCTTTTTGGTGGTGGCAAAAAATATTAAAGTCTTGCCTCGTTTTGTGATCATTAGTGCTGTGACAACTTTAATGGTTTCATAATAAAAAGCTGTTAAAGTTACTACCTAGATTTTTTATTATGTACTTTGATGTTTCTTTCTTTTCTTAGATGTGATCTTCTAAATAGAGGCATTAGTAATTTTATGAAATGTTGATATCCATCCGAAGTTAATATTTTTCGAAGTAGTTATATACTTTTATTTCTTACAATCTAGAATGCATAAGTTGTCGTTTCGGGACTTTATAGCCGCTATCACCTAAATGACGAATCTAAGAAAAATTGTAGAAGGTACATTAAAAAATTATATCTATCTATCAGTGTATTACTTAAAAAAATAATTAGTTACCTATCAAAAATTTTCTTTAATAAGGATGTCTCCATTATTTTTAATATCTCTTAGTTCGGTGTATTCTTTCAAAAATAGAGGAAATGCCTACATATCGTAATGTCCCCATAGTAATTGTGTTTATGATGAGATTTAATATGAACCAAACATTTTCATATCACATTAGAAGATAAAGTAGATATTGACAATATTAATTTTCCTCTAAAATTAATATTAATATTAATATTAATTTTCCTCTAAAATTTCTAAAACTTCTAGATGCTTAGCGCAGGCAGTTGTTGAAAGTAAAATTCTAGAAATATTATAAGTGCGAAGTGATTATTATTGTGTCGTTTAGTACAGTCAGCATCAAAAGTCGATGAACACATTCAGATTTTCAAAATCACTGAACACTATAATAACACATAAATCGCTTAACAAGATAGGTGCCAGAATTGAATGGACATTCAATTTGAAACCCATGAAGAGGAGACAGGAAAAGGAAAACATACAAGAGAATGTGTGTATCTCTACTAAAATATTGAAGTGAAAATCAAACACCATAAGGAAATAAATCTTAAATCAGCATACATCTTCATAATGCAAGAACCCGAAGGCAGGGCAAGAAACTGACCTTACCTTCGCTATCTCTGTCTAACATCAGGGCAACCCCAATTACGAAGAGCACAAGCGATTGCCAGCTCCCAACAAAGGGAATTATTAAACTTATCACGGATAAGGGTGTGCTGGAAAGGCCACTTATGGATGAAATTATAATGAGTAATGAGTGATAATGCGGAGATTCTGTAATTATTAGGGAACATTGACAATCAAAAAACATCTTGTATAAATCTTTGATTTCATCATCTAGTTCATTAACAAAAATCATTCATTCAATCAGTCACTCAATGTGCGGCCCAAATCTATTGTGCCCATTTTCTAAAAGAGCGAATGTTGACCGGTCAGTGGTCGGTGAACCGCAGTTGAAAAATAGTTCTTAATACTGGAGACTTTGGAAAGTATTTCAATATTACTAATATATAAGAAATATTTCAAGCGTTGGCGACTACTTACACTTATAATAAATACAAAGAATAAATGAATTGAATCCCTAACTTTTGTACCATATCCAGTAGCTTTATGTCCATAACCCAAAAGGCGTGGCTAGTAACCCTTTGTGTAACTGTTATAACATTACCAATTTATTAATTGCCAGCTAATAGCAAGCCAATTTGTTGTTACGGCCTCGTATTGATTAGGAATCGAGTTCGAGAACTGTATAAACTGTGTGTATAGGACGGAATAGTTAGTAGGGGTGTTGGTGAGATTTGTATGCAAATGTGAGAATGTTTTGAGTGAGTTTTACTATTGGTTATGTTTACGATTTGTGCAGGGTCTCTGTTATATAACAGATTAAGAGATTCTGGTTAATGTATTTTTAAAGTTGTATGTATACATGTTGGTAGGTATATAAGTTGTAGGTGCGTGCTGCCGGTGATGACCTACCTGTGTGCCTCATAAAGAAGCTAAGGGACCGCACAGCGAGCAATTAAGAGAGCTACGCTCGGGATCTCTCTGAGTAACCGAATCAGGAATGAGGAGATCCGCAGACATACAAATATCACCGACATAGCTCATCGATCCAGCAAGCTAAAGTAGCAATGGGCAGGACACATAGCTCGAAGTGGATACCACGTCGCGGGCATCGGTTGGATGCAGGCTGCTTCCGACCGGTCGGAGTGGAGGTTATTGGGGGAGGCCTATGTCCAGTTGTGGACTTCCCAGGGCTGAAATTATAATTATGATGAGGTATATATACATGGCTATATCCCCAAAATAGAGTAGCCAGAACTGAGGCATCATTAAGTAGATCACGTAGTCACGTTTAGCATAGCTAGGATATATGTTAATAGTAATAGCTTACATATATATACATATAATCACACCTTGATCCTAAGGGGTAGGCAGAGCACCAAGGGCCGATAGAACCACATGATGCCCTTTCTGACCAATTTTGACCAGCACCAAGGGACCTCCTGTCCTTCTACTGACTTGTACAGTATGCCCGGGAAGAGAAGCAGCTGTAGTATGATATGTACTTTTTTTTCACTTCCAGAGCAGCAAGAAACTGCTTCACCATTCAAAACACTTCTTCCATTTTATAAATACGTGCGCTTTTTATAGTTGAATAAAAATGCCAAATACCCAACTAAAGAGACTAAAAAGTCTCATAAAATCATCGCTAACGGTCGTAATTAGCCAAGTGAGGACAGGACGAAGTTTTTTTAAAAGTTTTTTTTTATTTGAGCCGAGTTTTGTTGCCCCCAAAGGTCTCTCTAGCTTTATAGCGCAAGAGCTGCTGTGGAAATGTGTTAGTTTTAAAGGTAAAGAGAGTTTTCAAATACAGCAATTATATAAAGTATAGCAAAAGTGCTTCTTGATACTTATATTAATACTTATATCTTTTAGTTTTTTTTTTTGATTAATTGAACCTATTTTGACAAATCTCTGTAAACCTTAAAATGAACGACTATCTAAAAATCTGCAATAACTGTTTAAGTACCAAATTTTGGCCTGGTTAAATTTAGCTAAATTGTAGATACATTTTTTTGATGCATAAATATTTTTTTATTCTGAAATGCAAAAGTAAGTATAAGTTTCTTTGTTTTTTTGTATGTTGCCTCTTCACGATTTATTTCCCACACCTCTTGAGATTTTGCTTACATGTAGTTGGGAGTACCTACGGAGAAGGACATAGACTACATTTAGTAGTCCAAGTGAACGAAGTCGAGGGCAACAGGTAGTAGTACTCGTACATTATGTATTTTCTAAGATATTAGACCTCATCGTAATTTTAGCACTTAAGTACTTATTTTTTTCGCATTAAAATACGTTCTCTTGGTCTATCTCTCCATCCGTTTCAACGTACGAATGAAAAGTATTTTTTAATTTCGCGTCGTCAATGAACTTTGAAATGAATGCTTCGGTTTTTTCTTCCGATTTTCTTTTTTCCCGATCGCTGACTTTTTCAAATTGTGATCGTAGGATAGCTTTTTTGAAAATATAGTAGTGGCATAGTATGGTAACATACAAGTGTGATAGCTCAAAATTAATATTCATCCATCATTATCTCTTTCAGCCTGCCAGCCACTTTCTACAGTTTCATAAAAGAAATATCATAAGAGAGAAAAGGCCGCGGCAATCGATAATCTAGATAGATAATCGATAATCTAGATAGATAATCGATAATCTAGATAGATAATCGATAATCTTGCCGCTGCAAATCTTGACATTACATAGTGCCTTAATGGCCCTTAAAGTGCTTACTAATTAAAGCTTCAGTTACCAATTAGTAATATACTAATGAATGAGTGTCTAATGTTTTAAGCCTGACCAACACTATCATACCAACATATGTTCAATATATCTTTCCAGCTTATACAGAGTGTAACAAAAGGGGTTAAGCAGTGAAAATCGTCAACCATATTGAACCTATACACAAAATCTGAGAATTGAAATCACATGTTTATTTTTCCAGATGTTATAGAGAGAATTAATTCAGGAATGTTCTTACAATATTGAAAAATAAACATGCCATTTCGAGTCTCAAATTTTGTGAATAAGTTCTGTATAGTGATCTATTTTCATAGCATTTGGCTTCACATACCCCTTCCGTTACACCCTGTATACTATGATAAGTAGAATATTGTAAGCAAATTCATGGTCAACAGCCTAGTATCGAAATATTTATCATGCACGGTTCACTGAACAGATATCTTCAGGTTACTAACCTCTGCTCTTAATTTTTTTTTGGCTTTTTTAAGGTTCCGTGACTAGATTTTAATTTAATTTTTCTTTATAGCAGTGGAAGTGGTAAATAGCGGTAGGTTTAGACGTGTCGTGTGCTTTTCAATTAACGGCCGTAGATTCGATCCCGCAGTTACGGGCGAAGCTATGAAGTACGTTACTTATCAGGGTTAAGAACTGACTTTCTGATCAACGTACAGCGTAAACCATGGAGACTTTAAACTTGGTAGGCGTGTTATTTGTAATTAATTAATAAATATTGTTATTTTTTAAATGAATATGGTGTATTGGATGAATATTATTTGTGTATGTACCTATAACAAATAAACTGTTCTGAAGTAAGTAAGTAAGTGGTAAAGAATGCCATGGAAGGCAAGCTGGCCCTTGTGCAGAAAATTGTTGTACTTATAATAAAGAGTTCTATCTATCTAACCATACATGACGTAATTCTCACGGGAAGGGTAAATACCGGTAATATTGTACATAATTTAATCTACTGTTATTGACTCTGAACACCGCTCCCTCACTTTGCTACGGAACCAATGTTCAAAAGAAATTATACGCTTTCATTTCTCTCTATCAAATTGTCACCAAGTGAAATCAAGCGTAAACAAAAGTACATCACATAAAATTGACTTTAGTTTTTAGAATAAAAAAAAATACCTACATCTATTTTTTTGGGGCACCGCTATTGGTCATACTTATTCCCGCCAGTGCAACTCATGTTAGCCAAGATCAACAGAGGCGACCAGAGAAATAGAAACATGGCATATCTAGAATATCCCGGGGCATCTGGCAAGTGACTATTAATAATACAGACATACAGGGTATTTTTTCGTTGTCACCCTTAACGAAGGGTACGTATTCTATACATCAAATAAAGTAAGTTTATGCCAAAAAAAAAATGCTGGGAAACGATGTAAATTTTTTTGTATTTTTTTTTTATTTCTAGATCGGGCCAAATTTATAGTGAACTAGCATAAACACTGGATGTTCATGCTAGCTTTTTTTCATAGACAGATATTAATTATTTCTCGTGAAAAAATCTTGCTACACGCGTCAATGTGCATTTATGCAGAAAAACGCAGTCTATTTACTCAACTTTGGACCCTAATATTTTGAAAACCAGACACTTCCCAGGTATGCTTCCGCGGAGAAAAATAATCGTGCTAATGAGGAGATTCCGTAGTTTTCGAGAACGTTGACGACCAAAAATCACTCTGTATGGTAGCCCGTAATTCCCCAAAGGGTTTGGGAAGGAGTTCACAAATTACACACTCACTTTTCACGAGTTACGAGTAGCTTATTAATTAAGTACCACGCGGTACTCGTAAGGTGGACCTTACCACCGCGCCGCTGGATACATTCCTTCTGTTACACTTACACCCATGGAGTTTTCAAAGTACTACTTACATAAAAGTATATACCTATATTATTTGACGGCCGATTGGTCTAGTAGGTAGTGACCCTGCCTGCGACGCCATAGGTCTTGGGTTCGAATCCCGGTAGGTGCAAACATTGATATAAAGAATATCGATGTTTGTTTCCGAGGCATGGATGTTTCTATACTTATCTATGTATTTATATACCGTTGCTTAGTATCCACGACACAAGACCTTAGGGATCTTAATGTGGGACTAGGTTAATGTGTTGTATAGTGTGTGAATATATTTATTAGACCAGAAAAATCGGTCCCATCAATACGACCTTAGCTTAGAAATCCGAAAATTAGGCGAACCACTAGACAGAGAAACTGCATTAACTAAATCTCAAGTTAAACAGAGATGGAGATACGGTCACCGCATCGAAGTGTAACTAATTAATAATTCAGGTTTTGTTTATTTTTGTTGACAATTAGTTGGTCATTGACCGTATACGAAGAGGCTGGTTCAAGAAATTAGATCTGGCACTGCGAGGTATAATAGTTAAGCGACACAAGCCTACGTTATATGAACATTTTATTGGTATTTGTTAGTTCATATTAACTTGTGTCGTATTGTCTATACGATGAAAAAAAAATGGATAATACATACAACAATATTCCCAAAATGGGGTAGCAAGATCGTGAAAGACATCCTACAGCCTCATTAAGCATAGCGGGGTCGGTGTCCTACGTAATACATAGATAAGTTAGCTAGATCATCGCCTGAGAGAACGCTCCTGAGTTCCTTAGTCGACTCTCACGATATGCACGGAAGGAGATGCAGCTGATGTATTCTAGTGAAGCCCGGCAAGGCTCATTGGATATAGAAAGAAGAGAACAGAAGGATATAGAGAAGAAGCCTGAATAAATGGAAGTTATTTCATTATTTCGATATTACTCTCGTGACAGCCCTGCAGATTACTAAAAGTAGAACTACAAAAAGTATAGCCAAGGCCCTGTCGACTTATATTTTAACTCGAGAAGTGCCTCTCGAAGCCGACATTTTGTTTGAGTGCAAAGTTTGTACACTTTACCAAATAAAGTTAGCAAGTTTTTCGACAGATTTACGTGTAATATCGATATATTGTTTCTCTTCTTTTTTCTTTGTTTGCTGTCGTCGCAGAATTGGAATAGATGGCTTCTTGTGATTTATGGGTTTGTCAAAGAATTATTCTGAGGATTTTATTCAAGTACTCACTGGAAACTTTTATATAAGTGACTCATGAAAAACGCTTCAAGCGCTTAGCTCAATGCAAAAAACGTAAAATACTATACTACAGCTGTACTGGCTTAGGCAAGGTAACACATTGCTCGATCGAATCATTTGATTCATCGAAACATTTAGTGTAATAGGTTTTATTTTGAACTATAATTGATAGATACTTATTGGCAGGAATGCATATGGATGTTTAAACGATACATACACTAACATTTTTTTTTTCAATATTTGTCTCTCTGTTTGTTCCGGCTAATCTCCCAAACGGCTAGACATATTTCAAAGGGGCTTTAACCGACAGATAGCTAATGTAATAAGAAATAATATAGGCTATCTATATTTTCGAAATTCTCACGGAAAATAATGGTAATTCTAAAGTTTACGAGGATAAAGTCGCGGGCGTCCGCTATTTCTTATAAATTTAGATCTTGTAATGCCGGCTTAGCACTTAATCACTTTGTCACCAGCTTTCTTTGAAAAATAACCACTCCCTTTTGGTTTATCTTTCTTTGTAATGACACTTAGTTTAACCTTTTCTCTTTAATTTGTGCTATCTAAGTGTTTCGCTTTTACGTTGATAATGTTTACAATAAAATTAATATTTCATTTAATCTCACTAACTTATAACTTTTCTGTTTAAAATATAATTGTGCCTTTATGAACAGTGTTATAAAGTTCATTTTAAATACTTAAACGTTAATTTTACAGTTCGAGTAAACATAATATAGATTAATCCAAATCAAGTCCTAATGAAAGTGACCAAACGTATCTTTGTAAAGAAGCATACACACTATAAGACCAAGCTTGCACTGATGATACATACATACATACATAATATAATCACGCCTGTATCCCTTACGGGGTAGGCAGAGCACCAAGGGCCGATAGGACCACATGGTGCCACTTCTGACCAATTTTTAGGGTATAGTTGAGATGTACAAGTTCAGTTACAATGATGATACAATGCAATTTGGTGAAGTCGGTGGCCGCCACGGCCTGGCCGTTGCTGCTTGGCCGCAAGTGCGCGCTTTGGCTAATGGTTACTATTAAAATTAAAAAACCAACTATTCCAATCGGTAATATATATTTTTTTTATAAAAACACATTAACCTAGTCCCACAGTAAGATCCCTAAGGTCTTGTGTCGTGGGTACTAAGCAACGATATATAAAGACATAGATAAGTATAGAAACATCCATGACTCGGAAACAAACATTGATATTCGTCATATCAATGTTTGCACCTACCGGGATTAGAACCCAGGACCTATGGCGTCGCAGACAGGGTCACTACTAGACCAGTCGGCCGTCGCAGTATTCAGTCTACATTGTTATCTAAGCAAGTTATCTAATGAACTTTGCAAGGACTTTATATATAGCCGAATATACGCTTAAAATAAGCTATGTCTGGTAATACTAACTTAGTATTACCAAGTTGCATTGTGTCCTAATATTTCTCCATAGAATTCTCATTGGTCGTGTAAAATCTTAATTGAAATAAGGTGGGTCATAGACTTAGTTCAAGACAGGATATGACTTAGTTTAGTAACCCTGATACTGACATTGTAAATTAAAAGTAAGTTTGTTTACATATAGGATAATTACATACATACATATCGTCACGCCCAGTATCCTCTAAAGAGGTTGGTTAGTAACGTGCAAATTACACACCTATTTTTCACCAGTTAGCCTATCAAGTACCACGTGTCTCTTCATCTTCTCGCTTTGAGTAAAATTAACTAGAGGTGTCCAAGACGGTGTTAAAAACATAGCTCGCTAGGGATTATAAACTATAATTTTCGAGCGTGCTATATTTTATGCTATGTTATAACGCGCAATTTAGGATGCGTGTAGGCGGCCGGTGCGATAGCGTTAAATCTAGCAGCACGCTAAATATCGTAGCACGTAACATTATGTAATTCGTTAGACAGAACGCGTGCTACTTAATTATACCTACAGGAATATATTATTTTTTAAATATGTCATATTTTAGTCTAATTTAAACTAAACTAAAGTCGTAAAGGAAAACCAATGAACTCTCCTTCATACTTTGCAGGCTTAGGACTGTCTTGTCTATAAATTGATGTAAATGTTATTTTAATATTAGTTATTATTGTAAATTAAGTATGGGCGTATTTAAGAGTTCATTGTATCTACAAAAATCAACTATTTTCATTGGGAGTTCATTGCTTTTTTTTATAATTTATATTTTTTAATTTACGTTTAAAAACATAAGTTGAGCTACTTTTGTAGTAGACAACCGTGTTCTTCGACCACTAAATTGTATCCTGCTAAATCTACGATATAGCCACGATATTATATCATCATCTTCCTACCCTGTTCCTATTAATTTGCGGTCGGCGCAATATGTTCTCCTTTTCTATTTAAGTGTGGTGCCGCCGGCAGAGTAGAATTCGTACCACCCCATGTCTGCCCATGGGTATCGCAAGAGGCGATTAAGGGTTTCCGGGAGGTGGGCAGCAGCGCCTCCCGTGTTAATACAAACTGCGGTCACCAACTCGCCTGCCCAGCGTGGTGACTATGGTCAAATACCCCCCATGGCAGTCTTGTGGCGTGCCACAGTGGACTGCAATAAGCTGATGATGATGATGATGTCCAATTGAAAGATTCGATAGTAAAATGCATACTAGAATTAGCCATTTCCAGTGTAAATTGTCCAAGTTTCCAGTATTCAAACTTGTAACAGTTTGGTTTGGATATAGTTAGTGTATGTAATAAATTGAGATAGTACTAGGTCTAAACTAGCGAAGTTCTAATTAAATCTTCACTGTTTTGAAGTTTATTGGTCAGAGTTGGAATAACGGTCAAATAACTGTCAAACATCCCTATTGTTCTAGATTATTCGTCAGTAATTCAGTATGTATAGGTAAATTGTAGTTGTTTGGAAACTTCACTACTTGTAATAACTAAAATAAGTCGCTTCCCGCTATCTGTCTGTCCCTGTATATAAAGGTTCTTAGTTTACCTACTTAGCTTGCTTTAAAATTTAATTTTTATATTGTTAATGTTCGCAGCTTTTATAATATAGGGGCACATCTCGAAAATTTTGTTATTTTCGAGTTTTTGTAATATTTGGGAACAAAATCAACACAGCTACACCTTAAACACATTTTCCCAATACAAATTTTTTTCGGGGTACAACTCGATATACTCGTAGTATGGAAGCTGCGATTATATATATTTAGTTACGTGCCCCAGCTTCGCGCGGGTGCAATGCTGATACAAAATTGCTGTTTTCTTTTTATTATTTGACTGTATGTATGTATGTACTTATCTATGTTTACAAGGTGTAGGTGACAGCCAGGCAAATGAACAATATACCATTCTGTTGAGTTATGCGACAATGTTATTACTCGCAGGAAATGTATTTTTGATATGATTTTCAGTAATCTTTGCTCTCCGCGCTAATTGTATCGGACGATTCTGTGACAAATTAAATGGGCGTATTAGTTATTGTGTGACCCATTTCTGTTTTTTGGATCAATTGTGACTCTCCATTAGGGTTGATCAGTTTTTTGAAATTTTTTGAGGGCTACTTTTTTTTGATAATCATCTTTTGGTTAAAATTTTATTTTCATGACATTATTTAAGGCCTTATTAAACGAAGTAAAGAATTTTTTTCCTGAAAATATGAAAATAAAAAATCCGAAAATTTCAGAATTTCCCTGCGAAAATTTTCAGTGTTTTCCGCCTCAGAATCATGGTCTGAAGTCATGGTATCAATGTTTGCCTGGCTGTCACAAACACCCTGTATATGTATGTATATTTAATTTTTGTTTATTATAAAGTGACCTAGCTTTAATTATGTTTATACACTTGATTACCTTTATAACTCATTGGTCTCACTTTGCTCTCTGGTATGCTGGAAGAAATCTCTTGTAGAGATAAGCACGCCTTTGTATGCATTTCTTTTGTTGATTTCTTTGTATTTATTGTAATGTTTTGTGTACAATAAAGAATAAGAATAAGTAGTGGGCGGCTGCTAGGAATAAATAAATAAAAAATATTCAATGTATACACACCTTTACTTCAACAAAATTCCTAACCGGTCCCACTAATATATAGCCTAGATAATATTAATTAAATTACTCACTGGCGGCTTGTTTTAAATTGATTAAAACCAGGTTTAATGGCGCCAAAAAATTATCTATGAATTTAAATTAGGATAGCTCTGATTTCGGGTTATGTTAGTTCTATTATACAGAATGTTTTTTGTTGCCACTCTTAACAAAGGGTACGTACGCTACGCTATATCAATTAAAGTAAGTTTATGCCAAAGAAAATGCTGGAAAACGAAGTATTTTTTTTTATTACTTTCTCGGGCGCAATTTATAGTGTCACGTATTTATGCTAGTTCTTTCATAAACAGATATTAATTATTTCTCTTGAAAAAATCTTGTTATGCGTGACTATGTGCATTTATGCAGAAAAACTTTGAACCCTAATATCTTGGGAACCAGACACTTCCCAGGTATATTTCCATGGAGAAAAATGATCGTGATGATGAGGAGATTCCATAGTTTTCGGGAACGTTGACGACCAAAAAACATCATGTATAGGTATTTTGATGATACCGATATTTTTATAATCTTTAAGTGACATCCGTTTCTCATCTGTTTAAAGAATAGTAATAATAACTGGTTGGTTGGAAGAAACCTCTTTTAAAGTAAAGCTCGCGTTTTAACAACAATTTACTTTATGGGTACAACAAGATTTTTTATACAAACGTTTGTAATTGTGTAGCAAGTTCACATGTATTTTAGATTTTCTAGAAGAAATTTCTTGAAGAGATAAGCTTGCCTATGTACATATAGCTATTATCACTGGTACTATGTTAAGTCACTATATTTTTCAATGTTTGTGTGTACAATAAATAATACCAAGAAAGGTACAAAGTTGAGTTATCAAATTGCATTTTTTATACTATCCCGTTACTATATCTACAATGAATTTTATCTATAATTTCACTATGATACAACAAAACCTTGCAAAATTAAAAACAATATGGAGAGACAACGGGAAGGTATTTATATTCCCAGCCCCCTGGGACGGTTGCCATGGTTACGGCATCGGTAGACGTAAAATGGCCAGTGAGCTTTTTGATTACAAGTCTGCCAGGGTATTACATACATGGCAGGTTTACATTATTAGTCGGCAGTTATTTATTACTGGCAGCCGACTACGCTAGAATGAGGGTTATGTTTTTTGAGTTTTTGTAAGTTCGTATATTATATTTCTTTGGCAGGCTCTAGAGTTTAAACGTATCTACTCGTATCGAACCATCGACGATATGTGTGCGACGTGTGAGTTTACAATTCGAACTCGTTCACGTTAACGTAAAGTAGCCAACCAATCACATTATTGCGTGATGATGTGATGCATTGAGATAAGTAGTAAGAACAATGGCATGAGGTGATTTTTTGAACAATTTAGCAGTGAAAACTCACACCGTACATACGTATTAAAAGTAACAAAGCGAGAGCGAAATGCGCTGTGCACTAAGGAGGGATTTCCCATAATTCCCAATGGAACGGGGAAAATCAAAATTCTCAATATCATGCGTACTAAGTCGTGGCTTTACCAGAAGTAAAAAAATAATATAAATAACAGATCAGAGATAAGTTGCTAGCTGATCACCTGAGAGGACGCCTTTGTATTTTCAGGCGGAAACGTGGGTGGCCGCCAGTTACGTAATAATCAAGAATCTCATTTAATAAAACAGGAGGATGTGTCGAGATTTTATGAAAATAATAATAATAACAATATTCGGGACAACATTATTACGTTGGAAATTGCTTATAGCTCGTCCTTTAATAATTATGTCGGAATTTTTTAATAATAATATTTTAGAGATATGTAAATAATAATAAAATATATATTATGACGAAATACTAAACTTATTCTGAAATTCGTAATATTTTTGGCTTTGGAAAAGAAGTTAATGCAAAAGCAACAATAATCACTGTTTTATTTTATGTTATGTATTTACATACAATGGCCGCGTGGTGCCAGCAGAGTAGACTTTGTACCATTCCTGCCTGCCCGTGGGTAACGAAGCGGTTAAGGGTTTCCGGGAGGTGGGCAGCAGCGTCTCCCGTACTGACAACATAGTCCGAACATCACACTGCGGTCACCAACCCGCCTGTCTAGCGTGGTGACTATGGGCAAATACCCCCCTATGGCAGTAGCCTTGTAGCGTGCCCTGCGGGAGGCCGACGTCCAGCAGTGGGCTGCAATAAGCTGAAGAAGAAGAAGATTTACATAACACACGGCTGTGTTATCGAAATAGGGTAACCAGAACGGCATGACCATAAAGGAGATGGTTTTCTGGAAGAAATTCCTTTGTTATACACTTTATTTGTAAAAATTTGTACAAAACAGCATAAGAGATCCCATAGCCGTGCTTACCAAAGCGAGGACAGATGTCAATGATCAGTGACAAGTTGTAAACTCATTGCCTGAGAGATTGCCAAAATTGATTCCTTTGTTGATTCTTACAACATGCACGAAAGGAGATGTAGCGGATTTATTCTAGTGAAGCCATGCCTATAGTATATATTATATATCTATGCTTCTATGCTGCTCTAGAAGTGAAAAAAAAAGTATAATACTACAGCTGCTTCTCTTCCCGGGCATACTGTACAAGTCTGTAGAGGGACAAGAGGGTCTCGGTGTTTTGAAGGCGATGGGTTGACTACCTGTCACTACGAACCGAACTTGTACATCTCAACTCTACTCGTACCCTCAAAATTGGACAGAAGTGGCACCATGTGGTTCTATCGGCCCTTGGTGCTCTGCCTACCTCGTAAGGGATAAAGGCGTGATTATATGTATGATGATGACTTAGTAAGCCTCCAGATACCATTAACGTAGTTCACAATAGACGCTCGTAGCATTTCTTAATTCACAGAAAGCAGTGTAAAATAGGCTAATGCATTTCTTAGTACGTCCTGTGGCACGTGCATAGGACAATCTGGGGACTCAAAGGATTTTCCTGACTGGAGGAATTGCCTCACTTTGTGAACGAGTACAAGGTGCGAAGGTTGGATGCGGCATTTGTTTTTATTACATTTTGTCTTGATACGGGGCTTCACTAAAATACATCAGCTGTATATCCTTAAGAGTTGACGAAGGAGCTCGTATACGTCCCCGGTATGCTACGAGTAAACGTGGCTGTAGGATATTATTTACAATCCTCAGTTCTGGCTGTCCTATGTAGGGAAAATGGACGTGTGTTTACGTACATTTTGTTTTTTTTTTTTCGTGGAGTTAAACGGGAGTCACTTTCCTGCTAAATGCAAAGGGACGTTTTGTATGAAGAAAACTGAGTATAAGGTGATAGTATGCTGAGACTAAGATAATAAATGTTCATCAATAAGTCCGTTAATCAGAGTTTTGATTGGGGGAAAGATATCAACGCATTATCCTTGCACTAATATAGTTACATAGTTTCGGAATTTTATCACATCTCTCTCAGTTTTTGTTGATCATCATCATCAATTTCCTGCCCTGTTTCAATTCATTTGGGGTTGGCACATTATATCTATAAAGTAGAAAATAAAATTGGTGGCAGAAAACGTGATTAGAGTTAAAAGGTATTATCTAAGACAAGGTAAACCTATAGGTATGTCTCAGAAGTCGATAAACGGAATAAAGTGTTTAAAGTAACATACACAATACATTTAAGGAATTACATTTATGGGAATAAGCACATAATAATCTTATAATTTATTGTATACAGTAAAGTTTTCACAAGTAAAGTTTATGACAAGGAAGATGTACAAAGGCGTGTTTATCTCTTAGAGATGTAGGAAGAAATCCAGCAAACCAATCGTGAAAGAGAAATAAACAGAAGAGGTAGGTATGAAATAATTATAAATGTTGTAAAAAAAACATGCCTTCTCCATATCACCGACATCTAAACAATGCACTCAACTAGCTTTGCGCATTATTGTTTCACAGGCAAATCTCCTTGTTTCTTTGTACTGCCTTATTTAAGCTCCCGTATTCGAGTTATATTTGAAGAATACTTGATGACGTACTACAGCCGCTCTTGCCTTCTCTCAAAACATGGGACTGACAAGTGTCTTATAAAGTATGCAGGATTGTATGAACACTATTAACAGGTTTTATTAAAATATTCTTTGTTTAGATTACGTTTTATTGTTTGTTTTTCTTATTTAGATTTTCATTAACATCTATAAATAAATGGTTATTTATTGGTTTGTTGGTTTTCAGTTAGATCGCAAAACATGTTGAAGTCGATGCAATATTTTTTTTGTATAAAGTTCACTGATGAGGCTGATGCGAAGGTTCACTAAAATCACCTGCATCTCCTTCCGTGCATGTCGTAAGAGTCGACTAAAGAACTCAAGGGAGTTCTCTCAGACGATGAGCAAGCAACTTGTTACTGATCTATCTATCTGGCCTCCGCAATGCTAAGAGTAACTGTAGGTACGATCATACGAGTACAATAAGTCCCGATAGGCCCATATTTCAGTAAAAACATTCTCATTAAATTAATATAAGGGCACTTATTCAGCATTTCAGTATTTGCCTGACTTTAACTCACACCCTGTATACTAATATTTCGCAGATGAAAACGGCACACTAACAAAATATTATTGTTTATTTCCTAAACTTTTCACTGGCGTAACAGAAAATTATTTCCATAAAAAACTATGATAATAAAGAAAATTTGCGCTAAAAACTACCAATTTATCTCGCTAGGTAACTCCCCTAGCATATAAGATGTCGTGTATATTCATATAAAATGCTACGTAGAAGGTTCACTGTGTGGAAGCTACATGATCTTTAGGAAATGTAAGGCGCAAGTCATAAGCGATTGCTAATAATATCCTTATTGTTAGTAACTGTAAGAAAACATGAAAATACGTTATTTGAGAATGGAGATTTGACCCTACCTTAGCTAACAAAATCCCTATAGCTAGTTTGTTTGGTGCATAAGTAGTATGTGCTATGTACCAATAAGTGTTTTAACTGTAAATACCTTGTATTGAAATAAATAAAATATATGTTGTTTTGGCTCTAAACCCATATTTCTTCTATCAAGATAGAGTCAGCTAATTTGTGGTTGATTCTTTATTAATTGCATTCATGAATTGCTCTTGCATGGTCAAGAAAATGATATCATATTTTAAGAAAATAATAAAACCCACGATTCTGCCAAGATACATATTAGACACTAGTGGACGCCCGCGACTCCGTTCGCGTGGACTACAGAAAAAACAAAATATCGATAGTATCCGGGATAAAAAGGGATAAAAAGTAGCCTATATGTTAAGTGGGACCTGTCACAATATAATCCTTAAAACTGCAACGAAATCGGTTCAGCCGTTTCTGAGATTAGCGTGCACAAATGCACAGACAAACAGACAAACAGACAAAAATTCCAATAATCATCGTTTTGGGTTCTATTGCGTTGATAAAGGTCTCCTATAATATTTTTTCTCATTTATCTTCCATGTACAGACAGCGATCCGTTACATTTTTATTATATGTATAGATAGATGATAGAAATTTAGTAAAAGACGCACAGGTACTTATAGTAACGTAACCATCACTTTGTCAAATCTGACACCATTTGTTTCGTGACGTTAGCATTGCGGAGCGTCATTTTACTAAAATCTAATTATTACTCCAAGTCGAATCTATATCATATTACATTACACGCGACTGCTTGTCAGTCAGGGAGGTACTAATTGTAATGTAATGCTCAAAGTCGTATCTTTAATGTTACAGTACACTTTAATACACCCGATGAGGTAGTACCTTTAAATTCCCCGCTACATTGTCACATCTGTACCACACACAGCTATAACAGAACTATCGCAGTGCAGTCGTTAACTGCCCACATGGGTTTCCTATGCCGGCGGAATTTGAATTTTACCATGTACTAACTCGAGCGAGGAGTACGTATATCGTGGATGAAATTGTAATGTATGGTTTTAAAATATATTAGATTGCACTCGTCCTTCTCCTTTTTTGAAATATTTTGATAGTTTTCGCAGTGAGCGTTTATGAGTTCTATCGATTATATTATGTTTGAGTATGTTGAACTAAATTATTGATTGGTGAAAATTTTAGCTATTTCAAATTTAGTTTTTATGTTTGTTAGCGAATATGAAACTTGTTTATTTATGTTATAATAAAACTTATGAAATAATGGATCATTAGTTATACAGAGTGTAACAAAGGGGGTATGATAAGCGAAATGCTATTGATAATAGAGAACCTATAATGTAAGATTTGATTCGTGTCTCAAATCTTACATTATGTTACATGTCAAAATTGTATGAACTTTCCTGAGTTCATATTATTATTATATTGTAATTTATATTTTTTGTGTATGTGCAATAAAGAATAAGAATAAATATTCATCTACATTGTAATTGTAATGGGCTAATTTTATAACATTTATAGCATTTCACTTAACCTACCCTATTTGTTATACCCTGTGACATTTATTATACAGGCTGATTTTTGGTCGTCGTCATTCCCGAAAACACGGAATATCAGATTTTTTCTCCACATACCCTGGTTTCCATATTAGGGTCCAAAGTGAGTAAATAGGCGTTTTTCCATAAATGCGACGCGCGTATTTTTTCACAAAAATAATTAATATCTGTCTATAAAACTAACATCACTCTATAAATTTCGATAAATTTCACGACCAAGGAATCCCAGCATACTTACATTTCATGTATAGAGTACACCCTTCGTTAAAGGTGTCCCTGTATTATAACATAAGCATACCCGGCAACACTAAAAACAATGACACTCTACCATCACACTGTATTAGCATACAAAATGTTTCGTGTATTAAAGATATTGCTCTCTCGGTTTTGTATTAAAGTTAGTAATGCAAATGTCTCGGTCTCAGTTTCTATAGACGAGGCTTATTCTGTATTGTTTTTGTATCACTGAGGTTAACTACGAACTCCAAAAGGATTTTATTTTCCATGCTTCATTTGATTTTTTCTGGTTTCTTCTGATACTGGCTATAAATGTCGAAATTATCCGAGATAAAAAGTAGCCTATATCCGTGCTCAGACCCTTTTTTTTCTGGGGGGAAAATGCATTACGCATACCATCCGGGCGCAGGGGGTACCCGAGTGGTTATGTGGGACTCCCGTATAGGCTAATGAGAACCCACGGTATACCCACTAAAAATCCCTCCCATCTTCCTCCTCGCCGCCTTGTGACTGGGTTACGGGAACGCTTTCGCACACATCCGCGACCCCACTGGCGGCAGCCGCCCGCAAGCGGCTCCATCGGCGAAAGCCCGAAGGCTCCTCCACGATGGGCGCACCAGATGGTAAGGTGCGCTTCCTTCCTCGGCCTCCACTAGTACTATAGCAGACTCCCCCCGAGTCTGCTACTGGGAGGCCATGGATACCAGATAACTGGTAACCTGTGGCAGATCAGGTCTGTGGTTCTGCCACCGACCACACCTCGGCCGCAGAGGATAGGGCAAGCGGCGCACCGCAATACCGACATGCCTCTTCCTCTGCGGCCCCACCACTGCCGTTTCGACGGAACGGCCCCGACAGCTCGCAGGGGGTAGGGAGAGTAGCGCAGCGTAATACCAACACGCCTCTTGTTTTGTGTCGATTTCATGTTAATCGATTAGTGTTTTTAGCGTGAAAGCCGGCCAGACAGACAGAGAGATAAACAGACAGAATTATTTTCGCATTTAAAATATTAGTAAAGACCATGAAGCGGTGTCGTCACCACGCAAAGTAAATCCTTATCAGAATAAGCCCGCCATGACGTCCAAAGTATTATATTTGAATAAAAATTAAGGATCAAAGTAAAAATGCTTATGATTTGAATACCTAATACATATTTATATATTCATATTTATACAAATTGTATATATTTTTTTATTACAGACTATGCCGTATAAAAACATTTAAAATGATAATAGATAAAAATCTGATTATGATAATGCCTTATAATAAAATCGAATATTACTTTAGATTAGAATAGGTATTTACTAGTATTACCTATACAGGTAGAAAAATATAAAAGAGAAAATCTATACCCATACGAAAAAAAAAATCTGCTTTCCCGAAGCTCCAATAAGTAGACGCAGCGGGGCGGGGGTCGCAAACTTTTTTAATTTTATTAAAAATTTAGCACGCATGCGGTCAAAGTAGGGTGCTTTTCTCATTAGAGTACAAGAAATATATAGTAATCAGGAGAGCAAATAATAAACTTACTCTATCCAAATTGTAGATTATACATAAAACCGACTTGAAAGCGGCGATAGCCCAATGGTTAAGACGTGGGCCTTTTAGTCTGAAGAAGTGGGTTCGATCCCAGTCACGGGCATATCTATCCTACCTATCACTGAATTCAAATAAATATGCAAAAAATCTCTCGAGATCGGTTATTGAAATTGGCTCTCAATTTTTTTTTGTAAATAAAAAAAGGTTTTAAAATGAAGTTATTATCTTCCCCATGGAAGATTTATTAGTGTTATTTTTCAGTTGAAACTATGAGTTTAGATATTATTTACTATTTATTTTATTACTTTATTAATAATTTTATAATATTATTTACTAGTAAAAGTACCAAAGAAATATACATACATACTTGATACATATATATATACTCGAAAAACATAACAAATGGAAGAAATCTCTGTTAGAGATAAGCTCGCCTTTGTACATTATCTTTTAAACTATTTATTTTGTATTTTTTCTGTGTACAAGAAAGGATAACCCTTCTTCTGGCGCAATTGGGTAAAAACAAAATGGCGAATCCAGTAAGTAGGTACGTGTTCGTGATTATGGTGTCCTAGTGAGTATAGCCCCTAAGTCCCTGGAGAAATCAGTGCTTGAAAAGAAATCGTAAAATTCGAGAAAGATTTCTGTAGTTATGTTTGTAAATTATTGATAACATTGCGACATTGGGGGGCTTTTTAGGGGTAGGTTTTATGTACAATTTTAGGGTAGGTAGGTATCATTTGCAAAAGGTTAAAATATCAAAACAAAAACCGGCTTCAAAAAAAAAAATTTTTTTTATTTCGCGTTGGTCTTAAATACAAATTATCTAATACTAGTGGACGCCAGCGACTTCGTCCGTGTGGACTGCAGAGAAAACAAAATGTCGAAATTATCCGGGATAAAAGTAGCCTATGTGTTAATCCAGGGTGTCAGCTAACTCCATACCAAATTTTATTAAAATCGCTCTAGCCGTTTTTACGTGAAAGAGTAACAAACATCCATCCATCCATAGCCACAAATTTTCGCGTTTATAATATTAGTAAGATAATGGGTACAGCGAATTTTAGCATAAAGAGGTCACATGTTAAATATTAAATTGTATAGTGAAATAAAACCAAGGTAAATAAATGTAGGCAGAGCACCAAGGGCCGATAGAAACACATGGTGCCACTTCTGACCAATTTCGAGGGTATAGTTGAGATGTACAAGTTCGGTTAGTAGTGACAGGTGGTCAACCCATCGCCTGCAAAACACCAAGACCCTCTTGTACCTCTACTGACTTGTATAGTATGCCCGGGAAGAGAAGCAGTATTATACGTTTGTTTTTCACTCCTAAAAGAGCATAGAAGAAATCTGCCTACACCGTATGGGATAAAGGCGTGATTATATGTATAGGTATGTATGTAAATAAATGTTGAAAGTATTTGAAAGTACATGAATAAATACAATATTTCAAGGTAAGACCATCTTGTTTAAATATGGGTTGTCAATAAACTAAAACGTAATAATTTACAGGTGCGTTCAAAATATTTGCAAAACACTACCCTCAGACTAACCTATTCATAAATTAATCCGGCTTAGCGTACCTAATAGTTTTCCCAAATAGCCCTTATGTACCAGGGATCAAGGAAATTTATATTGGTTATGCGCTGGAAGTACCCACGGATAATATCTTTAATCCCGGGATAAAATAATGAAAAATTGCCGGCGGGATGTTTTGGGTGATTTAGGATGTGTATACATCTCTGTGACTGGCGGGATGCGGGATTTATTATCTATGGTATTGTCTATGGCATCTCTGGCTTGGTCGATTATAGTCTACGTTTCAAGCTATTAGCGTTTGGTTGACTTATTTGACGTTCGTTACATGTGCAGTGGAGTTTATTGTCTACTATTAAGTTATATGACAATATAAAATACTAGCTAGCTCATGATGTAACCATATAGGTCCGGTCCGGTCTATAACCATATAGACCGGTAATTATTACCTATTTCTATCTGATATCTTCAATCAAATAATTCAATGAAAATTCGTTCAGTAGCGTGAAAAAAAAAACATAATAATAAACATTATTACATTCTCATAAACTTTCACATTTATAATATTGGTGGGGATAACTAAGATATTTCTAATATTAATGTAAATTAGTACTAATAAAAAGGAGTAACTTCTCATAGCCATGCATTAACTGAATTCTTTTACGTTCGTACTCGTAGAGATTAAAAAATTACACTTAGCGACCACACGGTCTGTCTAACTAAATAACAAACAAATCTTTACAAAAACTGATAACATTCGAGTACATCCCGCATCCCGCCATAGTATCGCACAGTGTGCAATGTGTATGTACCTTAAGAGAAGAAAAGAACAAGTATTCAGTCTTGTTTTAATGGCTATAAATGCTTCAGTATATAGTGTTTTTATTATTCAGTATTATATTTATAACTAACAAACACTCACAACTTCATTCGCACAACTTTAGAATTCCCGTTTTACAGTTTTCATATATTTTGGAAAATCCTTTTTCGGTGCTTTCTTGTACTCCTCAAGAAACATAGGTTGGCTGGCACTTATTAAATTACAGATTCGTATGTCGTTAAAGCCTCGAGCACACCGGATGCGTATGCGTAGACGTAAGCGTAGAGGTACACGTACCTCTGAGTTGTAATGTATGGAACTGAGTCTTACGTTATGTCAGTCATTCAATCAGTCAGTCAGTGAGGAGAGAGTTTTACTATACCGATAGAATAAAAATCAACCAGTGATCGGATAGGTACACTGATACATACATTATGCCTTTCATTAATTCAGTCCGATGGCTCTCAAATACTTCCCGATACGATATAAAAAACGAAAATGTATTTAAAAAAACATCTTCCTCACTTGTAGCTTTTAAACGTTTATTTTGAAAAGCTAAAATCTCCCAAAGCGACATTCCACCTCTTTATTTTTTAATTAGCGTAGAGAGAGATGCAAAGAGGACCAATTCGGGTCAGCGCAATTAAGGTGTGCTTATTTTGCGACGGTGCCAAATTTTGAAAAAAAATAATAAACGACCCGATGTAGATTGGTTTATGTGCATGTTGGGTTCGGTAGATTTAAAGTTGTAAATTGCAGTGTATGTATTTAGATAGGTTAATGGTTTAAACATACCCCGTTTAAACCATTTTAGTTATCTAATATGAAATGTTTCTGAATGACTAACTGATGGATCAATGCGCAGCCTAAATCGCTGAATATAGAGATCAGGGGGACAATTCTTGAAAATTTTTGAGCCGAAACGCAACCTCTAACGAACCGTTAACGAAACGCGCTGCGAAGCAATGTATACTTACCGCTTGAATAATATGGTATATTTTAGCACGCATCGGTCGCGAGTTTGACAGAATACAAACAAATATCTGTTTCGTGCTGAAATGTGTCAAATAACGTCACCGTAAATATTTTTTCACCGTAATTATTACTTGTTCTGAGCGTCTACAATGGTTCCGTTTCGGCTTCGTTCCAACTCGAGACTTTTCAAGAATTGGTCCCCTGAAACTTGGAGGGTGTGTTAGGATCCCCCGAAACTCTCACGATGTAGGTACATTTCCGAGTAATGGAGATTTATATATTGCTTAGTGAACTTTATTAATATTTACTATTATTATTTATTTATTTATTATGTATCTACCTACGCTTACAACTATTAAAGTTTTCTCCGTTCACGGGCCCCTAATAATCTTGAAATGGAGCCAAGTGTCTCTTAGATTAACTGGCACAGGCGCTGGCCAGTTAGTGCCTCCCTGATTTATATAGTTGTCGAAAAGAGGGACCGTGGTTCATCGATGTATACAATTTATTTGCGATAGTAGGTATTTCGGAGCTCATACAGAACTCCCCTAGTGGAATAATTGTATTACTAGCCAACGCCTCAACTATTTATAGAAACTTTCTTAAAATCCTTAAAATTCTATGTATTATATCATATGCGATTGGTAGAAATGTGCCCATCACTAGAAACCTAAATAGATTTATTTTCTGATATCCAGTATAACGGACGAACCAAGGTTGCGGGCGTCGGTTGGATGCAGGCTGCCTCCGACCGGTCGGAGTGGAGGTTGTTGTGGGAGGCCTATGTCTAACAGTGGACTTCTACAAGTACTCTGTACACAGAATCCCAACGGACCCAAATTGGACAGAAATAGTTGTTTAGTGAAGCACTTTAACGGTTATTTAATAGATGGATAGTCCCGTTATTAATTACCGATCGGTATAGCTATTGATTTGTGAAATTGTTTGAGTAAGTAGGTATGTATTCATATTATATCAAAACGTGTATAATAAATATTATAGGTATGATGAAAATCGATGTTTGTATTAATTTATACCTGCCGGGAATCGATCCCAAGACGTGGCAGACAGGGATGTCTATGGCGTGGCAGACAGGGTCGTTACCAACTATACGCCAACGCTCCTGGCACGCGCTGTCATATAACGTGGCTATGACGGCGTGTGCCAGGAGGGTTGGCGTATAGTATAGGTACATACAACAATCGGTCGTCATGTATCGAATGTAAGAATCTTATTCCTTTAGAAAAAGAAAATAAACCAATCAATAAACATAATCAAGATATCAAATTTCTAAGCATTATTAAACGTAATCCAGAAGTAACAAAAAGTGATAGAAATGTTCGAAAAAAGGCTACATCATGGAACACCGCTATGTAAGTAATTACCTAAGGTATTACCTATTGGATGCGGTCTTGTGGCTTTTTTGTTTTTAAATCAATGTTAGGAATGAAGAAAGTAAAGAACTGAGCATTTAAGAGATAAATATATATACAACTTATTGGCATTGTATATATTTATTATTGGCATAGTAATGTGTTGGGTTTTAGAGGTTCATAATAATTAGTGGTTTACTAATTTACTAAATTCTATAATCCTGTGGATGCCACGGTTGTTGGCGAAACATATGTAGATTATTTATCTAGTTTTTGATTTCGGAATAGTGCAATGTATTGTCTTGCATGCTAGGTGCTCGGGTCTGGTTTCTCGTGGCGATTGTAGTTAGTGCAAGTACCTGTTTTCGGAGTTATGAGTTATCAGATCCGAGGGTCAGTGGAGGGTGTAGGGCCCGGTGGTGGGCGCACCCATAGTGAAACTTATTGGCAAATAAATTACTTAAATTCTATGCCTAAATGTGAACTTAACTAAAATAAACAACAGTAGTTTTCTTTAGCGGTTATAATCCAATGGTTAAGACGTCCAGTTAGACGGCGAAAGTTCGATCCCAGTCATGAGCCACTAAACATTTCACCATCATCCACTCCACTGATGGAGGGAAGTCCACTGGTGAACATAGACCTTTCCCAGCAACCTCCACACCGACCGGTCGGAGACTAGTTAGTCTAGGTCGTCCGTCCATCTCGCGGTTTACCTTCCCATTTTACTTTTCTACAATTATTTACTTACCTGTATCCGAAGAGGATATGCGCGAGTCTATATTCTAATTATTAATGCTACAAATTAGCTATTTTCCTTTATAAAAATATAATTAAATATATATTATTAAAAAATACTTTCTCCCAGCCGTGCGCCACAAACAAAGATATTACCTCAAACGTATCTACAATTGAATTAAGATGGCATTATTACTGTGGTCGGAATGAACACATCACGGATTGAAAAAAGTGTGAGAAGTAATGCGAGTTTCTAGTGAGTTATAAATAATAATGTCTATTACTGTTCTTTGAGTTTAATGCTCATTGAAGCTACTTGTGTCGCGCTTAAAAAGAAGCATAGTTATGTACGTATACATGCGGTATTTTTAAGTGTTACACATACAGGATGCTTACAAAAGGGATATTTTAAGCAAAGGAGAACCTACCTACACTGAGACTTAAATTAGACTAAAATTAGAGAATTAAAATTACGTCATGATGTCTAATCGCTTTTAAAAGAAATGTTACGACAGAGAACTTTAATTCGAAACATGAAAAGGAAGTTAATTTACTTCCTAATATTTTGATGTCTTTAATTCGCGATGTAAGCAAAAAGGAAGTGCTAATATTAAGGCTTCCTATTGAGAGAAATATTTTGATGTCAACCTTTATCGATTCGATCGAGAAACTTTATTAAACCCACAGGACCTTTTAAATCGAAAACTAAAGTCGGAATTCCCGTAAAATAACTACACACATCTGTTTTAATTAACAGTACCCGCCCCATTTCAATTCACCCCGAATGACTACATTTCATAACTATACCAAGCCTACAAACGTATGTTTGCTTAGTCCCCTAGTTTTGCGATGTCTGTTATTTTGGATGTGGTATATTTAATAAAGTTTATTTTATTTACACGGGCTGCACTACAATCCAATAGGTTAACCAGCAACTTTTGACTGATCTGTCGATTAGGTAGATATTAGATACATACTTAGATATCCTTGCAGACAAACCATACATTTAGCAAGAAAAATAAAAAATAAGACGAAAATGAATACATACCTAAATATATTAATATAAATAAATAAATAAATAATTACATACCTACTGGAAATGATACAATGTACAAAAAAAAACAACTCTAATCGCAAACAATATTTAACTGAGTAAAGAAAGAAGCAAGCATTACCTATGTATTCCGACTACCAATAAAAGAGCACTACAATAATAATATATTCGTATAATAAATAAAATGAGGTTGCAATATATCCCTCAATTCTAATACCTTTTGTCCTGAAATATAGGCGTTACAATTCGGAAGGGGTGCGCCCAACCGGGCCCTACACCCTTTGATATTATTAAAACTTGTGTCTTAATCCAATGGAGGCAGATCTTATTATGAGCCAGAATTATTTCTGTATAATAGCATATTACATACAAAAAGTGTCAAGTTTCATATATTTATGGATTGGTTTGAAAATGAATATATTGTTAATAGTAAAATCATAGATTGTCATCTTATCAGGCACAGTGGCAGTTTCTCTTTTTGTTAACGTAACACAAACATTAAGATTTTTAAAGACACAGAAATAAACAATAGTATAAATTTTTTAGTGTAGATTGGGAGATTATCTGATAGTTTAAAACAAACATTGTTATGATTCATCCATGGCAATAAGCAGCGGCATACAAATCAATGAACACAGAGTAACGTACCGCTTATAACTTTAAATGTTAAAGAAATACCGCCAGATCAAATGGATATAGTGCACAACTAATTTATTATCCAAATGTGCTAGAGGAGATTACACTGGTACCATATATCAGATTGCAAAATCATTGAAAAAAACAAAACATTGGTGGCTTGGTGGCTTTTAATTCTTTAAATAGTTAATAACATAAAAACAAAATTACCAATTGCAGAGTTTATAGCCCTTGTAATTCTCCATATAGGTCAAAAAGGTCGTAACTTCAAGATTATACTCTGTCCGAAAAATCACATTTTGTTGTTAGTTTCAAATCATAAAATTCCAGAAAAACGTGGCTATCTATTTGGAACAGTTGGAGATTTGAAAGCGGTGTAAACGAACGTACGGGTAGAATAAATAAATAAACGAATGTAGTGGCGTCAATATATAATGTATGTTGTTGCTATACGTTTTGTCTTACTAATTTATCAATATTTTGTGAATTTTTGAATTTTTCATTTAAATTTAATTAATTCTGTTTGTGTGCACAAATAGTATATATTTATTTGAAATATAAATAATGGTGGGTTTTTATATATTTTTAATTATTTATATATTTTTTAATACTTAGTACTCGTAAGTAAGTGTTGGTTTTAGAGGTTCCTAATATTAATTTCTATAATCCTGAATACCGAAACATTATTAACGCAATGTATCGTCTTGCAAATAGTTAAATTATAGTTATCAGACCGAGGGTCCGAGGGTCAGTGGAGGGTGTAGGGGCCACCCATAGTTACCTCCGTATATTGAAGGTGATTTTGATTATATTCGGTCATATTTGTAGCGTTAAGTTTCATATTAGTTTCCTATTCTGTTCTTTTAACTATTTTTAAAGTATAGTAGTAGCTATAAACATTTTTGTTGAAGATAATATTATCAAAGTTTTGTGCTCAGTAAGCGAATGTAAGCGACCTTCTCCATATAAAATATTTATACTCTGAGTCGGGCGCGGTTATATAGTACGTTGTTGCCTTTTATTACGCTGTTCATTGAGAAAAGATTCGCTCTCGCTTTGTAGACAACTTTGGGTGTCTGTCGTCAAAATGATTGGTGTAGTCTGTAATGACCCTGACTGCAACGCCATGGGTTCAAATTCCGGTAGATGCAAACATTGATATGATGAATATTGATGTCTGTTTCAAAGTCATGGATGTTTCTAATACTTATCTATGTATTTATATACCGTTGCTTAGTACTCAATAGTAACTGTATGACGAAAATGGAAAATCGAACCTTGTATCGTACTCTGGGGGAGGCCTTATACGTCCAGCAGTAAGCTGATGTACGTAATATTAATATGCCTTTCTTCCCTTGTACAGTATGTAACAGAAAGGGTATGTTAAGCAAAAAGTTATGTAAACAGCCTACTATAGAGTACCTATTTCCAAAATTTGAGACTCCAAATCATATGTTTATTTTTCATGATTGTATGAACATTCCTGAGTTGTTTAGAAAATCTCCATAATGGCTGAAAAAAAAACTTGTGATTTCGAGTCTGAAATTTTGTGGATAGGTTCACTTTAGTGGGCTATTTACATAGCTTTTCGCTTAACGAACCCCTTTTGTTACACCCTGTAAATATGAAGTGATTAAGACAAATATAGTTTTTAACTTGTTTCAAAACAAGTTTTTTAAAATCCTAATACTCGTAACTAGCTTTTCCTACTTACCAACACGCAATTCAATCCAGCTAATTACTCCTATAATAACATACTGAAGAAAGTAAACAATTTTTATGAAGAACAAAATAAAGCACGGAAAATCCTTTTAGGCGTTATTTTGTATTATTTACCTAGGAATCGGGGAAATAATATTAACACGTCAAAGGGAATCACGCGAACGTCATACCTACCTACTTCATTTTGTTGAGTTATAGGGGCGTTTCTATTTGCGCGTGTATTTCTGTGATTTGGATATTTTTTGGGTCAATCTCTATACGAAGGTTTCATAGCAATGGATATACGGTCAGTTTTGCGCGTTATTCCGAAAGTAAAATTGTGTCTTTATTCCAAAATGAACCTTTAGCACTAATTACTTCAATTCTGAGTATAGCAATCAGCGAAGGAAAATAATTATTATAATGTGTTAACGACGATACTCGTATTTTTACAAATAAGCGTCGGCAATTTCAATAACATGGATTTAAAAAACCCTTCTTGCACCTACGGCACGCTCGCTCCGCTTTTTTTTATATTCACACACTACACAACACATTAACCTAGTCCCACAGTAAGATCCCAAAGGTCTTGTGTCGTGGGTACTAAGCAACGATATATAAATACATAGATAAGTATAGAAACATCCATGACTCGGAAACAAACATCGATATTCATCATATCAATGTTTGCACCTACCGGGATTTGAACTCAGGACCTATGGCGTCGCAGGCAGGGTCACTACCTACTAGGTCAAGTCGTTTGCGTTGTTATTTTTACAAATCTAATATATATTCCAAACCTAATTAATTGAGCAAGCAAAATGGTAGCAAATCCAAACTATTTATAATTCCTAGGCATTTTGTAATACGGCGTGTTATACAATATGGCTGCGACAGCCAAATTAATACTCGTATTAATCGTCATTTCATGAAATGGTAGGTTAGGTAAGTGTCATGAAATGATCAATTCATTATCATAAATAATAATTCAATACCAGGTCTTTTGGTAATTTCATAATAATGATCTTCTTCTTCTTCTTCAGCCTATTGCAGTCCACGTAGACCTCCCCCAGGGCACGCCACAAACAAGGCTAATATAATGATAATAGATAACCTCAAAGATATTGCCAAGACATAACATAAAGGTAAGCAAGGTAAATAAGGGGCATGGACTTAATATTGGCTTGGTAATTTGCTTTTCTAAAAAAGGACACTGGTATTTTTATTTGTTTATAAAGGTGTTTTATACTAAATTGCTTTTAGAAAATTGTTTTGTACAATTTGTTTTCAATGTTTGCGAATTCCATTAGTAATCTTTAAGTACTGTAGATACTAGTACATCATCATCATCATCATCATTTACAACCCTAGGAAGTCCACTGTTGGACATAGGCTACCCCCAACAATCTCCACTCCGACCGGTCGGAAGCAGCCTGCATCCAACCGACGCAACTGTAGATACATATATTAATATTCTTATAGTATTATCTAGTCTATCTATTTTTTATCCTTATAGTATGATGATCTCCGAACGTATTTCGGCCAAGGCGACGAATGTCTACGGAGATTGGCCAGGTAAGCAGGAGATATTATAGTGCACAAGTGTGTGCGCAAACACAGATGTACTCTCTATTCCGTTACTCTCATAGTCCGATGGGATGGAAAGCCGACACGACCGGAGAGATATCAGGCGCAGGACCAACGGTTTTACGTGCTTTCCGAGGCACGAGCTAAGTGACAATTTTGCAACATTAAAATTTGTACATAATATAAATTCATTGGTACAGGCCCGTGACCGGGATCGAACTTACGCCTCCCGCTTGGAAGGTGCACGTGTTAACTACTGGGCTATCACCGCTCTAATAGTATAGGTATATATGTACATATAGTAGTTAGTAAGCACAATACTAACAAGACTGCGTTAACAAGAGTTGAAACCAATCAATTTGAATACTGAATTGCTATCGGAAGTCGTTGGCAATGAAGTCCAACTGTAAGTGGGTCTAAGTGATTTCAAGTTTGAACACGCTTTGATTCCTGTCGCTGTCGGGTAAAGTTTGCAGTGTGTGGGGTATTTCGATAATTTTTGAATGTGTTGCCATATTTTGAGGGTAAGCGGACATGTGTGAATAGCGTACTCACTTTTCCTTTTTTAAGTGCTAGGTATGTAAGATTCTTGATGTAAAGGAAAGGTTCTAGTAAAACAAAATAGTAAGTACTTACCTATAAATCGGTCTGAGAACTCTTAATACATATAGACTTTGGATCAAATTAATGTACTTATAACACTAAAATGTGGATAATTGATAAATAGGCTATAAAGAAAGCTTAAAGGTAAGTTACTCTTTTCGCTATAAAGCAAAAAAGTCAATTATCATGTTTTTCAACAGTCTCATCCCTCTTATAAAGCTGACATTAGATTGACATAAAAATTTTCTATCTTTTCACCGAACTTAAAAAGGACTCGAACTTGGCCGCATCGCAGTCGCGCCCCTATCAATATCTCTACGGTTCCACCCATCCCATTTTAATATGCTAATGGTAAGAAACTTATAAAAAGAGGGTTAAAATTCAATTTTCCGCCTTTTACACGAAATTTTTCGTGCAAAATATCTCGGGGAAATCGAATGAAAGTATCGGATAAGAGTCCTTTTGTGATAAAGTGATGCCACAGGTCAGTTGTTTCGCTTTTACAGTGTTTTACGACTATATTCAGTATAAAACTGAGTGGACTATGAATATTTTTAGTATTGTGACGTAGGTTCGGAATTGTACGTAGAGAATACACAGAGAGGTACATTCCGGCTCCCTGATTACGTAAGAGCAATAGCAAAGCCAAAGCAAAGCGATAGCGAAAACTGTACAATATTCGCATTGAAATGTCAAAGTTCCTTTGAAATTCATTTTACGTAATACGAATTTGACAAGCAATCAGCGATTTTTCTACAATTTTCGTTGTCGCTTTGCTTATGCTAGTTAGGTAATAAGGGGGCTGAACTATTTTACGAATGAGATCATACAGCCACACTTAGTATAGCGCATGTATGAGATCAATGACAAGTTGCTAGCTCATCACCTGAGAGTTTGTCGCTGAGTTTTTCTTGGTCTACTCTTACGACATAAAATCAGATGCAGCTGATGTATTCTAATGAAGTTCATCGCAAATTTCTGTTCGTAGTTTATTGTTATTCGATCAGAAAGAGAAGAATTTAATATTGGTAGATATTAAAAAATAATCTTTAGCACAAATTCCAACAATAGATCCTAAAAAAACTCACACAAAAGTTTTATATTTTAACCTTATCTTAGTCTTTTAAAAAGTCATTGTCTTTCGTTATCTGTGAATATAAAATCTGGAAAGTATTAGAAAACTTTCAGAGATCTAAAATTTTAGAGAAGACTTTTAAGCTTAAAAAAACTTACTTATCTAAGTAATGTCTAAGTTAAAGTGGTTACTTTTGTAATGGATAAAATAGAATTTATTTGTGCTTTAAGCTAATACTGGCGTCAGGCATTTTATAGACTACAAAGAGACGTAAAGTACCTACTAATAAAAAGGTTTAAATTATGTATTAGCTTATATTATGTATATGCTATCAAAAGTTCATGTAAAAGAGTACTTGCATACTGTTAATTTTTAAAATATTTTTCATGAAACTAAATAGAATAAATTAAACAATATTACTATTTGCACAGACAACACATTTTTCAGACGACTTCATAATTGAAACGAATATAGGTAGAGGTTTTTGAGAGTGATCGCGTTATTTTTGGACGTAAAAAAACGTTGTTTCATGTATAT
The DNA here is from genome assembly GCA_014607495.2 of Carposina sasakii. Taxonomy (NCBI): domain Eukaryota; kingdom Metazoa; phylum Arthropoda; class Insecta; order Lepidoptera; family Carposinidae; genus Carposina; species Carposina sasakii. The sequence continues at coordinate 4,004,069 of CP053175.1, read as the reverse complement.
CGAGTTTTGACAAAGAGCGCACTGACCCGTATTTGCGTTTCTAAATTGAATACGGTTTTGAATTTTGACAAGTTGGATAGAATTGGACTGACATTTCACGTGGTAGAAATAGGACGTGGAATAATGTTATACCGAGAATTTGTGATTAGTAATATTTTTAGATTTTTAAAATTATCTTTACGCAACAGTCAGAATCACTACATAATAAAATTATTTAAAAAGTCGTTTTCCGATGTTTGTCCATCTAATGTATGCATTGATTTTTAAAACTACCTATGTGCCCAACGTATTTTTATGCGGTTTTTCCAGTAGATAGCGTAATTCAAGAGAAACGTCTATATTTACGCACCAGCTTCGCAGGGGTGTAATGCTGATTCGAAATGCCCCTATTCGCAGGCAAAGTCGTGAGTGGCCGCTTGTTTATTACCCGTGATTTTTTTAAAACCCTATAAATCATTTATGACATAAACTTAAGGCAAATTTTAATCCAGATACCAAGACTTTAAAATAAAAGCAATTAAAACAATTTTCTTACTTATGTAATATACTTACATACACTTTATAACAAAATATAGAATGTCCCCAAGAAAATGAAATATTTATATAGAGATGAAAACATGGCTCCGTGCAGCTTTGAACTCGCTTTACCAAAGTGGGCAGTGAGACGTGCTTGCGTTGTCAAAACGTTTTGCATTTTGACAGATAGTCGCAGACGAAATAGATTTTGTTTAACGTCTTTTGTAACTTGCCTCGGGGCTACTGGAGACTGCCATGAGTATATAAAGGAAGGACAGAAAGGAGATGCGATAATCATTGTGGAGCTACGACCGCTAAAATAGCCTGCAGGGCTGATTTTTGAGCTCATTTGCCATATGCAGATCACATAGAAAACAAAATATGTAGTTTAAACAGATACTGCAGCCTTATACAAAATGTAAACACAAACATGTAGTATGTAATAAAAATACCAGCGTTAGCTGCAAGCAAAAATATGACTAGGTACGGCATCATCGACGGGCGCATTATGGTTGTCACTCGTAGATGCAAAGGTAAAAAGGCCTACGTTGTTGTTGCCAGTCCATGCGCTCGGGAGAACGAGCGGCAACCCTACTGGTATTTACCCTGCTAGGAGTGCACTTGTAAGTAGGCTAATATCGAGCGGCCTTGAGCAAATGATGTAGCTTAGAGTTTTCAAACCGGGCCCGACCGGGCCAGACCCGGCCGAGCCAGGTGCCCATTTAGACATCCACTTGTTGGGACTTCTGTGCCGCAGTTTTCGTACCTACCGGCCCCGGTCATCGGGCCTGGTATGAATAACCGGGCCCGGTGGATGTCTAAATGGGCACCGGGCTTGGCCGGGTCCGTCCCGGCCGGGCCCGGTTTGCAATCTCTAATGTAGCTTAAACATAGGGCGAAAGTTGGCTGGCGATGATTGGCGCCCAAATATCATATTATTAGTGGCGTGAAATCTATACATATTATAAAAATGTAACGGATAGCTGTCTGTACATGGAAGATATATGAGAAAAAATATTATAGGAGACCTTTATCAACGCAATAGTACCCAAATTTTTTTTTTTAATTTTTGTCTGTTTGTAGGTTTGTCTGTGTGTTTGTGCACGCTAATCTCAGAAACGGCTGAACCGATTTCGATGCAGTTTTCAAGAATACATTGTGACCGGTCCCACTTAACATATAGGCTACTTTTTATCCTGGGAAAATGTTTTTATCCCGGATGATTTCGACATTTTGTTTTTTCTGTAGTCCACGCGGACGGAGTCGCGGTCGTCCATTAGTACTGTAATAAAATTATACAATGTAGTATGTGCAACTAGTCGAAAACTAAACGTTAACGTAAATGAATTCGAATTTAAGACTACTGTTTGGCCTGTACCATCGTTTAACCTTATCTACAACTAACACAAAGATGACTCTACAGGATGATTTTTGGTCGTCAACGTTCCCGAAAACTACGGAATCTCCTCATCATCACGATCATTTTTCTCCATGGAAGCATACCTGGGAAGTGTCTGGTTTCCAAAATATTAGGGTCCAAAGTTGAGTAAATAGACTGCGTTTTTCTGCATAAATGCACATAGACGCGCGTAGCAGGATTTTTTCACGAAAAATAATTAATATCTGTCTATAAAAAAACTAACATAAACACTAGACACTATAAATTTCGCACGATCAAGGAATTTAAAATTAAAAAAAAAAAAAAAAAATTCCCAGCATTTTTTTTTGGCATAAACTTACTTTATTTCATGTATAGAGTACGTACCCTTCGTTAAAGGTGGCCACAAAAAAACATCCTGTATATTCTTTTCACAAACCTATAATAGGTATCTAGGCCACCTCCCCTTTGTCCTTACTCCGTGTTAACGTAGTACAACCACAAATTCTACTCACGTGAATCGTAAAAGCCGATCTGAAATTTCGAAAGAGCTGACAGCTGTTTCTTTACAAATAAACAGCTAAACCCGAATGTGAGTGCGGAATTTTACTCACTTTTAAAATAAACAAAAGAAGGCAAGGCTGATGCGGGGCTTTACTAGAATACAGCCTCGAGCGCACCAGATGCGTATGCGTGCACGTAAGCGTAGACGTATACGTACCTCTGAGTTTAATGTATGGAATATACAGTTCCATACATTACAACTCAGAGGTACGTGTATGTCTACGCTTACGTGTACGCATACGCATCCGGTGTGCTCGAGGCTCATCAGCGGCATCTTCTTCCGTGCATATCGTAAGAGTCTACTAAGGAACTCGAGCATTCTCTCTGGCGATAAACTAGCTACTTGTGAGAGATCATTTTTAACTGGTGAGGGATCATTTATAACTTGTGAGGGATTATTTATAACTTGTGAGGGATCATTTACAACTTGTGAGGGATCATTTATAACTTGTGAGGGATCATTTACATCAGTCCCCGCTATCCTTAAAGTGGCTGTGGTATCTCCTTTATGCAGGATAACAAGGTAGTATATCGAACAGTCATGTTTATCACAGTAGGGACATTTAATACACCAGTGACAAGTTGACTAGCTCGGCACCCGAGAAATCGTCCCTAAGTCTCTAGTCGACTCTTATACGACATGCATGGAAGGTGATGTAACTGATGTATTCTAGTGAAACCCCGCTTCAGCACAGTACTGTTATGTATTATGTGATGAAATTCACAAAAAGCCTAAAATAATTGATATTTCCAACTCATTAATTCGTAAAATCTCTTAAAAGGCATCTTAAAGGCTTAACAGTCAAGTTGCCAATAACTTTCAGTATTAACATAAAGCGAGTTCAAACGTTTCTTTTTAAAGACAAACAGAATCCTGAAAAGACAAATTCTTAACGGGACTAAGTTGGCTGAAAGATTTCTTTACGTCGTAAGTAGATTGACTATTTACGTATAAGTTTTATGGTGCTTTTACATGGGTAAAAGTTGAAAATAAACGCTGCCATATAAAAAATCGTTATCTCAAAACTTCAATCACACCACGGTTGATAATTGAAATTGGTTATAAAAATACTATCATCTCCTCTCTCTCTACTAGCACCCTCAAGTGAACAGAACTACTATACCTATAGTATACCATACGAGGATTGTTAAGCTATATATTTACAAGAGTAGATGATAGAAGAAGAACTAGTTTTACAACGCACACTACTGTTCCATTTAATCTGCTATAGGTACTTCTCTGTCGCTTCATGTGTAATTGGCAATTCAATGGTGAAATTGAAATTCAAATGAACTGGTGAAATAAAATCTGCTGTTCCATACCAGCTACTACACTAAAATATATCTGACTGCCTATATTATTTCAGAGACGACTCCTTAGTATAGTTTTGTATTAAAAATAAGTTAGCAGCATACATTGCGTGAATAATTTCCTTGAAATCTTGATTTCTAAATTATCAATTTTCTATTTAGCTTCACACACTTTAAAAAAAATTTATTTATCAATAATACCTACATATTTCACAAAGAACAAAATACAGTGTCTCATAAACTTTATGTAACTTGAAATTGCTATTATCATACATAATACTACGCATAGTATTGTAAATTTCTTCATTATAAAAAATCCTTCCTAGTACATATACATAGATATAATCGCGCCTTTATCCCTTACGGCGTAGGCAGAACACCAAGGGCCGATAGGACCACATGGTGCCACTTCTTCCTACTAATCCTACTAATATTATAAACGCGAAAGTTTGTAAGTATAGATGGTTGGATGGATGTTTGTTACTCTTTCACGTAAAAATGGCTGGAGGGATTTTAATGATATTTGGTATGGAGTTAGCTGACACCCTGGATTAACACATAGGCGACTTTTTTTATCCCGGGATAATATTTTAATCCCGGATAATTTCGACATTATGTTTTTTCTGCAGTCCACGCGGACGAAGTCGCGGACGTCCACTAGTATATTATATATTATTCGTTAAGAATGAGCGGAATAACGAAAGATTTTTGCGAAATTATTTTCGAAATTCAATTTTATTCTGAATTAGAAACCTAATAAGGATCTTTGAACCCTATTAAATTAAATCAAAGGAATTTATAAGGATTACGAAAGAAATTAAATTGCTTACACACTTATGGCCTCAAAGAGCAATCCAATAAGTGGGTTTTTAAATAAAATATCATTCGAATTTTTGATGATTTCAATATTTCAAGAGCTTTCTTTGCTTCTTAGAAAATAAAAAGAATAGATTAATAAAAGTTTGGTGTAATAAAGAAAACCAATATTTATAAAATTATTGGAAAATGGAAAAAATTCTTCACCCGAGTGGGATTCGAAGAACCCACGACCTCAGCATTCCGTGCCAGCGCTCTTACCACTGAGCTACCAGGTCAATTACTCGGATGACGAATTTTACCATCTCTTTTTTAAACCAATATTTGTTTACATTTAAAAAAAAAGGAATAAGATTTTTTATCTACCTGTCTATACTATATCTCTTATACGAGTGCTCGGGCAAATTCTTCCAAGGGAAAATTTTCTACTAAGTATACGGGCGTCATAATTACACTAATACAGGTGTTACCTTAATCTCACGGATCCAATAATAGTATCACCCAGAAATACAAACTTTTCCAAACTATTATAAATTAATTTCCACCTACCCGCAAACTCTTGCAAAACTGCCAACTTAAAAAAAACGCGTTCCGAATTTGCATCTTTCGTCATTCAGCGCGCATCGCCCGCCCAGTTAGCACGTTTTAATGAACTGCATTTGCCAGCTGCCTCGCAGAAAGTAACGAATTTAAATTACTTTTCTCTTCTTTATTAAGGCCACTTCTTCATCGGCACACCAGTGGTGACGAAACCAGTTGTTTTACATAATGTTCGTAGTTTCAAAATCTAGCTATGAGATGTCCTTTATGATCCTTCAGCTCTTGACCGCGTTTATATTGCCATATAAAGAGCGACAACAGTTTTATTTTGAATTAATTCGGGAGACCTATTGGATTCGTTACCAGTCGCCAGATTGTTTTATGTTGAACTCGAAATGCGGCAGTAGGCTTACGCTTATTCATTGACGATTAAAATTAATAAGCTAACAGATAAATCAACAACTATGATGTAATTCGTTAATAAACCATTCAGTTCTCCCCAAATTGATTTTGTTTTTCTTTAGATATGAAAAAACAAATATTTGGGCTATTTAATTCGCATAAAATTTCGGTCACAGAAAAATGGTGAGGTGAGGTATTTTTAATAGTTTAGTATTATAAAGGACACAAGTGACAATAAGCGTATTTTAAGTAAAATGCTGTAAAAATAACCCTTTACAGAGAAGCTCTACATAGTGAAAATTGCCTGACAGCTCAGGAGTGTTTAATGTTGAAAAATAAACATGTATAATTTCGAGTCATAGCATTATAATCACATTTTCATAGCATTATCTAAACATACCCCTTCTGTTACACCCTGTATTATATGTGCTTTCGCTAATGGTGCTATGGCGTCACCATTGTAGTCTAGTACGAGCCTTAAGTCCTTTTTTTCCAAGTTCTTATTTCAACTGTTTCCTTATCTTCAAGATAAAGACATTTTCATTATCTTCTGACCTCGTCCTGTTTTTATAACGAACTCTCTTCATAGTGGTAATTAAGATGGTACCTGGCGTTTGTTTGTTTATTCGTCAAAAAGGGGTTGGATTAAGGGTTTTAGCACACAAAAGGTAGAATTATGTTGTTGGAGTCTAAGTGGGTGAATTTTGTTTAATATACTCACTCACAATTTTTATATTTAATGTTTCTTTTTTTTATATATATATTGTTTGATTTTATTGAAATTAACAAGATTGGCACATAGCGACTTAATGAATAAAAAAAAAACATGTGGACTAATTGATAACCTCTCTTTTTTGAAAGTCTGTTATAATTTAATTTAAATTTAAGCAATCGCATTTAAGTAAAACACTAATTTTTAATACCTATAATTTTTAGAGACAAAGAGTATGTCTATGAGACATATACACAGTTCTTTTGTTTAAGATATAGTATAATAAACATCGTAAATAAGTGTACCGGTAGTTAATACTAGTAATGGTAGTTTAGTAGGGTAGGTTACTAGGGTAATAAATAGTGCTAGGTAGGCATAGACTTTTTAAGTAAAACTAACCCAAAAATATTGATAATGCATATATTACTTAGTCAAATATCATTTAAATAGATTATTTATAACCCTCTACTAGTGTGCAAAAGACCTAACTTCTCTAGTTAAGTATCACCAAACAGAAATGACTAACATTTCCATTTGAAGCTTCGAAGTTTTTGAGTACATTTAAAACAAAGGCAGTTTCAAATACGCTCTCCTATTCAGGCTGTTTTGGAAGCAGATAATATCAATAAAAACTGTAGTCTCGTAAAATTTAAATGGACTTTTAAAGCCGTAAACCGTTTTATTGCAACTTTTTGGATTGTTTATTGCTGCGAAAAATATGAGGATATGAAAGTTATGAAGGCCTGATTTTTTTTTGTTTTCCTTTAAAATAAAAACGTTGTGACTATAAAATTGATGTTTTAATGTTTTTGTGAAAGCTTGACTTAAAAATAATGTACCTAATTGAGTTACAACTGAAAAAAGGGTCTTGCTAGAAAGAAAACATAATGGAGAAAAAGCACACAAAAATAATTAAACAGTTAAAGAAAAATCTCATACCTTAAACACGTTGATTTGTACCTATAAACAAACAAGCTATGGTTAATAATCAGACATATAATTTACTCATATTATCTATAGATACAAGCTTACCATCATTTATATACAGGATGTTTTTTGGTCGTCAACGTTACCGAAAACTATGGAATTTCCTCATCATAACGATAATTTTTCTCCATGGAAGCATACCTGGGAAATATCTCGTTCCCAAGATATTAGGGTCCAAAGTTGAGTAAATAGGCTGCATTTTTCTGCATAAATGCTCATAGACGCGCATAGCAAGATTTTTTCACGAGAAATAATTAATATCTGTCCATGAAAAACTAACATAAACACTGGACGCTATAAATTTCGCCCGATCAAGTAATTTAAAAAATTACATAGTTTTCCAGCATTTGTTTTGGCATAAAACTTATATTGTTTGATGTATAGAGTACGTATCCTTCATAAGGGTGGCAACGAAAAAACACTCTGTATCTACTCAAATAGGGTAAACAGTATCTATATTTTACCATTATCCCTATTATCCATATTATCAATCGTTAACTCACACTTCGTGTAACTATGTGCCTCATAAAGAAGCCCAGGATCGCACAGCGAGCGATGGAGAGAGTTATGCTTGGGATCTCTCTGCGTCATCTAATCAGAAATGAGGAGATCCGCAGACGTACAAAGATCACCGACATAGCTCAACGGTCAAGCAAGCTGAAGTGGCAATGGGCAGGGCACATAGCTCGAAGAACTGATGGCCGATGGAGTCGGAAAGTTCTAGAGTGGATACCACGTATCGGCAAGTGCAGCGTGGGAAGGCCACCCGCGAGGTGGGCGGACGACCTGGCCAAGGTCGCGGGCGTCGGTTGGATGCAGGCGGCTTCCGACCGGTCGGAGTGGAGGTTGTTGGGGGAGGCCTATGTCCAACAGTGAACTTCTCAGGGCTGTAAATGAATGAATGAATGAATAAACTCACACTTCGACCACACTCAAATATTGAAAGAAACTTTTTTGTTAAAGACGGTAAGTGACCGCTAAAAATACGTGCCTAATTCTTTACAATCTAAAGTACTTACCCCTAAAAGATAGATGGTGCCACGTTCCTAGGTTCCTGTTCCTAGGCTCCTCTCAATCACAATTCAGTCCCACTTGAGTATCACAGCACAAAACACAGAAAGTTCTAGAATCCGCAAACGGCACGGATCTGTAACACGCACTGAACCACGAAGAAAGGGCAAAGAAATTTCATTAATAAACGTATACTTGTATACTGATGTATACTATGCGCTTCCATATTAGGGTACCTACTTTTAAATTAACTACATGGATAGATCATAAGGAGTATATTTAGCTAATAAATCATTATATTCCAACAAAAATGAAAAAAAAAAACATATTTCTTCGTAATATTCCTTTGTCTATTAACAACCAATTTCTAGAACTGATCTTAAGAGATTTTTTGCATATCTCGGATTTACTTCTACCCGCATTTTATAATAAATGGAAAAATCATGCAATAGTAATAGTAGGTACCTAGGTTATTTGTTTCTCAAATAGTACGGCGAATGAATCGATAATGAAATTTGAGGTCTAAGTGGACGACTTAAGTGTGGCGGACAACCCGACACCGTTATAATATATTGCAGATAGTGAGAAAAGCCGCGCGCGTTACTATAGTCTCGCCGAAGAGCGAGCCACGCGCCGGCGCCCTACTGACGCATTCGATCGCAGGCTCTCATAGCGAACGCACGTCCGCTCGCCTTTGGCCATTCGCCATTTTTCTTGTTTCATAGTGTAGGTTGTGTTTTATATTCATTGTAAATATTTCTCCTGTAAATATATCATCCGACCATCAAGCTTGTACATTATTCCCAACACGCCTACAACTGGTGACCCACGACGTCCGAAGAACAGCGAATTTTTCCTACAATGTCCACGGAAGACTACCTAGGAAAAAACAAAAGCTCGGATGACAAGATAAATCAAGAAATTTTTTTGGCCAAACGGATTGAAAAACTAAATTCCCAGGTTGCCACACTGCTCGAAATGATAGAACAAGAGGAAACCCGTTCACATTATTCGCAATCCGCTGCCCGATCGAATCACAGGTACAAATCTCCACATTATTATAAACGCCATGCGACGTCTCACCACCGCAATAGCGCAACGAAAAATTCTTCGCCTTGCGACGAAATGAGAAATCACCGCATGCAGCCACAGGCAAACGAATGCCTCACATGTAATGGCCGACTCTTCGTTACTGATTGCACTAGCAAAATTCAATTTCTTATAGACACAGGCTCAGATCTATGCGTTTTCCCACGCACGATGACCCGCGAACACCGCACGAAGTGCAACTATGAACTCTTCGCGGCCAACGGTAGCACTATCGCCACATATGGCCACATTCAACTACACCTTAATCTCGGTTTAAGAAGAGACTTTAACTGGAAGTTCGTCGTCGCCGACGTATCAAAACCTATTATTGGCGTCGACTTCCTTAGCTTCTATAACCTTTTAGTTGACTGCCGACAGCATAAACTCATCGACGGCCTCACTTCTCTGTCCATACAAGTTCCTCATCAAACTCAAGCAGTAGAAGCAGTCAAGGCAGTATCCGGGACTCGACGTTCCACGCACTGCTGAGACAATACCCGGAGATAACCAGACCAGCAGGTAATCCTATCTTAGCAGAGCCGAAGCACAACACCAAACACCACATTCGTGTTACCACCGGCCCGCCAGTATCTGCACGTCCACGCAGGTTAGCTCCAGATTGCCTACTCATAGCCAAAAAGGAATTCGAGGACATGGTCAACAATGGTACAGCCCGGCGCTCAGAAAGTCCATGGTCATCGCCTCTACACCTGGTGCCGAAGAAAGATAACGGCTGGCGACCTTGCGGCGACTACAGAGCCCTAAACGCCAGAACCATTCCCGATAGGTACCCCATAAGGCACATACAAGACTTCTCCTACCAGCTCGCCGGTTGCACAATCTTCAGCAAGCTAGATTTAGTCAAAGCCTACAATCAAATTCCTATGTTCGAAGACGATATTCCTAAAACAGCTATTACAACACCATTTGGTCTCTTTGAATTCCCTTATATGACCTTTGGTCTTAGAAATGCTGCACAAACATTCCAAAGATTCATCGACGAAGTCCTTCAAGGTTTGACATTTACTTTTGGCTATCTCGATGACATTTTAATATTTTCAAAATCAGAAAAACAACATTTGGAACATCTCAAAATTTTATTTGAACGACTGAAGACGTATGGTGTCATAATAAATACTTCAAAAAGTATTCTTGGCATAAACGAAATTGACTTTTTGGGATACCACGTTTCATCTAAAGTACTCGCCCACTTGTAAATAAAGTTGAAATTATTAAAGATTTTCCAGTACCTAAAACTGCCAAAGAACTTAGAAGATTTTTGGGAATGCTGAATTATTTTCGAAGATTTGTACCAAACGCAGCTAAAATTCAAGCGCCACTCAACTCAGCTCTTAGAGGTGCCAACATGAAAGGATCTACACCAGTGCATATGACACCAGAACTACTCCAGGCATTTGAGGAATCCAAGTCCACACTGTCTGAAGCAACTCTACTGTCGCATCCAAATGCACAAAACGAACTTGCCCTCTATACTGATGCCTCTGACGTTGCTATTGGTGCTGTTCTACAACAACGAGACGGTGAAGAATGGATACCACTAGGATTTTTCTCTAAGAAGTTATCCAGCTCTCAGAAAAGCTATAGCCCGTATGATAGAGAACTCCTAGCCATCTATGAAGGAATCAAACACTTCAGGTACATGGTCGAAGCAAGAACCTTCACTGTATTTACCGACCACAAACCTATCACTTTCGCCTTCACCACCAAGAGAGATAACTGCTCACCTCGACAACTCCGCTATCTCGACTACATATCCCAATTCACGACAGATATCAGACACGTATCTGGGAAAAACAACGTAGTAGCCGACGCTCTCTCACGCATAGAAGTTATTTCAAGCATAGATTACCAGTCCTTGGCCCGCGAACAACAGAACGACAGTGAACTGCTAGACTTGTTACGGAAAGGATCCTCGCTGAAGCTGAGCAAAGTTAAACTACCAGAAACTAATTGCGAAGTTTACTGTGATACATCAAGAGTCACAAGACCTTTCATCACCAAATCCTTCCGCAAGCAGATATTCGACATGCTTCACAATCTTAGCCATCCAGGTGCCAAAGCCTCTGCACAGTTGGTATCGCAAAGATTCGTCTGGCCGGAATAAAAAAGGACTGTCGACAATGGGCAAAAGAATGCATAGATTGCCAACGTAACAAAATCATTCGTCATACATCATCACCTTTCACACCCATTCCAACTCCATCTGATCGTTTTTCACACATTCACATGGACATCGTAGGACCATTACCACCTTCCTATGATTACAGATACTGCCTCACTGTCATCGATCGCTTTACTCGATGGCCTGAAGCGTATCCTCTGCGTGACATCACTGCAGAAACCTGCGCTCGCACCTTCGTGGCCGGCTGGGTTGCCCGCTTCGGCTGCCCTCACAAAATCACCACCGACCGCGGCAGGCAATTTGAATCGCAGCTTTTCAAGAACATCGCCTCAATTATCGGTGCTGAACTTCGTCCTACCACATCATATCACCCTCAATGTAATGGCATGGTTGAACGACTACATCGCCAACTCAAGTCAGCCATCATGTGCCACAACAATAGCAATTGGTCCGAGGTACTTCCACTCGTACTTCTTGGAATACGAAGTGCATGGAAGGACGACCTCCAACGATCAGCGGCCGAACTCGTCTACGGTGAACCTCTGCGCCTTCCAGGAGAGTTCTTCGAACCTGATAAGAACCTCATCGTAGACCCGACAGATTTCGCCTCACGCCTCCGCAGCCACATGAAAAACCTGGCTCCTGAACCTGCTGCATGGCATGGAAGCAGATCCTTCTACCTTCCCAAGGACATTATGACAGCAAGCCACGTTTTCCTCAGAAAGGGACACTCGCGGAGATCGCTAGAACCGCCCTATTCCGGTCCACACAAAGTTATAGACCGGGGGCCGAAGCTCTTTAAGCTCGACGTCAACGGCAAGGAAACAACAGTTACCATCGACCGCATCAAACCCGCACACATGACACGCGACGCAACTCCAACTTCCCCAGCTCCAGTCGTGTGTCCAGATCAAACACAAAGAACAAGACATGGTAGAATAGTGCGCTTCCCTGATCACTATCGACCGTAGCAAGCAACGGTCTCGGCGGGGGAGTATTGTGGCGGACAACCCGACACCGTTATAATATATTGCAGATAGTGAGAAAAGCCGCGCGCGTTACTATAGTCTCGCCGAAGAGCGAGCCACGCGCCGGCGCCCTACTGACGCATTCGATCGCAGGCTCTCATAGCGAACGCACGTCCGCTCGCCTTTGGCCATTCGCCATTTTTCTTGTTTCATAGTGTAGGTTGTGTTTTATATTCATTGTAAATATTTCTCCTGTAAATATATCATCCGACCATCAAGCTTGTACATTATTCCCAACACGCCTACATAAGTATTTACTTAAGTCGTCCCCTTAAGTAAGTACCGGAATTTGGTTGTCCAAACTTTGGTTGTAAAAATCCAACAGTTAATTTAACCAGGTCTATGACCAGGTCTAGCGCAACATTATTGACCGTTGACTAAATTTTCAATCACACTTGAGTGTTTGTTCATTGGTTGTCCATTAATAATTAACTTTTACTTATGTTAAACAAAACAAAGTACTATCATATCTCGACCGAGTGCCATTAAGAAGTTACCACTGTAAATATATCTAGGCTAAATGATAAATAAAGCTAACTAAAATAATAAAATTTATTCTTATAGTAAAATAATTCAGCAAGCTTTGCCCTCTTACGCAGTTGAATAAACATAATTTCACCAATTCGTCCCCACAAATATACACAGTGTAAAAATATCAGTACGGTAATTTGGTATACTCGTAATGTCATATTGTGGTTTGTCATGTGGTTTGTCATATCAAAATAATTGTCTTATGCCACTCAAACATTGGGTTAATTTAATTAATGAAATTAATTTGGAAATTTAAGAACTTCTTTTCGTTTCGCGACTAATATATTTCAAACAAACAAAATAGTAAAAAACAAACACAATAGTGGTTTATCTTCTTACACATTCAAAAAAATAAACCACTGCATTCCTTTTTGCTGTGACAAAAGACTTTTACGGGGCCTTGTCAAAAATATCACGTAGTATCTTTACGACGAAACGTAGTTGCACATAAAAAAAACTTTACGTTTACCGTAGAGACCGATGGGGATATAAAAAACCTCAATATTGTCTCGCGTATGGCGCTTTTTTTCATAAAATTATGCTTTAGCTGCAGTATTACGGTTAATGAGGAATTTTGGAGATGTTATGTATTGTTTCTTTCTATGTTGGTTTTTATGTATGTGTGAGATAGTGATATATAATTTTGAGTTTTCACTTTTGAGAAGTCTCCTTTAGTTTGTTGTTTACGCTCATAAGTAAGAGGAAAATTTATTGAAATACAGAAGAATCTCAAGCCATTTGATATTTTTTATTATTTTCTTATGTTTGTCACCGACTTATATTATCTTTATTAAGTATAAGATAAGGGATTAATTTAAAAACATTTCAATCAACCTTATTCTAGTAATTATAAAGAACTTGTATATTTTACGTATTAACAAATTTACAAAATAAATAATTTTAAATAAGTAGATAAACCCAATCCAAGTAAACAATTTAACTTCACCTCGCCACAAAATTTTCAAAAACCCTTTACCAAAACCGGCTGTAGATGTTTTTCCCGAAACCGGTTAAGACCTTAACATATCCGAAACCTTTCGAAAACGTTCGCCGACCACACAGCCCATATAAATTCATGTCCCCGAAGACGCATGTTGTAGTACAAGTGTGGATTCGGTTTAGTCTATACAAGTCTAGGAATATAAACATTGGCATGCGACGATAGATTTACTCTTTGATAAAGCTTTGCGAATAAAATAAAACATTGTGAATGTTTTAGTATTGTAAAATTTTGTTAATTAAGATTTAGTAATCGAGTTATGGCTATTAGAATCAATGTTAAAGTTTTCTAATAAAAAATCTGTGATCATTGAAATTCTTTAATAAATGTCAAAGGTGGCTATTGGTGGATTCAATTTGAACGTAAAACTATGATGTCACTCCAAAATTAGTCCTTGAGGGTAGAATCATTATTCCAGAGTTTAAACTGACGCCGTTCGGAGTGACGCCACAGTTACCACCTTAAGAATATAGATAGGATATAAACAAGGCAAATAGCCATACGTAACACATAAAATAGTAAACAATATACAGGGTGTTTTTTCGTTGCCACCATTAACAAAGCGTACGTACTCTATACATCAAATAAAGTAAGTTTATGCCAAAAAATCCTGGGAAACGATGTAAATTAAAAAAAAATCTAATTACTTGATCGGGCGAAATTATAGTTATACATATATATAATTTATTAATAATTTTTATAATATGATATTTATAGTGTCTAGTGTTTATGCTAGTTTTTTCATAGACAGAAATTAATTATTTCTCGTGAAGAAATGTTGCTACGCGCGTCATTGTGGATTTATGCAGAAAAAGGCAGTCTATTTACTCAACTTTGGACCTTAATATCTTGGGAACCAGATTTTTCCCAGATATACTTCCATGGAGGAAAATGATCATGATGATGAGGAGATTCCGTAGTATTCGGAAACGTTGAAGACCAAAAATCATCCTGTATACCTAAAGTTACATATTCTATTATGATTGAATGAACTTTAGAAGTAACTTTTCCCTTGAGACATCGCCTATGAAATGATAGATTTTATTGCTTTGATATAAAAGTAATTTGTCAATACTTGAGTTCGGTCAGTTTATTTCTGATTATCTTTGACACATGCTCAAAAGACAGGGAAATTTTTGTCAAACTCTATCTCTTTGTGGCATTAGTAATAGGCAAGTTTACTGACCCGGAGTCAGTTGTAGGCTGTATCGGGAATTACAATGCGATCAGAATACTTGGCATCACACCGCTTGGCCTCAGTCCAGTGGAACTGAGATAAGCTATTGATCACGTTATGGTTGTGACGGTTTTGCTAAACAGTCGGCTTGTAATCCTAATAGCCGTGAATTTCTCGTATGTCAACTAAATCTCGATACAATGTATTGTTTTGTTTATTTCACAGACATGTCCACACGGCTGTGCTCCTGAAGTGGGACAGCTAGAACCGCAGGACGATGAAGGAGATACACAGATATGTTTAGTATAAGAGTTGCCGAGATAAGCACGTCTTTGTATGCATTTCTTTTGTAAATTTCTCTGTATTTATTGTAATATTTTATGTACAATAAAGAATAAGAACTACTGCCACTTTTATACTGGAAAAAGCTCATTCCTGTGTCGCGAACTACTATCTTTTAAACGGAAAACTAAGAGATTAATAAAATTCAAATTCTATTACAACTTTAATAAAATATCTTATAGGATACATCAAATCTGCAGCATAAAAGTAATCAAACAAACAACGTTCATACCAGAGAAGTTGCAAATAACCCAATCAATACATTCCCACTACACAACCTGGGGAGCAATCTCAGACCTTTGGCATTATGCAAACTGGCGGGAAGGATAAAGATGGCGCTACCAGCGGTAGTTGTCGAAACAATAGCCCTTAAGGGGACGTATTGTATAATATAATAATAACTGTACGGTGTTAAGGGTCTGCCAAAGCACTTTCTGGGACCCGTAGATGTGTTTGGACGAAAATTGTGACTTCTTCTTCTTCAGCCTATTGCAGTCTACTGCTGGACGTAGGCCTCCCCCAGGGCACGCCACAAGGCTACTGCCACAGGGGGTTTTTGCCCATAGTCACCACGCTGGGCAGGTGGGCTGTCAGTACGGGAGGCGCTACTGCCCACCTCCCGGAAACCCTTAATCGCCTCGTATTTGGTATGTTTTTAAGTATATCTATTTAGCTAGCTCATTAAGTTTGTTAAAGCGTCATGTTAACGCTTGTAAACGTGATAATTATAAGCTTAAAATACTGTCTAGGACTAAACTTACACTGGATTTGTATTGTGTGTTTATTATGTGGAAAATAAAGACCTTTTAAAATTGAAAAAAATTGAATCGCCTCGTACAATACCTACGGGTAGACAGGGGTGGTACAAACTCTACTCTGCCGGCACCACGCGGCCAGCGTTTGGTTCTAATTCCGGTATTTTAAGTTGTAACTTTTCCCTTAAGGGCTTTGAGGTAATCTTCTCCTGGGTCTTCCACTACGCCGATTTCCGTCTGTATCAGGAGATAATAATATACTTGCGCTAATATAAGGAGATCAGCAGGGTCAGACATAAAATGCCCATACCAAGCTAAACGTGGCCGTTTGCACCTACCTAGCTCACACCTAGCTAATACCTAGCTCTTCATAATGTTATAGTTTAGTTTAAAAAGTGAGATGCCGAAGAAAGACCCGGCTGCTATTTCTTCCCGTGGCAAGTGAGAACTAGAGTGGTGAGTGTGAGTTGAACGTTAACGCAGAGTTGTATGGCATAATTCAGATCTCGTTGTTGGCACAAGATGTCACTTTGCTCACCGCCATACTTATCCGTGACAACTTTACCGTCACCGGGTACCGTCGTAACGTCATCGCGTGAGAAAAACTCGCACTAAGCACACTGCGCTTAGATGATTTTCTTAAGGTTTAACAATCACCTGGCAATCTATGGAAACAAAGCAAAACGCGAGCATATTAGCAGCTTATACCTATACAAAACAAAGAATGTAGGTAATATGGTTATATCATTTATACGGGTTAGCGTGTAGCCCTTTGAGCTCGACCTTTCCCTTCGGCTAATTATATTAGATTATACGCATTTTTTGTCCCCCCTTTGGACTGAAGCAGCTGATTTCCCCACTTTGATAGGGTTTTGCGTGTGTAAAAAGTTTGTGACATTTGCGTAGCTAAGTTGGGTAAGTCTTTTGATAGCCCTTTGTTTTATTGTGACCATGCAGGGTTGATATGGCCACGGTTAGATACGAGTAAGGTTTGTTTTGAAAAAGTATTGCTTTTAATTGATTTAATTTATTAATAAAGACATATTATTAAATGCTGTACCTTTCAGACTATGACGTACCTGCTGCGCCATAGGTACTGGGTTCGAAGCCTGGTAGAATATTATGGGAACTATATTTTCTGTCACCAAAATTTATATTTGTCATCAAGTTGTATCACCAAATAATTAGATCTATCGCCACGAAATATTTTCGTTCTCAGATAAACAAATGTGTTCCCAGGTATGAATCACCAAATTAATGTTAATATATGTGTAAAATAAAAGATGGATCACCAAAGAAATTGTAGTGCATTGATTGAATATAAACGTCGTTCTCACAATAATAGTTTTGTTACTTAAATAATAGGTTTGTCCTCAAAATGATAGATCTGTCACCAAATACTTGCAAATTTAGCTAATTGCTTATGGTTACCTGTTTGGGCGGATCCGAATCTGGCTATATAGGTTAGAAGAATGAAGCGGCGGCGACGGTCGCCTCCGATTTCTTCGGTGTTAGGTTTGTTTGTTTAAGTCCAAGTCATGTTTAAGTCCAAGACGATTTCTAGCGACAAAAATATGATTTATTGGTGATCACTTTTAATTAATTTGCTTCAATACTTATTAAGACAAACCTATTAAAATACATTCAAAAATATTAATTTGGTACTAGACCTTAGGTATCTCCATGATTTTAGGTGATTTTTCGTTGAACTGATTTTATATTGTTTGGTGACTAGATTTTGGTGACAAATCTATTATTTTGGGGGCAAACTCTATTATTAAGGAAACAGAAAACGACTTCAATTGGTGACAGCTTAAATCATACCCGAATATTATAATAATGATGTTTTGTTTCTGAGGAGAACGTTACCTAAACCATCCTAAACCGGCGAGCGTGCATGAAGAATATCACGAAAGTAGATGAAGCGAAAGAGGTGTGTCAGGATCGTAAATGGAGATCCGCGATCTCTGCCTACCCCTCCGGGAAAGAGGCATGATTTTTATGTATGTATGTTTCTAAGGCATCTTTCAATATATTATTCCTTTATTCATTTTTGTACTTATACAGGATGTTTTTTTGTGGCCACCATTAACGAAGGGTACGTACTCTATACACCAAATAAAGTAAGTTTATACCAAAAAAAATGCTGGGATTTTTTTTTTTTTAATAATTTTTAATTACTTGATCTCGCGAAATTTATAGTGTCTAGTGCTTATGCTAGTTTTTTTATTGATAGATATTAATTATTTCTCGTGAAAAAATCTTGCTACGCGCGTCTATGTGCATTTATCCAGAAAAACGCAGTCTATTTACTCAACTTTGGACCCTAATATTTTGGAAACCAGACACTTCCCAGCTATGCTTCCATGGTGAAAAATGATCGTGATGATGAGGAGATTCCGTAGTTTTCGGGAACGTTGACGACCAAAAATCATCCTGTATACCTGCTTAGTACCCACAAGACATGCATTAAGGATCTTAATGTAGATGTGCATATTTATTTAATTAATAATATTATATAGAAAAATAAAATTACTAATTAGGTGATCAAGTCTACCATCTGAAAAACTCAGTCCTCGATCGCTGAAAATGGAGGAGTAATCGACAAAAAATCAAGTAACCAATGACCTGTACCTGGAATACAGCACTTCACTAATACAGTTCGACGAGGCTTAAAATACCCAGTGCAGAACAACTTTCAGAACTAATTAATTACCTACATAAAGATTCAATCTATCTAGGTATACATATAACAAAAATGTAACGGATCGCTGTCTGTACATGGAAGATATATGAGAAAAAATATTATAGGAGACCTTTATCAACGCAATAGTATCCAAAATAATGATTTTTCGAATTTTTGTCTGTTTGTCTGTGCGTTTGTGCACGCTAATCTCAAAAACGGCTAAACCGATTTTGATGCAGTTATATATTGTGATATATCCCACTTAACATATAGGCTACTTTTTATCCCGGGAAAATGTTTTTATACCGGATAATTTCGACATTTTGTTTTTTTCTGTAGTCCACGCGGGCGTCCACTATCGATAATAACTCTCCTTTTATATACCTCATATTATACATACATAAATACCTATACATTATACAAACGGCGATAATCCTAAAACGGGTTAGCCAAAACTGCAGGATTGCAACGGATATCCTACAGTCACGTTTAGCATATCACAGTCAGGTGTAAATATTCACTAACAAGTTTCTATAATATCACCTAGACTGCCACCGAGTTCCTTAGTCGACTCTTATGACATGCACGGAAAGAGATGCAGCTGATGTATTCTAGTGAAACCTCGCATCAGCACATGATCAATAAAGAATCTTAAAAGACACCTAAAAGGAGTTCTATTCGACCTCATCGCAGTTCTTATGATAAAGATGGAAGCCTAGTACGTGCTGAGAATAATAGCCTGCGCAAGCAATAATACATATACACAATTCGTATAGCCCAATAATATCTCCTAGCGCAATATATCCTCTGTCTAGCACACGTATCGCTAGCATAACATAAACTTCTAGCACAATAGGCATGTGTATGCCCACCTTAATAACCAATAACCTAACCGGTGCACGGTAGCACCTTAATACTTGCTGCTCATTTCGATCCCCCTTTATAAGGTGGGGCTAGGAAAACGGAGATTGTTACAGCACTGGAAAATTAACATAGCACTTTGCTTTCTGATAAGGTATTGTGAGCTAGCTATGGCTTCGTAGAGCTCATATCTTTTGTTGACTTGTAAAATGTTTTGTGACAAAGATTGGTATACAAAATCGAAATTACCCAACTGTTTTTCTTGATATGCACATTTTGTATCGTTTCTTATTGTTTTTAATATCTAAGTTATTAATTAATTAAAATTCAATTGTTAATTCATGTTTATTTAATTATTATAATTTTTTCACAACTTACCAGGCCTTAGTTATTTGTTTAGTAGCTAATATAAAAAAATCGCTTTTTACTATAAAAAACTACATTAGAGCCGTTTCAACGCTAATCTAATGGCCACACGCGAACAGAAGCGATAAACATTTTATGTGCGTGTCTGTATAACAGATGAATCACAATTGCCTTATATCCGAGATGGAGACCATAAAAATTCTTAACGCGTAGGTGAAATAATTTGACGACCCCTGATCGCACACCAGAACTACTCCAGTTAAACTAATCGTGTTATCACTAGGTTCTATAGGTGAAAAAGGTGTAGCTGAAAGTGTTGAAATACATCCATGGCTCTTCGATACCTAATAGTAAAAATGTGTTTCTTTCATTTCGAAGTTCTAGTACTTTTACAGGTGTGTGGAATTAACACTTCGCAATAATAGATGTTGGGGCGATTGGAAACCAATGTTTATAGGTTTGTATTTCTCTATTGCGATGTGGGGAGCAATGTTTTTATTGGATACTAGGGATCCGCCCTGGCTTTGCATGGGTGTATTGCACGTGGACAAATAGAAAGTTGAAAAGGCATTTTTTTCTCTCCGTAAGAAACATCCTCGTACTTCAAGGAATATTCTAAAAAAAATAATTGCGAAACGGTTCAGCTGTTCTCGAAATCCGCGCTAACATACTAAGCGATTCATTTTTATATTATAGAAGCGAAAGACTGTGAGTAGGTCCGCGGGGACCATAGAAAAAAAAAACAATTTAGTCGAAATTTACGGTTAAAAAAATCATCTGTAATAAAAAGTAGCCATTGTTCATTCTCAGCCTCCAGACTACCCGTGTAACAAATTTCATGTTAATCAGTTTAGATTTTTTGAAGAGGTAACAAACAAATCATTTGCGCATCACATTTATAGCAAACGTAGTTTTTGTTTATACACTTTAATATTAATAAAGGAGGTTTATACAATAGCGATACGAAATCTACTTTCGTCATCGATAGTTCCTCCAATAGTTTTCTACAGCTCATCTATGTCACACGTGGTCAACTAATAACTATAGAAAACGAAAGATAGATGATTAATGTTTAAGAGAAGTTTAAAAAAAAACATTATATACATAGGCCAAAGTTTCGTTTTATTTAGAAAAGTATTTTGTACAATTTCACTAATTTACAAGTTTTCAAGTATCATCAACCGTTTCTATCTATCTATCTCACTCAAACAAACATTACTTTCCCTCTCTAATAGCTAAAAGTTCACAAAAAGTTAAGCTTTACAATAAAATTTATTTATATAAGTATAGTTACATATTTCACTCGCATAGCAGTTAATATACAAAAACATATTTTAATCTATGTATCACAGAAAAAATAATTATTTCTAGCATAATCATAGTATTTTATATTAGGTGGAGTGCTTTTTAAAAATTACACTTACAATACAGAGTTTGAAATAAAAAATTGAATTAAAAATGAACACTATGCATGTAGACAGTATAATAAAAATCCATGTTATAAGCAAAGAAAATTACGATAAATATTCTCATATATTTTTAAAATTATCTAGCTTTCTCAATTATCAATTATCATCAATGTATGACTTTTTTTAAAATAACTCAATAACAACGGAACCAATTACTCCGCATGTATTGGTATAATAAAATAGATTATAAGCACCCTAAATAACATATAATATAATATTTAAATATTAAACACTCAATATTTTTTACACAAATATTAAATTGACGAAGTTTTTTTTAACTTTTTTTTTCATTTAGAGAGTAAACCTAGAAAATTTTCTCTATTCACAGTCTTTATTTTGAAAAATAAAGAAGTAGCTCAAATATGTACTGATATGAATTTTCAGATTAAAATAACCTTCTTTTTTTAAATCGGTTAAAACAGCGCGTTCTGATGAAAAATGGCATGATTTATACTTTCTTAAAATATTTTAGGCTAATTTGTATTTCACAATAAAACTAATCTTGTCCTTTTCCAAGTAGAAGTTACATTTCACTTTTTTTTATTTTTTTCCAATTCTCATTAATTTATTGATTGATTGATCCGATTTCATGAAATTAACGCAAGAAATAATACTATAAACTTGCCAATGGAATTTTTTAAAGTTTCCAAAAATAAATGTATTATTTTAAATGAGAAATGTTCAAAATTAGGGATTGCAGTTTAGTCTAATCAGTCTTGAGTCGAGAAATCCAAATAAATTTTATGAGAAAAAATTTTTTTTTGTTGAGCGTTGATTTCAAAGCTGTATAACTTTATTTATCTATTTATAATTTAATTTTTATATAAATCGCTCTGAAAAAAAGGAAGAAACATGCACGTGTTTTTTAAAATTGATTAATTCTTATATTTTAGAGATATGTTTGAGATATGAAAATGGCACAAAATTCTCTTAGAGAAATTAAAGCTTTTTTAAAAATGTATCTAATGATTATATTATGGATTTTATTTTTCGAGGAGTTATAGAAATATAAGGTGGTTAATAGGAGATAAATAAAGTGTTTTATAAAAAAAAGAATTATGATTTATTTTCGCTATTCGAATAATTTAAACTGTCAATTTATCGACATTGTTTCAACAAATGTTTTAATTGACCAAGAAAAATATATAATTGACTTAATTCGTTGAAAGTGAAGGTGAAGAATTTATGACACGAAAATGTAGGCGTACAACCATTAATTTATACTAAATTATATTATAATACAATGATACAGGAGACTAATCTAGCTTTAGACTAAACAATTATTTTACAATGTAAATTAATTCTGTGAATTTTCAGATTAAAATAAAAGAAAGTAGGTACAAAAATAACATTTGAAATTTAATTGTTATGGAAAAAAACCTGTGGAAGATATAATTTCGATATTTCGTATAAAATCGCATTGTATCATAACAAGAATTACCAACTTTAACTTTTTTCTCCATCCATCGATTATTACATTAGTAAAATGTACATTTTATGATAATTATAGTAAATTTATTTATATTATATTTACAGTATTTATACAAAGAGTAACAGTAACAGTATCAAGACCAGTCTCAGTCAGAATTGTTCTAAATTGACGACATTAAAATAGTAAAATTAAGAATATTAAAAAGAAACTAATTAAAATTAATATAATTGTAAGTAAAAAAAATATATAATTACAAGATACATACGAATACGTGGTAATGTACTTGTGTATACAATAAAATTATGAAATTTTCTTTTTAAAGATAGGATTTTTAATTTTTACATTAAAAACTTTTTTACACTACGCTATTATTTTAAGTCACATTGAAATTTATAATTACAGTCAATTAAAAACATAGAACAATCAAAAGGGAATTTTATAACGCAACTAATACAAGAATTTTTAATATATTTTATATACTTATTAAAATCATCACTATAAAGTAGATAATTATACTAATATAACTTCAATTTTTATCGGATATAATAAGAAAAAAATATTATGTATGTAATCCTAAATCAATTATTTTGCCTAATTCTAAATTTATCGAAGTAATAACAATTCACAGTGACAGAAAGTTTCAGAAATATCTCACTATAAAAACTCTTCCAAACACTTATTTTTTAAATTAGTTTATTTCTACACATGCGTCGCTAATGCAGTCTGGAGACAATTACCTGTAATATAAAGATCCTGTTATTTTCACACGTATCCGTTAATCAACATTAAGGTTTATTAACGTTAAACACTAACGTTCGTTCTCACTAAATTTTATTTCAAAATCATCATCATCATCATCATAAATACTAAAATATCTTACCTTTTTTAGTAACATTAGAATTACTAATAGTCCTATTCGATGGGGCTAGTATGTAATGGGCGCTGGGCGATTGTGGAGTACCAGAGGTGGTGGCCACGCCAATCTGCAAAAATAACAGTTTTTAGAAACTCACAGATGAAATATATTTAAACTAGCGGCCCATCAGCTTTTCTATCGGCTATCTCTTCGTCAGATTTTCTACATCTATTGAAAAAGCAAAACATTTTTATGAAGTAGAAAAACATTGGATACTGTTTTACAATGTTTTTCTTTAAAAAAGCTTCCTAGAATACAAACACAATATTTTTTTAGAAACTTTTGATTATTGTACTATAACTAAATATGCTGCTTTAGATGTCAAAGCTACACTTTGGTTCAGTGCTAATAGACCACTAGATCTTACAAGTGTAGCAACGTCGGCAGTACATACCGCAGGCTGTGTACTATCAGTAGACATGGTAGACGTGGTTATAGGACTTGTGGCACACGCCGGTGAAGCTAGACTTGTCGGTGACGTTATAGAATGGGACGACAGACCTGTTGGCAAGGAATTTGATGATTTTGTAGTTGCTGTAACGCTAGCAGAGATCATTAAAGAGGAATTTACAAAATACTTAATTACCGATGGATAAATTTTACATAACAGTAGGAGTGATGAGATAAGCTTTTTTTGTAAACTGTACTAATTTTAATAATGATTTAATATCACAGGTAAGTGAATTAAAAATGTAAAAAGATTGTAAATATTTGTTAGAGTAATATTTTACAGACGATTAACCTAGATTTAAAAATTGACAATATCAATAACAAAGTGAGTATTGACTAGTTCACAATACAAGATACAAATCTTGAACATCAAATGCAAGTTATTGTAGTTGTTAATGACCTCGATCGATCTTAAATAAATAATTTAAAAAAATACAAATATCAAGCATAAAAACACCGATATATAAAATAAACAGCTAAAACCCTAATTATTTAATTAACAAAAGCACTACGCCGACATATACAAACTACCTATTTTTTTAAATACACAAAGAGCCTATTAAAAACACGATCCGGGAACATAATGGAATCGATCGATAGAAGTATTTCTCCAATCAAGTTCTTGTAAGCATCAATAGAGGTAATAATACAAGTATGTAGCCGAGATTTGGCTAGTGTATAGCTATCGGGATGAAAAATAACGTTGCCAATATGTAATTTAGAAAAGAGATGGTAAAATTCGTCATCCGAGTAATTGACCCGGTGGCTCAGTGGTGAGAGCTCTGGCACGCGGAATGCAGAGGTCGTGGGTTCGATTCCTACCCGGGTGAGGAATTTTTTCCATTTCTTTATTAATAATTTTATAATATGTAGTGATTGTATACATATACTTGCAACCATATTATTGAAGACATTTTACATTCCATATTTTTTTGACGAAAAAATAATGTGTAATTGAAGTTTGAATTCCAACATTTTTAAATTGTATACATATTAATTATTTTTAAAAAATTCAAGTAGAAAAAAATACTTATTATATTATGGAATAGTTATTTTGAATCTTATATAAATTTACATAAAATTCTTGAAAACAACTCACCTGAAGGAAGTATAACAGAAGTTCTAACAGATGAATACGGTGGTGGCGCTGGTGTCGACGCTGGTTTAGCAGTATTTACGGTTGACGAGAAACCAAGACCTCCTCCAGACCTCAAGTGAGGGTTTCCGTAGGTGGCAGCGTATCTTACATCAACACCGTTGAGTATCCCATTTGGTATTCGAGATACTGTAAAAAAAGTTTTTATATTGTACCTACTGTTCTAAAAAAGTCCCATTGTTTTTCTAACACTATCACTGTTATTTACCCATAATATAAATAATTTATTAAAGTAACTGGCACGGTAGAAAATTAGTTTTAAATGACGTTTAGTACGTATTTTGTGTCTAGTCTAGTCTGCAGCCTATTACAGTCCACTGCTGGACGTAGGTCTCACAGGGCACGCCACAAGGCTACTGCAGCTGGGTTGGTGACCGTACGTATTTTGTGTGCAGTACTAAAAATAATTATATTATTTTAGATATATTTGTCAAAAGAAAGTAAAATAAATTTATTTGCACCTAACGATTTATTTGCACGAGAATTTACTATACGAGTACTCACCATCACCGGTAGGCACTCCTAAGCTATTCAAAGCATTGCTGCTGTCTTGTCTCTTGGTAACCCTTTGTAGGGAGTTGCTCTGGGACCCACTACCAGGGTTAAACTGAACTGTGGATGCAGTGTCCATGCTTCTCGGTAGACTACCATTTACTGATCTAGTGGTTAAAAAAGGTTATGTCAATGAATGTTAGAAATATATGTAAAGGAATAAGGACAGTATCATCACCACATATTATAAAACAAAGTCGATTCCCGCTGTCTGTCCCTATGTATGCTTAGATCTTTGAAACTACGCAACGGATTTTGATGCGGTTTTAATAGATAGTGTGATTCAAGAGGAAGGTTTATATGTATAACTAGGGACCCACCCCGGCTTCGCACGGGTACGATTCCCCGTACGCGGACGAAGTTGTGGGCGGTCGCTAGTTTTTATTATAAGCCTACGTAAAAAATCAATGTTGCTATTAATTATCTTGTATATATCATATATCCATGTGTACATCTGCTAATGGGCAGAAGCGACAAGTGATTATAAAAATTGCTTCGTATGAAAGTCCTATGTTTGAGATGTAAGGATTTTCTGAAATTCTCATGCGAGCGGAAATAACGGGAATTCTAAAGGGTACGCAGACGAGGATATGGGCGTCCGCAAATTCTCATATACAGGGTGTTTTTTCGTGGCCACCTTTAACGAAGGGTACGTACTCTATACATCATATAAAGTAAGTTTATGCCAAAAAAATGCTGGGAAATTATGTAATTTTTTTAAAATTACTTGATCGGTCGAAATTTATAGTGTCCAGTGTTTATGCTAGTTTTTTTATAGACAGATATTAATTATTTCTCGTGAAAAAATCTTGCTTCGCGCGTCTATGTGCTTTTATGTAGAAAAACGCAGTCTGTTTACTCAACTTTGGACCCTAATATTTTGGAAACCAGACACTTCCCAGGTATGCTTCCATGGAGAAAAATGATCGTGGTGATGAGGAGATTCCGTAGGTTTCGGTTGAACGTTAACGACCAAAAATCATCCTGTATAAAGTAACCCTAATAATTAAAGTGCTAAAGTAAATAATAATTCTAAAAAACATTCGGTTTGGTGCATTTAAAAAATAAATAATCTTTCTAGTTAAACCAACTTTCGTGAACAATACCGCAGTGAAACAACCGATCCTAATCAGCCAATAACAGTGCCACAGAAAAAACAAGTTAAAGTTATAAAATTTCGAAAGTGAGGGGTAATTTTCACGGTAATTTGGGTTATGCCACAGAACACTTATTTATATAGAAGGCGCACAGTGCATAAAAGAGACTTGCTGTACCACCGACCGTTACTTACGAAGTATTTTTCTAACAGGTAGCGTTAGATAAGATTAACATACATTTTTTTTAAACGGATACAACCACAAATAACAATAGACCTAAAATAATTATTTTCTATATAAAATGTCTGTGTACAATAAAGAATAAAGACATAAATAATAAAGAATTATATCGTTGAAATAAAGCGATGGACATGTTTTGAAATAACTTATGCCTTGATCACACGTACCGAGTAAACGGGCGAGAAAGTGAACTCGGCCGAGTACTCGGTTCGTCTGAGTACTTTGGCGAGTGCTCGGCCGGCCAGAGTGGCTAGGCCGAGTGAGCTACTCACCCACGTCACTGTCTCGGCCGAGAATCATTTTACTGCCTCGCCCGTTTACTCGGTACGTGTGATCAAGGCAATACAGTATACCTAATACACAAAATTGTTATAGTAGGTAAATCTCTACAGTGAAATTATTATTTTTCACATTTTGCTGCATATTGTAGCTAACCCTTGCACCTCAGCCGTTGAATACGAGTCTCTATGCTATGACAAAAAGTAATATCTTCTCGTATGAATATAGCCTTAAGGGGGAATATGTATGATTCAGAATACTAAGGAAAAAGTGCCCTAACGTGGAGCGAATTAAATTGCAAAGCGCAGAACCGAACGACCCCCTTATTACCTAAATAGCAAAAGCAAAGCGATAGCGAAAATTTTACAAAAATCGCTAGTTGCTTATCAAATTCGTATTACGTAAAAAGAATTTCAAAGGAACTTTGGTATTTCAAGTCGTATATTGTAAAATTCGCTATCGCTTTGCTTCGGCTTTGCTATTGCTTTTACGTAATCAGGGGGCGGGATGGCGTTGATCTGTGTAAGCCCTCTGCCCCATCTAGGGGACACAAGTAAATAAGTCCAGGTAAGAGAGCACCATGTCTAGTATAGCTTACCTTGGAGTATGTTTGTCACTACAATGCGTGGGAGAGGTCACTCGTAGCGAACCCGGAGTATAATCATGTCCGTAGTGTACGTACGTCGAATATCCGTTTATACCGTTCACCTAAAGAAAATTATAATTATTTACATCATATTAGTTATCTGTATGGATATGGAGCCTTTACTAGAATACATCTCCTTCCGTGCATGTAGTGAGAGTCGATAAGGGAACTCAGAAGTGTTCCCCAGGCTGGGCTAGCAATATGCCTGACTGCTGCGCCATAACGAGGGTTATGTTTCTCGAGTGTATATATTTCTTTGGCACGCGTTAGAGCCTACAAGCTTGAGAAACATCATTAGATTCGTTTAATTCGTGAGAGTGACACTGGGTCGAAATTATTACGCAGTCGGGTTTTTTCTTGAAAAAATGAGGTTATTATAGTCTTCTTGATCCCATTTTCCAAATACCTTATAGCACTCAGCATAAGCAGGGTCAGTGTAGTCGTTGCTGTATCTGTACGGCTGGTATGATCCACTCTGGTTGATGGCCGACAGTGGTACCGTACCAGCGAGTGGTATACCGCTGCCCAGTTTGGCGTTGGAGCATAGGGTGCTATCGGAACCAGTGTTTGAGTAATCCTGAAAAAAATGTCTTGTGTTAGGAAATGTTTAGCGTTATGTTTTTGGGATTTTGGAAGAAACATTCAATAAATATTCAGATTCCACTTTTAGTTCAGATACTAAGTAAACCCCTTCTTCTGACGCAGTCAGGTAAATAGGTAAAATTCTTTATTATGAGTACAACATTTTTTATACAAGGATGAGCAAATTTCATCATTTTTTAACTATGCAACTGATTCTTGAGTTTAGATATAAATAAAAATACTTGGAAAACTTCTATTTATGTAAGTTTTGTTTTAGTTTATAGATAGAATGTTTTCTATACATGCTGTTAAAATTTAAATTCCATGCCTTCTTTAGTAGGTTTTTAGACAACTCATTGCTTTTTTTACATTTCTCTCTTACTCTCCGGACTCCGACGAGATTAAAAGTGCTCTGTATTATTTTTTTGGTTTCAATAAATAACCGTCACCGAACTTACCGCTGCATTCACTAAAACATATTGTCATCCAAATTGGTGTGGAACAGAGCGTAATCGAACCCGCGACCTTCGTACTTCTATACCCTTATTCCAATGCTATTATAGTACAAATCGTTAATTTGACTTTGATAAATTGGATTGCTTTGTTACTAAGTAATTAAAATGAGGCGGTCATTTTCTTTAAGGCTCGGCTTAGACGAGCTAATGTACCTACTATTGATTAATTATTACATTATTGAATAGGGAAGTAATAATAGCTAAATTTTAAGTAGATAAAAGAAATACTAAATAATTTTAAAGCATTCTGTAAGTA
Source organism: Carposina sasakii (assembly GCA_014607495.2). Lineage (NCBI taxonomy): Eukaryota > Metazoa > Arthropoda > Insecta > Lepidoptera > Carposinidae > Carposina > Carposina sasakii. The sequence goes on along the minus strand of CP053175.1, from coordinate 3,974,264 downwards.
GTTATAATATTTATGTTCGAATGGCGGTGGTAGGCTCATCGATCACGAGCGACTTAATATTGCCTTAATAGACCTTATTGCAGTCGTTTTACTATTTTCGACTAATATATCGTCAAATTCTATGCTGCTCTGGGAGTGAAAAAAAAAACGTATAATACGACAGCTGCTTCTCTTCCCGGGCATACTGTACAGTGTACAAGTCAGTAGAGGGACAAGAGGGTCTTTGTGTTTTGTAGGCGATGAGCTGACCACCTGTCACTACTAACCGAACTTGTACATCTCAACTATACCCTCAAAATTGGTCAGAAGTGGCACCATGTGGTTCTATCAGCCCTTGGTTCTCTGCCTACCCCGTAAGGGATAAAGGCGTGATTATATGCATGTATCGTCAAATTCTGTTCTGATGCAAGGCTTTTCTAGAACACAGAGGATTTAGAATATGTCATCCTTTAATGGATATATAGGTAGAAAATTCTTTATTACTTATACCAAAAATATTGTACAAGGGTGAACGTAGCATTCTCTACCAGTCAACCCTAGCTATGGTGACATATTTACAAGTAGCACAATAAACCTTCCTTGCATTTTAAGAGTTGACTAAGGAACTTGGGCGACAATAGCAACTTGTGACTGATCATTTACATCGGCCCCAACTAGGCTAAATATGGCACTGGGATTTATAAAGCTGACAAGTCGACCTATATGTCAAAAACTGTCAAAATTATAAGAATTGTCGCGCTGCGGCTGTTTTACAAAGGTGACAATTATGTCACAAATAGACAGGTCAAATCCCGACAAATTAGTCGGTAAGTAAGTATATTCTTTGAGTCGGTAATAAACGTATACAAAACGTCAAGTAAACGCTCTCAAATTATTTCGTCCCAACTTGAAATTGACAATTTGTAATGCAACAGAAGTCGTCGGATTGTCGCGACAAATCATCAATTTTCTACCATGACAATTGTGTCTCCTGTCAGCTTTATAAAACAGAAAAATTGTAGACTTATCACTTCTTGACACATGTCGACTTGTCGGATTGTCAGCTTTATAAAATAGGGCCCTGGTTATCTCTGAGAATAGGTACAGCCGTGTGCAATGTATGTAGTATGTACAACGTCATGTACTCATGTGTACGCTATATCATTCGCTATTCATTTTCAATAGGTACTCCCAGCTAGTTGCTAACTGTGAAACCCATTACACGAAATGGTAAAACTTTTTTACCTTTTTTTAAATGTAGCCAAAATGGAACCGATTTTTATTGCGCGCATGATAGAAAACTGATGTGTTATCCTAGCTTCCCACGGTGTATGATTTTGCGGATCATTGTGTGTGCACGGTCAACGACTACGGATAGACACGCACCTAACTTAACATGTCTTAATGGACGATGCTCTCCCTACGGAGAGTCGGTACGGTAGTGAATATTACTTCAAACCTATACTTCTAATGCGGAGCTTCACTTGAATACATACACTTGAGACGACTGATTGGTGTAGTAGGTAGTGGCCCTGCCTGCGACGCCATTGGTCCTGGGTTCGAATCCCGGTAGGTGCAAACATTGATATGATGAATATCAATGTTTGTTTCTGAGTCATGGATGTCTCTATACTTACTTATGTATTTATATGCTGTTGCTTAGTACCCACGACAATGTATTGTGAAGTGTGTGAATATTTTTTTATTTTATACATCAACTACCTACATCTCTTTATGTGCATGTTGTAAGAGAGAGTTTAAAGCGTTCTCCCAGGCGATAAGCTAGCAACTTGTCACTGATTTTTAACATCTAACCTCGCGATGCTTAACGTGACTATAGGATCTACACGATCTTGCAGCTCTGGCTTCCCCTTATTTTTAAACACACCCTCGTGTATATCTATGTATGTATTATCTTAAATAATATTATGATATATTCACAGAGTTTAATCGAATATTGAATAGTGGCGTACGCCTACATTTAGTTTGTTTTTGGCCTAAGTTATATTTAAATGTTCAAGGTAACCAACTGAAACCCTACAAATTACATATTGACATCTAATTGAGAAATTAATAATTCCTTTGGCATTATTAAATTGACTTATTTTAGGAACAATCTTATTATTGAACCTTACACTAAGTGGATACATTATTATATATACTCTACTACTACATATTTTCTCGTCCCATTGTCTAATTATCATAATTATATTGCTTTTACGATTGTGTAAAGGAGAGTCACCATCGACTAAAAGTTGATAACTTTTGTGTTGTCTTATATTGAATTTGACAATTAAATTAATCAGGTAGGATTACACCTTAACACTTTATACCAGATCCTACTACAACTAGTCAAAACAAGACGATCCACTGGACTTTATAATTGACAACGTTCCTCAAAGTTTTTTTCATTTAAAAACTATTACACAAGATTGTGCAAAGCAAATTTTTCTAGGTGTATCGGTATATCTGGTATGTGCGAAACGTTTTAATAAATGTCTATGAAGCTAAGAGGTATGTCGGGATCTTGAAAATGTGTCTCAAGTATTTGCCCTTCGTAGGTGTTAGTTTGTACTCGTACACGTAGCTGGTATGCTATATAGTATTTCTTGTACAACAAATGGACGACGTTCTTTGTGATGACAATTTAAGTCTTTTAAGAAAAGCTCGGAAATTGTTTGAAGTAGACTATAATCGACGCCTAATATGTATACAGTTACCCGTGAATTGGTATATATTTCTGTTTAGGTACTTCTTTTGACAGCCGGTAGCCGCGTGTTGCCGGCAGAGTAGAGTTTGTACCACCTCATGCCTGCCCGTGGGTATCGTACGAGGCGATTAAGGGTTTCCGGAAGGTGGGCAGTAGCGCCTCCCGTGTTGACAACATAGTCCGAAAATCACACTGCGGTCACCAACCCGCCTGCCCAGCGTGGTGACTATGGGCAAAATCCCCCTGTGGCAGTAGCCTTGTGGCAGGCTGAAGACGACACTTTTTTTTACATAAATAGAAAGACAAAAAATGTGCTGTTTTACTTCTTTCGACACAAATAATATAAAGAGAATATGAATCCGAAAATAAAGTTATTCTATTTATTAATGTATCAAAGTTATCAAAATGTATGTTCGCCTACCTTTCCTTTACATAGATTTAAGTTAGTTATTACTCTTCTATATATAAAAGTATGTTTGAAATAAACTACAACTTTCAATTTGAATAAATTGAGAACGAGGGTATTTTAGCTCTAATAAAAAATCTTCCGCTCCGCTTTGATCTGCTTCCAAAACAACACAAAGCGAAATCAATTTGTAAAATGACCGAGCAATACTTACAACTTCGCAATTCCCATTGGCCTGCCGCAATTCCAATTTCAGATCGCTTATATTGGAGTTTCTGTCGTTCTCCTTAAAGAGTTCCTCGGTAGTCACGGTGACGTCAGGCTTCTCCGTCACCTGGGCTTGCTTGTTCTTCCTCTGCTTACGTTGGCATAGTATCACCAGCATTATCAATGCTGCCACCATTATGGTTCCAGATGTTACGCCGAACAGTATCACGAGGAGCGGAAAGGTTTCTAAAAATGAATGGTTTAATTTAGAATTCCAAATCCAATCCGAATTCTATTAAATTTTGTTTTTTTTTTCTAGAGAAAGGTTAGGTACGGTTAGATTGGCAGTTAACACATCCGTGTTACTACCTACATAGACTACCAAAGTAATAACAATAACCATTCCTTTTGGGACTACCGTACCTAGTAAAATTCTAAACCGGGGCGTCGTTCAAACCCCATCTTGTTCCAACCAACCTCTACCTAGCTTAACCTGGAGAGCCACGAACGTAATATTCCAGCGATCTTAAGAACAAATTAATGTATTTTGCGAAAGGATATTCACAAAGCCCTAAAATTTGGAGTTCTTTCTGAGAATATAAGGAAAATTAATCCCGTTATTCTTTGGTTTAAGTAGTACATTGTAAAGCGTTTTTATTACAAAAAAATTCCTTTGGAGATAAAGGAAAAATAGATTTAAGACAACAAAACTAAATTACTTATTCCTTTTCAAATTTCACAACTGAATTTTGAAGCTAATACGTGTATTTCAAATTCAGGCTAATCTGCTGTGAAAAATATATCTTAAACTGTCTGCTCCGAAATAATCTAGGTAAGTCTCGAAAATTTAGATTTGTCATGTCTTACATATTAATTCTATCATTTCCTATCTTTCTATCTACGAGTATCTATCATTATTCTACTAATATTATAAACGCGAAAGTTTGTGAGTATGGATGAAGGATGGATGTTTGTGCGATTTTAATAAAATTTGATATGGAGTTAGCTGACACCCTGGATTAACACATAGGCTACTTTTTATTCCGTGAAAATATTTTTATCGCAGATAATTTCGACATTTTGTTTTCTCTGCAGTCCACGCGGACGAAGTCGTGGGCGTCCACTACAAGTATTTGTTATTTTAAAAAATTTGACTATTCCATTTCGGGAACACCATCGTGTTTAGGTATACTCGTATGTTTGTAACATTTTTGGATTTGATCTTGATTTGAAAATAATTTAAGCATACTGTAGTGAAATTAAAGGGGCAAATATTAAAATTAACATGGTAATAATATTTCCCAATATAATTAGTATGGTATGGTAAGATGCATGATGTCCAAGCTAACGTTAACTGCGAAAGCTTCTAATTGGCTCACAGATAAACATATTAATACTCCCTATGTTTTGATAGCTGTAAGCTTAAAATAAAAGAGCGAAGCGAAGACCTATCATTAATCTAAGGCTGTAAGTTTTCCGTGATACAAATAAATGTAAAATTTCTCCATCTTACAAACGTTCTGAACCACAATGCAATTCAATTATTAATTTCAATTACAACAAATCTCTTGAAAAATCCGATTGTTCCGTTAAAATCAACGTGTTTTATATGTGTAAAATATAGCCACATTTCCAGTAATGGGTCGGTCGTTGGGCCTTAATAGAGCCTTCGACAGTATGTCCGCAACACTGATAACTTTTACGGCTTTTTATGACTCCTTTCCGTAATATATTGCCAGTTTTGTACCGAAATTGTAGTGATAGTAAAGAATATAATAGGTTTGTCTGATAGACTAGAGCTGATCGAGGTTGACGATGAGTAAATATTACTGATGATCTATGGAAAGGGGTAACAAAAAAAACTGAGATAAAAAAGGAAGCAACAGTTTTTATGATTTAAGATATGTATAGTAAGATATAACAAATTGGATGGTATTTCCAGTACTACCAAGTATAGCCAGTCAATAAGGCGATTGATCAACAAATATCATGAAGAAATAAATATATTTTTAATTATGAAATGTGACATGAATAAAAAGTACCTATAATATTTTTTTACTTCTTAACAAATCTAGTACAAATTGATTTTGAAATAGAAACTAACAAAAATACTTACTATTTGGCTTCAATAGAATCTCCAGGGCGTCACTTCCATAATCATTTGACACATTACACTTATACACTCCGAAATGCCTCGACTGACTTTCCCTGATGATGAGAGTGAAGTTCACTATTCCTCCAGGTTGCACATCTTCTAAGAAGGCGAAATCCTGATGAAGAAGAATGGCAAGTTTCATTTGATTATTTATAAATTTTTGGATATTTGCTGCTGGACTTTAAACCTGTTAGTGAAGATAATTGTCGAACGACGAGAATAGTTCACCAAAACTCCAGTTCCAAAAGTTATCGAAACTAAAAGTAAGACTGAAACTTTATTATTTAGCCGAAACCGAAACTGAAATTTCTTTTGGCCACTGTTGTATATCATATTTTGTCTTTGGCTCACTGATAATTATAATACCCTATCTGAGAAAATTTATTCTTCAATAAGCACCGACAAATAGTTGCCTTGATCAAAATTTATAGCTGCAAACACACCATACCTGTTCATGAAGACTGTCAATTTCTCTGCCATCAAAGGTCCAAATAATGCTGTCAATTTTGGGAACAGCAAACGCTGCACACTCTATGTATACTGCATCGCCTTGTGAACCCGATTGCGTTGCATTTGACAGAATTCTTGGAGGTCCTGCAACAAACAAACATTTTAGAGGTCGTTGCCAAAGTATTGCCAACACTCTAATATTCCCTATATTAATAATTTTAAGTAAAGGAAATTTTGTGTCCTTTCATTCATAATTTTTGATAATTAGAAAATTATAAATAAATTGAAATAAAAGGTACAAAAAAAAAAATAATAAAAGTACCTAGCAAAATTAAAATCTCATCAAAAATGTTAATGTGAAATTAGAGAGAGTTGCCCGCCTTGTCGGGGCGGGGGGCTTAGTAACCGTGGACTGGTCACCCACGGTGAAGCTAAGAGGCAACTAGGGCCGGCCTGTTTGGGGCGCCGGCTGGCCCGAGGAGGGCGCTCCCAGCGGGCTGAACAAGTCCGCTGCGGACGCGCGTGGAGGTGGGACCGCAGAAGAGCAGTGCCGGTATTACGGTGCGCCGTTCTCCCTATCCTCTTTATCGTCTGCGGCCGTGGAGGGATCGCAGAGGGAGAGGCGTGTTGGTATTACGGTGCGCCACTCTCCCTACCCCTGCGAGCTGGCGGGGCCGTTCCGTCGAATCGGCACTGGTGGGGCCGCAGAGGAAGAGGCATGTCGGTATTGCGGTGCGCCGCTTGCCCTATCCTCTGCGGCCGAGGTGTGGTCGGTGGCAAAACCACAGACCTGATCTGCCACCGGGTACCAGTTATCTGGTATCCATGGCCTCCCAGTAGCAGACTCGGGGGGAGTCTGCTATAGTACTAGTGGAGGCCGAGGAGGGAAGCGCACCTTACCATCTGGTGTGCCCATCGTGGAGAGCCTTCGGGCTTTCGCGATGGAGCCGCTTGCGGGCGGCTGCCGCCGGCGGGGTCGCGGATGTGTGCGAAAGCGTTCCCGTAACCCCGTCACAAGGCGGCGAGGAGGAAGATGGGGGGGTTTTTAGTGGGTATACCGTGGGTTTCATTAGCCTATACGGGAGTCCCATATAACCACTCGGGTACCTCCTGCGCCCGGGTGGTATACGTTATGCATTTTCCCCCCGAAACAAAAAAAATGGTGCCGACAAAATAATAAAGATCGTATAGTAATATTTGACCTGCCTAGTTTTTAAATAAAGGTTATATGTAAAATAGCATTGATTTATTATAATTTGATTTATATTTAATATTTGATTTATGTGTTCTTTTCACAAAACTAATGTGACTTATTCTTTACTTGAATTTTTAGAATAATAACAACTTAAATACCTACATTGTTATAATTATGATTACAAAACCATTATGACTCGACAAGAAACGTCCGACAGGCCTTGACAAAGTTGACAAATTTTCGTAGACATAACTTAAAACGTTCCACCAAGTGCCCTGGCCTCTATCGCATGAGGAGTAACGTCTAGTTTTGTTCATGAAACGCAACCGCATGTTCTCTGTAAGATATTGATCGGTGCCACCCGTAAACATAATTTCAGTAAGTGTAATTAGTAGATGTAGGTAAATTCAAACATACATACATAAACATGCGGCTATGTTCCAAATATGGGGTACTTACTCAGAAATGTAAGATCACAAAGGAGAAGCTACAGCTACTTTTAACATAGCGGGTCTATGAAATATGTTTTATTTATTTATTTATTAGGGTAATAAGTAACAGTGTATCACACATTTTAATATTCGGTTACCACTAAACCTGTATAGGTCTGTGGAGGCATGTATCCTCAACTTTATAATATTATCTATTAAATCGAGTGATCCATGTTCCTACTTCAACATAATTAATAGGTATAATCTAACAGACGCCAATAAATAAGAATAAAAATAAAAGATTGTAACTTTATTCTGAAATTAATAAAAATATTTCTTTGTACATTTATTTTAGAAGAAGACTTTGTAAGCCGAAAATAATGTAAGAAAGAAATCAAGAAAAAAGGGAAAATTAAACAAAGAATCACAAAGGACCGGCCCTAAGATAATTTGACATAGAATGTATTGTTCACTCATGTATGACACTATTCTAGAAGGCTTTGACCATGAAGCAAGGACAGGAGGAGGTAGCAAACGTAATATTTATATCAATGTAATATTTATAAAAACAGTATCGCCGCTGAGAAGATGATGAGCGAAAGGAAAACCAGACAGTGATGATAAGTTGATATAGATCAGTGATAAGTTGATAGAATTAATTTCCCAGACATGTATAATAAGTAACACGTGGTTTTACATAACTGCTATTTCGAATAATATGAGAGATATACTTAAAAAGATACTTCACTCCAGCGCTTTGACACAGGAGAGCATCGCGCTCGCTTCGATTGTTTGAGGTCTGCGATATCAATAGGTACATATTTTATTTTATTTTTATAGATTATTATCGTATCACCTTTTATTCTTCGTCCATGCCTTTGACCACTAAAATTAAAGACCTTCAATACACTGGAAAAAATGTGGTTGAAATATCCATTTTCTTCATAATAGGCATTGGGTAGAAAGGCGATAAGCCGGGTAAGAGCTGTGAAAAGCAGTCACTTAATACTCACGTATGTACCTATACATAGGTAAATGATTAAATATGAACATTATAAGACTCTTTTGTGACTGATTCTGGTTGAGTGACTAACGGCCAATTCCAATGCTAGAGATTATAAAGAATCTCGGATATTTTTTATTCAATATTTGAAATTTTGACACAATTGAAGATTTAATCTGAAATGTGTAAAAAATGTCTAGAGATCGGGTATTGAAATTGGCTGTAAAAGACAACACAGTCTCTTGACTAGTTTTGTACTGGGCGTAAGAAGCTGAAAAGACCTTGCAAGATTTTCTATAGAGCTATGGCCTAAAACTAAATATTCGCCTGCAGTACACGTCATATTAAACCTTGCCCTCGTTATTATGTATGTGTACAGAAATAATAAACTCTTTCTTACCTTTTATGTATATAGACGCCTCTGTCTCTACCTCGGGATATCCCTCTATGCTGGCCTTACAAACATATCGGCCAGTTGTATGCGTATCCACTGTGAGAGTCAGGTTAGCTGTTTTGCCGACACGCTGCAAACAAATAACAGTGTTAAAAACAACGACGTTTATAGTACCTATACCTACTACAGTCCTTTGGAATACACAAGCTTTAAAAAACATATTTGTTACTTTACTTTGTTTTAATTAGCATTAAGCCGGCGCCAGACATAGCTTCACTTGAGTGAACACTTGTTTGATTGCCATGTGTGGCACGAGACTTTGAATATGTGTCCAAAGTTTGAACAAAGATTTGCACTTTGCCATGCGGTGTCGGTTTTTTTAGCGCACATCAAAGCTTTCAAAGTCGAATGTGTTCAAATGTTTGCGTAGCCTGCCACACTTGCGCAAATTCCAGTTGCGCGAGTATTGTTGAGCGAAACGGTTGTGTGAGACTGTATTGAAATGGTAGTTAAAATTAATTAAATATACATAGGTGCCTTGTTCTATTACGGTACATTTCACAAATCCATTCGGGCCTTCTTGGACGTTTCCTAAAATTTTGTTGCACACGTAAAAAATAATTACATGCACATAAATAATAAAATCATCGTCCATCTTGCTTGTTGTCTACCAGCGTACTGTGGAGAAAAGTCTTTCTGAAGCATGTGTGGGTTGCCTCAATATGTGTTCAAATGTGTTTTCAAAGCTTTGCAAAGTCTTCAAAGAAGTGTGAAAATCTTTGAAGCTATGTCTGGTGCCGGGGTTAGAAATAAAGACTTAACTGATTACGTAACTTGCAGAAGCAGAGGATAATCAGGGGGATTGTTTTATATTTTTTGCTTCTTCAGGTTTTTCGAGGAGAAAACCTTTAAGTTTCATTGACTTTAGTGTAGTGTAATAAAAAAGATATCGATATTTATTATGCTAAATAAAATAAAGTTTGAGTAGCATCGACAGGTACGTGTACGTTAGGAAATAAGTAACATGTGTATTTTAGTAATATACATCCAAAATCAAAATACATGTACCTACCTACAGAACTTACAAGACCAACAAAATGTTAAACTAGAACTTATGCTCCAAATTCAAACAATTTTTAAAAGTGACTCAAGTGCGTGTCGGGCGCGCATTAACCTGGGACCCGTATATTATTCTGGTTTTTGTTACTCGTTAAAGTGTCAACGCTACGGTGAACAAATTGAAACAGCCCACTACAGTTTCTTGAGTATGATGTGAAATATATTGTAGTGGCAAGTAATGTTTATGTACTAAAAGAGAGTAGTGTTAACAAAGTTGTTTATTATTTACGATTATTTAGATGTAGGTAATTTTGAAACAAGAGTTTTTGTTATTTAATGTCACTCTGTACAAAAACTATTAATGGATAGTTCTGTATCTCATGAGGTGAGATAGCTAGACAGTTGAAATTTATATATTATATTATATATTTGTATAGCCGCTATAACAGCAAACGCGTTTCTTTGTTTATATTTCAATTTAATATTACATAACCCTAAAGACCCAATCTCGATTGTTCCCAATTCGCGTCACATTTTGCGTAGGTCCCAAAAATGTGGTTCACCGTAAATATATGTAAATAATACCATTCTTTGTTGCACACGATAAAAGTACGTGGGTATGTCGTAGGCAGCACTCATAATTCATAACTACAATGGTCTGTATTCAATTTTATGTCCTATCTTATAGTTTGAGAACAATTGTTTGCCATAAAAGGGCTCTTTGAAAAAATTGAGCTTGCTGGTGAATTGATATTTTATCGATAAAAGGAATCGCTTGTCGTTACTTTCACATTTCCATATTATTGTTTGTGGGTTTAAGATTTGAAAAAAAAAATGTGGCCAGTTATTTCCAAAACTAAGCCTGGGAAAATGGCCGTGTGGTACCGGCAGAGTAGAATTCGTACCACCACATGCCTGCCCGTGGGTATCGTACGAGGCGATTAAGGGTTTCCGGGAGGTGGGCAGCAGCGCCTCACGTGATGACAACATAGTCCAAAATACAAACTGCGGTCACCAACCCGCCTTGTGACTATGGGCAAATCCCCCCACAGTTTTGTGACGTGCCCTGGGGGAACATCCGCCTGCCATGATGAAGCCTGGGAAAAAGAAATTGTGGTCTTGTCAATCACCAACCCGCCTGCCCAGCGTGGTGACTATGGGCCAAAACCCCCTGTGGCGTAGCCTTGTGGCGTGGCCTGGGGGAGGCCTACGTCCAGCAGTTGACTGCTATAGGCTGAAGAAGAAGATCTCTATAGCCTCAGATAGGGCCAATAGATTTTAAACACTTTTAAATACCGTTAAGGGTGCTTTCATTTCCTTTCCCCTCTACCTACATTATGTCTCATACATCAGCTTATCACACTCAACCTGCGGACAACACGCTGGGCAGGCGGGTTGGTGATCTATGATTTTTGGAGTGTCGTCAACACGGGATGCGCTACATTCATACATCTGCAATATATGTATTTGATAACTTGAAGATACCTTTTAAAAATGGTTCACCTTTAAATAAGTTTATAACATTTCCGAGTACATACATAAGTTTATCTATGTGCATAAAATAAATTAACTGACTTGACTCGTTTGTTATAAACGTTGAAGTCAGCATTATTATCCAAACCTAAAGAAATACACACACTTACAATATTCTGATCCTCTTCCTGATGAAGCCATCGTATCTCAGGAGGTGGATATCCGTCGACATCACAGGTTAGAGTGGCAATCGTACCCAGTTCCGCTTCGACATCGCGCGGCCTGTTCCTGAATGTTGGTGCGTCTAAAACAAGGAAATCATTTTCAAAATGGCGTATTTATGATCAGCTGATATTTCCCCCCATTATGTAATAGATATACCATTAGTACTCGATATTCATCTTTAATGGTACCGACGACTCGAGGTACCATGCATCGCTGGCAGTTGATACCTAACCAAAAGTGCTGTTGATATCAGCTGTTCAAAATATCCGCCATTTTGTTTGATATTTGTATAGACAAATAATATATCGAGCAATATGTGAGAATTCGGGCCATGATTAGAAACCTCATTCTTCATCTTGCCAAAGTAATATCAAGCAAGCAAAGCAAGATTTTAAAATTGTCGCTGATTGCTTATAAAATCCTAATTACATAAAAGCAATTGAATTTAACTACGTACGCTTTAAAATTCTCATTTTTCCCATTCCCATAGAAATTTCTGGAAAACCTTTCTTAGCACTTCTATACACTCTTACATATATATGTTTTTGGTCGTCAACGTTCCCGAAAACTACGGAATCTCCTCATCATCATGATCATTTTTCTCCATGGAAGCATACCTGGGAAGTCTCTGGTTTCCAAAATATTAGGGTCCAAAGTTGTGTAAATAGACTGCATTTTTCTGCATAAAAATGCACATGGACGCGTGTAGCAAGATTTTTTCACGAGAAATTATCAAAATCTGTCTATGATAAAACTAGCGTAAACATTGGACACTATAAATTTTGCCCTATCAAGGATTTTTATTTTTCAAAAAAATTGCTACGCGCGTCTAAGCAAATAAAATTACGCAGTTTATCATACAATTTTTAGTCGTCAACGTTCCCGAAAACTACGGAATCTCCTCATCATCACGATCATTTTTCTCTATGGAAGCATACCTGGGAAGTCTCTGGTTTCCAAAATATTAGGGTCCGAAGTTGAGTAAATAGACTGCGTTTTTCTGCATAAATGCACATTGACGCGTGTAGCAAGATTTTTTCACGAGAAATTATCAAAATCTGTCTATGATAAAACTAGCGTAAACACTGGACACTATAAATTTTGCCCTATCAAGGATTTTTTTTTGGTTTAAAAAAATTTACATCGTTTCCCAGCATTTTTTTTGGCATAAAATTACTTTATTTGATGTATAGAGTACGTACCCTTCGTTAATGGTGGCCACAAAAAAACACCCTGTAGATAATAGGTACACAGTGTTCCCAGAATGAGGTAGGTTGAGTCACTGAGGTGATTCTTACATAGACTTACAAGGACATAAAATTGTGCGTTGTCTGTCAGTAACGGAACAATCTTATATACCTAAATTGATAAATTTATAAGGATACTCTTTTAACGTATGTAAGTATTATGAATTAATACTCACATGTCACTTCTAAAGTAAGCGTATCTTCACTCTTCCCAACATTATTATAAACTTCACATTTCACGACAGTTTCATGTTGCTCTTTAGTTATGTTGCTGATTTTCTGTAAAAAAAAAAGTTCTTCGAGCACACCGAATTCGTATGCGTGCACGTAAGCGTACACGTACCTCTGAGTTGTAATGTATGGAACTGTATAGGCACGGGCAGACCGGATGCGTATGCGTAGACGTAAGCATAGACGTCAAGCGGTGACAGTTCCATACATTACTCAGAGGTACGTGTACGTCTACGCTTACGTGCACGCATACGCATCCGGTGTGCTTGAGGCTTAATTATAAAAGAAAATGTACAAAGGCGAGCTTATCTCTGAAGTTGATTTTAATTGACTAGAAAGGATCACGAATTTTCGTAACCCTTAAATGAAACATAAGAGTTTCATTTGACTCTGTCTATCTGTCTGTCGGAAAAATTGAAACAGCCAATCTCAAGGACGACTATCGATTTAGGTAAGTATAAGACTTATTTTTACATTAGCGTTATTTTCGAACAGTTGTATGCGATTAAAGTTTGAGTCAACTAATTATATTATACTTAGGTACATAAGGGAATAAACATCAGCGTCCACTGTCGCTTTCCAAATTTGCCGTTAATAACGTGACTAGACATTCTTAGGTGATGAATTAAATATGTAGTATCAATCAAAATATAATTTCGTGAATATCCTTGATTCAAACATAATTGAAATATCCATCTGTTATCAAAATTTCCAGAGAATTTATATGGAAAAATCAATTATGTAACAGGAAATGATAGAATACACAAGGGAAAGAAAATAAGAAGGTAATAACATTTTAAAACGAAATTAGATTTTACATAAGCAATAAATAATAATATCAGTTTAAGCTTTATGTTACTTTCTATGTTATCTTTATAATTATTAGTATAAATAGTCAGTACCTAATATTATTATATTTAGACGTATTGAATTAAAACAGGCTTTACTATGCAGATTTAAATTTTTTGACTGTATTTGCCTACAACCGGAACCTACACCCTCCGTTGCTCCTCGAATCTGACAACACATAATCACAGGCAACTAGAGTTGCGATTAGAAAACCAGATCTGAATATTTAATATGCATCCGTATATAGCTGCTTCTGCTTTCTGTCTTCTGTATTTTTCACGTTTACAAAGATGATTACCAGAGTAAGTATACATATTATTAGGTATTTTAATATCAATTTATTTCATATTCGTTTTATTACGATGCTACTTTATTGATATATTTGTATTGCCTTATAAAAAAAAATCATAACAATAGGATATAAAACTCACCAGTCGTGTAGAATTCTCCCCAGCAAGTAATTTTTCATTCATGTACCATTTATAAGACACATTGGATGGATTGGCATCAGCTTTGCAAACTGTAACAAAGTTGATTTATTAGTTGAATCCAGAATATTTCTTATTCCTACATATTAACGTTAAAACAAAAGTATTGAAGAATTGAAGTATTGAAACGGGCCAAATAATTGAATAATGTCACAAATCGATATTACCAATATTTATAATCGAAATGAAACAGAAAATCTCTACTACTTCCTATAACCTAAGGTTATGCTAAATATCCATAATAAATTTACATAAAAACCACACAAAGGAGAGTATAATTTTTTACCACACATAAAGGCATATTTACAATTTTACTACGCCATTTCAGGAGCTACTTATGAAAAGTGCAGGCAGTTTTAAGGCCCTCTAAAACACACCTCGGGTTTAATCTAATATGACAAAGTGGTATTATAGTCAAGGAAGCTCTTTAAGTATATTTTCTAAGACTATGTTGAACTAATGAAGGTTTCTTTTGTGTTTAATCTTAAACTCTATTACGCTCGGTGTGACTAAGGGCAGATCTTTCAATAGGAATACCTATATGTTCTAACTAGTGAATGAATTTGATGCTGTCTATATCTAACTTTATCAATATAGGGACAGCATCAAATTAATCTTACAAATAGACCTATCCAACCAATGGAAAAATCGGCCATTTTACATTCAATTGGTTCATTGATCATAATTACATTTCGTTTTGAAATGTTATCTTTTTGTAATGTTTTTATATACCTAGTGCTTTTAAAGT
Source organism: Carposina sasakii (assembly GCA_014607495.2). Lineage (NCBI taxonomy): Eukaryota > Metazoa > Arthropoda > Insecta > Lepidoptera > Carposinidae > Carposina > Carposina sasakii. Next base: position 3,959,014 of record CP053175.1, on the reverse strand, counting down.
ACTTACCTACTTAAATCTTTAGTATTATATCTCTATGTTTATCAGCAGCCAATGAAAGATTTTTCTCTTTATTTTAAATCTTTTTCCCTGCATTTAATATCAATGATATAGCATTACAAAAATAAAACTTACATATAATAACATCTTGTCCTTCTGGAACTCTTCCTTTGACACTCGATTTTAAATGCAGTTTCACTTTGGGAGCATATTTCACCTGAGAACAAAAGAAAGGGATATTAATAAATATTGTTGCAACTGCAACAATACAATATTTTATGATGTAGCCGTTTCAGTTCTTTTTTATCAATGTAGCATTTTCACTATGTAATTTAATTAAAAATATCGTAACTATTATTCATAAATATCGTAACGTATTCAAAATATTTATCTTTTGATAAAAATATGTGAGATTCTTCATTAAAATTGTAGAAATTATAAAACTGATTAATTATAAGAATTTGACCTCCGATTAGCATAGTTGTAACAATATTTTTCCAAGTGGGTGTTGCTTGAAAAAAGATTGGTACTCACCGGCCAGTTAACTAGTGGGCAGAGCAAAGACTATAAAAAGATTATTCCCAGGGCGCCAGACCTTTTTGCAGTTAAAGAAAACAACAGATTACAAGATATATATTTATTTTATTGCAGAAGGTACATAACAGTGTCCTACTCTCTAATATTACCACATTTACATCATATGAAATAGTTTTAAGTTTCCTATATATAGAATGTCTTATTAATATATTTATTATTATACTACCTATATATATATATATGATAATGAAAGGTAACTAATGGTATTTAGCTTGAAGAGCTATTGAATAACAAACATGGTGCGTGAACAGACTTAATTTATTTAGTTATGCATTGAAAAGTAACCTAGAACACTTTATTAAATTAACAATTAAGATTTGAGGCTTAAGGCCAGATAGATTACATAAAGTTTCTGGTTAATTTACTATTTAAGGTACAGATCCTACTGCCAGAAACCGCTAGGGTGGTATTTGTTCACCACGTGGCTATCAAATATGAAGTTAAATCCATAACTCAGAGTACACGGTATTAATGAACTAGAAAACTACTTCCCATGGTCCATGTATCCGAGGAGACGTCTTAGTCAAGCTGTGACAAGATCTCCAAGTAGCAGCCCCATAGCACGTGGCAGGTTTTATACTGCATAGTCCGACTGTCAGAGCATAGGTAGCTTTCCTTGGCGACTAAGACTAAAACTGCCTAGGTTTTAGATCTTCCTATGGAACCCCTAAAGTACAAAGACAGAAAGAACAGAATTAGCTACCTAATCATCAAAACACTAATGTTCGCCTAGCAGAAATAAAAGGAATACTCACATTAATTGGGAAATATATATCCATCTGTTCTCGATTACGGTTATTCAGCCAGAAAATTAAGAAGACATATCTTTGTTCACGCATACCTGGTAGTAAAGAAGACAACGAGAAAATTAACGACTACTTATTAGAGACAAATGCCAGAAATGGCCTAAAAAGACATATTTCACTATACTTACATGATTCTTTATGTTTTTAAATAATTATTTCGGCCATGACTCCAGATGAGGTGGCACTCAGTGCAAAATGGAAGGTATAGAAAGTCACTCCGTTTGTTACATTTGTACGGTTCAGAGCAAAATCAGAAAAAGACTCGAATGTGATCTGCAGCTCCCTTTTATACCTAAAACCTTCTAGAAGCTTCTCAATCCGAGATGATGTGGTCGACTCCCATTGGTGGATGTATTTTTCTTTCAAACCTAACTAATCAGCAAAGGAATTAGGTGATTATAATGCCAGAGTTCATTCAGCCAACTTTATTCCTAACATTAAAAAGTTAAAATTGGCAACTTTACGTCCAATTTAAAATGAAGACAACAAAATCCTATAGTGACTATTTTACCATGTTACACAACCCCCTCCCATATACATAAATTTCCTGCCTTCAGGAAATTTATGGCATGGCTATCATAAATATAGCCATGTATACAAAAGATAACTTATATCAACAAAACTATAAGTCATAAACTATAAACAAAACTAAGACTATAACTAATAAATAGTGGGAAACCCCGCTGTGAGGTCCCTCTATACAAGTTTGACTTGGAAGAGAACGATGAAATTCCTAAACAAATCATGAAGTCTCAGCACTGTATCTCCAAGGGCACCCAACTGGATTCCTATTTCAATTGAGCTATGAACAAGCGCTGATAAAATAGAACCAATACCTTAGAACAAAAACAAAAAAAACTGAAGACCTTTAGACATAGCATAACTAAGTCACTAAATGACACAAAAGAGAAATAAACCAATTTCTAAATTTACCCTAGTTGCCCAGTGTCATGCTATCTTCCAAATCATTTCATCTTTCATAATAGATGCATCTTATCTACATCCTACAAGAGTAATAAGCCTACGTTTATTTACATCAGGTTACTATATATATATAATAATTCTAACTACCAAAATTATTTTAAGTGTGAACTTACTCATATATTTACATTTAGTTAGGTAATAAAATTTATATTGTATATCTCAATGAGATCCTTTACTATCATCTATGTATTAGACTTTTATAGTATCACTTGCAATCACTACTATGATCAATTTAATATAGTCTTATAATAAGAACTTTTATAGATCAACCATTTAACTCATCTACATGTAGCAGTAAGTATAACTTATTACCAATGAGGACTACTTTTAGTTCAGGAATGTTCCCCTCACAGGTTTTAAAGCTAAGTATACTAAGAACTACTAATTGAGTTTAAATTATATATATAAGATTATTACATCTGCATGGGTTGCATTTATCTTTATAGTTTCATTAAGAATTTATATTAAGTGAGGATCCTCTTTATTAATTTAGTCAGTCACAGGCAAACCTATACATTTTAATAACATAAGTTAAGTAGGTATATCAGTTTTATACTCTTATATGGATCACTACCTAAACGATATTTGATGTTGATGTTCTTTCATACTTCATCATTCATACCTATTACACTAATGTTGCATGCATGCTTGCTAATTTTGACTATTCTTATACATTCTTGCTCACTGCTTTTCATCACATTTAGTCATCATATTTCAAAATATCTTTGATATGGTAGTCTCCTAGGTCATTCCCATTCAGGTCAGCCAGAGTATAAACTAGAGGAGATTTCTTACAAGTAACTACACATTTTATAAACTTAGGAGCTAGTTTAGATGTGAAGTATTTAGATTTATTTGATAAATAGAAAGTGCGTTTATAAACAATTTGACCCACTTTCAATTCATATTGACGTTTCCTTAGGTTATAATATTTAGCATTTCGATCATGAGCCCTTGCAATGTGAACTTTTACCTTGGCATATATGGAATTTAATTCTGACAGTTTACTGGTATACACAGCGGTGACTCCTATCTCTAGTTGTGATCGAGGACACGGTTGTTCAGCATTTCTATACAGATCTCCATCTATTATGAATTTCCTCCAGTCTCTCTACAAACATTCTCACACAAGTACGTCCATTGAATTTTAAGTTAAGGCTATTTAAATTAATTGGTTTCTCCTTTACAAAAAATATTTTCTTATCCTGATTTAGTACATTTATTTCTGCAGCATCACTCACTATCTCATTCTCACATGCATCATTGTACTGGACATGTCTGGATCCTTCCTCTGAGTCAGAATCAGAGTTAGGTTCCACCTTACTTAGAATTAAGATAAGGCGATTTCTCAATTCCTTTAATCCTAAATCCTCACTATTTAAGTAAGACAACCTATCGATTATATAGTTGGCACGAACAGCTATCTTTATGGCTAATCTCTGGTCGCTACCCATGCTCTCCAGCTCGTTCTCTAGTTCTTGTACTTTGGGCCTGCATACCTGGATTTCCGTGATAGGTCGGGGAGATTTAGTCCTCTCACCCTTTATGCTGCCTCGTCGAGACAGTTTCATCGCTTGCCTCAGACGTCTCCTCAGGTCATCTACGCTGTCAGTCTCATTTGCTGAAACGTTAATAATGTCAAGTTCAAAAATCAGTTCATCCTTTCTTAGGTACCCAATATACTTAGTAAGGGAACCCATTTTTTGTTTTAAGTATAGATACGGAGTAGAGATAGATGTTTAACTTTAACTGCTAATAAAGGTCAAATTTATATTTAAAAATCTGTGCCCCACGTTGGGCGCCACTTTGTAACAATATTTTTCCAAGTGGGTGTTGCTTGAAAAAAAGATTGGTACTCACCGGCCAGTTAACTAGTGGGCAGAGCAAAGACTATAAAAATATTATTCCCAGGGCGCCAGACCTTTTTGCAGTTAAAGAAAACAACAGATTACAAGATATATATTTATTTTATTGCAGAAGGTACATAACAGTGTCCTACTCTCTAATATTACCACATTTACATCATATGAAATAGTTTTAAGTTTCCTATATATAGAATGTCTTATTAATATATTTATTATTATACTACCTATATATATATATATGATAATGAAAGGTAACTAATGGTATTTAGCTTGAAGAGCTATTGAATAACAAACATGGTGCGTGAACAGACTTAATTTATTTAGTTATGCATTGAAAAGTAACCTAGAACACTTTATTAAATTAACAATTAAGATTTGAGGCTTAAGGCCAGATAGATTACATAAAGTTTCTGGTTAATTTACTATTTAAGGTACAGATCCTACTGCCAGAAACCGCTAGGGTGGTATTTGTTCACCACGTGGCTATCAAATATGAAGTTAAATCCATAACTCAGAGTACACGGTATTAATGAACTAGAAAACTACTTCCCATGGTCCATGTATCCGAGGAGACGTCTTAGTCAAGCTGTGACAAGATCTCCAAGTAGCAGCCCCATAGCACGTGGCAGGTTTTATACTGCATAGTCCGACTGTCAGAGCATAGGTAGCTTTCCTTGGCGACTAAGACTAAAACTGCCTAGGTTTTAGATCTTCCTATGGAACCCCTAAAGTACAAAGACAGAAAGAACAGAATTAGCTACCTAATCATCAAAACACTAATGTTCGCCTAGCAGAAATAAAAGGAATACTCACATTAATTGGGAAATATATATCCATCTGTTCTCGATTACGGTTATTCAGCCAGAAAATTAAGAAGACATATCTTTGTTCACGCATACCTGGTAGTAAAGAAGACAACGAGAAAATTAACGACTACTTATTAGAGACAAATGCCAGAAATGGCCTAAAAAGACATATTTCACTATACTTACATGATTCTTTATGTTTTTAAATAATTATTTCGGCCATGACTCCAGATGAGGTGGCACTCAGTGCAAAATGGAAGGTATAGAAAGTCACTCCGTTTGTTACATTTGTACGGTTCAGAGCAAAATCAGAAAAAGACTCGAATGTGATCTGCAGCTCCCTTTTATACCTAAAACCTTCTAGAAGCTTCTCAATCCGAGATGATGTGGTCGACTCCCATTGGTGGATGTATTTTTCTTTCAAACCTAACTAATCAGCAAAGGAATTAGGTGATTATAATGCCAGAGTTCATTCAGCCAACTTTATTCCTAACATTAAAAAGTTAAAATTGGCAACTTTACGTCCAATTTAAAATGAAGACAACAAAATCCTATAGTGACTATTTTACCATGTTACATAGTTTGATGCCGTCTCGTATTTCCTGGATTCGAATCCCGGTAAGACTATAAATAAATACTGACATGAAATTTGTATCCTAAATCCTCGTCTTAGATTATTGTGACACATATTTTCTCGATAACAAAGTTTATCAAAACCACATTAATTATACGTTTTAATATTCTGACAGTCAGAACAAAAGCCTAGCGCCAATATCAAGCCCGATGCTCGCACTATTAAAAATGCACTCTCAAAATTGTCTGCAATATATTATTCTAGAGTTTACGGTCAGTCGTTTTCCCCTTTGTTTATGGAATAAATCTCTTTTTTAGACCTTTTTTTGCACTGGCAATGAATTTCCCTTTTCCAGTTAGGTCCATTATTAAACTTTGAATTTCCGTTAAGGGGTTAGGCCAGTATAGAATTTCCCAAAAATCGTTTTTTTTTTTTGTTTCAAACGATTCCCTAGAATCTGAAGAATGATATCCCGAAAGATTATGGCCGGGAAATATCGCTCAGGCCGGTATTTTTTCAGCAATGTGCAGCGGCAGCGCCCCCGCTTTTTTTATATCGGTAATAAATATCTTTATGCACATAATTGTAAACTCCTCTATACATAAATGTATATCTGTACATAAATGTATAGATATACAGAAAGCACGGGCTGCTGCTCACCACCCATGAAATTCTGGTCTAAGTGCTTGTTTTTCAAAGTAGCGTACAAGGTCGCCAGGTGGCGGGGCGGCAGCCTTTTTGAGGGATTTTAGCGAACTAGAGTAGAACTTGGCCGCACCCATAACTCGAACAATTTGCAACCAATTCACTTTAAATTTTCACTAGATCTTTAGAAATACATTGTCTGAAGAAGTACGTAGGATTTTTTGTTTATATAGCATAGCCCATTTGTTATACAAAATTTTCTGAAGATTTTTTTGCGAATTTTGCAAGTTTGACTTCAAAAGTGCGCCAATCGGCGAAAAATCAATATATGAGAAAAACCCTATGTACTTCTCTAGCTGTTGTTATATACAACAACACAAAATTCAGTGACTCATCAGAATTGAAAATTTACAGGAGCTGATAGTACGGCCGTGGATCCTTCCATAAGAGAGAGGTCATCTGGGAAACTGTGCACAGTCGCAATTTCTAATTACACTGTTCTATAAAAATTATGGTTTACAGTCAACCATATGTACAATAAACTTGTTCTTAAGTAAAATCAATTGACTTTATATTTTCCCTGGAAAAAAAATCACAACTCAGACTATTTTTGCACCCTGTAGAGTGGCCTAACCCCTTAATTGCTTTTACGAATGATACGCGCGAGATTTTTTGAATGAAATTTTCGGATTTTGAATTTTTAGCCGAATTTCGTTGTTTATTGGGAGCTTTTGATTCTGGCTTTCGGCTTGATGTACGTTAATTAAGTAAGGTTGTCGGCTGCATTTTAATGGACTTTGTTTATGTTCAATGTGCTCTTTTATGATTTTCTGTGATATTCAATGAGTTATAAATATTTTTGTTCAATTTAATGTTATGTACTCATGGAGATATTCATACAGTTGAAAGCTAAATTTAGCTCAGGACACTCAGACATACAGACAAATGGACATCATTATTTTATAAATAACTAAGAAAATACATCTCAACTATACCCTCAAAATTGGTCAGAAGTGGCATGTGGTTCTATCGGCCCTTCGTGCTCTGCCTACCCCGTAAGGGATAAAGGCGTGATTATATGTATGTATGTATGGACTAACTGAGAAAATGTATGTCATAAAAAAAATTGTTACATTGGAAGATTTATTTATTTCTTCAAGTTCTTATTTTTCGCAGAATCATCTTTAACAAGACATGCATCATCCAACCATTTCAAAAACCATAATCTTCTGATTCATTTTAGCTTTAGGATAATTATTGTATTATAAGATATGGTTCATTCATTAATTTTAGGATAATATATATTCGAAGATATTCCTTTTGCAGAACTATGTTACATTTTTTTACACGAGCTCACTTTTATAACTACGTAAGTAAAAAAATAAAGCATTTTTGGAACCGGGAATAAATTATGAGGTTTGGGAGAATAAATTTGACAGGTAACGTAATCAGCTTTTTTTACACAGTAATTGACATAAATTCAGATTTCGCTTGAAAGAACTCAGATTTTTTAAAATTTATTATATTATACTTATATTATATATTTAGAAAAGAGATGGTAAAATTCGTCATCCGAGTAATTGACCCGGTGGCTTAGTGGTTATAGCGGCTCGCACGGTTTGCAGTGGTCGTGGGTACGATTCCCACTCGGGTGAAGAATTTTTTCCATTTTCTTTATTAATAATTTTATAATATATAATATCTTGACTAAGATAAATTTATAAAAACACTTCTCCATTAATATAATCCGTTAGGATATGGTTGATCGTTTCATCTTTAAACATTGTGCTCAGGGATTCAGCTTTGTTTGCCGAGATTTGGTTAGTGTATAGCTATCGGGATGAAGAATAACGTTGCCAATATGTAATTTAGAAAAGAGATGGTAAAATTCGTCATCCAAGTAATTGACCCGGTGGCTTAGTGGTTATAGCGGCTCGCACGGTTTGCAGTGGTCGTGGGTTCGATTCCCACTCGGATGAAGAATTTTTTCCATTTTCTTTATTAATAATTTTACAACATATTATACTTGTAAAAGGAGATAATTTATCAAGATCAAAAGCAGTTTATCTTTGAACATTGTTACAAACTAATAAACTATGAATTTTCGTCCTAATAATTTTTAGTACATAACAGTGTATTTTGTTAGGACCGTTCATAATTTATGTTAGATTATTTTATTATATTTACTAAAATTATATATCCAGTAGGTGCATACACATGTGCATTCTAAAAAAGCTGTTTTGATTTCTATAAAATTTTAAAGAAATAAATAGACATTGCCTTATTAATAACATAATCAGTATTGAAAAAAAAAAATATTTTAAAAATAACCTCGTCTTATTTTATTAACCGCGGAAACCTTGAAAAATGCATACTTTTGTTTCTGTAAAAAATTCTGTTGACATAAATATTAATTTTATTTTATTGTGTTAACCACAACTTGCTACTACACCTGTAAACAACATTTTCATCACGCAGAAGTGCGACGACATTAATATGTTAATTTCGGCGAAATTATTCAAGGGAGATTTAATGTAATTTGTTTGAACCCGAAATAAATCATAGGGAGAATTTTTCCCCTGAATTATATTTTTAAACATATTATAAATAATACAAATTGTACTGCACGCAAAATCCTACTAATATTATAAACGCGAAGATTTTGTAAGTATGGATGGATGGATAGATGTTTGTTACTCTTTCACGTAAAAACTACCGGAGCGATTTTAACATAATTTGGTACGGAGTTGGCTGGCTACTTTTTATCCCGGGAAAATATTTTTATTCCGGATAATTTCAACATTTTGTTTTTTCTGCAGTCCACGCGGACGATGTCGCGGGCGTCTACTAGTATGTCATAAAATCTTACGAACAATACAATATAATTATATAGGTAATAATGAAATGTTCATCAATTAAATTTAAAAAAATTGAAATTTACTTATAGAAAACTCTGCTTTAAGATCTCACGGCATCTTCCCTAATCATTGGCGTACACATTCATCTTAATAAATTTAACAGTCAATACGTCAATGTCGCAACATAATTTGTAAACGGTATACACATCCATAGGTAGCCATTAGTTTTCCTCCAAAACTACCAAGTTAAGCATGCCCAAATAATTCAACTGCAGCTTACCCCTCTGATATTCGGGCCACCACAATGGTTTACGCAATAATATCCATTACAACTACTTAACGGCCATTAGCACATCATCAAGTTTATGGGATTCATTTACAAGCGATGCCATTTAATGGAGACTTTGGGCAAGGAAATGCTTTGGTATTAATAAATGAGTTCACGACACATTTACTTGGGCGCTCTTGTTTTTGTTAGAGAGGTATCGTGTTTTGTTGACAGGACCTTCTTGCGAAGTCCAAATTTGTTTTAAATAGCGGTAACAGAATTATTTGGTTCATAGAAAATAGTGTTGATGTTATGTATCGTTATATTATTTATAATCTTGACTCGTTATTCCTTTTTTCATATTTATTTAGTTTTGTCTCCAAAACCGTCACTTCATTGTCCAGTCACTCATTCTCACTATTTTTCACTCGTGGCCGCGCATCATTTTCCCTTACAACCTGAATATTCGCCATTGCGAGGGTCACGACTATATCGGAAAGGACCTGTTATCCAGTGCGTATACTTTTAGTATGTTCATATAACTCCTATACATATCTGCTTCAAGTTTCAGCGTCAGTACCTCCTACTACGCTAATCCCACCGTAATCACCGAATAACGTGATTAAACAGTTCACGCTACACCACCGGACACATAAACTTTCAATACCCAAAAAATATGGACGAAGCAATGAAAATTTATATGAGCTGTTGTATCATTAAAAAAAAACAGTCACACAAACATTGTTCGTCCACGAATGGCGACCATCTCAATATCAGAGCAACATCGCTGGCCATTTGATCATAAAAAGTAATTGGGTTCCCCGTAAAAAGGGGTTCTTATTTTACGGGGGCCCCGAAAAAATACATGATAAACAAACGGGGCCCCTTTGGTCATAACGATGGGGCCCAGAGATGCTGCTGGATTGGAAACGACATTATTAGATGTTTAGTGGTTAGCTGCGGTAAGATAAAGGAAGATAAGTACGGTAGATGCGTTTTTATTGGTAGGAATAAGGCGGTATTATGCAAATATAACTTTTGAAAGGCTTTTCATTCTATATGAAACAATAATATATTTGGTGAAAAGAAATAATTTTGTTTTTACTATTCTTCTTATTTTTAATGAAAATAGAAATGTTTCATTCACCATTTCATTTGCCTGGAGAAATAATATAAGAATGTGGTTAAATGTACCAAGAGTCCAGTAAAAATTGGTCAAATCTAGGCTAGATCATCTAGAACACGTAGAAAAAGACGTGGTGAATAAACTCTTACAGGGTCTAAAGACAATGACGTAAATTTTTCACGATATTGTATTATTAAATTCAGGCATACCTATTAACGCAAGTAAAATAGATCCAACAATAAATATTTCCGTGAAGTTTCCGTATTTTCACAGTTTCACTTACCATTTATTATTCTATATATCATTTATTTATATATCACTTATTCATTCCATTCTAGCTATGCCGCTTCCAGCGCAAATGTTTTTGGGACCGGAATAGTAATTTCCTTTTAACTGACTCTTTGTAGGACAATAATTTTCGTTACAAGCACTCTATCCATCGGCATTCTCCGTATTTATGTTACTTTTATGGATTCCGGCGATTGCTTTTTGTTCCGTCATATTCTTTATGACGCCGTTTTTTTTAGATTCTGCATAATGTTGGAATGGAATATTTTAGGCTGACCTATTTGCTTATGGCTATTTCCATGTTTTGATGAAGAGCTTATCTGTCCAGCTTTTTAAGAACGTTTGGTTGACGCCGTTTATCTATCGCTTAAATCTTTGATAAGAAGAAGAAAAAAGATTAAGAAGTTTGAGAATCTGTCTTAGTCTTCAGCCTATTGCACTGCTGGACATAGGCCTCCCCCAGGGCACACCACAAGGCTACTTCTACAGTGGGCTTTTGCCCATACCATGCTGGGCAGGCGGGTTGGTGACCACAGTGTGATTTTCGGACTATGTTGTTAGCACGGGAGGCACTGCTGCCCGCCTCCCGGAAACCCTTAATCGCCTCATAAGATACCCACGGGCAGGCATGGGGTGGTACAAACTCTACTCTGCCGGCCCCACACGGCTAGTCAAATAATAATATAATGATTCACCAAATGTTGAAGAGAAATAAATACATAGTTGGTTAACTCAAATATTGAGGTCAAATAAATATGGTTTATGAAAAAACAAAAGTTAAACTGAATTTGTAGGGATTAGTTTAATAAAAATAGGTGAATTTGCATATGCACTTTAACTAATTAAACAGTAACACAAAATATTCATGATAATTAAACGAAAATGAATAGCATTTAATAAAATTATGTAAACCGCAAAGTCACGCTTTTACTTTTATTAGTACAAAAACCACTTTAATTTCGAAAACAAAACCAATACCTTCCAAAAGTGAAATTAAAATATTCATCTACAATCATCGGAGAATATAAAACAGTCGTATAAAACCCAATATTTTTATTGAAAACGGCAGTATAACCCAACAAAGGAAAAAAAACATAACGTATACATAGAGCGATATCACAAAATAGTACCTACGTTTTCTATCTCAATATTTTATAAGACCTCAAGATCGCAGGCCTCGGCGATTGCTTTTTGCCATGGATTCATAAATATTTGGAGAGAGCTTTTTTGTTATTTTATGCTTTTGTTTACTATATTAAGCAAAGTTCTGTTGTGGCTATGGTTTCCTATAGAGTAAACAGGCAATTGGTGTTAAACAGGTATGGTGACAACATGTGAAAAGTTCTTTAATGACCGCTACATAGCGGTATCGCTATTCTATAAAAATTAAGACTTAGTTTTCAAGCGGGTTTTTGTATTACAAGGGTGAGATTATGACTGTAAAATTAGAAGAAGTTTTTGAATAAATCTCAAAATATAAGAATCATACTGTGTTGTAATCACGTTGGTTTTCCGTTTAATCTTTCTTGTAGTAACTGTTGTTATTATACTACATAGTACTATTCGAAAACATCATACCATACAAACTATTTATGCATAAATTTTAATTGTATCCTCGACAAAAGGATTATTGTATAAATCAATACATACATACATATAATCACGCCTTTATCCCTTACGGGGTAGGCAGAGCACCAAGGTTAGATAGAACCACATGGTGCCACTTCTGACAAATTTTGAGGGTATAGTTGAGATGTATAAATTTGGTTAGTAGTTACAGATGGTCAGCCCATCGCCTACAAAACAACAAAACCCTCTTGCCCCTCTACTGACTTGTACAGTATGCCCGGGAAGAGAAGCAGCTGTAGTATTATACGTTTTTTTTTTCACTCCCAGAGCAGCATAGAAGAAGCATATAAATCAATATCTACAGATATTTGAAATTGCTTTAGTAATTACTGCTTATATTGATGATACACGTTTTATCTTTCTTATCGTTTTATCTCCATTCGCTAACACATCTATGCCTCGTCCCCATCACCAAAGAACTCAATTATCTATCGATGAAACAACATTAACTTCGGCTGAAACTTTTTTCGAATGTGCACACTCTTGGAATTTCTTAGATCTACAACATTCCTTGGAGTTGGGAGCAAAAAAGGTGGATACGAGACCCGAATAAATAAGAGTGGCAAAACAATGCAAGTATGTTAGCAGTTTAGGGTAGTACGTGTAAGCTGGATATTATTTTTTGTACAAGTTTTACGTCGATAAATAACTGGGGACCGTACGTGATCGTAATTGGATTGCGATAATCGAGTTTATAGATTAAGTGCAAAGGGGAGATTTGCAATATTTTTGGAAATTAGAAGAATAATAAGAGTTTTCTGTTTTGTCGAGTGAAAAATAAAATGTTTATAAAATTATTAATAAAGAAATGGAAAAAATTCCTCACCCGGGTGGGAATCGAACCCACGACCTCTGCATTCCGCGTGCCAGCGCTCTCACCACTGAGCCACCGGGTCAATTACTCGGATGACGAATTTTACCATCTCTTTTCTAAATTACATATTGGCAACGTTATTTTTCATCCCGATAGCTATACACTAGCCAAATCTCGGCAAACAAAGCTGAATCCGTCAGCACAATGTTTAAAGATGAAACGATCAACCATATCCTAACGGATTATATTAATGGAGAAGTGTTTTTATAAATTTATCTTAGTCAAGATATTATATATTATAAAATTATTAATAAAGAAATGGAAAAAATTCCTCACCCGGGTGGGAATCGAACCCACGACCTCTGCATTCCGCGTGCCAGCGCTCTCACCACTGAGCCACCGGGTCAATTACTCGGATGACGAATTTTACCATCTCTTTTCTAAATTACATATTGGCAACGTTATTTTTCATCCCGATAGCTATACACTAGCCAAATATCGGCAAACAAGTTTGTTTGTTTGTTACTTTTTCGCGCTTTATTTACTCAACCAATATTCTAGAAATTTTGCATACATATAGTTGAGAGTACGGAGAAAAACATAGACTATATTCTGTAGTCCAGGTGGACAAAATTTCAAATCTAACTTTAAATTATTAACATTTGTCTAGATGCACAATTATAAAAACAAACAATTTATAAATACAAAACATCTGATATGGTTAATGGCAGAATGTTGGACAAGTTAAGCAGCAACAGCTTATTTCGAGGCATTTCTTTAAGTAATTTGAAACGAAGACTTACAAAAAGACACTTAACTTGAAATTGGGGTCAAAGAAAAGCTAATTTGTTTAGAATTTATAAAGTCACCTAATTTATCATTCGGTTACAAATTGACGTCACCAAGGACACCACTTTACATGATTACAAACTCATTAGTAAGTCTAGACGCTAATTGCTTTCGTTAAAAAGGAAAACCGCAACGAAAAGCCGAAGGATACACGTGTTCAACAAGAACAAGCATCTAACTTACTCTGATATTCTTACTTTCGCCTACACAGTCGTATTTTGCCTTGTATCCACCCTCTCTTGCGAAAGTAGAATTCTATTAATCATATTTGTATCTAGACTTTTGTTTTTTATATATTATCTATATCAGTATGTTTATTTAGGTTTATGTTTTGTTTTTAAATTATTTCTGTTTGTGCACACGTATCTATCACATTATGTATATTTCTCTTTTTCCAATGGTTTGATGGAAGAAATCTTTTTTAGACATAAGCATGCCTTTGTACATTTCTATCTTTTCAGTTAACTTTCTGTTAAAATTTTATGGAGTACGATAAATAAAATAAGAATAGTACTTTACGTCCTTGACATAAGTCTTTTAATTATTGTGGTAGATTGATAAATTGGTACCTAAGTGTAAAAAGTAAGTAAGTAAAAAAATTGATAAGAGTGAGAGAGAGAGAAGAAAAGTTTTCTTATTCGTTGATAGATTTTTGAATAATTTTAATCTTACCTCAATAGTAATGCTGGCCGCTCTATAAGCTCTATCTGCAGTGTTTTGTGCTTGACAGGTGTAGGTTTGATTATTGTGGTCTTCCTTTGGCGACATTCTTATGACAGACCTGAAAATAATTAAGATTGTAGCTACTGGGTAATCTAAACCAAAATCCACCTTAATAGACCTGGCAACATGATCATGAGTCCTACTTCTGGAGAATGAGCTTCTTAATTAATTGTATCTTTGTAATTTTAGTAAAAGATTATGCCCTTGTTCCTTGTACCTATTTTCCTTCTTTTTTGTCCGGGGCAAATTTAAATGTAAGGTATGGAATACTGATATATTGGGTTTATAAATTACACAGGTTATCTTTCAATATTAAGAGTTTGAACTGTATATTTACTATCATTACCATCACTTTCTTCAGCAGGGTCATCTACTGCACCAAACCATCCATCAATTGTATTCTAATGAGGGATTTTCTGACAAGTTAAAATAACAGTCAAAAATAGATGGCGTGAGCGCATCACCTGCCCTAATCCCCCCCACCTCACCTCTCTCAGCTTGAAGGATAGTAATAGTTCCGTGAATAGACTGTGCACTGATGACTAAAGCTGGCTACACACCCAGACTGTGTACAGCCGATAATAAATCATCCGGTCGGTTTTCTAAAGACGGTGAAGCTTTTTTCTTTTAATCTTAATACAAGATGATACCTACTTAATTTTTTTTAACAAACTTAAATTTATGAATGTATACTGTTGCCCGTGACTTCATATGCGTGAACTACAGAATGTAGCCTTTTCCTTCTCCGAACTCCTGTATATGCCTTTCATCCCATCCCATATTATTAAAAGCTACAGATACTTATAACTATTAACCCTCGTGTAGTAGAGTATAGACCATTAATTTAGCAGAGATGCAAGCAATGCTTAGGTAGGTATCTATCTGCTATATCTTTGTTTTTCCTAGCGGACCGATTTTTAGTCGGACGTGTACAGCACACTATAGTCTGCTTCGTCTATCTATATAGTGCTTAGGAACTATTGATGTCTTTGGTTGAGGGGTGAGGTGGGGGATTAGGGTAGGTGATGCGCTCTCGCCATCTATCCAGGTGATTTGTACCAATTTTTTTTACTTTTAATAGTTGCCAGAAAATCCCTCATTGTAATCATTTTACATACAACAATATTTACCTTGCAGTAAACCTTTGCCCATCTGTCAGCGGTTCTACTGTATACGTCACACCTTGAGTTATGACACCTGCGTTACTGTCCACCCACGTGATCTGCAGACAATAAAATAATACATTAGATCTGTTATATATCCCACTACTATTCATTGTTACATGTTGTTACGATGATTAAACAAAACGCACACCGAAAAACTGTCGAAAACTAAACGCATAATAATCACCCAATGAAGATAGTTGGCGCGATGGTGTTCGGAAACGCAGCCAATCAGACGTCGCTATATCTATATCTATTTGTTAAATTCAAATTTTGTTATACATATATTCTGTGTACACGCATATCTACCTTTTATATTTAATTATCACTTTCCCAGATGGTTTGCTGGAAGAAATCTCTTTCAGAGATAAGCACGCCTTTGTACATTTTCTTTCATAATTTCTGTCTGTATGTAATTGTATGTGTACAATAAAGAATAAGAATAAGAATATATCTACAACTTACTAATACACAGTAACCTGTTTACAAGCTGTATAAGACTGATTCGTACTTGTAACATCAAGTCGGACGATACGCTTGTGTATCAAATACAACCTCATGTAGATGTAAATGCGCTTGTCCCAACAGAGTCCTCGAGTTTTGGCACGTCATTTTCAATTTAACTCCTAATTGTATCAACTCCTCTGGGTAACATACCTTTCACTTCACTTGAATGGATTAACTTGAAACTAACACGGAGATAGAACGTACAGCGGAGTGGTCACAATTGGCTATTACACAACATATTTTTATTATGATGTTTAGATCAAGTGAAAATCATAATTCATTAATAAAATATTATCAAACTTATAAACGAAATAATGGAACTAATGCAGTTAAATAAAACGTTCTTGAATCAAAAGTAAGTTTCATTTAATAATTTTGGCAACAGTAAAAGTAAGAAATTAAAAGCGAAGAACATAAAATGTCAATTTCTGGTTTTCAGTATAATTATTATTATATTATTGATTCCGTCTTTAGCGTCTGACTTTTGTAATTTATTAATTATTTAACCCAACTTTACGCTTGCCAGGTTAAATTAATTTTTTGTCATATAACATTGACAAATGTGACAACTCCGCTGCCCTTCCTATCTTCTTTAGAAGCTGAGCCAACAATGTGGTTTGGGAGCTAGTGGCAATTTATTTTTTATTATCATTGGGTTTAACGTTTGACCTTATCTTTCGTATGTTCGGGGTCGTTCCAAAAATGTCTCTATTTTTCAAACTAGAAAGATAAAAGGCTTTTGACGGTTTGTCATTTGGATTAAGATTTTCTTTTAATATATAATAAATTATGGTAAAAGCTGTTTAAACGACCTAAAATTATGAAATAATTCAATATTTAAAATTAGACTACGCAAGTGGCTTCACGAAAAAAACTTTTATAATTTAGAAGATTTCTTTAAGTGTAGGAACAAAGATAACTAGGTGCCAATTATTATTTGACATTGTAATGATAAATTTAATTTAATGTAGTTTAGTTTACTTTATAATTTGCATGATAAGTTTAATTGGCTAGACATAAGGACAAATTTTTTATATATCTTAATTTACTATGTTTAATTACAAATAAAGATATATCTTATCTTATCTTTGGGAAAGCTATAATGGAAAACTGCCACTTAACTTGGAGACAAAATGTTCACTATCCCATTTTTTTTATTTAGGAAGATTTTTATTTTTAGATTATTTTTTCTATCTATACCTAGATAGATATAGGTAATTTGTGTAGTGTCGGTGGAATAGAATAGCACAATTCCACGTCTACCAGTGAGTACCTATCGTAAGAAGCGATTAAAGGTTTCAGGGATGTGGCCAGAAGCACCTCTTTGGTTGACAATATAGTCTGAAAATCACACTGCGATCACCAACCTGCCTGCCCGGCGTAATGAATATGGGCAAAAAACTGGGGAGGCCTACTTCCAACAGTGGACTGCAATAAGCTGATTTGTGTGTGATATATGGATTTCATTTTATAAAAAAAAAAATGGTAGTAATAATAAAACGTCAACAAATATTTACACGGTAACATTCATTAGAGTAAAGAAAGAAAATTGAGCGACTGACTTACAGACAATGCACAGCTGAATCTGGACGTTGAAAATATCTCTAATGTAGAGTTGAGAAACTCTTATAGGAAATTTAAATGCCCCACTTGAAAACGGAAATTGTAAAGTTTACACGGCAATCTCAATATATATGAGATATATGAGGCATTATTCTCACAACTACATAGAAGAAATAATAGTATTCCAATCTGATCGTACAAACACAAAATGGCTGCCGACATTGGAATAAACAAATTGGACATTGACACAAACAGCTCTCAAGTGTGAAAATCTCAAAGGATGGAGAAAACGCAAACACAAAGTGACACTCACGAGTAAGGGAGAATGGGAAAATATTGGTAAAGGATAGCGCAGTATTTGTGGTAGTAACAGTCCTTCTGATTCTGATGGAACTAAATAAAATGAGTAAAAAAGTGTTAGAGTTACAAAGTTACTAGCGCCTATGTTAGAGTACTTTATAGCTGAAACTTTTAATCAGAAAGAAGATAATTTGCTAGCTTATTGCTTAAAAAAACTCCCAACTTCCTCGACTCTTACGACATACACGGAGAGATACAGGTGATGTATATTAATGAAGCTCCTTTGATTGATTAGACGATTTGATACAATCTTTTAATCCTGTACGTAACTGGTACCTTTTTGTCCTTCGACAGCTAAGACTTTGTTTCATATTTTGAAAGCAAGTTAATTGATTTGCTTTTCTTATAAATGTACAATTAACCTATTTAAGAATTCATCGATTTTATCCTTGGTATTCTTTCCCTTACAACCATTCACAGTCGTAGCAAAATTGTATGATAAATATATTCATCATAATAGTAGTTTTAACAAAACCTCCAAGGGTGACAAGAGACAACCCTTATGAGCGGAGAGATGTAAAGGAAATATTGATAAAGGATACCAAAGAGGCATGGAAAGTAAGGTATATTGAAGTTCAATGATATAGGAAAGCAGAACGACATGCGATATCTACTATTGTGGAAAATATAGGTATATTGTTGATACATGCTTGAGTTTGCCTAACATTATTACTACTAGTAGTATATATTGCTATTAGTAGTTTATTTATATGTTTAACATCATCATGAGTACTGTCTAGTAGTTATTCCATTTTCCATTAGTATTTTGAATTTTTAGTTTAGTTTTTAAATTTCATTATGACAATACACTGTAATAATAGGAAACCTAACATAAAATATCAAAAAAAAAACTAAAAATTTCTCACAATAGGGTCATATCTAACGGAAAATACGTCATCTAATCAATCGCATACCATCAAAATAGACAAGATAGAATAATCAGACATCTAACCACATTTAACCGGTGATACGTTAGTACGTTAGCTTGAACCTAGTGCTAAGCTCGTCGCATCTTCCGTCAGATATGTACTGACCCTACAAGTTCTACTTCATATTATAGGTACATATAAATTTTATTTACATACTTAGCAACACATTAACCTATATTAGTTTACGTTGGCCATATTATGCTAGCTACAATACACCACTCTAGCTAATTGACAAGATTATACAGGCCCAGCAAAATGTAAACATCCTAACACAAATGCGGACTGACAAAAAACAATAAATCATGTCAAAGTAGGGGAACGGGAATCGACGAAGACAGAAACCAATATTGTTGAGAGTTTTATTCAGGAAATATGTCAATAAGCTCCAGGAAACAAATTCATTGAAGGGGTGACAACAAATGATGGTTCTTGATTACGAAATGACAAAGATACATTGGTGTGAAAGACGGATAATATAGGCTTGCCGTTTTGAATAGTACAAGTTTCGGACGAAATAATTGGGCTCTTTAAACTTTTCTCGCTTAATCAATTCGATAACGAGTAAGCTAAAGTACCAAGATTTAGAAGCGGGCATCATGAACAGAATGTGGTTAAGTAAAAACGTAGTTTCTGAAATAAATAAGACGTAGTAAGTATGGAGATTGTATTATAAAGTGAAAGAAATGCATTACGAAAGGTATGTAAATGTAGTAGGAAATTTAACGTTAAAAGAAAGAGCGCTAAATGTAATAAAATCTCCCCACTGAAACCAACCCAATTAAAGTAGAAACTATTTCCACCGTGCCAAACTTAATTAATCTATTCACCCAATAAAATGGAACGCATAAAACAGCGCAGCAAAAACACCCTGCAGATAGCAATATCAACGAATGTACAATTCACAAATTTTCAATTTCCCTGATCTACATAAACCTTGGAATACACCCAAATCTTATTCCACGGTAACATAGTAGAAATTCCTGTAAATAACTTGCAAGTACACGTTTTATTTTACTTTACCTCGGCCGGTGGTTTTCCCCCGATGGAGACGCATTCCAATTTGATGGCTCTTCCTTCGGTGGTAGAGTAGAAACTGCCTTGGATAATTTTCGGCGGTTCCGGCGGTACGAGGACGGTGAGTTGGGCATACCGCGACCTAATAGCAGGTTCACCTGTTTTTCAACAAAACATTTTAATTTATTTCAGTACAAAAAGAGGCGAGTGAATTGCTTTTCAGGTTATGGATTTTGAAAGATCAGCGAATTGGAAACAGCTGTTTGTTGTGATTAATGGAGAAAGGATATTTAAAAGAGAATTTTCGGCTATTGTTGAATGAATGAATACCACACTAGATTGCGCTTTAAGAATATGCACATTAAAATAACACACATATATTTCGAGATGAGTGAATTCGCAAAAGCTTTTGCTAGTTTAACGCATTTCGATAAATAAGGCTGCCACCTATAATAATTGCAAGTTCGGTATTAATAATTACATACATATAGTTACGCCCATTATCCCCCAAAAAGGTTGGGCAGAAGTGTTGCAAATTGCTAAGTCCCATGTGGTAAGGGGTGAGTCTACCGCCGCTTTTCGGGCACAAATTCAACAATCTAGCGACCGGTAACGAATCCAATAGGAAATGTTTCCCTGCCATTCTAACTAGGTATTATAAGCTATTTAGCGTCAGAGCCTCGTCCGTTAAATATCAGGGTGCACCACGGTCAGGTGAGGTTGACTTTGGATCCTAAGGTATTAGTCGGACCCACTTACACCCTATTAATAATTAATAATAAATTAATAATTTGTCTTTATTTATTTAAATTATGTAAAAGATATACTTTCACCTATTATCTACACTAATAATTATGAACATTCTTCTACAATAATAGGAATAAAGATTTTAACATCATAGCCATTATAAATTTATTCATAAAGAAATGGAAAAAATTCCTCACCCAGGTGGGAATCGAACCCACGACCTCTGCATTCCGTGCCAGCCATTCTAAATACATTATGTTGGTTGCTAACCCAACATTGCTATAAAAGCGGCAAAATACATTTTATTATTTTCTTTTATACTCTTAATGTAAATACTAATCAAAAAGTATACTTTAAGCAAGTTGGCATATAATTACACAAGAATATAAATTAAACTGTGTTTACACACACCAAAATAACACTTGAACTTAAACAACCCGAAAGTTCCAATTTCTGCCGGTCTGAGTACTCGTAAACTTGGAAGTGCTGATTATATTTTGATTAAAATAGTATCTACCCACATTATTATGGTAGTCCTGTATTTTTCTTGTAATTACTTGGGTTGAAAACTATTGTTTTCAAAAGACAATCGACTATGACGCTCAGCTTGTGGCTATATTCGATTATAATGGGAATTATTAAAACATTCTTCAAATAAACATGAGGTGTGTCAATAGTATAGAGCAGTGGTTCTCAAAGTAGTCCAGGTGGACCCCCAGGGGTCCACAGGAGACTCGATGGGGGTCTACGTTGACGTGGAAAAACGGGGGTTCACAATTAATTTGCATGTGGTGTAGGCCTGTAGTGTAGGGTCCACCATAACCAGTTAACTTTTAAAAGGGGTCTATGTGAAAAAAGTTTGGGAATCCCTTGTATAGAGGCTGTATTCCAAAAAATAGGGTAGCCTGAATTACACGATAGCGAAGGAAATCCTACAGTCACATTTAACGTGGCGAGTTAAATGTTAACTATGAAGTTTCTAAAGAAGAGAGGGTGATTTTAGTATACAAAAAAAAAATATCATGGTTGTCTCTATAATCACCTAGGTGATTATATTCGCGGGTGATCATTGGACACTGAAGAGGTAGGTATCACCTAAATAGGGACTGATCATAGTGAAATAAATCCGTAAGCAAGCACTCAATGGATACAATTTGAAAAAAATACCGCCATCTTTAATACCAACATGTTGCCCACCACCAGTCGCTTGGACAAAGTTTGGGAACAGTTTGCAAGTTAAATAGTGCGAAGTTGGTCGGTTGGCCAATTGTCTATTGTGTTGGCGTTGGTAAAAAACAAAGTTTCCTGCCAGTTCTCATGTAAATTGAATCTCGAGAAACTTAATTGGGTCCAACTGTTGGACTTGTGTTTGTTTAAAAGTTTGCTATAAGTAGGTACGAGTAAGTACAGCAATAATAAATGATCCGGCAATTTTTATTGTTGTTATTTTAATCGTGATAAAAACTTATCAGAGAGTGTTTTGGAAACTTGAAAAAATTTAACTAAAAATGTTATGTGTACAATAAATAATGTTTTTACCCGACTGCGCCAAAACGAGGGTTATGTTTTTCGAGGGTATGTATGTTTATATATTTCTTTGGCACGCCCTAGAGCCAAAAAGGCTTGTTGCATTTAAGCTTGAGAGGTATCATTAGATTTGTAATAAAAAAAATTGCTGTCGGGTTTTTTCTTCAAATAACTTAGGTTAATCTGAAAATTGAGTAATTTACACGTATTTCTTGCATGCAATATAAAAGTGAAGATTCAAGTATTTATTGAGGCTAGGAACTATCAAGGCACGAAACCCTTGAAGTAGCAAATCTAAACACTTCATCTCAGGAGCCGCTCTGGTCCGTATGAAAAATATATTTTAGCACTCCATGTTAACATACGAGTAGTCGCGGGTTTGTACTATTTTAAAATCATAATGACTATAATGTTATTGATCACCTCTGAACCACTTGTCGAAGTTGCTGCAAAATTTATAGCGGTTAAAACTAAGTTAAATGCGAGCGAATGGGGTATAACCCGAAATAACCTCATCATCATCTTCCTGCCTTTATCCCATTATTTGTGGAGTCTGCTTAATATGGTTTCTTTCGAAACTTACTTTGTCAAAGATTTCGCATTTGTTTTATTCCCGGCTACCTGCCTGACGCCAACCCTCCTCGGGTATAGCTAAATTACAATATTTCAAAAATCCGTACATATTAATAAATTAAGTGGTACAGGCCCGTGACTGGGATCTAACCCACGCCTTTCGTCTGAAAGAAAGACTGAAGATCTTAACCATTGGGCTATCACCGTCAACACCCGAAATAACCTATCAAACGTTATTTAGTAGACAGCCGACAGCCTAATGTACAGCGACACGGAAAGAAACCGTGTGAATAATATAGTGGCTATTCAGAATGACAACTATTCAGGTGCCGGTGTATGCGATCGATTCATTCTACTATCGAGTAATCGTTAGATGCTGTGCCAGCTTTTCTATAGGGCATTCTCTTTTGTGTAAAGGGGGAAGTTTATTTAGTTTTGCTTTCTGAAATATGGTTCAACATATTGACGTATTTATTTGACATATGAATTGAATTACGTTATTTCGTTCTCTCGTTAAAACGGAGATATTTTCATTAATAAATTTTTAAATTCTTTCTAAATTTGAATAGTTTCAAGGGAGGTGATTCTTGAAATACGAGTAAGACTTAGTAGGAGGACATAGGTAGGTTTACCTTTATAGTAGGAAGTACGGAGAAGGACATAGGCGACATTCCGTGGTTCATGAGTCGAAGTCGCGGGCAACAACTAATAGAAAGTAAATGAATTACTTACTTAATTAAATCTGGCCAAAATGTATACAGTTTATAATCATTATCACGAACGCGGGGATAATACTGAAATCTCTGGATTACCGGAGTACAAAGACGGATCTAAATCCTTAGACAATGGCTGTGAATAGAACATAGAAGCTTGCCAAACTTTAGATAAGAATATACAGACACAGTTCAGAGAGCAAGTGAATTTATCAAAGGTTATATAGACGTTTATAGCCTTACAAATGGCAGTATAAATTAAATTCATGAACCTTTTCGTTTTGCATTTGAATAGGACGTCTTACTTGATGCCAAAGAAGGTCTGGGTAGACTTATAACGAGTTCGCGAAACAATATAATCCCTGGAGAATTAATTTGTTTAAATGACGAATGAGACTTGCAGCTAGATATCCAACTTTTAACATATTCTAGGACGTTACAGGCCGACTTTTCCAATGGACAGGTAGATTATCTGAATAATAAATTTGATGCCATCTTGATCAAGATATAAACAACATCAACTTTATGCTTCAGATTAGCTATCTAACCATTGGCAAAAAATCATATAAGTTAGCAATATTTCTTTTATAACGAAGAACCGATCAAAATTATCTGTATAGGTATTTTTAGACTTAACTTGTTTTTATTTCGTAATGCTGTGTGTAGGCGTGAGTTTGGCTTACCCTCGTTCTATTCAGCCAGCCCTTAATAATATAATACTTGAACAGTTTAATATAAACTTTGATGTGAACTACGCTAGTTTTGAAACTTTAATAATCTACGGCAGTATTATGATGGAAATGTTTTTGATGTATAAAGTTTCGTTTATGTGTCGTATTACCACATAACGACATACTTCTCCCAACCGTATAGTATATAGATTCTGTTATGTTACCTGTAATTTAGTATTATCCTAAGCAAATTATTTTATCTCTATGTTTATTTGGCGCATGACCTAATATCTTCCTCAAATGTTTCTGATTGTTCCTTAGGAGATATATGTAAAAGGTGTTATTACAAAATCGTGTCTAATGTTAATCTACATTTACATCGGTAAACTACATTTGACTGCAAAATGTATGAAAATTTGCAGTGTTATTACAAAACCGCTTTATTCTCAACTTATTTCTTCATTGGTGGCGCTGATGAAACTTAAATGTAAAGTCATGATATAAAAGTCGTTTCTAAATAAAATATTCATTTAAATTTCAATTTTTACAACTCTTTTGGCGTAAAATAAAAAAAAAACTTATTTTATTGCATTAAAAAGATATCTGCAATGGCATAATCTTCTATACTTACATACTTATACTTACATAATAATAAAAATATAACGGATCGCTGTCTGTACATGGAAGATATTGTATTATAGGAGACCTTTATCAACAATACTCGTAGTACCCAAAAGAATGATTTTTGGAATTTTTGTCTGTTTGTCGGTTTGTATATTTGTCTGTGCATTTGTGCACGCTAATCTCAGAAACGGCTGAACCGATTTCGATGCAGTTTTCAGGAATATATTGTGACAGGTCCCACTTAACATATAGGCTACATTTTATCCCGGGAAAATGTTTTTATCCCGGATAATTTAGACGTTTTTCTGTAGTCCACGCGGACGAAGTCGCGGGCGTCCACTAGTATTGAAATAAATTCAGTATTTAAAACAGTCGTCAGTTAGATAGACTTTATGCCTCAACCCTTTTATGGCAGACTTGTAGGCCCTAGAGATTGCATTTTATTACCTACTTTGCATATTAAATTTAGTGTAGAGGTCCTCGGTACGCCATAAAATCCCAGTTGCTATTGTCATCACTTACTTGAATTAAGAATTTAAGCAACTATTTCCATTCTTATTTTAATTTTTATTAAGTTATCAATTGCGCTTGATTTTAAGCGAGAGCAAAAGAATTGATGAATAGGTCATTATAACCTACAAAAGTAGAATAGCTTTTGAACCTTACATCCTATTCATATTATAAACGCGAAAGTTTGTAAGTATGGATGGATGGATGTTGGTTACTCTTTCACGTAAAACCGGCTGGAGCGATTTCAATAAAACTTGGTATGGAGTTAGCGAACACCCAGGATTAACACATAGGCTTCTTTTTATCATGGGAAAATATTTTATCATCAATTATGTTCAACATTTTGTTTTTTCTGCAGTCCATGCAGACGAATTTCCGGGCGTCCACTGTAATACATATTTTTATTAGGTAAGTACCTGAAATAATTTTCTATCTATGTATTTGCCAATATTAATAAAAATATATTAAGATGAAATTTGATTAGTTCCAATTATAGATGATGATAACGTTAAAGAAAATTCTTCAATCATCATACGTTGATCCGACTATGTTATTTGGCTTTGATTAAGAATTAGGTTGGATTTACATGTGCTATGCCGTTTGTTTTTTTTAAATAAATAAATCTCTAAGGGCCAATTGTTTTATTTATTTTATCAGCAGTTAGACTTAATTGGTTAAAAAACCTATTACTATAGTAAATATATCAGACATCCCTAAACTAACAGTAAGCTTAACTATTGATCAGGATTTAGGCCTAGTCTAAATGAAGCAGGTTGCTAAGAACTCAGTGATTTCTGATCATAAATTTTAACATAAATCTGCTTTTAAAATGGAAATCATCTCACACTACAAAGCAAAAACATGGTAAAACACAAAACGACCCAAAAACACAAGTCAAAGAGAGGCGAAAAAGTTGCGCCCGCAAAATTAAAAACAAATTACGATTCAGGGCAAAACTTCCATTGAGTAATAGGGGCCAATGGGAAAGAATACACAAAGGGAGCAAGAAAATAAGGTATCCGAGGGAATGAGCAAAGAAATGCGCATCAAGATTTTCAATTTATTAAAAGCAAACAGAATTCCGCGAAACCCGGCTCAGAGAAAACAATAGTTACTCGTGTAGCTAGAATATTACGTTTTAAGGATTTGAGTACAATATCGAATGAAGTGCTTACAGATTTGTTTAGATTTTAGCGAAAATTCTCTTACTTTTTTTATTAGTAAAGGTGTTAGTCTACTGGTATCTTCGGAAAGTAATTAATTAGGAATACAGTTATTAAGATTTTATAGTTAGAAGATTACATTTTGGGATAGCGAGAACTACAGCTACATTTAGCATAGCATTATCATCAGCCTATTGCAGTCCACTGTTGGACGTAGGCCTAGACAAGACTGCCATAGGGGGTATTTGCCCATAGTCACCACGCTGGGCAGGCGGGTTGGTGACCGCACTTTGTATTTTGGACTATGTTGTCGACACGTGAGGCGCTGCTGCCCACCTCCCGGAAACCCTTAATCGCCTCGTACGATACTCGTACCCACGGGCAGGCATGTGGTGGTAAGAATTCTACTTTGCCGGCACCATGTGGCTGAGATAGCATAGCAGGTCAGCGAGATGTTGCTAGCGAGTAACCCAGTTAAAAGTAGCGAACATATACTACCTATGAAAAAAGCTAGTTTGCGATACAAATATGCTACATTATTGTTTGAATTGTCAGACGGTTATGAAAATCGTTCGATCTTATGCGACGGTTTCATATTGCTTGCGATATTGCGTTTTGAAAAATAAATGTATTGTTGTTTTTTGCAATTTTCATTGGAGATATTTTAAATACTGATCTTTTTGGAGTAATATCTACTTTTTGTGAATTGTGCCTATTATATTATTAAACAGTTCTGAGGCTACTCCAATCTAGGAACACATCATAAAATGTATGTACCTATATTTGTTTTCAGAATTTGTAATGAGAAACTAAATTTTTTCCCCATATTTTATTGGTACTTACCCATATTTTCGTTTTCTTCGCCCAATATTGGTTTAATCTCAAAAATCCAATAAGCTTTCTTAAATTACAAACTCGTTTGAGCAAATACCTCCAAAAAACCTATATCTCCCTCATTCATACTAGAATTTTTTCAAGGAAGAGCGAGATGAGAGAATTTTTCGGGGTTCAGCTTAATAAGGCTTGTACTGATTTTATGTAACTACTAACAACTGTTGTTTACTTAACGTTTTTTGTGTCGGTAATTGAGTATCGATCTGTCGATTATTATTTAAAATTATTCCGTGGGAGCCATATTTCCCAGCTATTTCGAGGTAAGTGTAAAACGTTGTCAAAATATACCCATACCAGTTCTTGTTGCGTACGTACCCTGTAATTTTTCGAAAATTACGAGCCGTTTTGCCTTGAATAAAATTACCAAGTAGCTACATTTTGTTTATGTACTGATATATTTGACTTATCACCATTTTTTTTTTCAAATTTAACTTAAAATTTTGCGGATATAGGTGCGGACGATTAGTTTAAATACCATAAAGGCTCGAGCAGACCGGATCCGTGTGCGTGCACGTAAGCGTTGACGTGCACGTACCGCTGAGTTGTAAAGTATGGAACTGTATGAGACTGGACACACCGGATGCGTATGCGTAAAAGAAACAGCAATTTAAGCTGCATATTTTGAAACTCGCAAGTACTCGCAAGGGAATCAAAACCTAAAGGGTACTTCCAGTCGACCTAGAATCTTGAAATTTGGCATGAAGCAACGTTTTATAGCACACATAAAGGAAAAATTCCGAAAACCTTAAATTTTAGTTACATTACAAAATATATATTTTTAATAAATATAAACTTATTACTTTTTTCCTCATGAACGCGTAGAGCTATCAAATTGAAATTCATATCAAATACTTAGATCTAATTGCCTTTAACCCGTGAAAAAAAAAAAATATAAGTCAACGCAAAAACGCAAAATGTACTTTTGCGTTTTGCGTTTTTGCGTTGACTTATATTTTTTTTTTCATTGTAATGTTATGAATTTCATTTTGCAATAAAAATACCATAGTTATGACTCGATTGTCGTATTGAACGAACTTTGTAAACCTTGCAGGTTTGTACGGAACCCTCGGTGCGCGAGTCCGACTCGCACTTGGCCGGTTTTTTTTATACGTCTGTCGATCCTGGATTATATGAGTTGCAGTGGCATACTGGACCAATCCAGTAGGCTGATTACGTATCTTGTACAAGCAAAGCAGTAGCAACGCCACAGTGAAAATTATACAGTGTTTGCTTTGGAAATGTCATAAGCTTTAACTTTAGAAATGCTATCAAGTTCCGTTCCCGTGAAAATTTTGGAATATCCTTTCTTTTGGATGCCTACATCATACCAAGAACACACCATCCAAATTTCAGGTATCGACATAATAGATAGGCGATCATAGAATATTGCGCAATTTTCGCCATCACCTTTACTAGTTAGGTAACCGGTGGTTAAAGGATGCCTATACTATACTGAGCAGTGGGTACATCACGCTGAACAGGTAGATAAATATCGTTAGTTTTTGTACTGTTTACATAGGTAAAACCCATATTATAACCCTGTACTAGAATCAGCCTCATAAGTTATTGTTCATTTTTGGAAACTCTAACCGGTCTTTGCGCGGCGATATCAAGTCACCTGATGGACCGCATGAGGTCATTACCATTCTAATCAGAAGAGAGCCCTACATCTACCAAATTAGGTAGTAGGTAGTGCAGCGCCATAGGTCCTGGGTTCGAATCCCGGTAGGTGCAAACATTGATATGATGAATATTGATGTTTGTTTCCGAGTCATGGATGTTTCTATACTTATCTTTGTATTTATATACCGTTGCTTAGTACCCACGACACAAGACCTTATGGATCTTAATGTGGGACTAAGTTAATGTGTTGTGAAGTGTGTGAATATATTATTATTATTATATTATATTATTAGATATTTATTAAAAAAAAAAAAAATTGGTTGTAGTAGTACATCTGAACATACCTCTAGATCCAGAGCTGACTTGGCACTGGTACTTGGCGTCGTCGTCCAAAGTAACCTCTCTGATGTCAAGGGAATAATCTCCTGAAACAATAGGAATACCACCTTTAATAATCAAGTAACCTACCAGAACAACATAATTAAAATTAATCATACATATCTACTATACGACTTTGTTACAAAAATCGGGTGGCCAGAAAAGCAGGATCATTAATGAAATCCTACAGCCTTGTTAAACATAGCGGGGACAGATGCAGATCAGTGGCAGTTTGCTAGCTCATCGCTTGAGATAACACCCCTAAGTTTCTTCGTTGACTCTTATGATATTCATTGAAGGAGATCTCCAGTTGATGTATTCTAGTGAAGCCTCCAAACAGCACATATTCGAACGGACTAAAATTACACAGAATGGGCAACTTAAATATGCTATGATAATACGAGTAGTTCAGTATGAAGAGAATTTTAGACTTGAAATCACATATTTATTTATAAATAATACACGTCATAATATAACCATATTAATTATAATTATGTAGTATTGTGTAAACAATTTGTGGTATGTAATATTGTCTGTGTCTAATTATTAGGCGTTCTGTTTGTTTGTTTATTACATTATTCAGTTATGTGTACCGAATCAAATCCGTTAAATTTGTCATCAATTTAATACTATGTTTACCTATCAAGACGTCAATAGATCCATCTTTGTAATATGAATCACAATTACGTTTAATCTGTTTGATCAATTCGAATTTTATACATATTAATTGTTACGCTCAAATCACATTATCGACAATAAATGTTATGTAAGGTGTGACAAATACATTAAAATACATCATCATCATCATCAGCCTATTGTAGTCCACTGCTGAACGTAGGCCTCCCTCAGGGCACGCCACAAGGCTGCCATGGGGGGTATTTGCCCATAGTCACCACGCTGGGCAGGCGGGTTGGTGAACGCAGTTTGTATTTTGGACTATGTTGTCAACACGGGAGGCGCTGCTGCCCACCTCCCGGAAACCCTTAATCGCCTCGTACGATACCCACGGGCAGATATGGGGTGGTACGAATTCTACTCTGCCGGTACCACGCGGCACACATTAAAATACATACATACATATATATATATTCCCGCCTTTATCCCTTACGAGGTAGGCAGAGCACCAAGGGCCGATAGGACCACATGGTGACACTTCTGACCAATTTTAAGGGTATAGTTGAGATATACAACTTCGGTTAGTAGTGACAGGTGGTCAGACCATCGCCTACAAAACACCAAGAGCCTCTTGTCCCTCTACTGACCTGTACAGTATGCCCGGGAAGAGAAGCAGCTGTAGTATTATACGTTTTTACATTAAAATGCTAGTTATTTTTCGATTATAATCTATCTAGCCAGTTTACGGATTCTCGAGAGATTGTGAACCGTAATATACTGATTAAATACATACATACTTACTTAGACACACAACAGGTTCCCGAAATGGAGAAGCCAGAACTGCACGGTTATTAAGAAGACCTTAGTCACCTTTAGCATAGCGATGGCATAGCACAGTATGTAAATGAGTGACAATTTCCTAGCAACCTGCAACATCACCCAAGTTCTGTAGTCAACTCTTACGACATGCACAGAAGTAGATACAGCTGATGTACATAAAGCCCTGCACCAGTACCTACAGATAAAAAATCACCATCAATAATTATTCTTACCTTCTTCGTCGCTGCCGATCATTTTATACCGGTCGTAACCGCTCAGCTCCCTATGTAGGCCCAGGCCGAAGTCGTCTTTCGTCCACTGCAGTTGACCTGCCTTGTTCTCCACCCGACAGGGTAAGGTCACTCTTGAGCCGACGACTGCAGTCTGTAGAAAATGATCTCAATTATATACAGGGTATTTTTTCGTTACCACCCTTAACGAGGGGAAGGTACTCTATACGTCAAATAAAGTAAGTCTATGCAAAAAAAAATGCTGGAAAATAATGTAATTTTTTTTTCAATTACTTGATCGGGGGAAATTTATAGTGTCCAGTGTTTATGCTAGTTTTTTCATAGACATATACCTATATTAATTATTTCTCGTGCAAAAATCTTGCAACGCGCGTCTATGTGCATTTATGCAGAAAAACGCAGTCTATTTACTCAATTTGGACCCTAATATTTTGGGAACCAGATACTTCCCAGGTAGTTTTCGGGAACGTTGACGACTAAAATATACCCTGTATATAAAAAACCTTGCGTAAATATTTAGACCAAGCGTCACTCTCACGACTAAGACAAAAAAATAAAAACCATAAAATCGCGTAAAAAATTTGATCTATTGTCACTCTCCCGACTACCGAAAACTAGTCTAATATGATACCTCTTAATCTTAAATGCGATAAGCCGTTTGACTCTAGAAAGTATCAAATAAATACACTAGAAAGAAATATAATCTTCCTTTTGGCACAGTCGAGTAATAGTAAGTAATGCGGGGTTTACACGGGTGACTACTTTGGCCGCACGGCAAAAATCGACCGTCTAAATGGCAATTCGGCTAGATCGCAGGTGACTAAAGTCGCAAGCCCCAAAGTTGGTAGGCATCCAACTTTAAGGCGTGCTGCGCCCCGCTGCATGCGTTGGTGACTAAAATCGACTGTGTAAACGATCAGTTGCAGGCGATCGCCCGCCGCATGAGGTGTTTTCGCGCCAATTTGCGCACGTTGTTCTACTACTGCAAACGCCTATACTGGTCAACATTTTCGAAGGAAATGGCCGAGTTCCATGCGATTTTAGTTACCAGTGTAAACGGACGGTTGATGCGGCGTGCCCAGGCGATTTGTGAAGTGATTAGCCGCACGGCGGAAATCGACCCATGTAAACCCCCCATAAGGAGACGTCAATGACTCGAATGACAAATTAAAAAAGTCTATATTGAATAGTGACGCCTGATACAATTCATAAAATTAAAAAAGGAAAAGTAGAAAAGGAGAGAAAAAAATTCAACTCATACAATCATTGTACCGTTTATCAAAACATTATCACCACATAACAGTAGGTAACGCTAAAGAAACAACCAGTACTTAATACACGAACTGAAGTTAGAATGCCCTATGTGTGTAAAGTGCTTACATTAGCTTGTACAACGAACTCGTGGTTTCTGCTGAGCAAGTGAAATAAACGCTTGGTACGGATAATAACTTAGATTTAGATTGATTCTGAATTGGTTGGGTTTTCGGTAAACTAGATTTGTTTTATATTCAGAGATTTTATATTGTAAGGCTGGCTTAACTAATCTTAATTATAGATAATATACGATTCATATCAATTTTGTGTCATTGACCCGATTGGCGTAGGTAGTCCCTATAGTGTTAGAAGTGACCATGCCTTTCGCGGCATAGATCTTAGGTTCTAATCTCAGCAGGAGTTGATACTGATGTGATGAATATCGATGTTCGTTTCCGAATTATGGACGCTTTTGTTTTTATCTATGTATGTATACGGTTGCGGTACCCACATCTTAGGGATCTTAGTGTGGGCCTAGTTTAAAAAGTTAAATAGTAAAATTTAGACACGCGGTAGAGTGTCAAGCCAAGTTCAAGCTAAAAGAACTGGCGAGCAGCACCGTGTGTAATATTACAGAAACCATTTGGAGCCACTTTTGACCCCCTTATTTATTACTCAAAACTACTAAGCGCCTAGTGAATATAAAAATCTGCTTGATAGACTTATGAAATCATCACTACAGTCCGCAGCTGAGGGTAATCAGTACTGAGGATGAAGATAATAATAACACTTATTTGTACAAATAAAAAGACCATAAAATAAATGGTAAGTGAGCCTCAAATATTATAATAAAAAAGTTAAGCGAGCCCGAAAATAAGTTCTCAAAATTTTATTGGAGCATAGAAGGAAAATTGCTAAATTTTCGAAGCGAAACTTTTCCGAGTTCAAAAGAGATCGTTAACGTATCGAGAACTCTTTAGGATCGGAGTCATGAATACAAAATGGATCCCGAAATATGTGAGAAACAGTACAGTTTATTATTTAATTTAAAATTCTACGTAGCGAGAGGAATATGTGATGTGTTTCCGTAGATAGATATTACCTAAGAGGTTTTAACAAGCAGTTTCGATATTTTTTAAATGGAATACGAAGTTTGGGGCCAATTAGTAGAATGCCAGGTTTTATTACTGGGTATGGATACGTAAAAACTTATGATAATATTATTTACTGTAATGCCTAATTTGCGTAATATAAAGCTTTATAAAGTTAGTGACTACATAGACTGATAAGAATATTTTTTAGCAAGTATTAAAATGAATTTACTACTAATAATAAGTGTAGTTCAATTTCACTATTAAGTAGTTAAAATATGTCAAAAGAACCAAAGCTAGACAAACGTTTGAATAACAGTAAGCTTACTTATACACACAAAAAAACTGGCCCTAACAGAGAATCGAACCCAAGACCTGTCGCTAGCTAATATGATTCACTATGAAAAGTTAATTCATATTCCTCATATATTCCACTCGCTTCGTAGAATTTTAAATTGTTAATAGTTTAAGATTTTCTTTTGTTGTAATTTTTATTTTTCTAAATTTAAATTGTGTTTATTTTTAATTTTCGTTTTCTAATGATGTGATGTGCTTAGAATATTGTATATTAATGTGCCAATATTGTAAACAGTTACAGTCTAGTTTAATTTTAAGAATTTGTAGAATTATATTTACAGATTGTAACTTGTTTTATTAGCCATATAAAATAAATAAATAAAATAAAATAATTATAATAACTTTAAAAAAATTACCTGATCCTGCGGCTCCATAGCAAACTTCTGTTCCTGATAACCACCACAAACACCGAACAAAAACACTAGCGAAAAATAAAAAATCAAACACTTCGTAGTCCGTAAAAGCAGAAACAGTGGGGACACCACCACCCTGAGTCTACATTTATAGTTTGACATTTTTCACTTCACTCACTTACTCTTCCGTTGCCAACATAACAAGGAAATCCGGGGTTCTATTTTTTAAAATTCACATTTTTAAACGGAAGTTCCATTCACGTTCACCTACCCCTGCATTCGAATGCTAGTTTAAATATAGAAGCATTGAATTTAGGCGCCATATTTTTTTAGCTCGTTCGGTTATGATTAATTGGTGTTGTAGTGATTTATGGAGATTTTTGGGCGTGCAGCAGCTTATCTGAAACAAACAGAGGTTAAAATTAGTTATGGTATTCAAAGGGTTGGAAGTTTTGTTACACCTAAGCTTTAAATATTCGAGAATAGTACAGGATAATACAAGGATTTTTTCAGTTTAGATTAAAAAAGGAATTTTAAAACTAAATTCAAAAAGTTACTCAACCATAACCTAAATGCTTAAGAGAACTATATTATCTATACCTACTAGCTAGGTAAAATATTCTACTTCAGATATTTCTATCTAGCTAACCCCTTGTGGAGAACACAGCCGTATGTAAAATAACGCCAAGTTTACTAAAATAACAAATTCGGTCACAATCACATTCAAAATTTAAAAATGTAAGCACCTTTTAACTAACGTGCCAAATTGACTTAAATATCGATGGCTGCCAATTAACCTATCGAAAATGCTCCAATTTTAACCACCATATTTAAATCTGCAAAATTTTATTCCTCACTCGGTATAAAAATAGGAGCCAAATAACTACAAACAGCCAAGCGGAAAATACGAGTTTACTTTAGTCTGTTGTATTTTAAAAATATTATTCGAATGCGAACTAAACGTAAATCGCAAGGAGCACTAAATCTCGGAATAGTTCCGCGGAACTTATACGAACTTATGTTAATAATAGCCCTGGAACTTCTCGAAAACGGAACGGAAAAAATTGCAATGCAGTTGTAACTAACGAGAAGTTTTCTTGGTTCCTTTTTTAAAATTTCTTTTTGTTGTAGCTGCCGGATGTCTGTGTCTGTAGCCAGACAATTAGGTACCGAGCTGGATTAATGTATTTTGAACTTCGAACTAACGTTTGAACGTAGAATTTGATTAAAAATAAACGTGTCATGATTTTTATGATAAAAGTTAAGTTGGATAACTTCGCTTTGGATATTTATAAGTAGATTTATGGTTAGTTTTACTACTGGGAAATAAGTATGTTCCATGTAACATTAATTAATAAATCAGTCATTAAAATCCACTTTACATCGCCCTCTAAATGGTTACCATTTAGTTTTATAACCTAAAATAATCTTTATTAACCTCTCTGTAAAGGAATTCATTAACTTATCTACGATTGAATTGACTTTTGGAGATAATTTGGGTACATATGACTACGATTTTTTTACTTAAATTTGTCAGGAGTGAAGAAAGTAACGTGATAAAAAAAATAGAAATAGGTCTCTGTTAGATTTTTTGGTTACGTTAGTACCTACCCATTATACACGAAACTAGTAAACATAGCCTCTTTTATTACATAGTTACATACTTTTTACGAGGCTTCACAAATTTCCAAAATAAAAATATAATGCCTATGTTATCATAAAGTATTCGAATTTAAAATCCTATTGCGGTTGGCAGTGTTCCCAAAAGAGTGATCCAGTGGAACTTTTAGCAAGATAAATGGAGGTTCTGAACTATTACAAAAATTAAGTCAAAGTTTAAACGGTATTAAAATACTCGTATAGGTAGGTATTTTTGCTTTTTTCTGACAAATAGTTATTTCCTATATTAAGTTTAGAATCAGAATTTAATGGTGCTAGGAACACTAACCTAACCTAACTCAGGAATGTTTCTATTCCGTCTTCAAATATAAGAACCGCAAATAATATTTTGACATAACGTATAAATGTGGAATTATTAGATCCGAGTATAATTGTAATTATTAGATTTTTTGTACTTTGTGACATTGCTTTGTGTGATATCAGATATTTATAATGTAATTTAGAATACATATTATTAATTTTAAATTTTGCATGCCAGACTCTGGTGAAATGTGCTGAACCAATATTATTACTCTAACTAAATAATAAGATCTTTATGTACCACGTTTCTTGCAGAAATAAATATTCTATTCTATATTCTATTTATAAATTAATGATTTGTGAATAGAATGTTAGTTAAGGATACGAAAATTGTCATAATAAGCAACGTGTGAATATATGAATGAATGATTATTTTATTACTATTTTTTATAAAGCCTATGACGGAGAAACATTTTCTTCAATGGTTTCGATACCGGTCGTTAACGATATGCGGCAGTAGGCTCACCTCTTCCCACGCGATACTTAATAGGTGGGTGTGTAATCTGCAAACTTATGTCCAAAGTTCTTTAGTGAGAATGTACGTGACTATAATGTATGGAACATACAAGGGAAACATAAAAAAATAACAAATTTCAAGTAGTCACTTAATACCTAGAGAAGTGTTAATTAAGACCAATTAAAACCGGAACTTATTAATGTATTCGCACTTGTAAATATCCTATCCAATGACAATTAAACAAAACATATCATTAACCACTATTGGGCTTGTATAAATATTACACCTACTAATTAGCCAACGTGATTCCGAGACGTATCCACCAATCAGGGAAAAGCGCCATTTTGGGTGACTTTATTTTATAGATTCCTGTGCTGATGCGAGTCTTTACTAGAGAACATCAGTTGCATCACCTTCTGTGCATGTCGTGTCAATTAAGGAAGTTAAGGACATTCTTTTAGGCGATGAGCTAGGTTGTCACTGGTTTGATATTGTCGAGAGTGACCTGGTTTCTTTTAGGCAAGCGCGCTCCATCTTAGCAACGGTGCTTACCATCAGGCGCGTTGTGGTCAAGCGTAAGCCTATTAAATATATTTTTAAAAAATGGCCTGCTATGTTAAACGTGGGTCTAAGATCATATTCGTAATCTTGAAGTTCTGGGTACCATATTTTGAAATGAAACGAAATTTTGAATTTGAAGATGTTTTGAATGGTTGGGAAAGTACCTTATATTTAAAAAAAAAAATTAAAAAAAAAATTCCCAATATTATTTTTTATTTCCTTATCGCACCTACAACACTTATGGCGATTACGATAACCTAATCTGTCGATTTTATATTCAAATGAATAAAACAACAAGCCACAAGTAAATACTATTCTAAAATTTTCATTTTCGAATTAAAATCCCTAAAATCCATTACCATAGACAGGGGGGTTTAACAATAACAACTCTAAACTTTAAAAGCTAAACCACGTCTAAAAATAAACATACATACATAGACGGTGATTCACCGACAGACGAAGGGATGGCGCGTTCTGTATTTTTAGTTTCCGTTCCTAAAGTGCTTTAGGAAATATGGCTATTTTTATACTAAACTACTAAATGCATCCGCGTGAAGAGGGAAAAAAGTTGTCGGATAATGGCGCTAGTTACTATGTGTATGACTACATTTTCAGTGTCACTGCGTTTAGAAAATGTTAGTTCCGAAATTCGGCATAGGAATTATGATACGGCCTCTACTGGACTCGTACGATGAGTGTTTCGTACTTCTACTAAATTTTTTAGCAATAAGTAGCTCGCGGCTTTGTAGTAATAATTCCTATGACCACTGTCTATGTTCCCGAAACGATGTAGCCAGAACTGCAGGATCATAGAGAACATCCCACAGCCACTTTTAGCATGGGGAAAGATGGTAATGAGCAGTGATAAGTTGCTTGCTAGCCTGAGTCCCTTAGTGGGCTCTTACGACATGCACGGAAAGAGATGCAGCTGATGTATTCTAGTGAATAGCACTTTGATAACCGCGCGATATGTTTCGATAGCTATTTCAACTTTTCAGTAGAATAATTTCTACAAAATTGCAGGACACGTGCCCTACAATATTTTATCAGTAAATATTAGTTTTTTATTCTCGGACGTAAAGTAGTTATGCCCATGAATTGTTTAACACAGACTAAATAAACGCGAGCCAATCAGCTCTAATGCATATTCCAAAAACCGTAGTTGAGGTGGCTACTCTTTATAATAGTAACTCATAGATTTTAAGTCGTCATCGTCAGCCTATTGCAGTCCACTGCTGGACGTAGGCCTCCCCGTTTTTCGTCTTCCGTTTTTGCCATCCAGTCACTACCAGTCGTCCTCTTTATGTCATTTTATGTATATGATAGAAAATGTCATAATCTATATTTTATTATTACAATTTTGTAAGTTAAAAATTAGTTCAGTCAGTACCGTAATTAAAAGCAATAAATTCCTAAACTTATGTTACTAAAAGAATAAACATTGACATTTTTCATCGTAAATTCCAATCGCCCTTAAAATAATTACTCTAAAATCTATTCTTAGAAAAAAAAGTAACCATAAAACTCATCGAAACCACAGATTAAAAACAGTATGCCGCACGGTGGGCTGAAAAACGGCTTTCATAGACATAGGAATCAAAAGTGGCAAATACCGAATTTCTAATCGAATATCGCTTCTACTAGTTATTATCATATACTCAAATGATACTCGCATCAATCTGCACAAAAACAAAGGACTTATAATTTTTTTACGAAAAATTTGTATGAAGCTAGAATAAAAATTTAATTATCTCTTAAACGGCAAGGAAAACCGTAATATCCTTACAGGTAGTTTTAGTACTAATTATTTATGATTTTTTGACGTACTACAAATAACGGTTATCACTGCCGATTTTTTTTTAAAAATCATCAAAATATTTTTATTTATTTTTACATACGAAACGGTTCCTTTTCGTGTTTAAGTTGAGAAACACAGAATTTTAACAACGCAAAATATAAAATTAGCATCCCCTGTCTACTTCCAAAAGGGTAGGCAAAAGTTTATTGTACTTCCGCACTTAGACATCTATTTTCAGTGGGATATTCATCATCATCAGCCCATAACAGTCCACTGCTGGACCTGAGCCTCTCCCGTGGGAGAATGTTGCCATAATCTCCACGCTTGGCAGGCAGGTTGGAGATCGATGTAAAAGACCATAGTATAATGAAAATGCTGCTGCCCATTTTCTGGTCTATTGAGGCTCAGGCTAAACGGCGACTAATACAAGCGTATTAGTCGCCTTTTACGCCCCTGTGTATGGAGGGTTGGTGCTATTCTATTCTGCCGGACACCACACGGCCTCAGTGGGATATTGATCAACCAAAATAAGTTTTCAATTTTAGATACATTAAAAATACCATAAAGAATTGTTAAGTAATTGTTTAGTTTCATTGTAACTAGGTAAGTGATTAAGTAATTCTAATAATTTAGGCTTCTGAAGAGACTAAATAGGTGATTAAATAATTAGCAATATCGCGCAACAATGCAATCTTTGGACTGCATCACTTTTTTCTGATTAGCTAATGTGGTAATTAGTTGTGCTAATGTGTTATATTGTCGACTATAAGTTTTCTTTAGTACTTCTTTGAAAAGTCTAATGGGGGTAGTTAACTAATTATCGATTTTTTGCTATAAAAGGACTAAACTTTTGCTTTTAATTTAAATTGTTCACATCCGTGT
The DNA here is from genome assembly GCA_014607495.2 of Carposina sasakii. Lineage (NCBI taxonomy): Eukaryota > Metazoa > Arthropoda > Insecta > Lepidoptera > Carposinidae > Carposina > Carposina sasakii. The sequence goes on along the minus strand of CP053175.1, from coordinate 3,918,808 downwards.
AACTGTTAACACTAAATAATATTTGCTCTGTGATTTTAAATCAAATAATGGAAAGTTTAATCACCAATTTAGACTTGTTTGTTCTTCTAAAAAGTGAGACTACTTCATTTAATCATGAAGTATTGTTTGGTGCACTTGTATCCCGCATAGGCGATTGCCTTTCTGTCGAAGATCAAGTAACTGTTAAAGAATTTTGTCGAAGGTTTACGCGAGCTGCTTTACAGAGGTGGCAGAAATCCAGCAGATTCCTTGATAATTTCAGAAGACTGTACGGAAATTGGCTGCAAGCAAATATTGATTGGCCAAGTTGTGTGCAAACTTTGGTTAATCGAGAAACTATTGATGATATACACACCATCTCTCAAGAACCGTCGACGTCATCGTCCGTTAGTGCAGTAACATCATCGTCTGTTGGGACAATGACAAAAAGGTCCCGAAAACCCTTTGAAGATCTAGGAAACAAACAGAAAAAGAGAAGATCTGATGACCATACAAGCGAAGATTCCAGTGAATTGGCCTATGCAGCTGCAGCACGTTTAAAAGAAGAAGGGCATGGAGATATCGCTTCAGTGATCGAATATATGATGAAAAATCCTGAAGCAGCGGCTACAATTAGTGAGACGCTTAAAAAACCAGTGAAAAAAGTGGTTTTTACAGCAGAGAAAGCGCTTGGATTGCTTCTTTCACTAAAACTATCAAAGTGGCAATATATTACATTGCGAGAGGCTGCCATTCGCGAAGGTGCTAATGATATATATCCATCTTACTACAAAGTGCAACAAACTAAGCTTAGTTGCTACCCTCCGAATCAATCAGTGTCAGTTACGGATTCATCGGCTCGAATTACACTTCAAGCTTTACTGGACATCACAGTGACGAGGATTCTTCAAAGTCTTTCTGACGATGTGCAAAATAAGCAGCTAAAGCTGATATCCAAGTGGGGATTTGATGGTGCCTCCAACCAAAGCCGGTACAAGCAGAAAATGGAGGGCGAGCAGGATGATTCCAGCATTTTTATGACCTCTTTGGTCCCACTAAAACTGACAGATGGAGATAATACTTTATGGACGAACCCAAAACCATGCTCAGCTTTGTATTGTCGTCCAGTCCAGTTTACTTTTGTAAAAGAGAGTGAAGCAGTTGTAATTGATCACAAAAGACAAATGGATGATGAAATTAAGGATCTTATCCCCACAGAGAGCAGTAATAATAACAGGGTGACTCATCATCTAATGATGACAATGATCGACGCTAAAGTCTGCACGTACCTTTCTGAAGCCAGATCAAACGCATCGTGCTACCTGTGCTTAGCAAAACCAACAGAAATGAACCGATTAGATGTTGTAACTTCGAAGACTGTGTGTTCTGACGTATATGAATTTGGTTTGTCATCCTTACACGCCCGTATAAATTGCATGGAATGTCTGTTACATATTGCGTACAGGCTTGACTTCAAACAGTGGGCAGCGAGAAGTAATGAGCACAAAGAAATGTTGCAGACAAGAAAAAACACATTCAGGACAAATTTAAAGATGAGCTCAATCTGTTGATTGATATAGTAAAACAGGGCTCGGGAACCACCAATGATGGCAATACCGCACGAAAGTTTTTCGAGTTTCCAAATACAACTGCAGCTATTACCGGGTTGGATGAGGAGCTCATAAAAAGATTTGCTGTGATTTTGCAAGCAATAACATCTGGCGAGAAAATCGATGTGAACAAGTTCAAAGATTTTTCCCGCAAAACGGCAGAAAAGTACGTAGAATTATACGATTGGTACTACATGTCGGCAACCGTACATAAATTGTTAATACACGGGGCTGACATCATTGAGAAAAATGACATTGTGCCCATTGGGGCTCTCTCTGAAGAAGCCTCAGAGTCGCGAAATAAAGATTTTAGGAGGTTCCGGGAAAATCATTCGCGAAAAAGAAGCAGGCAAGATTCAAATCAAGATATTTTAAATATGCTTGTCATTTCCTCTGATCCCTTATTAAGTGCACAAAGGCCTAAGCTAGATAGTAAGAGAAAACTAAGCTTTTTTGGTGAAACTCTCGACTTAATCCAGTTTCAGGAAACTGAGTTCGAGTTTTTAGATGTAACTAACTTGGATTCTGACTCAGAATTGGAATCCGACAACGAGAATGATGAAAATTCGTAATATAAGAAAAATATACTTCTTTTCTTTCTTTCTTTCTAATGTAAAAAAAATACGAATTTTCATCACTCTCATTTTTCAATTTTTTTTATTAATTATGTAAGATTACTGTACTATTTGGTTCAATTATAATTTAATTGAATATTTTGTATAATTAAGAACATTTTTGTAACTTAAAATAAACAGCATTTTTTTATATTTTTCTTGTTTTATACCTATAAATTCATATCATTTGAGTTAACCACATTCATAATATCGATTTTCTTAAGTTAGACAATAAAGGGAACCGTTTCATATGTAAAAATAAATAAAAATATTTTGATGATTTTTTAAAAAAAATCGGCAGTGATAACCGTTATTTGTAGTACGTCAAAAAATCATAAATAATTAGTACTAACACTACCTGTAAGGATATTACGGTTTTCCTTGCCGTTTAAGAGATAATTAAATTTTTATTCTAGCTTCATACAAATTTTTCGTAAAAAAATTATAAGTCCTTTGTTTTTGTGCAGATTGATGCGAGTATCATTTGAGTATATGATAATAACTAGTAGAAGCGATATTCGATTAGAAATTCGGTATTTGCCACTTTTGATTCCTATGTCTATGAAAGCCGTTTTTCAGCCCACCGTGTGCCGGTCTAGTAAAACGACTTCACATAATGACCCTATCATTTAAGGTAAAGGTTCTCAAACTGTGGGCCTACCAAGGGTCAGACCCACAGTTTGAGAGCGGGTAAGTGACTTTGCGATCTTCATCGGTTTTGATTGTAAAAAATATGTCATCTTAGTTCGAACATAATCCGACATTCGAGGTGTAAAGTTATGTTATCTATGCATATACCTACAGATTTTGGCGTAGAATGTTGTCTATATTCCATGTATATTTAATTTAAAGATTTCACCTTTGTTTCTAACCTACCTATATATATTTTCATAAGTAGGTAATACAAATTATTAATGTAATCAGTTCGCAATTATAGAACATCACTAAAACGAATTGTATGCGGTAATACTCACACTGTGTACTTAGCGATTTTGCACGTTTGCCACTTTCCAGCCTTACTTTCCAAGTTACGGACATAATTATACGAGTCTCAATTTATTACCTACTTAATAAAAAATCTTAATAAACCAAAGGAGGAGTAAAATAATTGTTACGCGTACAATTTTTATCCTACCTTGTAATGAGACATAGTAAGTAAAGTTAAACTTTGAGAACCTCTGATTTCAACCGATATGAACTACCTATAATATAACAGATTAGAGATAATTAGTTACGAGTTAAAAAAACATAGTATGATGCTGGGAACGAGACCAGAACTACTGGTTTAAATAAATATGTGGAATAGTTACTTCAACATTATAACATACAAATTATGTTTCGAGGAATTGGCAAGATTACCGTATGTTAGCCATAGAACATGTATTGCGGTTGTATTAAGGCTTGTATTAATTAAATTATACTGCAATAATAACAAATAAAATATTATTATATATAGTTATATTGTACTTACTATAAGGTTGTTAATAAATGAGAATATTTTTGTACTTGCAGACCTAGGTCCGTGTCGGCGAGAACTTAAGAAATCCCGTTTTTATCCAATCCCATGGGAAATCCCTTTTCTCGTGCCTACGTCAAACAAAACACACTGCATCTCTCAGGTTTTTTTCAATCTAATAGATTTTAATTGACTTATTTTTTTAAACGTCAATTATGTTAAAACGGATCTAGATATAAATAAACTCTAGATATCAAGTTACCTAATAACTCACAATTACATAATCAATATCTTAAATTACACTGCAAAATCACCCACAATATTTTCCCAAAATAACCTCTGTAAAATAAGATACTAGGAACTTTACACGTGGAACTGATCTGAAGAATCAAGTTAAATTTTGACTGTCAATACTCAACTTGAAATCGAATCTGTTGATACTATCAATATAAATACATATACATATAGACAAGCCGTAGCGTTGGGCGCCCTCCGGCCAGATGGACCGATGACTTAAAGAGGACGGCTGGTAGTGACTGGATGGCAATAACGGGAGATCGAGCCATGTGGCATACTTTGGGGAAGTCCTACGTTCAGCAGTGGACTGCAATAGGATGACGACGACATATAGACACGGGTGTGATCAAAAAATGGGGTTAGCCTGGTTAGCCACATCAACTGGATCTCCTTCCGTGCATATCGTAAGAGTCGACTAAAAAACTCGGACGTTCTCTTAGGCAGTAACCTAGCAATTTGATTCTAATCATTTACATATCTCCCAGCTATACTAAACGTGGCTGCACGATCTCCATAATTCCACCAGTTTTGGCTACCTCATTTCGGGAACACCGCCCAGTATATACTGGGTCATAGAGGAATAAAATGTAGACATAGAGTGCTAATATCATACTTACAGTTTCGATGCACCATTAGACTTTTCGGTGCCTTACAATTCCAGTCCTTGACACTTAGATTGCATTACTATACGTTACAATACATTAGTAATGTAGTACATTACTAAACATTACACTAATAGAATCTAACTGTCAAGGACTGGAATTGTGAGGCACCGAAAAGTCTAATGGTACATCGAAACAGTTAGTATGACATTAGCACTCTATGACATCTTATTCCTCTATGACTGGGTGTAAGAAGACAACTTTGTTCTTTGTAACATCACGATCATTTTATTCAATGGAAGCACCCCTGGGAAACCACGGGTTTCCAAGATATTGAGGTTCAAAGTTACATTAATATTATCTTTTTTTTTACATAAATCCATCTGAAATCGGTTAACAAACATTTTTATTTCAAAGATAGCATGTCAAAATGTTATAATGTTAGTTTTGTAGGTACATTTGTGCTTTGCGCATCAAACGAATATATTGCTTGCATTAAAATGACAGTATTTTTTCATAATTTTTTATCGTTTCCCAGGGTTGGTTCCATAGAAGAAAATGATCGTAACCTTACAAAGAATACGAGGTATAAAAAACATTGTTGTTTTTTTACATCCTGTACGTATGACATACATTCATCATCATTTTCAGCTATAACAATGTCCACTGCTGAACATAGGCACCAACAACCTCCACTCCAACTGGTCAAAAGCAAACTGCACTTTAAAAAAATTATATAAAATTTTACTCACGATTTCACAGAATTTCACTACAATTGTCTAAAATAAGCACAAAGTTATAGGTATAACCGAGAACTTCGGACACGTGGCACTGCCCTGAAGTGCCAAGTCAAACTCCGACTCTCTCGGAAGTGAGATGAGTTGGCGGGTATTTTTAACTTACCCCCTCGTAAGTCTGCATTCATGACCGTCATAGTCTAATTTGGGTAGTAGATTGTCACTCTACATGTAAGTTAATTCTTTTTTTGGAGATAAATCAACTAAACTGGTTTTTATTTTTTTTTATTTTTGACAATTATACAAACCTTGCTTCTTGTCCACCACACTGTACAACGTTCTAATTTCTATTTATTTATGAATATTCAATCATGTGCTGATACCGGGTTTCACTAGAATAATCATCGCAAGTCAACTCAAGGAACTCATGGGCATTCTCTCAGGTGATCAGCTAAACGTGGCTATATGATTTCGTTAGAAAATTTGCGAGCTCGCAATTTTGGCTATTTTTGAAAGCACAGTAATAAGTATTGAATATTAATTTTACACAAAAAGGCATGAGATTATATCGGTGTTAAATAACTAAAAAACAATGTAAGTAATAGTTATTTATTATCGCTCTACTAATTTCCTTGGTTCATGATATTTAAGTTACAATTGGTTTATTTTCGAAATGCTTCTAATCTATTCCTGTTTGGTTAGCGATTGAAAGATCCGGGTTCGATTCCTGGCTGGGACAAATATTTGTTTTATAATCTCATACCTAATTTTGTCTCATTTAATTTTATTATAGTTTATTAGGCTTTTAGGTTTTTATTATAGATTTTACCGCAAATAATGTTCATTCTGGCTTTTTAAACTAACGTTAGTGATAATTCGTAACAAATAACATTTAACTGAACTAATCATCTTATATCTATCGATGAAAAATCTTTTGGTGAAACGTTCTATTGGCGAACAGTATTTCGGCAAACTGTTGCAAGCTCAAAATAAATAATTACAAATATACTAAAATCACAATAAAATGCTTGCCAAAAGCATGGATATCTTTTCATAGCCCATTATATCCCAGGTAGTTGGGGTTACCCAATAAAAAGATACTGCATATTTTTAGGGTTCATTACAAAAAAATATACTATATATTATAACCCTTAAGTATAATGGGGCATCTCTATTATGGCATAATCTTTGGCTGGACTAAACCAAAGTACAGAACTAACACTTCGTCCGGGCTATTAATGAACTTCCTTCCATGCAATGTAAACGGAAGCAAGCCGGATGATCTTGTCCGTTCCCATGCCGATCATTACTCGTAGAATTAGTGACAATCGTCGGCGTTTCCGACAAAACTTGTACATTGACAAGGATCTATTACACTGGGCTATAATAGTAAATATATATTTGAAATGACGATAGCTCAATGATATAAATATGCGCCTTCCACCTGAGGACGTAGGTTTACTTTTGAATCCATTGAATTTATTTAATGTAGTAAAATTGTAACTCATGCCTCAGAAAGCACGTAAAGCCGTTGGTCCTGCGCTTGATCTCTCTCTGGTCGTGTCGGTGTCCGTCCCATCGGATTATGATAGTGAAAAAAATAATGAAAGGACATGTTTTGGCGTACAAGTGATTATATATCGAGAAAATTTTTATCAATAGGCACCTACCGAATAAACCTTTGGAAATATCGAAAAATTTACCTAGGTACACCAAAAGTTTTTTGATATTTTAAAACCTAAGTGTTGTGTATGTGTGCGTGGCTGCGACCACCACTATTTAGTGAGTACAATAAACAGTGCTTAGCGAACCAGCGGTCGTTTCACTCGTATCTAACAGTGGCGACGAGATCTACCCGCGAATCTTCCAAATTAAAAATGTCGAGTTCAAATGCGTAATTCGGAATTTTAAATAGTTTCGATCACAATACTCAGACGTGGAAAACATATAAGGGTCGTATCAGGCAGTTTTTTATTGCAAACGACATTAACGAGCACACGGATGCCGCTGGTAAGAAGAGGAAAGCGATTCTTCTTAGCGCACTCAGTGAAGGTACCTACAAATTAGCAACGGACTTGGCGTTGCCTAAAGACGTCGAATATGTACCGTATGAGGATTTACTGACCTTGCTAGATACTCATTTTACCCCGAAGCGTGTCGGTTTCGGCGAGCGTCATAATTTTTACGCTGCTGCTCAACTACCAGGCGAAACTCATTCACAGTGGGCAGCAAGACTGCGAGGGCTCACAGCAAAGTGTGAATTTCTCAACGTAGAAGAGGCGCTTCGTGACAAATTCATAATGGGCATGCAGTCGGGGCCAGAGAAAGAAAAGTTGTATGCCAAGGAGCTGACAGCCGAGCTGACACTCGCTAAGGTCGTGGAGATGGCCGAAAACCTCAGTCGCGCGCGCGCGTCTTGCGCCGCCGCCTCCACCGCTCAGCATGCCAGCTCACAGGACGAGCTGTTCAAGATCTCCAACAGTATAGCAAAAGTAAAGTGCGGTGTTTGTGGTTATACGAATCACAAAAACAAACAGAGTGTAAATTTGCAAAATATGTGTGTAATAAGTGTCACCGAAAAGGCCATTTGCGTAAAATGTGCACAAAAGTGAATTACGTAGATATGGATGGCGGCAGCAAGGGTGAGGGTGATGAGGAGGACGACGGTAAGCTTTATTATATCCGATCATTAAGAGGAGAACCCATGGTAGAAACAGTTTTAATAAAAAATATGCCATTTCAGTTTGAGATAGATAGTGGTAGTTTACTGTAAGGCTCGCCCCGTGGCATTCGCACTGCGCGATAAGGTACACAAAGAAATCGATCAGTTAATCGATTTAGGTATTTTAGAACCCATCGAGTACTCGGAATACGCATCGCCAATAGTTCCAGTTTTAAAACGAAATGGGTCAGTTAGATTATGTGCAGACTACTCTGTAAGCATAAATAAACAGTTAATAGTGGAACAATATCCACTTCCCACAACTAGTGAGCTGTTTTCTAAGATCCAGGGAGGACAACAATTTAGCAAACTAGATCTATCTATGGCTTATAATCAGTTTGTTATTGATGAATCTTCAAAAAACTTGACAACCATAAACACAAGCCGCGGGCTATTTAGATTTACACGTTTAGTTTTCGGTTTGGCTAGCGCACCATCCATTTTTCAACGCGCCATCGAAGGCGTGCTAGCGGGAATAGATGGAGTGCTGTGTTTATTGGATGACATTCTAGTAACGGGAAAAGATAGGGAAGAACATCTAGAAAAGCTTTTACGCTGTCATGCAGCGGTTGCAGGATGCAGGCCTTACGTTACAGAAAGAAAAATGCAGTTTTTTTCAGGATCAGGTTAATTATCTCGGATATGTCATATCAAAAGATGGTCTTAAAAAATCACCTGAAAAAATTAAAGCAATGATTGAAGCACCGGTTCCAAAAAATGTAAATCAACTTCAGTCTTTTTTAGGGTTAATTAATTATTATAGGAATTTTGTACCAAATGCTTCTACGGTTCTCAGCCCTTTATATCAATTATTGAAAAAAGGTAGTAAGTGGGTTTGGTTAAAAGAGCATGATTCAGCGTTTCAAGAAATCAAAAAGATTATGACGTCAGAACAAGTCCTGGCGCACTTTGATCCGAACGCAAAAATAATATTAACTGTGGATGCTATCTCCTAGTGGGCTGGGAGCGATTCTGTCACAGGTAGGGTCGGACGGTGTTGAAAGACCAATTTCCTATGTATCACGAACATTGAATCCGGCGGAAAAACGATATGCTCAAATACAGAAAGAGGCTACGGCTATTATTTACGGGGTACGGCGTTTCCACCAATATATATATGGAAGAAGTAAACCGTTTATATTACGAACAGATCACAAGCCACTTTTAACTATTTTTGGACCCCATAAGGGTATACCAGAGATGTCTGCGAATCGGTTACAACGATATGCATTATTCCTAAGTAGCTATAACTACTCGATAGAATACGTCCGTAGTGCCGATAACACAGCTGATTACCTGTCCCGTTCGAGTCTGCCGCGCGCGCCGCACGCGTGCGCCTGCACAGAACACATGCCAGTGTTGCGATTGCGAGGTATCATACGACAGAGCGACATATGTATGTTTCGTGGTAGATGGCAGTATGCCCATTACTTTAGATAAACTATGCGAGGAAACCAATAAGGATTGGGTGTTAAAGCGAGTTTCTGAATTAATATTGAATGGGTGGCCACCAAAAGTTAACGATATTCGTTTGAAACCTTATCATTTATGCAGGTCACAGTTATCATATGAAAGAGGGTGCATCATGAGGGGTCATAAGGTCGTTGTACCAGCAAGTTTACACCAAAGTATTTTGCAAGAATTACACTCTTCACATTTAGGTATAGTTAAAACTAAGGCTGAAGCTCGTTCAAGATTCTGGTTTCCAGGTATTGACCAAGCTGTAGAAAAAATGATAGGGTCTTGCGGCGTGTGCATTCAACTGCGCCCCTCACCTCCGCGCGCACCGCCGGCACCCTGGACATATCCATTGTCGAAATTTAATAGAATTCATATCGATTTTTTGGGCCCAATAAAAAGTTGTGTATACTTAGTAGCAGTTGACGCTCACACAAAATGGGTAGAAGTTTATAATATGGAAAAGTAATATTACGTCGACGGCGGTAATCGGAAGTCTATGTGATTTTATGTCTAGGCATGGAGTACCGAAAACAATAGTAAGTGACAATGGCACCGCGTTTTGTTCGCGAGAATTTGAATCGTTTTGTACAAGTAACGGGATTGCGCATATTACATCACAGTTTACCATCCACCTAGTAACGGACAGGCAGAAAAGTTTCGTAAAAATAATAAAAAAGGGTATTAAGTCGTGTATTTTATCTTGTAGTAATAAAATGGAAATATCGTTGAAGTTATTTAGATTTCTGATGGATTATCGTAATTCTGTTCACACTACTACTGGCCTGTCTCCAGCTGAAATGGTATTCGGTCACAAGTTAAGAACTCGCTTAGATTTAATTGTCCCGACTTCATCGACGCCCTTGTTGCCGCCCCCAACTAACGTTATAAATGAACAGTGTTTGCAAGCTAAGGAAACAACAAAAATATTACTAAAAGCTTTAAGAACAATGATATTGTAATGTATAAAAAATATAATAAAAAAGGTTTTATTTGGTGTAAGGGAATAATTCAAAAAAGGAAAGGGAAAGTTTTATACTTAGTTAAGGATATGGTAACTTCAGAAATACATAAAAGACACATAAACCAGTTAATATTGTACAAAGGTACTGGTAACGAAGAGAACAACATAAACTTACCTGAGCCACCGCCAGCGTCGCTGCCATCTCTAACGTCACCGCCGCCGTCACCACCGCCGTCACCGCCACCATCACCGCCGCCGACGTCGCTGGTGTCGACACCTGATCCCACCTTTATAGAGACGCCAGTCATGGCATCTTCACACCAAAATGAATCCTCACCAGAGAGTACCACGATACAGGGTCCGTTGAGAGAGAGAAGACAGGAATTGTACATACCAAATTCTCCATCGACAAGCGAAGATGAGTTCCAGGAAGCGCAAACCGAAACTAATGGTGCCCAGGGGCACCCGCAAGTCGTGGATACCGTAGAAAGTACCAGAGTAAGATCGGTTCGCAACCGACCCGAGATTTCGTACAAAAAGTATTTCTAGGTTACCTTAGGTATTTGTAAATTTGATAATAGTTTAAAATAATATATCTACTTAGTTATTGTACTAGAGGGAGGTATTGTTGTGTATGTGTGCGTGGCTGCGACCACCACTATTTAGTGAGTAGGTACAATAAACAGTGCTTAGCGAACCAGCGGTCGTTTCACTCGTATCTAACACTAAGTAAACTAATAAAGCCCAAACTTTCGTAGGCAGTTGTAATTTTAGTATAGGAGTTCCAAATTTTGAGCGACCTTCACCTACACATATTTGATTAATGGAGGGAAAATCGAAGCTGTATCGATATGATAAAAATAGGTTAACAATCACGGTAAAAGTAATCCAAGTAAGATTCACATGGCTGCCAATACCGGAAATAACAATCTAAAACTTACTATTATTTTAGAAATGTGTACATCGTAATTGACTACGGAACTCTGGGCGTACGTCGTTATCCACTACGGAACTCGGATTCTCTCAGACGATAAGCTAGCAACTTAGCACTGATCATGAAAGAAGTCCCTCAACCCCATTTAGCATAGTGAAAATAGATGAAAATGATCAGTTTCAAGATGCTAGCTTATCACCTTAAAGAATGCCCGAGTTCTATAGTCGATTAGGTATTATGTCATGCACGACAGGAGTTGCAGCTGACCCCGCATCAGCACAAGGCTATTTTACTGCATATTTTCAAAGTATTTACAGACAAACCTTTTCTACAGATTTATTGTATGTATGCACCTAGTAGGTGATACATTTTTTTTAATGAACCGCTGTCAGTAAACTTATTTAGAACGAACGTGTTGACTACCAGTAGTTGTAGATTGATTTGTTTTTGAAACCTCAGCGGGGAGTCAGCCACCAGAGTACCAATCATTAATATGCTAATGCTAAAAAACCTATACACATAGGCAGACATATATTATATTTTTTATGTAAGTAAAAGTTGTCGCAGCTTATGATTAAAATTTAAAGGGACTTGTAGTTTCAAGCATTTGTTCTTATCATCGTCTTCTTCCCATTCAATTGGCTTCGACGTAATATGTCTTCTTCCTCTAGTTGTAAATCGGTTGTCAAGTCCGCCCCTGATTACCTAATTTGCAATAGCAAAGCCGAAGCAGCGTGATAGCGAAAATTGTAAAATTTTCGCGTTGAAATGTCAAAATTCCTTTGAAATTCATTTTACGTAATACGAATTTGACAAGCATTTAGCGAAATTTGTACAACTTTCACTAACGCATTGCTTTTGCTATATCCTACTAATATTATAAACGCAAAAGTTTGTAAGTATGGATGAATGGATAGATAGATGGATGGATGGAAGTTTGTTACACTTTCACGTCAAATGTAAGGCTGGAGTGATTTTAATAAAATTTAGTATGGAGGTAGCTCACACCCTGGATTAGGATTAGGACACATAGGCTATTTATCCCGGGAAAATATGTTTATCCCGGATAATTACGACATTTAGTTTTTTCTGCAGTCCGCGCGGACGAAGTCGCGGGCGTCCACTAGTAGGTAATAAGGGGGCCGGTTGATCGAACTACATACTAACAATGTAGGCTGGTATACATATTACTGTTTACATAAATAATAAGAATCGGTTTTTGTTTCGGAAATGTCCTACTTACGAGTATTTGACCTATCTACATATTTAATGTAGTTAAAAAAAATCAAAACATTGAAATACTCCTATAAATCCTCGCACACCTGTGCTTATTTTCACCCAATGATACAATAAAACCCTTAGAAAATTGGGTCGGTCGACACGAAGTCGATATGAATACAAAATTGACAACCAATAATTCTGTCGGCCTCTTAATAACGGATATCAAAAATGACTTCATGTAATGAAATATCCTTTTGAAATTATAGAGGCCCTATTCTTGTTTCACCGGACAAATCTTGAAAATGATTTATTCGTAAAAATATCTGAAAAGAAAATGGCGGATATACCTATATTTATGACTTGACCATATCGGTGGCACATCAAATAAAATAAATCTGTGTACAGAGGGGTTTGTATTGTTGGTGAAACTTCACTCTTGTCACTAGATCAAACCGAATCATCACTATAATATAGTGATGATTCGGTTTGATCTAGTGACAAGAGTGAAGTTTGTTTTATATAGTTTGTTTTATACATAATATTATTATATATAAAACAAAGTCACTTCTCGCTGTCTGTCTCTATGTATGCTTATACCTTTAAAACTACGCAACGGATTTTAATGCAATTTATTTTAAATAGAGTAATTTCTCTCACGCGGACGAAGTCGAGGGCGGCCACTAGTATCTAATAAACTTGATATTCCGACTGATAGTCAAATTAAAATGCACTCAAGTGTACCTACCTCAAAACTTGTCACGGTAACTGTACTCCAAAAACTAAGCAGATACAATGAGGAGATGGTATCAAATTAATGCCCGCAGGAGTGATAACCTTATGAGGGAATGCAAATCTCGCGAGATTGGGGCTCAGGCGAGATCCCGCGAGTTTATGAATAACAATACTGCAAGACCTCGCCAATTTCGAGATCTCGCGAGATTGGCAGTTTTGTGTGTTTTTCTTCTCAAATAATTACAATATTTGAATAAATTACGAAAAAAATTATAAAAAGATTTATAAGATAATCATTAATTTTCACGATTATTTTTCAATTCCGTATCAGTCCGCGCTTCGAATAAAACGTTTTCATGCTCAGGTTCAATCTCGTTAAACTCGCGAGATCTCGCCCATTTTTCGACCTAGATCAATCTCGCTAAAATAAGGCGAGATTGCGTTCCCTGCTCATGAAGATCCTAGAAGACTAGAGCATGGGGCAAATCACACTACATTTTAATAGATGCAGTGATAGCTCAATGTATTTTCGTTCAGCGTAGGGTCCATACATTAAAAAACGGTACACTAAAGTTATTACTCCACTAGTGGACGCCCGCGACTCCGTCCGCGTGGACTACAGAAAAAAAAATGTCGAAATTATCCGGGATAAAAACATTTTCCCGGGATAAAAAGTAGCCTATATGTTTAAGTGGGACCTGTCACAATATATTCCTGAAAACTGCACCGAAATCGGTTAAGCCGTTCCTGAGATTAGCGTGCACAAACGCACAGACAGTCCCTTCCCGTGGGAATTTCGGGAAATCAATTCTTAGTGCTTCCCCGCAGTCTCCGATTTTAGCTTCACATGTACAGCGGTTTTTGTAAAAAAAATTGAATTCCCGTTAGTCCCCTCCCCGTGGGAATTTCGGAAAATTCGTTTTAGCGCTCCCTCGCAGTCCCTAATGAACGTACAGGTCTAATTTCGAATTCATATGTATCGCTTGTCGTAAAAAAATGAATTCCCGTTTGTCCCCTTCCCGTGGGAGTTTCGAGAAATCCGTTCCTAGTGCTTCCTCGGGGTCCCAAATAAACAAATATTGCCCAACTTAAGATTCATATGTGTAACCGTTTTCATAAAAAATAATTAATTCCCGTGGCCCCCTTCCCGTGGGAATTTCGGGAAATTCGTCCTTAGTGCTTACTTGCAGTCCCTAATGAACATCTATGCCCAATTTCAGCTTAATATGTATAGCGGTTTTCGTAAAAATTATGAATTCCCGTTTGTCCCCTTCCCGTGGGAATTTCGGGAAATCCGTTTTTAGTCCTCCCTTGCTCTCCCCAATGAACATATATGCCCGATTTCAGCTTCATATGTATAGTGATTTTCGTAAAAAATATAGAATTCCCGTTTGTCGCCTTCCCGTGGGAATATCGGGAAATTCTTATAGCCTATGTTCATCCAGGTCCTATAAGGATTCTAACGGTGAAAGAATTTTTAAAATCGGTCCAGTAGTTTTTGAGCCTATTAATTACAACCAAACAAACAAAGTTTTCCTCTTTATAATATTAAGTGTAGATTATTAGATCAGAGACATGTTTCGCTAAAAATCGGGCATGCAAACATTTAAAATTGAAGAATGTTATAAAATTTATTATGATAAGTAGGTGTAAGTGGTGGGGGACAATTGACACGCATAAACCAACCAATGACCCTTTATCGTAGAATTATGTTTTTGGACTATGAATAAATTTTAAAATATTTAAAAAAAATCACAGCTCTCCCATGCAATTTCTTAATGATCGCAATCGATACCGTCGGTACAGTCGATGTCAGAATAACTAAGTAAACATCCCCCAGACATGGAGTGGAACTAATCCAGGTAAATCACCCCTTTTGCTCGATTACCCGACAAAAATAAACCCATTCGGATGTTACGTAGCTGATAAATTTTTAGGTCGAAAATATTCGGGTTTTACGATTATAAGTAGACTTTTAGTGATTGAAGTTTATTTAGTCCATATTACATTTAGAAATCAAGAATAATTTGTGGTTTGGTTAATACAATATATTTTTTTAGGCTAGATACTATTTATATTGAGGAAATTGGTCTACTTGTCTACCTATGTCTATTACCTTTTCTGTAGCCCAAAAGAAGATAGGATATCTAATGAGGCTTGTCAAGGAAAACTTAGTTTTATAATTTGTTAAGCTATTTAAGCTTTATCTCAGAAATATCCCAAGGAAACAACGTGTTTTTCAAACATATTTTTTATAATTGCATACATATACCCACCGCTGTGTTCCCTAAATGGAATAGCTAGAACTACAGAATCGTAGAGGAGATTCTATAGCTACTTTTATAATTTTCAGTTTTCCCATTTTAAAAAAATTCGCAAATTTCATTGAAACTTGTTTTGCAAGAACATTTTAGAATGTCATCGCATTTGTGTAACTCGGAAAAGTTTAGGGAAAATTGTACAACCTCGCTGCACTTACTTTCACAAAAATAATTACAATTATTCGTAAACCCTTTGAAAAGCTCAGTTTTTACTTGGAATATCGAGCCTTTTGCAGGAAAACTTGTATTTGGATTTCAAGGTTTAAAAAAAAGTTTTTTTTATCATAACATTGTGGTTTTATAAGGATTCAAAATAGACAGTGACTGTATCAGGATGAACATGGTTCGCTATCCATTTAAATCTGCATGATAATAATAAAAAAAACAGAATATACAGAAATATTTCACGAAAAAAAAATACAATACTTTCGCCACTTCAACAGCAAGATTTACTTCACAGAAAAAAGCTCAAAAAAAGAACCAAACAGGAATAAATTTAAAACTGATCCTATTTAAAGTTTTGCCGGTTGGTCGGCCATGTCATTTAACCAGTTTTAATTCTACAGTCAGCCAATCATTTAATGATACTATCTGTTATATAGGAAAAATGAGTTCCAACCTTATTCCGTATAGATTTAGATTATAAAATACCCTTCGCTTTAGACAGCATAAGATGAGGTATACGATCACTTGGATACAATACATCCGTTCCCAGAAGTATTGAGGTACAGATAATAAATAAAAAAGTTAATACACACGCGCGTAACGTTTGATAAGCGTTTTTTTTAGTAAGATTTTTTGTGTGAGCTTATTCGAGGATTAACTCTCCTGCATTTTATTATTTGTGTTGACATCTGTTTATGATTGATTTGCCTGATGAATTATTTTAATCTAGATCTAAATTGTCTCCTACAGAGATCTAATTACTTTTACTATTTATTTATGTAACTATTTGGTTCTGTTACTTCCATCATATATTCTATTTAGCAAACTAATATCAATCATTAATCAAACGTTATATTCTATTCGATTTTAATTTTAGTCAAGGCCGATTTATCCAACGTTCAGATAGCCTGTCTGAAGGATAAAGTTAATGCTGTCTCTGTCTTGGTGGATTTTTAGAAAAAGACAGTTTTTGAGAGACTAGTTAGTTAGTCAGTTTGACTGGGCATTTTAGGCACTTAGCCTCTATGAGTGAGGCCATTGTACGTATTTTACCTTACCTGTCTACTCCAACCAAACCAGACTTTCCCAAAGGGTCAGCAGCCTTCTAGGCTTGCATTAGGAGAGTGTTGCGAGCCATTTGGATGCTAGACTCGACCCTAAGTATAGTTTTCGACGACAGATCGTAGAAAGGCAAAAACGCTAAAACACAATTTTTTTAACTAAACTGCGTTTCTTTTCGGTGTCGATAGGTAATGCATATTGGCGCTGTGGAGAGTAGTAAATTATCAGTAGCAAGTTGATAGCTTAGCGCCTGAGAGAATACCCGAGTTCTTTAGTCGACTCTTACGATATTAATATACAAATAGTATGGATTTAGAAGAGAGATAATTTTTTATTATACTTTTATCACTTTGTCTGCTTAATTTGTTAGATTAGGTTAGAATTGAATAACAACGCACGATCCGAGCAAGCGAAGCGAGCGTGTCATCGTAGCGCCCGGCGAAGTGGTAGTTAATTTTTATCTTTCATACTATTCAAAATGCCTAGCCGTTTTGTAATACAGCATGTTATACAATATGCTTTCGACACATAGTATACAATGATTTATAATGTTCTAAGTTCCCACCAAAGAAACCCAAACAATTTTCGAGGAAACGTTCACCGTTCAACCGAACCGTACGTCTCGAATTATTTTAAGTAGTAATTTTGAGAACGCCAAGTTAAATATGGAATCATAACAAGATAATTGGACGCAGATAATACATAATTCGACTGCAATTACTCGAAATCCCATAAGGTTCCTGTTGCTTGTAAAATTATAGTTGTTTTGGGTTAAATTAATTATTATGTGCACGTATCATTTGGAACATACACTGGCGTTAGGTATGGGATATTTGTAGTAGTTGTTTATTGACGTGAAAAAGAAATTAGTTTAACCCATCGGTAAAGTAAAGGGGAGAATAAGATCCATAAGGTCTTGTGTCGTGGGTACTAAGTAATGGTATGGTATGACTCAGAACAAACATCAATATTCATCATATCAATATTTGCACCTTCCGGGATAGATTTTAAAAAAAATTCTGATATCTATTATGACTTCGCCTATCTCCCGTTTCCAGCTTGACGTCGACATCCTGTATATGAAAAAATATTATAGGAGCCCTTTATTAATGAATTTTAGATTTTTCGTCTGTTTGTCGGTTTGTCTGTTTATCTGTGCGTTTGTGCACGCTAATCTCAGAAACGGCTGAACCGATTTCGATGCATTCTACTTTTTATGCCGAAAAATGTTTTTATCCCGGATAATTTCGACATTTTGTTTTTTCTGCAGTCCATGCGGACGGAGTCGCGGGCGTCCACTAGTGATGAATAAATACTGTCTTTTTCAAAAACTTTAAAATAGAAACAGCATCAAGTGTATCCTTTAAATAAACCTATCTGACCATTGAAAATATCGGCCCTTAATCAACAAAATAATTTATAAGAAAGTATATCAAATAATGATATGACAATACAACATATTCGCTTTTACAACATTATAACATTTTATAATAACATACATTCTCTAAACAAAGTTCATCAAACCCAGCTACCGGATCTTAAACGTTTTTATATTATTTGTCGAGAATCCAAATGACTTCGTCGACAGTTAACACGTTTTTATAGATTTTGTACGTTCTTTGGAACCAAAGAACATAATATTGTAGACGAGTCAAGAATTTAAAATAATGAACGAGGAAATTTTTTTATTGATAGACAAAGAAATGTATTAGTCGCAAGAGTCGACTAAGGAACTTAGCTATTCTCTCAGGCGATGAACTACCAACTCGTCACTGTATTGTCCCCGCTATGCTAGACGTGGCTCTGGCTACCGCATTTGTGGAATACAGCCATGGTCTCTATGTATTTAGTATTATTTTACTAGCTGATTGGTAAATATAACAAAATAGACAGTACACAAAATCGTACAATACTATGAAAACAAATTTCATAAAGTAATTTATATTAATTTCAACTTATTCATAAACAAATAACAGGTACTCGTAATATCAATGTCATTTCAAGTGACTCGACTATAACTGGGATTATTTAGAAATAAAATCATCCAAATACATCTTTACACTAATCTCGTCCCCCACAAGCTTAGGTTTACAAATTAACTGTATCATTGTAGTATTGTTTAAGACTGGGCTCACTGGAAAGAGAATATTGTACCTTGGAATTACCATTTACAGCCAATTTAAATAACATAGAGATTTTTTGCATATTTCAAATTTAACGTTCTAATGTTTTCATTCAAAATTTTAAATTTGGAATTAAAAAATCGGAGATTCTATAAGATCGATCGAAGTATTGACATTGGCCGTTGGACAGTTACAAAAATCGCCCCTATATCTATAAAATCCTTACTAATACATATTATAAATGCGAGTAACTCTCTTTACGATAATGGAATAGTATTTTGGGCACGCTACCTGAGAATGGAGAATTGGTAAGGCTTATCATTAGCTTAAACGATTCTAGTTAAACTTTCTTTACTTGGTTATCATAGTTGTTACTTTATAAGTGACTACCAATACTAACGGTATAGTTTTATTAATATATTATGGTGTTTACGTCGATTAATAAAGTTACAACTTTCGAATATCCTCAGTTATATGTATATTTTTACGTGAATAATCTCATATATATTTGAGACGTAAATTTTCATAAGTCGTGTCCACTTATTTATTTTGGTCGTTTCGTTTCAAACCAATGAAATAGTTGGTTTATGAAAAACTTCACTGTTTTCACTGGTTTAATATTTAAACCATTTACTTTTTGCAGTTGTACTCGTATTATACACTTTTTTGTTATACCTATGTTTTTTAAGGTAGTAAAAAAAGTATTGGGTTTTTGACAAAATACAGTTACTTATCTATGTTTGTGTGTTTAAAAAAAGATGGTAATTACAAAAACATTTTTTTTTCATTGCAAATACCTATACACTATATTAAAATAATATATAATAAAACATATTATAATACCTATAGAAACTTTTGGTATGAATATTATTTTCATTATAAATGGGACATACCAATTTCTAGTTTTGGCGTAACGAACGGTAACAGAAATTGAAATCAATTTTCATATAAAATTATATAGATAAGGAAATTCTCGAGCAGATCGGATGCGTGTCCATGCACGTAAACGTAGACGTGCACGTACCGCTGAGTTGTAAAGTATGGAACTGTATAAGAACAGGACACACCGGATGCGTGTGCGTAGACGTATGCGTAACTTTACGCAATGGAGCTCCCAAGATACAAACGGGCTGCGTGACTACGTGCGTACCCACGCAGAGCAGAACGGGAACGTCACGTTGATGACGTTGTATTCTATGGCGCGCCATAGTAGACGTATACTAAACGAAGTTCCATATGTCCTTTTAATCAAATTTCATTGAAATAGAGCGAACCTAGAGTTTTCCTCCCAGCTTTAATGCTAGAGTAGTTACCCAACGATCTCGATAACTTTGAATCGCTTGGCAAATTGTTAGTTTAGTCGGAATTAATGCGAAGATTTCTCTTTGAGTCTGACTTATCTATTAATCTGTTTTATTAAATACTGCCTGGCAGTTGGGCAGAGTAATTTTGTTTATGTGAAAATATTATGTATTACTTACAAGAGAAAATCTGTCTAAGGAATGAACCATAAAGGCCATAAGACCATAATTTTGGGTTAACTGTGAGGTAAGCACGAACCTTTTTACGCGGCGTAACGCTAGCGGCTCGCTGGCAAAATCTATGTGATTTGACAGTTTGACGCTATCGTTACGGACTATCGAGAGGTTCATGCTTACCCTTCTGATAGAAAGTAGTTTATAATATTAAATTTGCCCCTGTGCAAAAATAAAGAATTTTATGATTATTATTATAATAAGAGAGTAAAGTGTTTTGTGTCATTTAGAGCCGATTTTTTCATTAGCCACATAGCTTTATCTGGATGATAAAATTGATGCTATCTCTAAAACTTGATCATAGAGATTGCATCAACCTGATGATCGACTTTATCCTGTAGATAGGCTATCTTAGTATTATTTTCAACCTTTTCGCTCAAAATTCACGCTAAATTGACACCAGGCACACCCTTTTAATCCACAGTTGACTCTTACGACATGCACAGAAGGAGATGCAGATGATATGTAAAGTCCCGCATCAGAACAGGAATAATGACATAACTATAACATTATAATATTAATAAACGTTGCCAAGCCATCTCCTCGGGTCATTCCTTCATGGCCCTGACCGTAAACCGGGCATAGAAGATAACAAAATAAAAATAAAACCCCGGCAGGTGTAGTAGCGGATGCGCAACTGGTTTCCAACTCACCCGAGTGCGGTTCCGACGCTGCTACAGCGCAGCTTCTCGATCGAAGGGAATTTTTATTTAGCTGTGTGACATGTCGGCGATGATGTGTCAAAAAGTGGTAAGTGTAAATATGTGGTTTTATCGGATACATACAAGTTTCTCTTTTTTTAAAAGAGCCATAAAAAATCTTGTCTATATTGATTTGCAAATCTTGTTAGTGCAGACACTTTTTGTATACAATACGAGTATGGCGTTAAGGGAAGTTAACAGGCAGAAGACATTTAAAGTAAAACATTATCGCTTCATTATGTAATAAAATAAAATTGATTAAATAGATAAATGTCAGTGATACAGAGATACAGTGAAAAGGATTAATTGCAAACTCGATTGTTTTAACGCAATACATTATATCGAATTTCTATTGACGTACCAGAACAAAAGCAATGAGCTAAAATTTCACAATTATAATGACGTGGTATTTATTATTTAATTACTTAGTGTGAATTTGACGTGATCAATGTTATTTAGTGTTTATTACATGTTTATGTGAATCCTGTACGTTAAAATATCATTCTTAATTTTCCACATTAGCTTATATTGATGTTATCTTAATATATATAAATCTCCTGTCACGATGTTTGTCCGCGATGGACTCCTAAACTACTTAACCGATTTTAAATTAAATTGGCACACCGTGAGCAGTCTGGTCCAACTTGAGAGATAGGATAGCTTAGATCTTTAATTATAGTCGCAATTTTATTTTATTGCAAATTATTTGTCTATAATTAATTGACAGTCACAAATAAATCTCCTGTCACGATGTTTGTCCGCGATGGACTCCTAAACTACTTAACCGATTTTAAATTAAATTGGCACACCGTGAGCAGTCTGGTCCAACTTGAGAGATAGGATAGCTTAGATCTTTAATTATAGTCGCAATTTTATTTTATTGCAAATTATTTGTCTATAATTAATTGACAGTCACAATTATCTGTTAACTCCAAAAGATTCTAACAGATGTCGATACTTTTCGACTGGATTGAGTAAGTAATCAATAGATGGCATTGCTATGGTAAACCGACAAACGTGTCATATATATAAGCTACAATTCAATTTCCACGCGGACGAAGTCGCGGGCGTCCACTAGTAGTACATTATAATTTAACAATAATCACCGACTAATAATGATAGATATGTAGATATGTTTACCTCAGCAAAATTGTTGTATAAAATGTTATTTGAAATTTAAAACGTTTCCCTACGAGTCCTAATAGATATTTTGGGTAGAGATATAAGATCAACAAAGTTGGACAGAAAAATGTTTATAATAAAGTGAAAATTTATAAAGCCTTCAGTTTGAACAAGAAGTTAATGCACTACTTTATATTTATTTTTATTGACACTTAAAGGCTAGGTATTCCATAAAACCTAGCGCTTAATTGTTTGTGTTAAGCATAACCTGTTTAAATCTTCGTCAACAATGTAACACCCACAAATTATGGTAGTGGAAACTATACAGTTTCATTGAGTCGTTACTTTCCACATATTCAATTAAATATAATAAAATCTCATGTCAGTGGCATTGGCAGATAATAAAAACACAGAAACTTAAAAAAGCAAAAAAAAAGTTGACGAAGCAAACCAGTCACAAGTATATTACGCGTGGCACTATCTTCCATAAAAAGGCCTTTACACCAACTTTCTTTCAAACAAAATTAGCACTTACTGCTAGACTATAAAGCTTTAAAAGGCTCCACAGAAAACACCGCTCGCGTGGCTCTTTGAGCACGTATGACGAGAAACGCTGTAAGCGACAAAGTATTTCCAGTTGATTTGGCACTGTATTACCGTAGATAAAGAGCGTAAGTGCAGTTATTACGTTTTTAATGAAAGGTGCTTAGTTTTACAGTGTTATAGCCGTAATTTAGCTACCAGTTTTGCTAGGGTGCGTTAAACTTAGTGCTGGGAGCGTAGTTGTTTTCTAGTTGTAAAGTTATGCTTGACCTCTTGTCAAAATTTTGTAATTTTACAGAAATACGTCGCATTTACACTAACTGAATTCATATGCGTTTATAAAATAGTTTTTGATTCCGACGTAGGTAGGCTTATGCAGAAGTATAAATAAAAGAAGTTAAAATTTATTTCCAAAAAAACGTACCTAAAAAAATCAGACAAGACGTATAGGTACATAAATCGACTAGCTAATAACATTCGCAACGAAAAAACTTAAAAAGTTTTATATATTATAAAAATTATTAATAAAGAAATGAAAAAAGATTTCACCCGAGTCAGTTTTATATAGTTATGTATATTAACTAACCATCCAACTATAGATGGCCTGGCAAAAATAAAATAGTAAAAAAGTCTACTTGTAGATGAAAATTAACTGCAGAATTATGATAGCATCCCGCTCGACCAGCTGCAGTGGAAAATTATTCTTGTTGCCTTTACAAAATATGTGTTCACACAAGCTGCGAAAATTTATCTATCCTTAGAGAGAACTAAAGCGAATTTATATACCAGGACTACATTGTCTGAGAATAAACTGTTTCCGCATAAGCATTATACAATACAAGTTTGTAATAATATTAATAAAGTAAAGGAAACGACAGAGAATATATCATTGGCGTAGACAATGTACTTAGACAAAGTATCTAAACGGTCCATCGAATTATTCGCATAGATAATCATATGAATAACCTTTTCTTATAAACTGACTGATGAAATGGAAATTCTAAAGTTATTGAAGGATCCTCCAATTCATTTTTGAAGTCCGTTAAATGACTTGATCAAGTCAAGCTGCTATTAGAGGATATATTACGACAAAGAACGTAAATATGAAGCGATATTATTAAGCTACTTTAGAGAAGGGAAGAATCTGTTTGGGCTTACATAATATGTTGTTTTGCTTAAAGGAAAACTTTGAGAAACCTAGCAACTGTGCTTACTATTTAACCTTACCTCGCTGAATAAGAAGGTTTGCGTCATTGAATAATAAAAGTAGAAAACTTTTTTGGTCTCCCAACTCCCAAACCTGTATTCCAAAATTAAAAGTTAAATTGAAATAAAATACCCCACTACCACGCAGTTGGGATGTAAATTCCAATAAAAAAGCGATAAATTCTTATCCAATGACAAAAAATATCCGACACCAAATTGCGGTTTAAAATCTGGTTATCATTCCCCCAAATAAAAAACTTTGCACAAACCAGTTGTTGCTGCTAAATGTAAAATATTTCCGGTTCTCGAAGTTCATTGTATCGTTAAATAAGACTTTTTAATAATAGTCGCTCTTCAATTTAAAAAATGTATTGTATCCGTTATCCTTGTAAGATGATTACTGGTAGCGGCCACAAGTATTCATTAAATAAGGGATATTTTTAATTGCACATCACATAAATAATCGCCCATCAATTTAATGTCATCTTTTATACCTATGCTTTTTTACATCAGATGAATTAATTTAGTACAAATAAATCTGTTTAACAAAAAAACTAAAGCAAAAATTCGAAAATCGTATATATCAGCCCAACCTAAATATTTTCCTTAATTGCAAGACAAATTAATACCTTTTGGTACAAAAATACTACAATCTCACCATAAATACTGACTGCACAGCAAATTAACCAATTAAGTCGAATAGTGACAATTAGTTCCTTTTCATACATTGATATAATGATAAAAATAATAGGTAACTAACAATCAACGAAACGAAACAAACGCTGAATCGAATTGTTTAAACATTTTGAAGTTACTTTTTGTATCTGATTTTATATTTTAGCGTTGATCTCATGTAACATAATGAGATCAATGCTAAAATATAAATTCAGATACAAATAGTAATTTCAATATGTTAAAATGGTACAAATAGTAACTTAACAAACAATAAGATGATTATGTAAAATAAAATGCCGTTTCATTTTGGTTAATTGCTGTATGTTAAATAAAAATAGAAGCTGTTTTAAAAAATAAAGAGTTAACAGGTATAACGTGCAATGGCAAATATTAACTGTGAATTAATAAAAAAGCTTTATATAAATAGCGGTATGCCACAAATATAAATTGCAGTTTGTTTAGCAATATTCTCATTTGAGTATTTTGCTGTGCAATCAGTAATTTTGATATGAATTCTGATTATTTGTTTTGTTTTTTCTGCAGTCCACGCGGACGAAGTCGCGGGCGTCCACTAGTAATGATATGTTTTTATGTTAGCGAGTAGGTACAGTCACGGTTAATAGCTAGTTTAAATTAAACTTCCTTATATAAAAAAAAATGTGTTATTATTATTCACTATTTCACTATACAGGATGATTTTTGGTCGTCAACGTTTCCAAAAAACTACGGAATCTCCTCATCATCACGATCATTTTTCTCCATGGAAGCATACCTGGGAAGTGTCTGGTTTCCAAAATATTAGGGTCCGAAGTTGAGTAAATAGACTGCGTTTTTCTGCATAAATGCACATAGACGCGCGTAGCAGGATTTTTTCACGAAAAATAATTAATATCTGTCTATAAAAAAACTAACATAAACACTAGACACTATAAATTTCGCACGATCAAGGAATTTAAAATAAAAAAAAATAAAAAAAATTCCCTGCATTTTTTTTGGCATAAACTTACTTTATTTCATGTATAGAATACGTACCCTTCGTTAAAGGTGGCCACAAAAAGACACCCTGTATACCTAAGTATAGGTCAATTAAACTTTCATAGGAAATAATTACCGTCTTATTTTCAACATTTTGTTTCGACTACGTTTAACTTTTTTACGATATTGATTTAAAAAACTATTAAACCAATAATCCGTATTACCGAATAGTCAACTTTATTACCTTAGATTACGATACGTTATCGAGATGACGATGTCCCGAAAAAGCTGTATTGCTCGTAAATTTTCTTTTATATTATTTTTTATCTCCAATTTTGTCCATATATTTTGTATTAAAAAAAAATGGAAGGTATACCCGTAATTCATTTATAGTGGTAGTAAACGTCGATGAAATGTAGCATAGGTTTTTATTATATTTTTCATAGTTACTTACATACTTTAATATTTTCTTGACTAACAGTGCTATTGCAACAATTATACATAGAATATATAATGTACTTTTTATTTCATAATAACGTTTCTGTATCTATCTATGTCTATGTGATTTGTTTGGAATAAAACAAGTAGTATCAAATAAAACACGTTATCGCTTTAAGTATAACCAGAGCCTAGATAAAAGCTTAAATATTTATATATTTAGATTTCTGTAACATAAATTTAAGCAATACTTTTCTTATGAGTCATAATCATAATAATATAAAACCGTTCCTTCGACCTCCCAAAAATTTTGCGTGGGATAAATAAAACGTTTGTTATACTTAATAAAGGTGAGACAGTAATATAACTGCATAGAATAAATCATTTGTTTATTAGTACATTAGACGGCTGGTGATATATTATTTTCCGCCTACTGTCAAAGTTCTTTGTATTGCGTAAAATGTAATAAGTCTTCTTAAAGGTTTATTTGCTGTATTGGTTGAATGTACTCTCAAAGTTATATTGAAATATCAAATATGGAGTGTGTGTGTATATATAAATAAATAAGTATTATTTCCATAAATTAACTCTCAGAATCCTTTCTCTTGATAAATAAAAAAATATTGTTAACATTGAATAGTGACACAAGCCAATGTCACTATCTACCATCTGACACATTTTATTTAAACCTCGAAAAACTTCGTATTAAATGCAGGAAAATCGTCCTCAGGTCAGTTCTAATCCATTGTGCTCTACTAGCTTTCGAAGGAACTTATTTATTATCTTTTTTGCATACAAAACAGTATACCTACTTACGTAATGTGATTTTTGGTCGTCAACGTTTCCGAAAACTACGGAATCTCCTCATCATCACGATCATTTTTCTCCATGGAAGCATACCTGGGAAGTGTCTGTTTTCCCAAATATTGGGGTCCAAAGTTGAGTAAATTGACTGCGTTTTTCTGCGTAAATGCACATAGACGCGCGTAGCAACATTCTTTCATGAGAAATAATTAATATATGTCTATGAAAAAACTAGCATTATCACTGGACACTATATTTTTTTTGGCATAAACTTAGAATAATGATTCGCTCGGAGCGAAGACAATTATTAATCTAAGGGCATAAACTTACTTTATTTGATGGTGGCAACGAAAAAACATCCTACATAAAGATGCAAAATCAAGACGTAAGTAAGTAGGTATCTTTGCAAATGAAACGCAAACTTTATAGGCCGCGTTGTTAGGTCATTACGCTTATTTCTAACTCTGCAATTACTGAGTTAGGCTCGTAGAAAGCACGCACCTTTGATTGCTTCCGTTCTATCAAAGTTGGTATAAACTTTCACATATCCAGTACGAGCAACTGTTTTATTATTAGTCTTACGCTCGTATTCTAAGTTGTGTGTTTTCCCTTGAGGGCACTCGAATGAGATGATATTTTTTGATTGGATGACAAATGTTCAAATGTTCATATTGCTAGCTGCTAGCTCCTTCTTGGCCACGGCTGTTCGTCTCTGGAATAAGCTTCCGCTGGAGATACGAGAGTCTACTTCGGCAGCGGTTTTTAAGTTAAGGGTGCAAAAATACCACACGACGCATTTCGGTCAGGCACCCTTCGTTTTATGTATGTAGAGCATATAAAGGTTTTGTCTTGAATGATTGACTGACGGATCAACTCATACATACTCACGACCTATCAACATAATGACGAAACTGAAGGCATATTATTACAATCATTTGTATATCTCATTAGGTATTCGACATTAACGAACTAAGCAATTACATTTAAAAAACTGTCGTGGCCGTTGTAGGGGCGTAATAATAATATGTTGTTGACAGCGATGCTGTATGTAAATAATACTAGCAAATACCTGTGACTATGCCCATATTTAGACAATAGATATAAAGGCCATCAAAAATGAAAATTCGGCTATTTAGAGGAATAAATCGACAATTAGATATAAAACTATACACCATGCAAGGGTGGTTTATTTCAGGTTACATAATTCTTTTTATTTCTGAAAAACAATTCTGAAACAAAATTTTCTGTATTAAAAAAGCATTACTTCATACCGAGATAGGTACGCACTATCTATCTGCGTACAATTATAACATCTAGTTATCCAACAAATAAATAAAATCTAATCATGCTATATTAGATTACACACCATGGTTTTTCTCTATAGTTATTCTCTTCTATGGTTTTTCTCAAGCTTACGGTACCCTAACTCGGTTATTAGGGGTAGCGTGGGCGGACAAGATGCTTCTCATACAACACACCATACAACTAACGAACCTTAGAAATTACCTTTCTATGACCTAACGACTGCAAAGTATAGGTTAATAACACCAGTATTGTACGTTTTTACCTTTGATAAGTATAGAGAGCCACGTTTAAAAGTCGACGTTTGTATGGAGTTTGTTTGAACTTTTAACGGTGTGTTATACTTGACAGGACGGTGAGGTGTACGTATAACTGGGACGAGTTTCGCAACTAAATTGCCGACGGAATACAGATAGGTAAAAGTTAAAAAAAGCAGGTTTAGTTTTTTTTTATGTACCTATGCTATGGTTGATACGATTTTTTTTTTGTTTATTTGGCGTATTGTTGGATGAGCTGGTTGCATATTTCGGTTTTCGAATTATTTTTTGTGATACTTTATTTTAGAAGATTTAAATATTTGCGTTTTTTTTTTCAATAATATCAATTTTATATGTGAGTTTACAGAAAAATAGCAAAATAAAATAGGTAAGTATTTAATAATAAATAAATAAATAAATATTCACACACTTCACAACACATTGATCTAGTCCCACACTAAGATCCCTAAGGTCTTGTGTCGTGGGTACTAAGCAACGGTATATAAATACATAGATAAGTATATAAACATCCATGACTCGGAAACAAACATCGATATTCATCACATCAATGTTTGCACCTACCGGGATTCTGTATAGACCAAATAATACAGATCTGTCACCTCATTAGCAGTATGGAGGAGGGGAGTTTCCTGGCACAAGTTATATTTAACTTAATAGGAAATTCCATAAATTGTATTATGTGCGATGCTTGTGTTAAGAATAAAACTTTCATTTTCATTTGCATGAAGTTAATATAAAATAAAAGAAGGCTCTCAATTTCGAAACATAAAATTATCAATAAGGCAACATACCTGCCCCCCTAGCATGACCACGCATCGTGGATATCGTATCGTACGATATCGTATCATCTCTATACAAAATTCAACATGGCGGCTATATTTATCGTATTTTGACAGGCTAAATGTCGATAAATCGGTTTATCATATCGTGTTTCGCATGTCATGCTACTTGGGCAGGATGACGTTTAGCAGCCCATTTAGGAAAGCCCAATACCAATTTATTTTAGTCATTAGTACTACAAGCTTACAAGTTCAAACTGACAGGATGTCATTAACATTTTTGCAACTCGTTTGACATCTAACTGACATTTAATATTACAATTAGTGACACCTAATTTCCTGTAACAAAACACATAATTTGGATTTAAGCTACTAACTAAAAACTCCTAAGCCATGCGTGTCAATATTAGTAGATAGTGAATATTTTTACGACTTTGCTTAAGAAAACGACTACGAGTAAGTATGTGACCGATTCAAAAAATTATATTTCATAATCTGTCGGTATAAAGCACTGACTTTTTAATCTAGTGGGATAGTATGGTCGATTTTGACAATCACATTTAAACGTAAACCTAACATGATTCAGTTTAAAAAAACTTTTTAAAAACAAGCTTTTATTATTTGTCAATAAAATGGACTGATCAAAACAAACGAGCTCAAACTCAAAAATTACGAAGTTCCTATCCACCTTCCAGCTTCATCATCAGATCAGCTATATGTCATAATAATATTGCATTGTCATCCGATTTATACAAGCATGCAAAATTTCGGCTCAATCGGAAACCGGGAAGTGGATCAAATGTAACTTGCAAGATTTGGTTACAGACAACGGGACAGGTGAAAGAAACTAAATAAAAGCTTATAAAATTAGTCAGGGCTGTCCCTCCCCATGCTGAGACAGAAAGGAACAGGTAGAACTAATTTTAGGTTTAAGTATGACGGCTGTGTGACGGTAAGAATCAACTATAATACCAAATTTCATGTTTGACAGCGATTATCCAGCGATTGCGACTAGTTGTAAGCTAGAAAATAAGGGTGCCGATGTCTTTGGGATGCCACAAAGTATTTATAATAAAATAAAAATTATTCATACACTTCACAACATATTAACCTAGCCCCACATTTAGATCCCTAAGGTCTCGTATCGTGGTTACTAAGCAACGGTATATAAATACATAGATAAGTATAGAAACATCCATGACTGGGAAACAAATATCAATATTCAGCATTATTATTGTTTGCACCTACCGGGATTCGAACCCAGGACATACAGCGTCATAGGCAGGATCGCAACCAACTACACCAATCGGCTGTCCTCGAGTCATGTATTTTTTGTCTATGGTTTTTGTCCAGATAATGTCATATAGGTCAATCAATATTATTCTCTTATTAGAAGGGTTTTTAAAGATCGCCAATAAAAAAGGGACACAGCGTGGACCTAAATACACAAGCCCTTCGACAGACAAAAGAAAAATAATCCCCTTTTCAAAAATAAATTCCTATTTCGGTATAAAAAACTTCGCTATCCACTTCGAGAACTTGGTAAATTGGGTATAATTTGTAAGCCATAGTTTATTACTACGGACCTATGGGAAAAACAAAACATATTTAAAAGTTTGGTGTATGTACACAAAATATATTGCTAAGAAACCTTATTACTAAGAAACTTAATACGTATTAGTAACAAACGTGTCTTCAAGTTGCTTATTTCGTAAAACATAAATCATAACACAAAGGCATATCCAATTACTATAATCTAGTAAATACTAAAGTATATAATGTATGTATTATACTAGCATTAAGTATATGTATAAATTTACTATAATTTAATATTGTAATGTAAACTTTTAGAGGTTAATCAGCTGGTAAATCTGAGATTTTAAGACAATTTTTCTGCTAAGACATTTATCCCTATCTATTTTGTCTGTCTTTAATAAGTTCAAATAGGTTATCAGCCCTTATAGAGAGTCACATGTGATCCAAAAAGATAGTAGGTGCTTAGAATAATGATTCGCTCGAAGACCTATCATTAATCTAAGAGTAGGTGATTGCTTTATACAAAACGGCTATACCCGATGATAAATATCGATGTATCACACATTTACTGATAGCCCATTTATCGAGTCACAATCGGCGCGAAAAGTAAACATCGTATAAAATCAAATGAAAAATGCATTTACTGTCAGTTAAAATACTGTACATGTTCAGAATTTCAGTATTTCATATCATTCACACCTTGTATACAAAAAAAGTAAAAAAGGTACGTCCGATTTTATACATAAGAAAGATAAATAAATATTCACACACTGCACAAGTATTCACAACACATTAACCTAGTCCCACAATAAGATCCATAAGGTCTTATGTCTTGGATACTAAGCAACGATATATAAATAGATAAGTACTATAGAAACATGTATGACTCGGAATCATTCATCGATATTTATCATCGGGTATAGCCGTTTTGTATAAAGCAATCACCTACTCTTAGATTAATGATAGGTCTTCGAGCGAATCATTATTCTAAGCACCTACTTTCTTAGATATGAGACCCCGCCTGTACTACAAGTTTATTCTCTTGCTCTTAGCAACACATAGGTACAGGGAGTTTGTGACAGCCAGGCAAATATTGATATGGCGACTTCAGACCATGACTCTGAGACGAAAACCATTGGAAATTTTCACAGAACAATTCCAAAATATTGTGACTTTTTTTTTCATTCATATCACAAAAGAGATCTCACTGCCACGTTTATTATAACGGGTCCAGATGTAAATATCTTGTCATAGTACATACACAAAGACACGGCATTTCGCGAAATGGGGTAGTCAGAACTGCAGTATCACGTTAGAGATCTTACAGCCACGTTTATCATAGCGGGGATAGATGTAAATGATGAGTAACAAGTTGCTAGCTCATCGCCTGAGGGAACGCCCCTGAGTTCCTTAGTCGACTCTTACGAAAACGCACGGAAAGCGTTGCAACTGCTGTAGTCTAGTGCAGGGGTTCCCAATTTTTTTGCCAAAGAACCCTAATTGATTACACTTTTCCTAACGGAACCTTACTTTGATAACTATTTCGGTTCGCGCAAACAATGTTGGTCACGGAACGTGTGATAATATTTTTTACGGATCCCTTGCGGCCCTTTCACGGAGCCCCAGGGTTCCGCGGACCACCTTTCGGGAACCGCTGGTCTAGTGAAACCCCGCATCAGTACAGGAATAGTTTGGTGTAATAAAATGTTTATAATGCACTTGGACTACTTAGCGATTCGATAACTCATGAACATCGATAACGATTTTCAATTTCTCTATAAACGCACGCACCACTGGACACAAAGAAGGTATTAAGTAACAAATAGTGATTTTCCATTTTATTGTTTTTCCGATAAAATTTATGATTATTAAGTTAGTAAGGTTGTTACACAGATGTTAAGTACTGCCGGGTTTTCTTTCCTGGGCTGAGAAGAGATGTTAATACAAATAAACTCATATACCTAATTTTAAAAAAACCCGACTGCATAAAAATTTTGACCCATTGTCACTCTCGCTACTTAGACGAATCTAATGATACCTCTCAAGACAAGACAAGCCGTCTAGGCTCTAGAACGTGTCAAAGAAATATATTATATATACGAGTAGGTACATTCACTCGAATGTATGTATACTGGATGTAAAAAGACAACTTTCTTCTTTTAATACCTCGTATGCTTTGTAACATCACGTTAATTTTTTTCTATGGAAGCACCCCTGGGAAACCATGGGTTTCCAAGATATTGAGGTCCAAAGTTACATGAATATCAGCATTTTTTTTTATAAATCCATCTGGAAACAGATAACAAACATTTTTTTTAAAGACACCATATTATATATATATATATATATATATATATATATATATATACAGGGTTTCCCAGGGTTGGTTCCATAGAAAAAATGAGAACTGTGTGATATTTATATTGTAGGCAAACCTTTTTGTCAATAAATAAGCGTACCTACGTCAGCCAGTTTACGGGAAAATTTCAGGTTGTGTAACGACAGAAGTAAAAAAGTTGAATTTCGTTAATCTATTTAAAAAATTAAATACCACTTACTGATTAATCACGAAATCTCAGAAACTGTAACACATGCAAACTTTAAATTTAGCAGGATGGTTTCTAATAGGGTGTAGACGCACCCGCTATAGATTTTACGAATGGGGTAAAACGGGAGGTAGAACTTTGTATGAAAATCCTATAAAGTAAGGATTCTCTGAAATTCCCACGTGATAGGGAAATAACGAGAATTCTAAAGTTCACGCGGACAAAGTCGTGGGCGTCCTCCAGTATATTTTGGCATTTACATAGAAAAAAATATAAATAGATATTACCCTTTTTACCTTTATTACCTTTACAACTTATTTGTCTCACTTTGTTATCAGCATCGGTATGATGAATTTGGTGAGAGCGAGATGTCTCACTTTTAAACGTCAAATTCACAGGGCTATTAACTCTTTCAGTCTTGGTGGTTAGTGTCACTAACCACCTATTTCTGAATTTTTTAATTAAAATCTATGCCATCTACTTATAATCGGTTGAACTATCATGAAAGTTCGATTTATGCTTGACAAGATACGACCGAATATACCGCCAAATTAAAGAATGACAACTCAATTTAGTTGAATTGAATATTGCACTTACGTAATTTTAATTGCGTGTTTTATAAAAAAAATAACAGGTAAGTAAGTTAGCTTTTATCTTCAATGTTTTTTAATAACTTTATTCTCATTTATCTGTTTTATATATATTTACATGAAAATACTACTACTCTTAAGTTTTTTGCAGTGTATTCACATCGAAATGCGTAAATTATCATTAATAGTTTGTATCAATAGTCATGGTGGTTAGTGGCACTAACCACCTCATTTTTCGAAAACCTTAATAAATAATTTTTTTTCCTACTTTATATGATTTTTTTATTGTTAATAATGCTAAAACTTACATACATATGTTAAAAATATTCTTAATCTAAAAGCGTGACGGAAAGAGTTAAGAACTAGATAAACTAAGTGTATATACTTTGCATGTAAAAAATAGACTCAATAATTAAAATAGACACTCGTTCTTGAACCAGGACTGAATGAATTAGGGCTGATAGAAGTGGTTTTCAATCCCTTTTTACACACCAAGTAAAAACACTTGTCTAGTTATTACTTAGCTCTGTGGATTTGATGTTTAAAAGTGAGACATCTCGCTCTCACCAAATTCATCATACGGGTGCTGGTATGCTGGAAGAAATCTCTTGCAGAGCCGGCCTTTGTATGCATTTCTTTTGTAAATTTCTCTGTATTTACTGTAGTAATTTGTGTACAATAAAGAATAAGAATAAGTACAATAAAATATATAATTATGTAGGATTTAGCATCTGAATCAGAGTATGAGTGAGCAAATGGACTGAGTAGCTGAGGTACGAGTATTCAATCTCTCTGTTTAAATGGCGTAGCAGGTGAGCAGTTGTTAAAAGTTGAAATATTAAAAATTAGGTGTTTCGGGGATTCCTGGACTTTTATTTCATTCCACAATTTTAACCAATTCACAAATATCTGCCTACTTCTAAAAGAAAGTAATCAACCAGTCGACTTGAGATGCTGATAAATCAGGATCAATTAGTCCGAGTCTGATCTCGATAAATTATTAATGTACATACGTACCTACTACTTGTAAGTAAATAACTTATGAGGTCTTGGTAAACTGAATTCGGTATCTAATCTTAACTGTTGGCAATATTGAGGTCAAACATTGGCTACTCTATTAATAATATGATTTTAAAGTAAGCTGGGCTTGATTAGAATACATCAGCTGCATCTCCTTTCGTGCATGTCGTAAGAGTCGACTAAGGAACTCAGAGGCATTCTCTCGATTGACGCTAATATTTTACATAAGACCCTGCTATGCTAAACGTAGCAATAGGATCTCATTCGCAATAGTCCATTCCTGGTCACTCCAGTTTTGGGAGCATATCTGTATTTACGTATGAAGTAAGACTTTATATTTTCTTACTAGTGGACGCCCGCAACTCCGTCCGCGTGGACTACAGAAAAAACAAAATGTCGAAATTATCCGGGATAAAAACATTTTCCCGGGGGAAAAAGTAGCCTATATATTAAGTGGGACCTGTCACAATATATTCCTGAAAACTGCATCGAAATCGGTTCAGCCGTTTCTGAGATTAGCGTGCACAAACGCACAGACAAACCGACAAACAGAGAAACAGACAAAAATTACAAAAATCATCGTTTTGGGTTCTATTGCGTTGATAAAGGTCTCCTATAATATTTTTTCTCATATATCTTCCATGTACAGACAGCGATCCGTTACATTTTTATTATATGATTATAATTATATATAGATGATATAATTATATGTATAGATGATTATAATTATATTGTGATAATTCATCCTAGAAAAATATCATTCGTACACCACTCTCTTCTCGTCCACTTTATATTTATTTGCATAATTTATCCCGAAGGAAAGGCAAGTACTATCTCTATTGAGGGGTCACCCACCACCGGGCCCTACACCCTCCGCTGACCCTCGGATCTGCCGACTCATGATCACGAACACAAGACACCGCAGTCGCAACGAGAAGCCAGATCCAAGCACCTAGCATGCTACCATAAATACATAGCCTCATACAAATACATAGTTACGCCAACACCCGTGGCATCATCAAGATTAGTTTTCCATGTTAGTTCTAACTACCGAACCAACTTACTAACAACTAAAACCAATGTATTGCAAATCATTTTTATAGCCTCAATGAAAATAAAAAATGTTAATACCTCCATATTAATACTATGTGAAAGTACTATGCCCATACATACAGCCATTGTATTCTTTTTTTAAATAGTAACAGTGTTGCCAACCTATGACACACAGATGTCGTCTTACACGAAATGTTGATAATTCGTATAATAAGGAAACTTTACTACGTGAAAGTTTGGCAGTTAGTATTAATTAGAGCTTCAACTTTGTTTAAAACACAAATTAGATTTCTGATTTTATGTTTGAGTAGGGTATTTATCTACAATTTTATATTTGATGTAAGTATGTATGACATGTAGTGACATCAGTGAAACCTAAA
The DNA here is from genome assembly GCA_014607495.2 of Carposina sasakii. Classification (NCBI taxonomy): domain Eukaryota; kingdom Metazoa; phylum Arthropoda; class Insecta; order Lepidoptera; family Carposinidae; genus Carposina; species Carposina sasakii. The sequence continues at coordinate 3,882,328 of CP053175.1, read as the reverse complement.
TAATTTTAAAATTAAATACATACAGCAAAATATCCGCATATTATACATATAACAATTCTGATCACTCTACAATGGATTTAAAATCCCAATTTTTCTATTTTGTTAATATTTTCTTATTCTTTATTGGCTTTTATTTATTAACAACAGGGTCACATGTGCAATCAAACAAATTCTAAGAAACTACATTGAAAAAAAAAAGGAGAGAAACAAATAACAGCATATTCAAATAATGGACAGGTAGTGTGATTCTTCAGCTTTTCCCTAAATATTCCAACAGTGCAACAATCTCAATATTTCATAGCGGCGGTAGGCTCATCCCTTACCACGTGGGACTTAATAGGCTTACTGGTGAAAAATGGGTGTTTAAATTGCACACTTCTGTCCAACCTCTTTGGGGGATGGGCGTGATTATAAATATGACAATATTTATAATATTTCATATATATACTGGGTGTATAAAGACAATTTTGTTCTTTTAATACCTCGTATTCTTTGTAACATCACGATCATTTTTTTCTATGGAAGCACCCCTGGGAAACTACAAGTTTCCATGATATTGAGGTCCAAAGTTACATCAATATTACCATTTTTTTTACATAAATCCATCTAAAATCGGTTAAAGAATACATTGCTTGCAATAAAATGGCAGTATTTTTTCATAATTTTTTTTGTCGTTTTCACAGGGTTAATTCCATAGAAGAAAATGATCGTAACCTTACAAAGAATATGAGGTATTAAATTTTTTTTTTGTCTTTTTACACCCTGTATATACAAACGCGACCGTATTTTAAAAAATGGGATGACCAGTGCTTCGGAATTACGAATGAGATCCTTACAGGCACGTTAGCATAGCTGGTTCATCAAAATTCGATTCACACGCACCCAGACCCATGGTACCACATGATGCATTAAAAAATAGAAACGGGTTTCAAAATCCCCGGGATAATTGACCAACAGGTGCGGAGGCTACTGTTGTTTATTTTTCTTCGCCGAAGGGCAAAGGGAGCACGTTGGAACAGCCTCAATACATCGAGCAGGGGCAAAAGTAGATCGATTGTATATGGGATTTTTTATTTGAGTTTTATGATCATAAATAAATGTCTCAATTAATTAATTTTCGTAATACTGTAAATATTTGAAAAAATCTACTTTGATTTGTGTTGTTTCATCCATTACGGGTTTTTTTTAAGATCGCACTTTATTAAAATTTAACATACAATAATCTCATAGGTTTTCTAGGAGTTATTCAATTATATATATAACTGTATGAAAATTCTGTGTATGTACCTAATAAATCTGTGCTATATTTGATTTTTTCTGGTTACCTCGGTTGACCCTAGCTTACAGGAGTAGCAGTGCCGGAAAAGAGTGGTGGACCTATCCCGGTTATGTTTGTTTGTGTGTTTTTTGAATATATTTTACTAATATTATAAACACGAAAGTTTGTAAGTATGAATGGATGGATGGACGGATGTTTGTTACTCTTTCACGTAAAAACGGCTGGAACGATTTGAAAAAAAAAAAATGGCAATGAGTAAGCTGACACGTAGGCTACTTTTTATTCCGGAAAAATATTTTAATCCCGGATAATTTCGACAATTTGAAGTCGCGGGCGTCCACTAGTAATTTAATAAAAAAAATCATTGACGATCTACTAACTATTTTATACTGTCTGTGTGTATATTTACATGCAAAGTCATCCATTACCAATATTGAACAGGTACAGGGGAAAAACGAATAAATTAAAAGGTTATTTTCATTAACTAACGTTAAAAAACTTTTTATTACTTATATAGGTTTATAAAATAGGGAAAGGTAAAGTTTTCTTTTTCGGAAGACTACTAATTAAGTAAAAATAATTAATGCCTGTGATTGTTTGACCTAATTTATTTCACAATTTAATTAATACGTAGTGTACACGCAGTCGCCTAATTTGTAAATTACTCTAAATCACATTTTCTGATTTTTTTACGTGTACTGTCTGATATTCATCGTATCAAAGAACAATACTTAACCTGCTAACTCAGAAACAAAGTTAAGCTGTCTTTTTCATATTTAATTATTCTTTAGTAAATAGATGTGTATAGTAGAAGAAAATTATGTTAGAAATAACCTCATCAAAACATATAATATAAAATATTGTCCATGTTAATTTATATTAACTATACGTAATTTCCGTTAAAAATGTCATAAAGCTAACTTACTAACATACATAACAATAGGCAAGCTCTACATTGTATTATAATTTTCACATACATACATCCCTATAACCAGTTTTCCCCGGTATTTTCTGGTTGGCCCTACTCACTGGAACCCGACGCTGATTGGAACTCTTGTTGTGGCACAGTCAAGGATGATTCGAAATTCGAAAGGGGGTTCGTACTTCGAATACGATGACAGGGATATCAATTACCCGCTCACATTCGAATACGGAACGGTGGAATACAATTATTTTGAAATATTTTGCTGTGCTGCCTTTTGTTTTATACTTTTATTCAATATGGCGGTATGTTAAATTATATCTTTATGATTTGTAATAAGAACGTAATATTTTACTGTAACACTAAAAATAGTAGAAATGAAAACTAAAACAAATATATTTTATAACAAATAGATGTTAAGCTACTTCTTATACCTATATAGAAATTTACAACTTCATGGAAAATAATATACCTAGTTCTGAATACCATGATACCTAAGGTACCTACTCATAATGTCAGTAAATTGAATAAAAAATAGGGGAAACGGTATAGTTATTAGCCCCTATACAGTTATCAGCCATTTCAAATTTGATGGTCAAAAATAAGCAATAACCTACCAAAATAGGACATTTAATACTGCATTAATGGCAACACTTTCGTCCACCGTCAAACAGTTGCAACAAAATTCCGCTAGGTTGACAGCTACCTTTTCGTCGTGTGGAATTTTGGCGGAGGTAAAACGTAAGTAATATAATTATTTAATAAACTGTTAGGGCTGCTACTTTTTTTGATGCAATATTTTAAAAATAATAAGTACTAGTGCCGGTATTTAAATTCTATAAAACTATGCCTTGTTATGTGTTATAAACAAGTCTAAGGTGTAAAATAACGTTTTCTTGTCATAACCTCAAAATTTTGTGGTGGCCAATAGCTGTCATTAATATTTGAATAGCTTAAAGTTATTGGCCTCCTAGGCCAGTTACTATATTTATAAATAAATAATTATCCAGCATTGTTAATGAATAACTCATCTTATATAGTAACGATAAGTGTTATATTCCATTACTAGAATTTTCTAATCATTATAAATAGTTAATAGCCTAGGCCAATAACTGTGTGATTCGAAAAACTATCTTGTAGAAAATGTAGGCCAATAACTATAATGTTTTTTTTTGTTATTTTGAATTAATTATCTATAAATTATTTTCATTTTTATATCAGGTTCATGAGGAAAAAACGATGCCGAAGATACCCCAATATACGAAAGAGGCTCTTGATGAAGCTTTAGAAAAAGTGAACACAAAAACTATGTCTTTGAGAGCAGTAGCTAAAAAATATAATATACCTAGAGGTACCTTACAGTTTAAACTAAAAAATCCTTCTTCAAAATCCCAATTTGGACCAACACCGTATTTAACATATGAAGAAGAAAATACTATCGGAGAGTGGTTGATTAAAATGGCCCGTAAAGGCTTTCCTAGAAGGTCAGATGATGTTCTCGACACAGTTCAAAAATTTTTAACTGATAATCCACGCGATACCCCTTTTGTCAATAATCGGCCTGGTCCGGGATGGCTAAAAGCTTTTTTAAAACGTCACCCTACCTTAGTTAAAAGAACAAGCGAGGGAGTAACTAAAGCCAGTGCCTGCGTGTCTGAAGCGGATATAAAGAAATGGTTTCTTGAAATAAGAAACTATTTGACATGTGAAAATCTGTCAAACGCAATTCAGGATCCAAAGCGTGTGTTTAATGCTGACGAGACAGGATTTCAGCTCTGTCCTTCTACAGGCCGCGTACTTGCCGCTAAAGGAGACAAAAATGTTTATTCTGTAGAGCTAGGAAACTCCAAAGAAAATGTTACGGTACTATTTACCTTTTCCGCTGACGGCAAAACCTGTCCTCCTTTAATTGTCTTTCCTTACAAACGACTGCCTGAAAAAATTGCAAAATCAGTACCACCTAAATGGGGTATCGGACGCAGTGATTCGGGGTGGATGACGGCAGATGTTTTCAACCAGTTTATCACTGAAATATTTGATCCATACCTTACTGATAGTAACATCAAAAGACCAGTCATTCTATTTATAGATGGCCACAAGAGCCATATCACTTTGCAGCTTAGTTTGACTTGTAAAGAGTTAGGAATTGAACTAGTTGCTCTGTACCCCAACACAACCCGCATCACTCAGCCAGCAGATGTTTCAGTTTTTGGGCCCATTAAAAGAAGATACCGAAACGCTGTTCGAAAATTTCAATCAGAAAACATTGGAGAGGTGGTAACAAAATTAAACATCGCTACTATCCTAAAAACTGTTATTGATGAGTTGAAACCAGAAACTATTATAAACGGTTTCCGAGCATGCGGTTTGTGTCCCTTTGATGAGAATGCTTTAGATTACTCCAAATGTTTAAGTACAAAAAAAAAATATAGAAGATATACAGTTATGACAACAAGCTTATGTCCCTGAAAGAATTTGAAAACATCGTAGGAGCGGAAATGGTAAACAAGCTAAAAAAACTAAAATCTCAAGGTGTTGGCACGAATGAAACGTCTCCTACATTATTTAAACTTTGGTCCTTCTTTCAAAGTGATTGCCCGCAGAAGGAATCAACCGATATTGAAATACACTATGCTAATAATGCAGCAACAAATGTAAATTTAACTAATGAAAATAATGTGACCACACTAACAATAACATTGACACCTACAAAAAATCCTTCAGATTTGTGCCAGCCGTCGACTTCTGCAACTATAACCACTTTTCCAGAAACTACTCATCTTAATAAGTCAATAAATGATTACCTGCATAATGCCCCAGAAAATAAGAGAAAGTTTATTCGGAAGACGGAAAAATCCCCCTTTGTCATTACTTCTGAGAAATTAGATCAGTCATTGAAACAAAAGAATTGGAAAACAAGAAAAAGAGAATCAAAAACTGGAGAGAAAAAGAAAAAGAGAGGAGAAGGCAGCTGCACGGGAAAAAAATGCTGTGAAGACAAATAAAGCTAAAGGTATAGGAAAGAAATCAAAAAAAGCTAGCAATAATGATGAAAATATTAATATTGAGAACGAAAATGAAAACTCTAAAAAGGAAAACAATTTTAAAACTGAAACTAAGAAAGACAACGGTAAACCAAAGATAATATCAAATATAGAAGTAGTTAATTGTAATATGTGCAAGCGTCTAGCTGCTAAAAATAAGTCCCTATTATGTGATTCTTGTAAAACCTACTATCATCGTCATTGCATTCCTCATAAACACGAAGAGCATTTGCCAGATGATGATGAGCTTACTGATTTTGTATGCCATAAATGTTTTTTGTTAAATGATAATGACTCTGAATCTTTTGAAGATGAAGATAATGAAGAAGACATGTTTTAATTGCTAAAGCCATTGTTTATGTAATTAAAACATGTCTAAAGTTTTAATTTATATTTAATTTACGATGTGGCTAATTACTATAAGATCTCATGGCCAATAACTGCAATGTTATGGCCAATAACTATAATTTTAAGTTTTATGTTTTAATGTTGATTTTATTCCTAAAATGTTTAATAACAGAGTATGTATAATGACATACTTTATAAATACATGAATACACAACCATATGGCATAACTTTTATTTATTTTTAACTGGGAATTTTAATTTTACTAAAGATTTTAAATTTTGAAGTCGCTTATCTGGCCAATAACTATACCGTTTCCCCTATATTAGATAATATTTTTTGAAATAAGAAATTTTCTCAAAATATTGTCCAATAAAGTTATCTTAACAATATAAGATCAGAGACATATTTCTCCAAAAAATTTGGCATACAAATATTTAATTTATATAAGCAGTACAGTTATCTAATGGAAACTGTAGGTAATCAAAATTCACATCTAAAATGTTCCAGATTGATGGTTTTTGTAATTGACTTACCTCCGTAATTTGTTTCTGTATTAGGTAATTTAAGTATGTAAGTATGTAAATATGAAAAATAAACTGTAGGTACTCTAAAAAATCACAAACTAAAATATATACCCTACAGAATGGAAAAGAAAAATCGTCACTTACCGTTTTAGTTCGAGTCACGATAAACAATAATCCACGCAGCCATAAATTAATCAATCACTGTACAATAAATTCTAAAAGCTTTGCTAACACCATATCACTACCGTCTAATTCGGGAAACACTAATGTGAAAAACAATAAAAAGTTTAAAACACACCTCCTTAAAAGTATTTATTGTCCATAAGGTTTTCACATAGCCACTTATCACTGAATATCTTTGCCCGTATTGTTTTTTTTTCTTTTTTTTTACGATATAGAATGCCGCGTAGCGTTTGAATTTGGCGCGAACGCGTCGAACGATTGCCGATGGCGCCTTGCCGGTGACTGAGGGTGTATGAAAGCTCTGTGCCCCGGCCAGGCTAGGCGTCAAACATCAAGCGGTGGCACAGAATGCACAGTTGGTTTAATTGGCTGCGGGTATTCTGCATTGGTTGACGATGATGAAATCATTGTAGTTTAATTACAGACAGGCCATTATGACACGAAATTGAGAATAACCTCAAATAAATGTCATGTAAAAGTGGTTTTTATAGGATTTCTCCTATTGAATTGTTTTATACGGTTTATGTAACATTATATTGTTATTTATTTTCAGCAGCAAGTATCGATACAAAAATAAGTAACGCATTAAGTTCCAGTATATTACTTTTACATTATTTCTGTTTTGTTTTATTTTATTATACTCAATTTTATTATACTTCTTCAATAAACTGCACACTTTGTAGTATTATTTTTTTATGAAAGGTTTCAAAGGTAATTCGTAAGAATATTTGGGTTTGACGCATTCAACTAGTGGTACGAGGCGGTATATGAACAAAGTATTCACTCTGAGCATTTTCCGCCTAACTTATCTTTGTCTCGACAACGACCTTAATCTGAAATCCCTTTTCAACTCCTCGTGCCTCTCATTATTGATCTCTTTCACTCCTCACTACCGGTGCAATGGTATTTGTAGCCTGCTCTATCGCTCAGTAGCTTTATAAGTCTATCTCTCTCGCGCACCACTGCAGAGCCTCAAAAACGAGGTAGTATGGTACTATCAATGTGTACGTACGGCTTTAGAATTTTCACTCCACGCTTGTCACAGAATAAAAACGTTTCGTATAAAAGTATTGAATATCTGTTGATTTTACAATGGCGAGGCGCGAATAATTTTGAGCTGTATTTTTTTCCCGAAAGCTAATATTGACATTCGACACATTTTCTTTGAAATAAAAAACAGATGCTTCGTTACTGTTATATCTATTGTGATTAGGTTCATTTTACGATTATTAGGTCCATGTTATTATTGTTCGAGTATTAGTATGTGCTGGGTTGAATCAAAATTAAAAATGGATTAAAACTATTAATATAAATTTATAGAAGAATTATTAAGAGATATTTTATTAATACCTAAATAAATCTCACTCTATACATAATAAAGTGAACTAGTGGGAGTTTTCAAACACACACACATATATATACTACGCATTGTCACTTTCCGAGTATTTAACAACATATTTATTTTTGATTTTTTAAAAAGTTTTATACGGTATTTTTCATCATTATACCCATTGTTTATAATCGAATTCCTCTATTCTACCGTATAATAGTATAGAAACTCTTTGTTCCTATTATCTATTCCGGTCTAGTCTATGGTAAACAGGTTTAGACAAACAAATGGAGCTTCGATTTAGTCTATCGATTTAGAATATGTTGACTACATTCTATGTTTACTGTTGAATATCTTTATTTTAAGGTCTGTAGGTCGAGAAGCAAATACGGTGTTCTGTTTTTGTCTCAATCAATTATTTTTTAATTATGAAATATTTATATACGAGTATCTACTCTTAATGCAGGCTTCCATCGTTAAAGTGAGATGTTGCTTTACACTCTCGATAGCTGCATCTTACTTCCACAGTAGAAAGAATATTGCTTTAAGATTTAGTGGCAACCTGGTCAGTGGTCAGGTCATAATTATCTTTTCCCGTTTTGCTAATCGTGGGGAACACAGCCGTGTGTATACAGGGTGTAACAAAAAGGGTATGTTAAGCGAAAAGCTATATGAACAGCCCATTGTAGAGAACCTATCCACAAAATTTGAGACCCGAAATCACATGTTTATTTTTCCGGATAGTATGGAGAATTTTTAAATATCTCAGGAATTTTCATACAATCTTGAAAAATAAAAATGTGATTTCGAGTCTTAAATTTTCTAGATAGGTTCTCTATAGTGGGCTATTTACATAGCTTTTCGCTTAACATACCCTTTTTGTTACACCCTGTATATGTATGTTTGTGTTTATTACTAAATTAATCATGCCACTGTTCCTCGATTTTCTATTAAAAAAAATATTTCTCGCGTATATTGACTATGATACTTTTTCGAGTACCTTTTTGTTTAGCCATAAACAGTAAAAATGTTCGTTAGTCACTTTTAACAAGTGGGCAGCGAAACTTTTGCATAGTTTTAAAGTCGGTAGAAAAAGTAATATCAACTCAAAAGTTTTTATAGGTTATATGTGTAAGAATATTTTCTTCTCATTTATAGCAGGGTAAAGAAAACTTAAGATTAAAAGATAGTTTTTAGTACTTCCTGAAGAGAACTCAAGTTTTAAACTTTCATTTAGTTTTTTTTTAAACGACACTTTTGGAAACTTATCTTTTTACAAATACTTACAGTAAAGCATATTCGAAGAAGTGTGATGTAATGAACGTCGAGCCTTTACATTGAGCGGCTGAGCGAATAATAATGAAATTTGCATTTATAGTATTCAAGTCTCGGGGAACGTAAAATTAAGTTATAACCTCCCACGTAATTGTAAACCTTAGAAGGAAATAATATGATGATGTAAAATAATTTACATTTTGTTTATTAAATTATATGTCTTTCTATACTTATTTGTAGTACCTATCTATGGGTAATTATTACTTATACGAATAGCATGACCTTAGCCATGAAAATTGGGATTGAATTTGGTCTTTTCTAATGCTCGAAATTTATTTTAATTTTTGCACATACTCACCACGCTGGGCTGGCGAGTTGGTGACCAGCAGTGTTATTTTAGGACTATGTTGTCAAAACGGGATGCGCTGCTGCCCATTGCACCTCTCGGAAACTTGATCGCTTCTTATCAACCCCGGGCAGATATACGGCACCACACCACATGCATATAAACCATAAGAAGTGAAAATTATTTTTAATGGTGCTGATGTCTAATAAATATTTTATTTAACTTTTAGATAAAAATAAAATGGATGGACGTACCAGCAACGCATAAAACTCAAGATCTAGATAGTAAACGCTCACAGCAAAATGAGAGAATCCTTATAAAACTGCAGTCGCAAAGAAGAATTTATTTTTATCTAAAACTTGATCTCCCACGTTGAATTAAAAGCTTTATAAGCGTGCCGCTAGAACGAGACGGCTAGATATAAATCATAGAACGATAGACAAAGACAAAGAACGTCGAGTGGCAAAAACTTGTCAGTGAAACAAGTCCAGAGAAATTACGTTAGGACGACGTTTGGACTTAAACTTAATGGTTTACGTTTACTGAACAGTATAAGTCCTTATTAACTGCGAGATAGAGATCAAAGAAGTTGAACGGTAGTTTTTGTCGTGTTATTGCGAACTTATAATAGAAGCAACAGGACAAAGGCAAGACAGGTTTAAAAATATCACTATCGGTATTTAGTCTCCGGCATGTAAACTACCAACTAGGTATCCATCCATAGCTTCTGTCCGCAATTTCGATTTAAAAACAAAACATAACCTAATACTTCTTTTTAAAATAAAAAAGTTGTATTGCCTTTCTCAGGTTTATAAAAAATCAAATTAATCACTAAAACTGGGAACACCTGGAGCGAATTAAAACGCGAAGATCGAATCAGAATCGTACGGGATGGCTGAGATCTGTAGAGGCCTTCTGCCCTATCTAGGGGATACGGGAAGATAAGTCAACCACTAAAACCTTTATGTTTAGCACACAGAGTATCAACCTCCTCTTGAGTGCGGGTAGCTCTATTGAAAATTATACCATGAATATCACCGAAAGGATTATAGGTAAGTAAAGCTTAGTAGGTACCTGCCTGTATTTATCTAATCGAGAGGCACGATGGTATATCAGCCAAGACAAGGCGAGAGAAGCGCAAGGGGCTTACATTACCTTCACATCAGCCTATTGCAGACACTATTGCACAAAATCGCCATCCATTAAGTCACTCCAACCGCTCTACATTATATCCTGATAACTTTTTAACAGTGCGACTCATATTCCGGGCTCGTCTTGGCAACATTTTACATAAAAAATTTATCGATGGGATAGCAAATATATAGCAAAATGCAAAATTTCGCAATCTCGCAAAACGAAATCCCATATCACAATATATAAATATTATTTAAACTCTACAGGTCATATTAATTATCATTATACAAAATCTCTTTGACATGTAGATAATATTTTAAGCATACTAAATAAGGAGTATTATCGCAAAAATTGATAAAGTTGTTTTAAGCTCAAAACCCTTGTATTAAGGGTGATTTTTGATATGTTTATGATAGGATTATAGTGCTCTTTAGCAGGTATTTAGTATACCTGAGACATCGATTATAATCGGTACTACGCCTCTGGTATAAATCCGAGCTGAATAAAATAATAAATTTTTAACTTCGCGTAAACTTTTTAGCCCAGGTATATAATAATAATGTAATAACGTAATATTTTATATTTTGTGTATTTTTATCAATAAAAACATACTTCCCAGGTATGCTTCCTTGGATAAAAATGTTCGTGATGATGAGGAGAATGCGTGGTATTCAGAAACGTTGACGACCAAAAATCATTCTGTATAAATAGATTGCCGAGATGAAACAATGTTGATGTATAATCCATCTAATATACCGGACAAGTTTCATCAAAATTTAATTATTTCTCGTGAAAAAATCTGAAAATGTCCATGTGCATTTATGCAGAAAAACGCAGTGTATTTACTCAACTTTGGACCCTAATATTTTGGAAACCAGACACTTCCCAGGTATGCTTCCATGTAGACCACCAAAAATCATTCTGTATAAGGTCTACCAAAAAGTAGTGATTATCTTTTGACACGAAACTAGGTAGGTAAAAAGAAACAACTTACATTATGGGACCAACTCTGAAATAGTGAAAAATAAAATCAGCTGTTCCATACATTTCAGTGCAGTAATTATTCAAGATTTCGGAGTAGGACACATAGTGAAAGTTGTTTCTTTTTACCTACCTTGTTTCGATAATCACTAATTTTGAAAAGACCTTATATGAATGTGGATATATTAATATACAGTGTTTTTGATAGCCCGGCAAATACTGAGATACTGAACAAGTATCATTGTTTTAAGTTATACGACAGTATTATTACTCGCAGGAAATGCATTTTTAATTTTATTATTCGTAATATTTGCTTTCCGCACCAATTGTATCGGGCGATCCTGTGACTAGTTAAATGGGCTTATTGGTTATTGTGTGATACATTACTGTTTGTACACCTTGTGACTCCATTAAGGTTGATCAGTTTTTGGATATTTTTTTAGACCAATTTTTTTTTTGAAAATCACTTAATGGTTAAAATTTTGTTATTAAGTCATTATCTAAGGCCTACTTAAACGAACTACATAATATTTTTTCTGAAAAAATGAAAAAAAAATCGGAAAATTTTGGAATTTTCCTGCGAAAAATTTCAGTAGTTTACGCCTCAGAATCATGGTCTGAATTCGCCATATCAATATTTTAAAATTATTAATATTTGTTATTAGTAAAATTATTAATTATTAATATCAATATTTGCCTGGCTGTCACTTCCACGCTGTATAGATCTATTGCTAAAACTGTGCCAGCCAGGAGTGCAGGACCGTAAATGGGATCTTACAGCTACTTTAAGCAATAGCGGCATCAGGTGGAAAAGATCAGTAATAAGTTGCTAGCTCATAGCCTGAAAAAACAAAATTTAAAATAAATTTACATGACCACAAGTATACAGAAAGTAAGTTTAACGTCACATTTTACAGCAAAGTGTTTGCAGCTTCAAAGGAAACGTGGCCTTTAAGAATGTACCCCTTCTCTTGAACGGATTTATACTTAATAGAAAATGTATTCATAGAAATTTGTATAGAAATTCTCTAATATCTGAAGCTTTGCAGTTTCTAAGTACAGCTTGATGATGAAGCTATATTCATTAATAATTTATCTCAAATAGATATCTACTTTGATATTTCAAATGAAAATTTCATGATTTTCGTAGTAAATAATACATCATTACAGCCGATCTTACTCGTACATATTTACCGACATCAAAAATTGTCTATTAGATTCTAGTAGATAGTAAGTATAGTATGAAATATTTACTTTTATGTAGAAAAAGGGAAGTTTTCACAACGTTAAAAACTACACAATCTTTATATAAGAGACAGCACAAAAGGATACTGTTCACTACTGTCCTATACTGTATGTACATTGCAGTGTAACTGCTGACTGCATTCATATCAAAATAAAATAGATATGGCTCCATATAAAATCATCAAAATAACTCAAGAATTTGACGATTATTTGACGATTAACTAATAAATGTGCTGAAAAGTACTAGTAATGTAATTGCATAATTAGGTAGAAGTGTATATAGTACATAAGTATTTAGAACTTTACAGCCAAAAAAAATCTACTATATTTTGAAATCAAGATTTAATTCGCAAATTCTATTCTGTTTTTTTCCTTAATCGGGGGACTCTTATATAGATTTCGATAGCAATTGGCATTGAAATATACTCTATGTATCTGTCACTACAACAGATGTTTTCGTTATACCTAAATCGTACCTATACTAAACAGCATAAAAGTTTAAGCATAAAATAAAGTTTTAAGTACATTTCTTTAGCTGTTAATCAAAATCTTCTCAAACATCATACATACTAAAACATAAATAATTCTGAAACGAAAATAATAACTTGGAATAAACTCGTTTTTCTACATTATCTTTGTTAACCAACATTTGATAATGTAATTTTAACTTTGAATAAAAATTCTAACAGAAATTTCTAATAGAAAATTGGGCATATCCAGTTAATTTTGTAATTAACGGCTCGATAGAGGACGGTGTCTATTCGTGTTTATTCTGTAGACTTTCAACTGTGTAAACTGTTGGACGTAAATTGTTTTTACATCGTGGTGTAAAGCGGAGTTGCAAGTACTTTCCGTTTACATGTTGTATTAGCGTGCAGGGAATACCTAAGCATAGAAATATTGTAGAATGCAGATATTTTAGGCTTTAAGGCAACCGCGCTCCATCTTAGACTGCAACGGTGGTTACCATCAGGCGCGTTGTGGTCAAGCGTAAGCGGAAGTTCGGTCGTGTGTGGAGTACTGTTCGCACCTTTGGGATGAATCGGCCAAATATCAGCTTGAGGCGTTGGAAGCTATCGATGACCGAGCCATAAGGCTGATCGGCAATGACTCACTGTGCAAAGCTAGATTGCAAAGCCTTGAGCATCGACGTAAAATTGTAAGTCTCTCGGTATTCTACAGGTTACATTTCGAAGAGTGTGTGTTGGGACTTCACGACCTAATTCCCCCAGCACCCTTCTACCATCGGATGACCGGAAACGTCAAGGCGACACCGGTTTACAGTTGAAGTGCAGAAAACTCTTAGTACGCATTTTGCTTCTACATTCATAGTGCGAACGGTCAAGCTGTGGAATTTCCAGCCTGAATTCCTATTCCCCATGATCTTGCAGTCTTCAAGTCGAGAGTGAACCGGTTTCTTTTAGGCAAGCGCGCTCCATCTTAGACTGCAACGGTGCTTACTATCAGGCGCGTTGTGGTCAAGCGCAAGCCTACGTTTAACATAGCAGGCACAGATGTAAATGATCAGTGAAAATTTGCTTGCTTATCGCCTGAGATAATGCACGAGTTCTTTATTCGACTCTTATGAGATGCACGGAAAAAGATGAAACTTATGTATTATAGTCAAATCCCGCATCAGCACAGGACTAGATTTGATGAAATTATTCAAAATGGCGCTACAGTAAGCAAACTAGTTGCATAGAAAAAAAAAGATCGTTACGTTACAAAGAATACGAAGTATTAAAATAACAACGTTGTCTTTTAACAACCTGAATAAACCATAGGAAGTGAAAATTATTTTAATGATGCTGATGTCTAATAAATATTTTATTTAACTTTTAGATAAAAATAAAATGGATGGACGTACCAGCAACGCATAAAACTCAAGATCTAGATAGTAAACGCTCACAGCAAAATGAGAGAATCCTTATAAAACTGCAGTCGCAAAGAAGAATTTATTTTTATCTAAAACTTGATCTCCCACGTTGAATTAAAAGCTTTATAAGCGTGCCGCTAGAACGAGACGGCTAGATATAAATCATAGAACGATAGACAAAGACAAAGAACGTCGCGTGGCAAAAACTTGTCAGTGAAACAAGTCCAGAGAAATTACGTTAGGACGACGTTTGGACTTAAACTTAATGGTTTACGTTTACTGATCAGTATAAGTCCTTATTAACTGCGAGATAGAGATCAAAGAAGTTGAACGGTAGTTTTTGTCGTGTTATTGCGAACTTATAATAGAAGCAACAGGACAAAGGCAAGACAGGTTTAAAAATATCACTATCGGTATTTAGTCTCCGGCATGTAAACTACCAACTAGGTATCCATCCATAGCTTCTGTCCGCAATTTCGATTTAAAAACAAAACATAACCTAATACTTCTTTTTAAAATAAAAAAAGTTGTATTGCCTTTCTCAGGTTTCACTATGGGTGCGCCCACCACCGGGCCCTACACCCTCCACTGACCCTCGGATCTGATAACTCATAATTGCGACAACAGGCACTTGCACTAACTACAATCGCCATGAGAAACCAGACTCGATTCTCAGGTTTATAAAAAATCAAATTAATCACTAAAACTGGGAACACCTGGAGCGAATTAAAACGCGAAGATCGAATCAGAATCGTACGGGATGGCTGAGATCTGTAGAGGCCTTCTGCCCTATCTAGGGGATACGGGAAGATAAGTCAAGTAAGTCAACCACTAAAACCTTTATGTTTAGCACACAGAGTATCAACCTCCTCTTGAGTGCGGATAGCTCTATTGAAAATTATAGCGTGAATATTAGCGAAAGGAATATAGGTAAGTAAAGCTTAGTACTCGTAGGTACCTGCCTGTATTTATCTAATCGAGAGGCACGGTGGTGTATCAGCCAAGACAAGGCGAGAGAAGCGCAAGGGACTTACATTACCTTCACATCAGCCTATTGCAGACACTATTGCACAAAATCGCCATCCATTAAGTCACTCCAACCGCTCTACATTATATCCTGATAACTTTTTAACAGTGCGACTCATATTACGGGCTCGTCTTGGCAACATTTTAACTAAAAAATTTATCGATGGGATAGCAAATATATAGCAAAATGCAAAATTTCGCAATCTCGCAAAGCGAAATCCCACATCACAATAAATAAATATTATTTTAACTCTACAGGTCATATTAATTATCATTATACAAAATCTCTTTGACATGTAGATAATATTTTAAGCATACTAAATAAGGAGTATTATCGCAAAAATTGATAAAGTTGTTTTAAGCTCAAAACCCTTGTATTAAGGGTGATTTTAGATATGTTTATGATAGGATTATAGTGCTCTTTAGCAGGTATTTAGTATACCTCAGACATCGATTATAATCGGTACTACGCCTCTGGTATAAATCCGAGCTGAATAAAATAATACATTTTTAACTTCGCGTAAACTTTTTAGCCCAGGTATATAATAATAATGTAATAACGTAATATTTTATATTTTGTGTATTTTTATCAATAAAAACATACTTCCCAGGTATGCTTCCTTGGATAAAAATGTTCGTGATGATGAGGAGAATGCGTGGTATTCAGAAACGTTGACGACCAAAAATCACCTGTATAAATAGATTGCCGATATGAAACATTGTTGATGTATAATCCATCTAATATACCGGACAAGTTTCATCAAAATTTAATTATTTCTCGTGAAAAAATCTGAAAATGTCCATGTGCATTTATGCAGAAAAACGCAGTCTATTTACTCAACTTTGGACCCTGATATTTTGGAAACCAGACACTTCCCAGGTATGCTTTCATGTAGACGACCAAAAATCATTCTGTATAAGGTCTACCAAAAAGTAGTGATTATCTTTTGACACGAAACTAGGTAGGTAAAAAGAAACAACTTACATTATGGGACCAACTCTGAAATAGTGAAAAATAAAATCAGCTGTTCCATACATTTCAGTGCAGTAATTATTCAAGATTGTATGGAACAGCAGATTTTTTTTTACTATTTCAGAGTAGGACACATAGTGAAAGTTGTTTCTTTTTACCTACCTATTTTCGTGTCAAAAGATAATCACTAATTTTGAAAAGACCTTATATGAATATGGATATAGGGTGATATACTCGTATATAGGGTGTTTGTGACAGCCAGGCAAATACTGAGATACTGAACAAGTATCATTGTTTTAAGTTATACGACAGTATTACTACTCGCAGGAAATGCATTTTTAATTTTATTATTCGTAATATTTGCTTTCCGCGCCAATTGTATCGGGCGATCCTGTGACTAGTTAAATGGGCCTATTGGTTATTGTGTGATACATTACTGTTTGTACTACTTGTGACTCCATTAAGGTTGATCAGTTTTTGGATATTTTTTTAGACCAATTTTTTTTTTGAAAATCACCCAATGGTTAAAATTTTGTTATTATCTAAGGCCCACTTAAACGAACTACATAATATTTTTTCTGAAAAAATAAAAAAAATGTCAGAAAATTTTTGAATTTTCCTGCGAAAAATTTCAGTAGTTTACGCCTCAGAATCATGGTCTGAATTCGCCATATCAATATTTTAAAATTATTAATATTTGTTATTAGTAAAATTATTAATTATTAATATCAATATTTGCCTGGCTGTCACTTCCATGCTGTATAGATCTATTCCTAAAACTGTGCCAGCCAGGAGTGCAGGACCGTAAATGGGATCTTACAGCTACTTTAAGCAATTGCGGTATCAGGTGGAAAAGATCAGTAATAAGTTGCTAGCTCATAGACTGAAAAAATTAAATTTTAAATAAATTTACATGACCACAAGTGTACAGAAAGTAAGTTTAACGTCACATTTTAGAGCAAAGTGTTTGCAGCTTCAAAGGAAACGTGGCCTTTAAGAATGTACCCCTTCTCTTGAACGGATTTATACTTAATAGAAAATGTATTCATAGAAATTTGTATAGAAATTCTCTAATATCTGAAGCTTTGCAGTTTCTAAGTACAGCTTGATGATGAAGCTATATTCATTAATAATCTATCTCAAATAGATATCTACTTTGATATTTCAAATGAAAATTTCATGATTTTCGTAGTATAAATAGTAAATAATAATCATTACAGCCGATCTTACATATTTACCGACATCAAAAATTGTCTATTAGATTCTAGTAAATAGTAAGTGTAGTATGAAATATTAATTTTATGTAGAAAAAGGGAAGTTTTCACAACGTTAAAAACTACACAATCTTTATATAAGAGACAGCACAAAAGGATACTGTTCACTACTGTCCTATACTGTATGTAGATTGCAGTGTAACTGCTGACTGCATTCATATCAAAATAAAATAGATATGGCTCCATATAAAATCATCAAAATAACTCAAGAATTTGACGATTATTTGACGATTAACTAATAAGTGTGCTGAAAAGTGCTAGTAATGTAATTGCATAATTAGGTAGAAGTGTATATAGTACATAAGTATTTAGAACTTTACAGCCAACAAAAATCTACTATATTTTGAAATCAAGATTTAATTCGCAAATTCTATTCTATTTTTTTCCTTAATCGGGGGACTCTTATATAGATTTCGATAGCAATTGGCATTGAAATATACTCTATGTATCTGTCACTACAACAGAGGTTTTCGTTATACCTAAATCGTACCTACACTAAACAGCATAAAAGTTTAAGCATAAAATAAAGTTTTAAGTACATTTCTTTAGCTGTTAATCAAAATCTTCTCAAACATCATACATACTAAAATATAAATAATTCTGAAACGAATATAATAACTTGGAATAAACTCGTTTTTCTACATTATCTTTGTTAACCAACATTTGATAATGTAATTTTAGCTTTGAATAAAAATTAAGAAAATTGGGCATATCCAGTTATTTTTGTAATTAACGGCTCGATAGAGGACGGTGTCTATTCGTGTTTATTCTGTAGACTTTCAACTGTGTAAACTGTTGGACGTAAATTGTTTTTACATCGTGGTGTAAAGCGGAGTTGCAAGTACTTTCCGTTTACATGTTGTATTAGCGTGCAGGGAATACCTAAGCATAGAAATATTGCAGAATGCAGATATTTTAGGCTTTAAGGCAACCGCGCTCCATCTTAGACTGCAACGGTGGTTACCATCAGGCGCGTTGTGGTCAAGCGTAAGCCTATTTAATATAAAAAAAAACATATACACAGGGCTGTGTTCCCGAAATGGGATAGCGAGAACTACAGGACCATAAAGGAAATCCTATAAGCTCATTTAGCATAGCGGACTTGACTTTAGTTTCGGTGTACCCTAGATGGGGCAGAGGGGCTCCACAGCTTTCTGCCATCCCGCTCGTCCCTAAGCTTCGCCAAATGGGTTCGCCAGAACTGCAGCATTATAAAAGAGAAAACTAGCTGCCAAAATGCTGGGTATTCTCTCGAAGGTGCGTAGGTACTTCACTTGTATAAAGCGGAAGTTCGGTCGTGTGTGGAGTACTGTTCGCACCTTTGGGATGAATCGGCCAAATACCAGCTTGAGGCGTTGGAAGCTATCGATGACCGAGCCAAAAGGCTGATCGGCAATGACTCACTGTGCAAAGCTAGATTGCAAAGCCTTGAGCATCGACGTAAAATTGTAAGTCTCTCGGTATTCTACAGGTTACATTTCGGAGAGTGTGTGTTGGGACTTCACGACCTAATTCCCCCAGCACCCTTCTACCACCGGATGACCGGAAACGTCAAGGCGACACCGGTTTACAGTTGAAGTGCAGAAAACTCTTACTACGCATTTTGCTTCTACATTCATAGTGCGAACGGTCAAGCTGTGGAATTTCCTGCCTGAATCCCTATTCCCCATGATCTTGCGGTCTTCAAGTCGAGAGTGAACCGGTTTCTTTTAGGCAAGCGCGCTCCATCTTAGACTGCAACGGTGCTTACTATCAGGCGCGTTGTGGTCAAGCGCAAGCCTACGTTTAACATAGCAGGCACAGATGTAAATGATCAATTATAATTTGCTAGCTTATCGCCTGAGATAATGCACGAGTTCTTTATTCGACTCTTATGAGATGCACGGAAAAAGATGAAACTTATGTATTATAGTCAAATCCCGCATCAGCACAGGACTAGATTTGATGAAATTATTCAAAATGGCGCTACAGTAAGCAAACTAGTTGGAAATAACACAAAATACACGTCTTATGTACTGAATCGCCATGTTAGTGCGAGTGTATGGAGTAAAGACATTTTCACCCACTCAATGAATGCTTTGGATAATGCAGGTAGGGTAATAACATCTAGTACATGGCCACAAAGCATAATCATATACAAACATACAAAATATACACGTCTGATTTGGACAGATTTGCAGGATCATAAAGGACATACCACATCCACATTTAGCATAACAGCTGATGCAAATGATTAGTGATAAGTTGCTAGCCCATTGTCTGAGAAAATATTCACAAATTTGGTAAATATGTATTGGTCATAGCATCATTTTGCTTGGTTTTACTAAAATACATCAGTTAAATGACGATTTTATTACACATGAGATTTTGTTTCGTAATATTTAAATAAATATCAAATGTGCTATTAAGGAGTCAATTAGGCAAATAAATCTGACAACTTTGAAAAAAAAAAAATTTCGAGTAACGTAATATTTGTACATAAAGTTTGTTCTGTTCAAACTTCTCGGAAAAAAATAATACCTTCATCCTCTATTCTGATATCTAAGCTTTAATTCAGAGATTTACATTATTATAAGATGTATATAGGAGTGAAGTTATTTTCACTAAACTTCACGTTTTCTAATATATTATAATATAAGTTTGAATTCAGATTAAGATAGAACTGAGAGAAAATGACATTTGACAGCAAAATGTATGGAATATTTGTAAAATGCATGCATTACTTAACTTAAACAATGTTTAGTGAATCCTTTTGTAATAACACGAATAGTCTCGTTAATTTCAATTTCAGCATTCGAATTGACAGTAGGTAACGCAAGCTTTACCCTACTACACGAGCTTTACTTGCAACTAAGTTGTATTAGGTGTATTTCGTATTTCTAGTAAATAAATAATACCATTAAGTTTATTTGTGTATTGTATTAAAATGTATTAAGACATTCAAATAAACAGCTAATAAGGCAAAGCAGGGTATTGAGTGACATCCATAAGAAAGATATTATCCACTTACACATATAAATCAATGCGTTCTACCAGCCACGACTTGCGGAGCCGAGACGTGGAACCTGACGGTGGGGCTGGCTCACCGATTGCATGTCACTCAGAGAGCTATGGAAAGGTCATTGCTCGGAAACGAGATTATCCGGAAGAAGACCAAACTGACAGACATAGTCTCGAAATGTAGCAGACTGAAGTGGCAGTGGACCGGCCACATCTGTCGTAGAACCGATGGACGGTGGAGTAAACGGGTTCTCGAATGGAGATCGCGCCTCGGCAAGCGTAGCGTAGGGCGTCCTCCGGCCAGATGGACCGATGACTTAAAGAGGACGGCTGGTAGTGACTGGATGGCAAAAACGGGAGATCGAGCCATGTGGCGTACACTGGGCGACTCCCGACGACGACGACGACATATAAAGTCAAATTTATTCATATTATAGTGCTATGAAATCTATTTATAGATGAATAAAAATAAAGAGGCCCATTCTGTTCGTTAAAAAAATTAGATAATCGACAAAACTTGAAGCATGGGATTAATAATAAAATAGAACTAACCTAAAACCTGACATCAAATCAGTATCTATTAGCTATTACCTACATACGAGTATAATTTAAAAGATAATTATCAGAATACCGTTTTGTATCCGCCATTTTAAGAATTCACCTCATGAACAAAATGACCGAATGTTAGCGCCAATTTTTCCCGCCTAAATGCGACAATAAATGTCAAATCGTAATCGTTGTTTGTAAAAAATATGGCCGCCGATTTTCTGACTGTGTACGTGTCTGGCTGGTGTAATTAGGGATTTTATTTCATCGGCCATTTATCGAGGTTCACGTGTATTAGCCGTAGAATAATAAGTTTTCCAGAATCTACGATCACGCACACTTTTGAAGCAATTTTAAGTCAGTCAAATTGACCTAATTGATTTTTATTTGTCTCCTTTACGAGTCACATTTACTCTATTCTAAGGAATGTAAAAAGTAACAATAATTCTCTATTTGGCAATTGGCACGCCGCGTGGTGCCGGCAGAGTAGAATTCGTACCACCCCATATTTGCCCGTGGGTATCGTACGTAAGGGTTTCCGGGAGGTGGGCAGCAGCGCCTCCCGTGTTGACAACATAGTCCAAAATACAAACAGTCTTGTGGCGTGCACTGGGGGAGGCCTACGTCCAGCAGTGGACTGCAATAGGCTGATGATGATGATGATGATTTGGCAATTTGGTTTAGGAGAGCGGAATATGCAGGATTTTCGCCTCGTTTTTTGATTCATTATTTTCATCATTGATGTCTTCTGGGAACTCGTTATTCTATGTAAGTAGTCTACTTGAAATGTTTTGCAGGGCTTTGCTTGTTATGCCATTGCCAATTATGTTATTATGTGCAGCAGTAGTACGCCCATGTACGACAACAATTGGTCAGTCTCACGTCTTTATGACTAAAATCGTAATATCTTTTGATTAAATTTTGTATACCGATAACGGGAGATACGCGAAAGATCTCGAAAACTTTTACTACTTCAATTTAATGGCAATGGTAGAAAAATCTGTCTAATACAAGTATTTTTTCTTGCGTAAAATGATATATAATAAAGCTAATAATTTTCATGTCTAGACGTAAAAACTATCATACAGTAATAGCCTTTCGTTGAAGACTAAGGTCGTGGCAAGTAATTTGGAATGGAATTTTTATTATCACTCAGAAAACCTATTTACGAGTATACCTATCAAAAGTGATAAGTTTCAATATGGTACAGTCTTTTCTGAAATCATCCAATTTATGAACAAATATTACGGTGGATACATTTTTTAAAAACCTTTCTCTGTTCGAGGCTTTATTAGAATATATCTGCTGTATCTCCTTACATCTATGTCATAAGAGTCGACATGAACTCAGGGGCATTCTTTTCTTTCAAAGATGAGCTAGCATCTTGTCACAGATCTTTTACATCTGCTATGCTATACCGACGTGGTGCCGGCAGAGTAGAATTCGTACCACCCCATGTCTGCCCGTGGGTATCGTACGAGGCGATCAAGGGTTTCCGAGAGGTGGGCAGCAGCGCCTCCCGTGTTGACAACATAGTCCAAAATACAAACTGCGTTCACCAACCAACCTGCCTGCCTAGCGTGGTGACTATGGGCAAATACCCTCATGGCAGTCTTGTGGCGTGCCCTGGGGGAGGCCTACGTCCAGCAGTGGACTGCAATAGGCTGATCATGATGATGCTTTACGTGGCTGTAACTAGAATGTTCTAATTGCCCCTTTTTTGGAATGGAGAGCCCCGTGTTATTTTTTAACATAGTACCCTGCATTTATATATAGATAGATAATATAGATAACAAGCAAAAAGTTTTTTCAGTCCTTTTGTGAACAAAAATGAATGAAACACAACTAGTTGGACAACGTTAGCATTTAACGTGGATTTATAACTCGATATGTATCGAAACGGAAAGAATATCGACATACTCGTTATCGAGTAATGTAATATACGCCGCACCTGTGGTCTGCTATACTAGTGATGTGCTTTGTTTTATTTTTAACACAAATGTAAAAGAATGGATAGAATGAAATAGGGATTAACTCCGGGTTTTCCGGCATGTTTGTAATTATTTTAGATCGAATATATTTTTCGCTATATAATACAACTCTTTTTTCCATAGAAAATTATTATATTTAAATATTTTTTCTTCTTATTTAGTGTTAGTACAAAAAATCAATTTAGTACTTGCTTATTACAAAAATGCAATGAAAAGAAAATGTACCAAGACAGGATTAAACTAGTTCTGTTTTAAATCCAAATTAGTTTCAAATATACCATTTGTGTTACCATGAAAAATTAACAGACATTCAATTCTTTTTTTTTCTTTTAGAAATATCAATATCGATAAAAATTATTTTTTTTCATTGACTATCGACAAAGTCATTACCATTTAGAACATCTCTAAAACTGCTAAGGGTGTGGTGGGTAGCAAAATGCACATGAGCTGCTTTTCCACTATCCAGCCATACCAATTAGTATGTAAAAGCATCTAATTTGCATTGCTTGTAGCGCTTGTTAAACCTTTTGTTACAAAATTATATGGTTTTCAAAATAATTATGCTGAATGAACTGTGTTTGTGAAAATGAAATAACTTACATCGAATTTTGGGTTGAAAATATTTTGCCCGGATGGTCAGATGATATTCGAAAAACTGCTGAACACCAGTGAATGAGGTTGGCCCAGGACAAAGGACAGTGGCGTAGTAAAGACGAGGCCTTTACTCAACAGTGGGTGCTGGAGGTTGTATAGATAGAAAATTATGTTTTTAATGTTTCACTTTATTTGCTTGGCTTGCTGGAAGAGATTGTTTGATCTCTTGTAGACATGTCGAGAGATAAACTTACCATTGTACGTGGATTTCTCCTTTAATCCTATGTTATTTATATTATGTTTTGTGTGTACAATTAATTAATAATAAGTACTTTTACCTTTAGGCCCCTGGAGGGATGGTTGTACTTTGTTTCTTTCGACATGCGACATAAGTTTTATTCAATGGATGAGTATGACTAAAGTTTAAGAAAATGAATAATGATACAGGGTTAGGTGTTATGAAAAAAAAACACCCATAAATAAAAACAAATTACTTAATGACTTTAATGGCATTCATGATAACGTCTGAAAACTTTGAAAGCAAAATAGTTGTTCGAAACAGAATGATACACAGATAGGTGAGCCAATAATATCATTTTGCATATAAAATATGGAGCGGAACGTTCGTTCCGATTTAGTGAACACGAAATTTATAGAATACCGTTAATGCATTGGGTATTGCACTTTAATTTAAAGTGTGTTTACAGTAGAAGGGAAAAGCGAATTAACATACATACGAGTACATATAGTCACGCCCATTATCCCCCAAAGAGGTTGGGCAGAAGTGTGCAAATTACATACCCACTTTTCACCGGGTAGCCTATTAGTCCTAAAGTGGTAAGGGGCGAGCCAACCGCCCCTTTTCGGGCACAAATACAACGATCTAGTGACCGATAACGAAGCCAAAAGGAAATGTTTCCGAGCTATTCTAAATAAGTATTATAAGCTATTCAGCGGCAGAGCCTCGTCCGTTAAATAGCAGGGTGCACCACGGGCAGGAGAGGTTGACTTTGGGTTCTAAGGTAATAGTCGAACCCACTCAACCCTCTTACACGTTTAAAAGCGAATTAAAACTGTATTATAGACCCGTGCTTATGCTGTGCTTCATTAGATTACATCAGCTGCATCTCCTTCTGCTAGCAACTTGTCACCGATCTTTTGAAAGTATGTCTTGGAAACCTGTTATAGGTATAAGATGGTTAGCGGTCGTTAGATTATTGTATTTGTACCTAAAAGGCGGTAGGCTTACCAATTTTACACACTACGTCTTATGGGGAAAAAATTATATTATTGTGTTATTATTAATTACTTATATATTTATTTATTTACACGTACAAAATACAGAGTACAGTTAACGTTTAACGCAACATCATTTCAATAAATTATAGTACTAAACTGCACTCCAAAGCTTGAGTACACAGATTACACAATTTATTTTTACACTTAAATTATAATAATAATGAACTCAGAAAACACAAAAAATATAATTTGATTAATACAAAGCCATCTAGGCATTCAAATTATTGAAAAGAGCGGATTTTACAGATGTGGAGAACCTATTAAAGTTACAATTGAATATATCTATGCAATTTCGGTGATTTGCGACCAGATCATTATATTGACGACAGAAACGGACAATGGGGTTATAATACGAGGTATTGTTACGGTAGATCTGTAGTTGAAATGGCCTAGGACTGGGATATATATAGTTATATAATATAGAAGTGAACGAGCCAAAAAATATAATTCAAGTGTATTGTCACCAAAGAGGTTGGGCAGAAGTGTGAAAATCAAAATTAAACAACTTAATCACTTCATCTTTTTAATGTAACCACAGCCCACTTTAGTATCGATACTGGAATGCAGTGACACAAGGCTTTTAAGATTTAATACCCTAATGTCGAAGCAGAGATTGTCAACTGCAAATATAGGTACAATCAATAAAATCTGTGGGAACAATAGAGTACAATTGAAGACGAAAATATTAATAATGCTTATAAATGTCACCAATTAGTGACTTTTTTACTTTAATAAAGAATGCGATTTGTGCCCGGAATGCAGCAGGTTAGCCTACCGCAGTTTCTCGAGCACAAATCCAACCATCAAGCGACTAGTAACAAATATTTGAAAACTAGTGGACGACCGCAACTTCGTCCGCGTGGACTGCAGAAAAAAAAACAAAATATCCGGGATAAAAATATTTTTTCGGGATGAAAAATAGCCAGTTTGTTAATCCTGGATGTCAGGTAACTATAAACCAAATTTTATGAAAATCGCTTTAGCTGTTTTTACGTGAAAGAGTAACATCCATCCATCCATACTCACAAACTTTCGCGTTTATAATATTAGTAAGAAGATATTTCTGAGTCAATCTTAAGAGCCATGATAAGCAATTACAAGTAAGTGTTTACTCGAATACGAACTAAAAAGAAGGCTTTTGAGCCTCAACTATTTTAAAGAAACAATAAAAACGGAGACGCTACAAAAAGGCAAGAGTCACGCAATAACCAGGGTCGAAACAGGATCGTTTGTGAAATTGTCGGCGATCGGGCGGCATCTGTTCGCCCTTACAACTGGTCACAGAATAAAAACTATGATAGTAAAGCAACATAATATCGCAAACATAGTTAAACCAACCGAGAAATTAAGGAAAACTTTTCTATCTTATTTAATTTTAGGCCAAAACGACGCAGTCTTTTATTTTCAACCCGGCTGTGTTCCCGACATAGGTTAGTCAGCACGGTAGGATCATAAGGGAGATCTCATATTTGGTAAAGTCCTATTCTCTTAAAACAGTTATATACTTATTGGAAATAAAAAATGCGGAAAAGTATACATAACATCAAATAACATTCTTTAATAAACATCCAACATTTCGTACGGGATAACCTTTCGATACAATTACGATATCAATCCGATAAATTTTGGTTCCCGGCTTCCGTGCCCAAAGGCATTTCATGTTTTTCAAAACATATCACCAACAGCAATCTTGTATAATTAAATTGTCAGTTATTTTAGTGGGACAGACACCATGACTATTAGTTTGTGCCACAGCGTAAGAAAATAGCCCGTAAAAGCGCAGTGTGCCAATAAATTATAATTAGAATTTTCTAGATAAAAAATTATACAGAATATAAAAAATATATATCAAATATACATTTAACTAGCTCATTTAAATTAAATATGAATGGCTAAAGACTTGATATCCTGCTCCTTCCCGGAGCAAAGATACACGAGGCTACCGGCAATACCACGATATATCGTTTTGGTCACTCTTTTCACAAGGAAGGTTTTGTGAAATATTTATTAACATAATTATTTTAGATAGTGTAGGTATATAGGTACATTTTATAAACCTTAATCTTATTCAGTTTTTCATGTACATTGCTATTAGCTTGCGCGATGTTAGATTGCGAGCGGGGTCTGATATTTTCTACAAAATTAGATTAGTAAAGGTAAGTTTATGGTACCCGATACCTCCATGAACTTCTTGTTTTAGGATTAATTTACAAGTCATCTATCTTGCTCATATTTATCGTGATAAAAAGATTTATTAATAATTTGAACTTCCGAATAGTGACGCCTGATACAATTAAATATTATTAATAATGTTATTCTCTTTTGCTATTGCGATGGATTGTAACGTCATTGCAAGTCGCATTATTTATAACGCAGAGCGCCTTTGTACATACTTCATGTTCCGTGATTATTCAAAAAAGATATCATGAATTTCGATATACTGTGGCTGTCTTGTTTGGGTCGTTGTTTCAAATGATTTATAAAGTGGTACCCCGATACCGATGATATCTTATGTTTCATGCCGAAAGGTTCTTCACAAACTTATGTTTTCTTATCTGAAACTGGTTTTCTAATAGATTTTGTATTCAAATCAGTTGAAATAAGAGTGTTATCATTTTCTGAGTTCGACATATCGATAAATGTGTTATTTGTATTGTTTTCTAGTACGCCCGTTATAGATTTTTTTGTGCTATATGAGTAGTCTTATTAATGATTAGATTAATGATTATAAAGTATTCAATATATCTGTAGCTCAAAGTTTCATTAGAGCGTAGTATTGAGAGTTAAGTGATTTTTTTGTCTTTTTGTATTATTGATCCATTGCTGTCTTTTTTAATGGCTATCTAATATTGTTTTGATTAATGATCAATTAAAATTTCAAAATCAGTTTTATTGTTACTTTGACGGTACTTATTGGGTAGTACCATTCCGTTTTTAATTAAAACTAAACTTAAAGATAATTATACCTATAATGTCAGTCCTACACTGATGCTAGAATACATCAGCTGCATCTCCTTCCGTGCATGTAGACGGATAAGAGTCGACTAAAGAAGTCGGGCGATTGAGCAAATTTTCAGTCGAAACTAGCATACATACATACATATAATCATGCCTTTATCCCCTACGGAGTAGGCAGAGCACTAAGGGCCGATAGAACCACATGGTGCCACTTCTGACCAATTTTTAGGGTATAGTTAAGATGTACAAGTTCGGTTAGTAGTGACAGGTGGTCAGCTCATCGCCTACAAAACACTAAGACCCTCTAGTCCCTCTACTGGCTTGTACAGTATGCCCGGGAAGAGAAGCAGCTGTAGTATTACACGATATTTTTTCACTCCCAGAGCAGCATAGAAGACTAGAAACTAGCAAATTGACACAAACCATTAACATCTGGCCCCGCCATGCTAAGCGTGGCTGTGAGATCTGCTTTATGATTCTTTAGTTCTTGTTAGCCCCGGAAACACAGCCATATCACGTCAGGCAGTTAATTAGTTGTAAATGGTTTAAGATTACATACATAAGTTTACTTCATTCGCCTAATCCAGTATATACACATGTATACTTGAAAATAGGTCTTAATTTACATAATATACCGTACGTTTCAGACCTCCTTGCGTTAACTAAGAGCTTTAAAGCGCTTCAAAGCACTCCAGCGTAAGTGAATTAGTCTCAGATAGGAGGCTTATAAAACTATTATAAGTCAACGTTGTATAGTTAGAGTATCTACTATAATTTGTTTTGGGTTAAGCCTATCAAGAATGTGGTAAAAAAAAATATTGTTATAGGATCATGTAATTTTAATTTAAACGGTCGTTATTGCGTTAAATATTTAGCGCGGGGGGTGTATGGTTGCGTTAATTTACAAGTATATTTCTACAGCTGAAAGATTTTCTGTGAACCCAAGTACAACTCCATCAAGATTAGTTTGCATCTCGCGTCGATTATTCATGGCTAGGATTCGCTAAGACTCAAAAATAATAAACCAATATTTATTGTTACAATCTTATGAATCCATGATAAATAAGATTTCAAATCTTCAAAATGATAAGACTACTAGCTTTATTAACGAGTAAATGTATTTGAAAGGCACTGACAAAAACATACAGAATGACCATTCAATTGAGATGACCATTATAATTTACTTTTTACCACCGGAGAGATTAAATTGTGATCAGAGCCAACTCTAGTGGAGCCAAACTTATTGCGAAACCAATTTCAATAACAATTTTGAATACCGTTTACTTGATTGTTTAGATGAGAATGAAGTTAAGTGCTGGCAGCTGAATTTTTCTAAATCAATCTTTTAAATTCACCTGATTTTAATAATAGTGTGAAAAATTCAATAAAAGTTTCGAGTTTCTTATGATATGGTTCTGTATTGTGCGAAAAACAAATACTCATATTATGCGTGATGGACAACATAGTATGAAATAGTATAGTCAAAATAGTATGAAATAAATGATTATATATAACTTATTTACCTACAACCAGAATCGAAAGATATAATAAAATAAACATTTATTTGCAATTAGAATTAGATTGCGATTGGAAATTGTCTCAATAATACGCTATTTAAACTCGATTTCTGTATCATTAAACTAGATAGTTTTTACTTGTACATGTATTAAATGGCGCGCGATTATGTTTATTTTTGCATTTAATGATGCATTTATAAATTCCATTGTAAAACAGAATATTTTTGTGAATGAATAGCTGACAACCAATTGGTTGGTTTAGGGCTTTAAGGCATAATTTTACCTAAATAGGGTAGCCTGAACTGCAAGATCACGAAAAAGAACCTACAGTCATGTTTAGCATAGTGAACCACTTATAAAAGATCAGTGACAAGTTGCTATCTCATCACTTGAGATAATGCCCCTGCCTGAGTTTATTAGTCGACTCTTACGACATGCACGGAAGAAGATTCAGCTACATCAGCTGAATCTCCTTCCGTGCATGTCGTAAGAGTTCTAGAAAAGACCCGTATTCGCACAAGATGAAAATGAAAATGAAAAAATTAAAAATAGTTTATTGACCATATTTACAATGCAGTTACAAATGGCACATACATAGATAGGAGTATTTTTATACCAAGCTTACTACAATAATACAAAATAGAATTGGTTAAAAGATAATTTAGCATTCCTTAAGTGAAACATCGATGTCTGTAGAAGTATATAACTGTAGCACAGACATCGGCGCCCTCCATCGGTTTTATTGTTATTATGTACAAAGTTATAGTTACGTAAGCCAGTACATTAATCAATAATATTTCCTCATTACACTACAGTAACCCTTCATTTACAAAGACCAATTTTTAGATAGCACTATACTATCCAGTTGTAACCTTAAATTAAGATCAGGTATGTATGTGTATATGTAGATATTTATTTAATTGTATTGAATTATTTAGTTTTTTATGGTGTATTTGGTTGTGCATGTATGTATTCCTCATGTTTTGCTAATCACATAATTTTAAATGGTTGGCTGGAAGAAATCTCTGTAAGAGTTACGCTCGCCTATGTACATTATCCTTGTAAATATTTAATCTTTTGTATTTTTCTGTGCGATAAAGAATTTATCATTATTGTACTTCGTAGAAACTCTATTCTATTCTTTATTGTACACAGACATTTTATATGGAAAAACATTTTACATTGACAATGTACAAAGGCGTGCTTATCCCTATAATAGATTTCTTCCAGCAAACCACTTGTGATAGCGAATGGAAACACGTATTCTCAGTAGTAACCTTTCCCTTAAGAAAATTGTGCTTTAAATATCGTGAGTAGTCTTACTTTTCTTGACACAAACAGATAGAGACATCTACTTTTAGGATGAGGAACGAGATGCTCTAATGATGCAAAATGTTTCTTAATTATCTGTAGACCATGACAATTATATTAGTTGTTGCCGCCTTTTGTGTTTCAAAATTTAAATTAACTTGATGTTTACCAGCTAAAGTGAAATTGTTAACGCTTCTGATTTCATCATTTATGCTTAAAGTACTAATCGATTGTGCGACCATTAAATTAGGTTTAATTCACCTTAATTATACTGTTCAGCTATAAGCCATAAAGTTGCTGGTAGTGGCTGACTTGTTTTTTAATATTCTAAACCATTGCTGGGCATAGGCCTCCGCATTTTTGAGCCTACACGAGTCTTGTTCCCGCAATAGTGGCCCACCCTGGCTGTAACTTATCCAGGTCGTCCATCCATCTTCTCCTGGGTCTTCCCTTACCCCGGTTTCCGTCTGTAGGCACCCAATCAGTGACTATCTTTGCCCATCTGTCTGGATGCATTGCACATGCGTGTCCAGCCCAGTTCCACTTTAGTCTTGCGGTCAAGAATCATCAGTATGGTGTTCTTAATGCGATATGAATATATGTCCAAAATTATGTAAAGAGAAAAAGGCATGGCCCAATGTATATTGTGACATTTTGGCATAATTTTTTAACCTAAATCGAGAAATGGACTACGTCATATTGTTCAGCGGGCCAATTCTCAAAAAGTCTCGAGTTCGAATGACGTTGTAGACGCTCAGAACAAAGCAATAATTACTTTACGGTGACGTAATAAGACACATTTCAGCACAAGACAGATAATTGTTGATATTCTGTCATACTGGCGACCGATGCGTGCTTAAATATACCTTATTACTCAAGCGGTAACTATATATAGCTTCGCACCGTGTTTCTTTAATGGTCCGTTAGTGGTTGCGTTTAGGCTCAAAATTTTTATAGAATTGCCCCCAGACCTCTGAAAATAAGCTTACTCAACTGCCAAAGAACGGTAAATAGTCAAGTAAGTTTGATGACATTTCCAGAAATTGTATAATAATTTTTTATGTTGCGTTTTAATACGGATTAGGTACAGATAATAAGGTTCATATT
Organism: Carposina sasakii; assembly: GCA_014607495.2. NCBI lineage: Eukaryota > Metazoa > Arthropoda > Insecta > Lepidoptera > Carposinidae > Carposina > Carposina sasakii. The sequence goes on along the minus strand of CP053175.1, from coordinate 3,850,245 downwards.
AATTCACCTGAGGCGACAAATATGATTTACATAAATAATTTTAAAGCACCTCAAATAACTATTCTACTCTTTATTGTACACAGACATTTTATATGGAAAAACATTTTACATTGACAATGTACAAAGGCGTGCTTATCCCTATAAGAGATTTCTTCCAGCAAACCACTTGAGATAGCGAAAGTACTACATACATTAACGATTTCATGACCACAATAATTATTTTAATTTGCCTTCTCTTACATACATACGAGTATACTTCCGTTATAGGGTAGCCGGAACTGCATGATCATAAAGGAGATCGCACGACCACTTTTAGCATAGCGGAGGCAGATGTAAATGATCAGTGACAAGTTGCTAGCTTATCGCCAGAAACCCGAAACAGGGTCAATGCCCGAGTTCCCTAGTCGACTCTTACGACATGCAAGGAGATGCAGCCGATGTACTCTAGTGAAGCCCCGCATTAGCACGGGAAATCGTAGCACATAAAATCCTTCTAATATTATAAACGCGAAGGATAGGAAATTACAAGGATGTAAGGATGTTTGTTGCTCTTTCACGCAAAAACTACTGAATGGTTTTTAATGAACCTTCACAATAATATAGCTGACATATCAAAATAACGCATAGACTACTTTTTATCCCGGGAAAATGTTTTCATCCCAGATATTCGTAATTTCGACATTTTGTTTCTTCTGCCGTCCACTGTCGCGTTGTTCAAAATTCCCGCGACATGGTGCCGTCGTTATATTTCAAAAACGTTTTGGGCGTTGCCAGTCTAGCCGGAATTTCGTCTTTTTGGCACCAAGATTACCTTTTATGGTAATAAAATCTCTAAAATTCACGCCGGGCGGGGAAATTAAAATCTTAACCAATGGCAAGGCCATTCTAGGCTGAGGTCAATAACCGTGCGGACAAGGCCTGTTGCCTCGATCGCGCGGTCGCTCATTACCAGTGATCGGAATAGGTAGTGCAATTTGTCGGGATTGCGTGACGAAATCTTAACATGGACATGCCAACCGCGCGGGATTACTATTTCGATACGAGCTGGTCACAATAAAGATTATTAGGGTTTAAAAATGTTATATTACATAAAATTATTATGCAATTTAACGCGACTTAACTTAATTGACCGCCATATTTTTTCTTATTTCAAACTCAACTAAAATTCTTAGAAAATGTATTGTACGTATACAAAGGAATTGCACTCTTGTACGAGTAGCGATAAGATGCCAATTTGAAATGAATGCAGTGCTCTACTTTTTTTTTGTTGGCGGCATTTGCCTTTCAAGTGGCGGCGGCATGCGCTAAACAATAAAATAGTGAAACTTCTGTACTTATTATTGTTTTTGCTTAACAAAGGCAACGACTGATAAGAGTACTAACATAAAGTGTAAATGGGAGAAAGAGACAATAAATCCCATATTTCTGTCTCTTTTTTGCAAAAGGGATGATGAGGTGATACGGCGGTGTTTGTTCACTCCTGTTCTTCGGTTCATTGAGTGCATACATTGTGAGTTCGAGTTACTTATTTGGTTATCTTGACGACATCTTGGCTTGTTTTATGGACTGACGAACCTCTGCATTTGTGATAATTTGGCTCGTGTATACCGGACTTCTGATTTTTGCGTGACTGAATTGGATTTGTTTATGAAAAGGACCATTTTTAGGTGAAAACCGGTAAGTACTAACATTCATATTTAAATGTGTAAGGTTTTGTTTGATTGTAACCTAGAAAATTACAATTAGAAATAGTTTTAGTCTATCAATGTTACTTCGTTGATATTGATTTTATACTTGAATCATATTTAAGTTCTCTTGATTTGTCTCTATTGCTTTTGCATCCTTAAAATGAATGTTTCATATCGTGGTAATGTGAACGTTTTTGTAAGGGGATGTCGGGGATATCTATAGGGGACAGATATGTTGATAGCGTTAACAAGCTCAGTACATTTTAATTTATTATTTAAAATTTTGTGTAAAAATATAAGGTCTGCAATTGGCTATTTATACAACAGGACTAACTTTTTATAAACATGTACTTCATGTTTACATAATAGTCTAAACGATTTTTTTCTTTTCAGATTACTCAGCTCAGACAACATGAGTTGGCGAGCAAAGGAAGAGACTCTTCAACGCTGGATTGAATCCTATCCTGAACTGATGTACGAGTCCACAAATCATACAATTTACTGTACGAAATGTGAGACTAACATCGGATGTCGAAAGAGCACCATCAAGAGACATGTTGAGGGAGTTGTGTATAAGGGAACACCGTCGACGTCTCCAATGATTTTTTATTTGATTTTATAGAGTTCCTTATTCTCTGTAATATTCCGTGGGCACAAGTTGAAAACCCATCTTTTAAAAACTTTTTTGAAAAATACATGTGCTGCGCTTGTTCTAATCGAAAAAAGCTGCCCGGTGAATCAATACTCAGAAAAAATATTTGGAAGAAATTTATGCAAAGAAGCTTGCTACAATACACAGCGAGATTGTGAACGAAAAAATATGAATTTCATTGGATGAAAACTACTGATTTCTTAGGAAGATATGTAGTGCCACTTTTTGGTCAAACCTTTGAACTCTACAGCATCAAAAAAAGTTTACCTAATAGCTTGTAAAATATTAGAAAATGTTAATGGAAAAACAATTTCTCAGTTTGTCATTGATTGTTTGAAAAATCTGTGGGGTGACTCCTATGAAGATAAAGTGGAAAGTGTTCTTTTGTTATGTACAGACAGTGTTGCGTACATGTTCACAGCGGGGCGAGTTTTAAAACAACATTTTCCGAACATGAAGCATGTCACTTGTTTAGCTCATGCTCTCCATCGAGTAGCAGAAAAAATACGTTCTGAATATCCGGTTGTAGACACACTGATTGCCAACGGAAAGAAAAATTTTTTTGAAGTCTCCCAGTAGAGTAAAACTGTTAAAAGACATGTATCCCAATTTACCGTTGCAACCTCAACCAATAATAACGCGGTGGGGCACTTGGCTTGCAGCGGCCTCTTATTATGTGAAATATTTCGACGAAATTAAACATATTTTGACATGTTTGAGAAGTTCAGAAGCAGTCTCAATAAAAAATGCAAAAAATATTATTAATAAAGACAATATTCGAAATTATTTAAATTTCATCGACGAAAGTTTTAAAATAATACAAATAGCGTTGACAAATTTACAAAAACGCGATACATCCATAGTCGAAGCATTTCAAATATTTGATGAAGTAAGGTCAGTAGTAAATTGGAGTATGAGTTCACCTATACAAAATAAATTAGAAGCAGTCATGGCTCGCAATCCGGATATTGATATTATCAGGACGTTTTCAGAACAAATCGCAAGCGGTTCAGCAACTGACGATATTTTAATTTTGAAATTTGCCCCGCTGACATCAGTAGAGGTTGAACGGACGTTTTCGACATATAAATGGATATTAAATGTTAAAAGAAATAGATTAAAGTTGGCAAATATGGAAAAGATTATCGTAATTTATTTCAATTCCACAGAAAAACAAAAATGCAATTTCAAATGTTGAAGAAATTGATAGTGAGAACGAAGATGACGATTGAAGGAAATAAACTTTTTAATTGTGAAAAATCACAATTAAAAAGTTTGTTTCCTTCAATCGTTCGTTCGTTCGTTTTCTGTCGAATTGAAATAAATTACGATGATTACTGTTTTTATTTAATGCAAAGGTTAAATTAAATATTAATCAACAATGTTAAATTTCATTATGATTATCATGTGCCCATAATTGGTGCCCGATAGATGGCAATAGGCTCGCCCCCTATTTGCGACTCAAACATAGCTGGCGAGGAGTGGGTATTTTATACTTCTGCCTACCCCTTCGGGGTTACAGGCGTGATGCTATGATTTTTAATGGTATTTCTCTGATTAAGTTGTTAATTAACAAATGATTATTTTAACTTGTTGTCTACATTGTATGAACACTTTTATTCGTAACTGAATGCTTACACGTTTTACAATAATAAAAAATTATTTAAAGGACCAATGTTTTTTATTTCTTCCCTACTTTTCACTTTAGAAATGATAAACATTTAAAATATATTACTTATTAAATAATTGTTTTCTTTTATAATACCAGTATAGATAGAAAATATCCGAAATCCCGCAATCCCGCCGGGCGTATCCACACTAATATAATGTTTGAGGTCGTTGACCCTAAATTGCACTACCTATTCCGATCACTGCTCATTACCAAAGCTTGACTCAAAGGGTTAGGAACTATTTTGAAGCCTAAGTTAATTCCTCGTTCCTTACCTATTATAAATATTACTTTCTGCTGTTTTGCAATTCAAATAGTCGCCATAGTGCAACTAAATAATTTTATTGTGATAAGTGTCGCCACTTCGAACTAGGTAAGTGAGTGAATATATATAGCTATATTGTATCTATTTATTTCGTGTAGCATTATGGGTGCGCTGTAGCTTCGTTAAAATGTTTATATATTCTATGCTGTGCTAAATAGTGTTCTAGCACTTATCGTTGGTCTAGATTCTGGATAGCTACTGTATTTCATTAGCTGACCGTGTTATAGCTACCTAATTATAAATTGTATACTTATTTCTAATTCGCTATCCATGAATGCCATTATTTAACTGTTATTTTAGATTTTAGTTAGAATTCACTTAGTACTGCGATGGAATCTACATTATTTGACTACCTCACAATTTTAATATGACCGTTATTTTAGTGGAAGCCTTGAGTTAAGTTCATATTTGAGTTTAGCCCTAAATATGAACGTATTTAATTTAAATCAAAGGTACATAAGAAGGAATTATTATGTAATAATCCGGATTCCAAGGTACCAGCTACGCACCTATAACTACCTTCTTCTATAATATTATTCGAAATTATAGGTATATATTTATTTATTCTGTATTTATATAATCTAATGTATTTTATATTATTGTGTATTATTTATTGTGTTTTTTTCCCAACGCCTATTCCGAATATTCAGATTGCAAATATTAGTTGTAGTTACCTTCTACCTTTTTTTTATAAATTTCTCATTGCTAAATCTGAATATTCGGATTATTTTTTTTCTACTCAGCTCCCTTTATTTTTTTTCCTTTGTAAATGTCTCTGCCAATCGGATAATATTAATTGTATTGATTTGTTATTTGGAGACGTTACCCGATTGGCAGATTTGGAAAGAGGCACACCGCCTTACACCGGATCTGTTAAATTCCAGGTTCGGTGGCGATTACGTCCGGATTAGGATTTAGTCCGGATTTGGATTTCGATCGGAATTGGTTTTCATTCGGAATTGGATTTGGAGTATTCCAAGGATTGCCGAATATTCCACCGAGCTCCCTCACACCTGCCGAGCATTCCGTCGGACTTTTCACATCGCTGCCTCGGCTGCTACCGTGGATACGTCTCGCCCGAAGTTACGTGTCTTTTGTTGTAAACAATTTTAATATTTATCAGAGAAACCAGGATTAGTCACCCACGACCTGTTATCGCGTTCACTTTAATAAATTAGTCTCGTGTTCATAAATTGTTTTTTTATTTTAATCACTTAGTTTTACCGTATTTTTCTTTTGTTTTAAATTCATTAACTGGACCTGTCCACTTCTTGCCTGTAATAGGGGAAGAAGGGGACAGCGTTTCATTGGCGCCCACTCGTTTTTATTATATAACATTGATCCTGGTTTCTAGGTGATTGGTGAGTCATATTTATTATCTTGTGTACTTTTGCAGCTTTGTGTATTTTTTTATTTCATAGCAGTAGTGCTCGCGGCCTGGCACGCCCGGTGAAATACTGCGACCCAATAGACTCCAACCCTTATTTTGGGGTTGTTGGAAGAAATTGGGTACCCGTTATTTTCACAGGTCCGCATATTATATAAGTATTTTATTCTTTATATATATATATATATATATTTATTTCTTCTGTTTCACTCACTACCTTTTTCATTTAGCGAGTTATCCAGATAGTTCGTTATTTTCAACGGATTTTATTTTTTTTACTACCTTCGGGTTATTTTTGTTTTTTTTTTCTTCACGTTTTTTAAATTTAAATTAATTTTTATCAAATCAAGATGTCGCGGCCTACAACCCCGACATTATATTTGTCACCGAATCCTTCGGCTGGTCCTTCATCACCTACATTACCTGCGGTGAAGGATGAGCCGTGTGTCAAGTGCAATGATGTTGCACCTGCTATTACGGTGGTATGCGACCGCAATAATTTTGTTTTTGTGTTTACTTTACAAGATATGTCTGGGAAGAGTATTGGGGATTGGCATATTAAAGATTTTAGATTGTCTAATAATTCTATATAATTTTTCATTTATAATTTTTTCTTTATTATTACTTTCTTGCTTTCATTTCTTAATAGGTTTAGCGTGATTTTGGAATTTTATTCGAGAGTAATTAGATTGGCAGCGAGTTCGAGATCAATGGTGGTTGTCGGAGATTTGGTATGTTAGGAAGGTCAACCCAAAGCCTTATCACTCAAGCGGATGATGACTTGTTAAATAAGCCATTTTTTTTTTCATACCTTAATTTTTTTAAATTAAGGCCTCATCAAACGCAGCAGGGCGGTTAGTGACCCTGCACCTAACTAATATATTTAATCTTCTGGGCATCGCTATATTGTTCTCGAATCTTATCGTTAAGGACAAAAATTCGTTCTAGGATCACTGGTCATGAGTCAGCCTAATATTCTAGTTCTGATCTCTATTGTGTCAGAGTAAGTGTGATTGCAATTTCAGCAACTCACACATAGTAGGAATATGATGTATGATAGATGATGGTATGTATGGATCGTATGTATGTTGATGAGTGTTTCCGAGGTTTTTTTTTAACTCCTTCGTCCTTGGCGGTTTTGTCGTCGTCTTCTACGCCTAAAAACCTTTCTGTCGAGGGGGGCAATGTCGCGTTGTTCAAAATTCCCGCGACATGGTGCCGTCGTTATATTTCAAAAACGTTTTGGGCGTTGCCAGTCTAGCCGGAATTTCGTCTTTTGGCACCAAGATTACCTTTTATGGTAATAAAATCTCTAAAATTCACGCCGGGCGGGAAATTAAAATCTTAACCAATGGCAAGGCCATTCTAGGCTGAGGTCAATAACCGTGCGGACAAGGCCTGTTGCCTCGATCGCGCGGTCCCTCATTCACCCAAAGCTTGACTCAAAGGGTTAAGGAACTATTTTGAGCCTAAGTTAATTCCTCGTTCCTTACCTATTATAAATATTACTTTCTGCTGTGTTTGCAAATTCAAATAGTCGCCATAGTGCAAACTAAATAATTTTATTGTGATAAGTGTCGCCACTCGAAACTAGGTAAGTGATAGTGAATATATATAGCTAATATTGTAGTCCTATTTATTTCGTTTGTAGCATTATGCGGTGCGCTGTAGCTTCGTTTAAAATGTTATTATATTCTATGTGTGCTAGAATAGTGTTCTAGCACTTATCGTTGGTCTAGATTCTGGATAGATACTGTATTTCAACTTAGCTGACCGTGTTATACGCTACCTAATTATAAATTGTATACTTTATTTATAATTCGCTATCCATGAATGCCATATTTAACTCGGTTATTTTAGAATTTTAGTTAGAATTCACTTAGTATTGCGATGGATTCCTACATTATTTGACTACCTCACAATTTTAATATGGGACCGTTATTTTAGTGGAAAGCCTGATTGTTAAGGTTCATATTTTGAGTTTAGTGTAAAATTTTTAAAAACTATTTTAGATTATAAAATCCTAAATATGAAAGTATTTAATTTAAATCAAAGGTACTAAGAAGGAATTATTATGTAATAATCCGGATTCCAAGGTACCAGCTACGCACCTATAACTACCTTCTTCTATAATATTATTCGAAATTATAGGTATATATTTATTTATTCTGTTTTATATAATCTAATGATTTTATATTATTGTGTATTATTTATTGTGTTGTTGCCCAAACGCCTATTCCGAATATTCAGATTGAAATATTAGTTGTAGTTACCTTCTACCTTTTTTTTTATAAATTTCTCCATTGCTAAAATCTGAATATTCGGATTATTTTTTTTCTACTCAGCTCCCTTTAATTTTTTCCTTTGTTAATGTCTCTGCCAAAATCGGATAATATTAATTGTATTGATCTTGTTATTTGGAGACGTTACCCGATGGCAGATTTGGAAAGAGGCCACACCGCCTTACACCGGATCTGTTAAATCCAGGTTCGGTGGCGATTACGTCCGGATTAGGATTTAGATTTAGTCCGGATTTGGATTTCGTTCGGAAATTGGTTTTCATTCGGAATTGGATTTGGAGTATTCCAAGGATTGCGAATATTCCACCGAGCTCCCTCACACCTGCCGAGCATCCGTCGGACTTTTCACATCGCTGCCTCGGCTGCTACCGTGGATACGTCTCGCCCGAATTTACGTGTCTTTTGTTGTAAACAATTTTAAATTTATCAGAGAAACCAGGATTAGTCACCCACGACCTGTTATCGCGTCATTTAATAAATTAGTCTCGTGTTCATAAATTGTTTTTATATTTTTAATCACTTAGTTTTACCGTATTTTTCTTTTGTTTTAAATTCATTAACTGGACCTGTCCACTTCTTGCCTGTAATAGGGGAAGAAGGGGACAGCGTTTCACCACGCGTCCATTAGTGGGCGTATAAAGTTTTTGATTGTAGGTCTATATAATAGGTGTATATCTATATAATCGCCACCATCCTTGTTACATAAGAAGTAAATAAGATTATGATCGGATTATTGCAATAGTATCTATCTACCGTCGCATTTACATAATGTAAGCATATAATTATTAAAGTTGTTTGAATATCTTATGAAGTAGGTTATAATTTCATTGTAAACATTTAAAATAACAAACCGGTTTGCTATATTGAAATACTTGCGACCCGCCCCGGCTTCGCACGGGTGCAACGATGATACTATGTGCACAAACCTTCCTCTTGGATCACTCTATTTAAAAAAACCGCATCAAAATCCCTTGCGTAGTTTAAAAGATCTAAGCACACATAGGGACAGTGAGAAGCGACTTTGTTTTACCTATATATAGGTACTGTTATGAAGTTGTATATATCATTGGTTTGCTATAGAATAGTGATTTTAACGACTACAAATGGAAATAGAAAAATTAAATGTTACGACACTGTGCCAAGAAAAATACATACACACCTACATCGCCTCTTTACAAGAATAACGTGACATCTCACAAAGTACCGGCTAATAAACCATCACGTTGTTCTTGCAAATATACACTTAACTGTACTCTCCGGGGTAGTACCTCGGGCGTACTCAGAACTGCAGTATCACGAAGGAGATATTACAGCCACGTTTAGTATAGCTGGACCAGATACCATAAGATCAGTAGGAAGTTTCCAAGAAAAATATCGGATAAATAAGATGAGGTGCTTTTAAGTTGTTTAACTTTTCCTTTATGCAAGAATTTTTTTATCTTGAGTTCAAAAATATATAAAAACCAACAAAGTATATGATAGTTGTACTAAATTTTTTTTAAAATAATTAATCAAAATCTATACCTGGCTGTTTGATTTTTTATGACCATGCAGTTCTAGCTACGGTATGCATGTATAATCTAAAAAATAGACATTCACCTATCCTTCCTTGAGTTAAAAGGTGGTTTAATAATTTTAAGACAAATATTACCTATTATTATTTCGAAAATAATTAATACTCTGCTTCGACTGATGCATGATTGTGTCTCGAAATCTCCAGCAGATGTCCTTTGAAACCTAACCTAAAATTCTACTGAAAAGTAATCAGTAACTCTAATAGGAATTCATAGCAAAGGTTGCTTCAATTTCCAAGGAATTCTCAATATTCATTTGAGCACGACAAAGGCGTCTAAAATAAATATTTTCCTTCAGAAGATGCCTTTAGAAACTTTTCAAATAAACGCGTCTACTGAACCCATTACGTTTCTTGTAAGAAAGATCCCCAGTTGAAATCCGAAAGCCGGTATTCACATTGGGACAGAGTGGACCAATTTTTTAATTGCTGCTGCTATACATATTTGTATAAAATATTTTAACATCGAGCATGGTTTTAAAGTTTTTTATTTATCAATATTTATTTATTTATCAATTAAAAATATACAGCATTTTAAATACAAATTTAAATTTTGTGTCACTTAATGCTTGTCATCAGCTCAACGGAATACGTTTTATTCCTTCAGTACGTAACAGAATTAAAGGCTCGAGCACACCGGATGCGTATGCGTAGACGTAAGCATAGACGTCAAGCGGTGACAGTTCTATACATTAAACTCAGAGGTACGTGTACGTCTACGCTTACGTGCACGCATACGCATCCGGTGTGCTCGGGCCTTAAATCTCTAATAGAGAAATAAATAAAATTCTTTATTGTATTACAAATTTGTATACAAACAAGGATAAGCTTATTGCCTTATTCTCTACCAACTAACCAAGTAACTTACGAATCTCAAAAATCTATCACTGTATTTAACGTATCAATTCTGTACAAAAACATAATCTTACTTTGCCCACTAGTATCCAATGTGAAGAGCCAAAAGATCATCAAGTCGTAGTTGAAATTTGACTTTGCAAGGCCTTGATTGTCGATAAGGTCTAATTTAGCTATTTAGAATTTCACCAGGTAATTCTTAAGGCTTTATTTGCTCTCTCTTAAAGATATTCTTATAAAGTGAGTTCGAATTAATTATTGGAGTGGATTTAATAAATAGTCCGATTTCTATGGAAATGTTTCTGTACATAATTTTAAAGGAAATAATTATTCTAATAAGAAAGTGTATTTGTAAGGTGCTATCAAAATACATTTTTCAACGAGATTTTTACGTTCTGAAAAATATATTGCAGTGCAAAACATTACCTGACCAAGTAAGAAAATTATTCTGTTTCACACTGTTGGTATAGTTGGTCCTATCGGACTATGAGAGTAACGGAATAGAGAGTGCATCTGTGTTTGCGCACACACTCGTGCACTATAACATCTCCTGCGTACCTAGCCGTAGAGATTGGTCGCCTTGGCCGTAATACGGTCGGAGATCATCATATATAGAGACCAACTATTAAGCAACAGCCATACAAACAGTTGTCCTTTCTGGGAATCAAACTCGGGATATTGGGCACGATGATGACCCCAAATGTTGTTATATTCTCTCGTAGACTATACGAGTAAAAAACAAAGTTGGGCAAAACAGTTCACCGTTTACAATGAGTAATTCCTTTAAACCTAGTTCAAATACTTTTTAGATAAGCTTACCAAAAAGGCCAGATAACAAATTTTCTAAATACAAAAGTGAAATGATCTCACAGCTTTCAAGATTAGGAACAAGTTATGAATATATTAGTAGTCTATTTGATTGAAATTTATCGTTATCGGCTTATGATTCCATTACGGTGGTGTCTAAAATGTCACATCCATCAATTTGATAGTAGATTATGTTTACTATGTGACGATAGAGGCAACATATAAAGAAATTGAATTGTAACAGGCGTTTATATTCGAAAGTTTGAATTTACAAGTGTAACAGTGACCGTTTGTCTTGGCTCGGATATAATATGAAAAAATGTAAAATATTGATTTCCGATATAAAGTCATTTTTGTTTTAAGGCTATAAGGCGATGGTATGAAAACTTTTTTACAACGAGAGTTCGGCATGAATGTGGATTATAGAAGAAGAGGTAGACCTAAATAGTGTTGGATTGATTGTATGAGAGAGGAATTTCGTGTAGTGGGAGTGAGTCACAAGATGACGGATAATAGGGATGAATGAAAGAAGAGCACATATTTCACCATACCGAAATAAATAGGAGCAGGGCAGAAAGACGTTTGTCTACAACTGTACTCTTGGCTAGGCTTCCATGGATCTTTTGATGATCCTCGAATCTAATGACATGATTGCGGATACAGCCCACTACAGTCGAGATAATAAATCATGCAATACGTACCGTGCATGTAATTCCTGTCATGATTTTCACATAGACCATGAAAAATCGTTTAACAAATATTAAAAATGTGTCCTTAAAAAAATTTGAGAAAAACCTCTTAAAACATAGGTACGAGAGACTATACTTACAAGTGTAAAATAAGTATTAAAAAAATATACGAAATATGCGTTTTTGAATGAACCTCAAATACCAATCCATCTCTTGATAAATTCTCTTTTGAATATTAATTCCATGCCAAATTGGATTATTCCCGTTCGTCCCACCAGGCTTCGTTCCACCAGCGAGAAAATATTAAATTTTTATTCCCGTTCATCCCACCATGAATAAAAAAAAATCTTTTTTTAATAAAATTCCCACTCGCCCCACTGGTGGGACGAATCCAGGTGGGATAAACGAAAATAATTCGCCAAATTAACCGTCTACAAAACATCTTCAAATAACAAAAGCATAGCAGAAAACCTGTAACTAGCTAGACACAAAGAATGAAGACAAAATAACAAGAGACCCCGGTTTGCGTGTGCCTTATAATAATCTCGTGTTCTTATATAGTTATGTATGTGTGTCTCGTTGATTGTAGGGTACTGAGACCGAATTCTCGGCAGGCTTCCGTTTTGGTAACTGCATAGTTAGCATGGAGACGGACTCTTTGATGTATAGAGAGAGATTAAGATCTGGATAAATTCTCAGATTATTCAATTTATATTTTATTTATTTATTTTTGTGCTAAACGTGAACTTGCAGTTCTGGCTACCCCATTTCGGGAATATAGCCCATATATTACTGTTATTATGTTATTTCGAATTTTGTATAAAAATTGTTCTATAGAAGGTTTGTTACACAATTTAGTAATTTTATCTTCTTCTTTATATATAATAGACTTAGTTACTCATGGACGTTCCCTCAGGTGCTAACAAATTGTCACAGATCTTTTACACCTCACTCCAGTATGCTAAACGTGATGGAATTATTTTATTTATTTAAATTTATTTTATCTTCATATTCCTGCTATTCTGGCTACCCCATGTGTATAGTATACAGGTTGTTTTTTCGTTGCCACCCTTAACGGTGGATACGTACTCTTTACATCAAATAAAGTAAGTTTATGCCAAAAAAAATGCCGGGAAACGATGTAAATTTTATGTTTTTTTTTTTAAATTACTTGATCCGTCGAAATTTATAGTGTCCAGTGGTTATGCTAGTTTTTTCATAGACAAATTAATTATTTCTTGTGAAAAATCTTGCTACACGCGTCCATGTGTATTTATGCAGAAAAATGCATTCTATTTACTCAACTTTGGACCCTAATATCTTGGGTACCAGACACTTCCCAGGTATACTTCCACGGAGAAAAATGATCATGATGATGAGGAGATTCCGTAGTTTTCGGGAACGTTGACGACCATAAAATATCCTATATAATAAATAATCGTTATATGTAAATTGAAATTGTTTATTTATATTTATCCTTAACGTGAGCGTAAAATCTTTTTCGTGAGCCTGCTGTTCTAGCTATCGCTTTTTGCGACACAGTCGTCTGTGCCTAATAGTATAAAATGAGCAGTTAATGACAGTCTCGCTATAGATTGAAGCAGTTTCCATCCATACTAACATAGCCGTAGCGAGCACTCACTAGTGGGTCAGATATTAGTAAAAAGCGGGTGGGGCTGTGTCGGGGCACACGGCCGTTGGTTTTAACGTGAAACGTCTATGTTAGCGAATCGCTTTTAAAGTAAAAGATTGAAATGAAAACAAGATGGACGCTGTTTTAAGTATTTTAATAAAAAAGAACAGGTTAGTAATAGAAACATAAAATACATAGCAAATGTTTATATATTTATTGTCACTTTCTGGTTATTTTAATAGCAGCCGCCCCGACTTCGTCCGCGTGAGGGGCGTGTACCGTGCGAAGCCGGGCAGGTTGTTGTATAGACTGTAGCCTTCCTTGGTAAATGGGCTATCTAAACACTGAAAGAATTTTTTCAAATCAGACCAGTAGTCCTGAGATTAGCGCGTTCAAACAAACAAAAACACAAACTCTTCAGCTTTATAATATTAGTATAGATATAAATACTGTCCAAATTACACTTATTTTTGTATAAATCAATCGGTTCAAATAAACTTGACAAACACACGAAAGAATCACCACGCTATAAAGTCGGAGTCACGAGTTACACTGAATAGAAACAAGCGTGAGCGCCGGTTTCGCACAGTTATCGCAGTATCCCTCCCCCGCCGCCCCGCTTGACCCCGACACGAACTCAATGTCATAACAGCGAGCTGACTATATAAGTGAAATATTTACACCACATTTTGTCTTTCAAAGACCAATAGTTTTTTAATTATTAAGGTACGATGATATAGACCTTTTCGTTACGGTCCAGTTTTTAAACCTGGTACCCGTATGTGTCGGCGCGATTTTAAAGACGTTTCACGTCAAAAACGCGAAGTAATGTCGGCTTGAAATGAAAGGCTTCAAGTGACGAGGTTTAAACCTCAAGTTATGGTTTAACAATGGTTTTGATTTCCATTTTTGATGTGACGATTTTTCAAATAGTCAGATAGCTTATTTGAAAGATATTTAATTTTGATACTGTCTTTCTCTTAAATTTAAGAATAAACTTTATCCTTCAAGAAAATACGCCACTAAAATTTGATACAGCATCAATTTTATCAAAATTAACCTATTTGGCTATTCGAAATGTAGTGGAGGATGTAGGGGCCGGTGGTGGGCGCACCCATAGTGAATAGCCATAATATCTAAAAGGGGATAATTCACTTTCAAATATATGAGGCAGGTACTTAACTCGTTAAGGAAGATTATTTTCGCTGTGAAAGCTGGACGCCCGCTATACCTGATCAATCTTTAGCACCATCTCGCTTCCATTATGTAAACATTCATGCTTTTATTCTTATTCTTCACTGTATCCGCGTACACTTGGTGTTTCATCAATATTATTATAATTAAAATTATCATTTAATATTCGCTGTTTTTGTTACTAAATTGCTTTTAAGCACTTTGTAATTTTTCATTTCGCCTAGAGCGGTGTGCTTTTTGTATTCAAATTTCCTTTATTTCAAACAAATTACGAATATAAAATTCTTTCTTTTCTTTTCGTTTGGCCAGGGTTAATATATGTACACGTGCCTTTTTTCAATGCTTTCAAGGGTTTACACAATATTAGACAAATTTTATTGTAATAATTCGGTTTTATATTTTTGTGTAAGTTCAGTTATGGCATGAATGTGGATGGTTATAGTGGAAGACCTAAGAACTGTTTTGGATGGACAGTGTGAGAGGGGACATATGTGTACTAGGACGAGATGATGGATAACAGGGATGAATGGAAGAAGAGTACATATTGCGCCGACTCCAAGTAGAATGGGAACAGGACAGGAAGATGATGATGATGAGTGGTATTTTAAGTAAACCTCAAATATAAAATCCACTTTCACAAAAAACAAACAAATTAGCACTGAAATGAATTCCGCCAAAATCTACATCTGTTTATTACTACCTCCATGAAAGTAAAGAAAATAAAAAATTCAAAATACGCACACGTCCCCACAGCGTGACTTTAGAGGTAGGTAACCTGAGAAGATAGTCCTAATAGGTATACCTAACTACATACCTACCTTGTCCAGAAGTATGTATGTATATTGAGTGGAGACCGCGCCTCGGCCTAATGAACCGATGAATAATAGGGGACGGCTAGTATTGAATGGCAAAAACAGGAGATCATGCCGTGTGGCGTACTCTGGGGGAGGCCTACGTCCAGCAGTGGACTACAATATAACGAATTGTGGATTTGTAATAACTAGGTCATAATGTACCTTGCATGGAAACATTGACATACCGTGCACCTATCAGAAAAGTGACCCCGGCCCCCTGATTACGAAAAGCAATAGCAAAGCCGAAGCTGCGCGATCGCGATAATTGAGAGTGTGTGCGTACGCGCAACGAGCGTTCGGTATCCTCCCGCGTCCCGCACCTCACCCCGCGCACACACACACTCAATTATCGCGATCGCGCGGCTTCGGCTTTGCTATTGCTTTAACGTAATCAGGGGGCCGGCTCACATATATGGCTACTAGTCATAGTTTTCCTGCCTTTATCCCATTATTTATGTAGTCGGCGCTATATGTATATACATAGGTAGTTTCTTTTCGAAGCTCACATTGCCACATTGCGTAGTGTGCAAACTACACATCCACTTTTCACCAGTTAGCCCCTTACGTCCCACGTGGTAAGGAGTGAGCCCACCACGCTTTTCGGCCACAAATACAACAATCTAGCGACCTTATCTATTATATCGTCTTTAGGCGAACTTAACTCTTATTAGCTCCACGTTGGTAGCTATTAAGCCCCGAATCGCCAACTTATGCCTGACAGACCGTAACAAATCGCACCTTGGGGTAGTGACCATTGCCAAAGCAAAAGCTTTGCGATTTTTTTTATGTTGTTCAAATTCACTTTTTTTTGTTTGGTAGCGGTTTCATTTTGGGGTGCGAACATAGAAAGTAACATATAAAAGACCATCGACAAACAAGTTATTAATGCTTTCATGTCGAATAAATGATTTTGAATTTGCAAAACGATAATTCCTACATGAAATAAATTCAGTGGTACGAGCATATAAATATGGCTGCTCAAAAATTTCATATCTTAGTATGAACGAAGGTAAACCGTGAGGGGTAAATAATTATTATTTAGTATACGAATCACGTTTACCCCGTGTGGGAGTACAAATCATGGATCAGATGTAAAGGGGAGGTGTTTTGACAACTGTTTGCTTATTGAAAATAATGTCGTATATTAAGGTTATTAATGGTAAAAATAATAAAATAGAGACTGTCGATTAGATAAACCTCTTCCTTTTTTAGTCGGTAAAAATTTTATTACTTAGTTAGTCGGTTGTTAGATGTTTTAAAAATATTTATCTTTTATTTTTTAGAAAATAAAAATATTGACTCGAGACAAGGTAAGCTATAAGAGGTCTACTAAGTGTTTTTCTGTTAATTTTAGCATAGTATTTTCGTCTATGCTGCTCTGAAAGTGAAAAAAAAAACGTATAATACTACAGCTGCTTCTTTCCCGGGCATACTGTACAAGTCAGTAGAGGGACAAGAGGGTCTTGGTGTTTTGTATGGCGATGGGCTGACCACCTGTCACTACTAACCGAACTTGTACATCACAACTATACCCTCAAAAGGCTCTTTAGTCAACTCGCTCTACTCGGAACTCGAACCATGGGATCAGTCGACCTAACGAATTTTTTAATTGGTCAAACTATCTGTATCTGTATTTTTAATGTGGACAATCGTGACGAAAAGTCTTAAATTTTGTTATATATTTCTTTTTAATGGTCGGCAATAATAATTATTATTTTCTATAGCTGGCGCGTTATATGTTCCAAATGGAATAACTTGATAGCACTTGTGACAGTCATTAGATGATAGTAAATGTTTTTTAAATATTTTTTCTTTATGTTGTTGTTTTTTTTTACTTTTAAATGCGTGATAGTCAAAAGACTGTTTAATTTTTAAATATATTCATATCATGAAGCCCTGTTGTTTCATTTATACTTAACAGTTTTGTCTGTACACCGTCTTGAAATAAACAATACATAAATAAACAATGCACGGAATGCAGAGGTCGTGGGTTCGATTCCCACCCGGGTGAGGAATTTTTTCCATTTCTTTATTAATAATTTTATAATATATAATATCTTGACTAAGATAAAAACACTTCTCCATAATATAATCCGTTAGGATATGGTTGATCGTTTCATCATTAAAAACATTGTGCTGAGGGATTCAGCTTTGTTTGCCGAGATTTGGCTTATGTATAGCTCTCGGGATGAAAAATAACGTTTCCAATAATGTAAGTTCAAAAAGAGATGGTAAAATTCGTCATCCGAGTAACTGACCCGGTGGCTCAGTGGTAAGAGCGCTGGCACGGAATGCAGAGGTCGTGGGTTCGATTCCCACCCGGGTGAGGAATTTTTTCAATTTCTTTATTAATAATTTTATAATATATAATATCTTGACTAAGATAAATTTATAAAAACATTTCTCCATAAAAATATAATCCGTTAAATTCGTTTGGTTAACTGATCCTATGGTCCGAGTTCCGAGTAGGACGAGTTGACTAAAGAGCCCTCATAATTGGTCAGAAGTGGCACCATGTGGTTCTATCGGCCCTTGGTGCTCTGCCTACCCCGTAAGGGATAAAGGCCTGAGTATATGTATGTATGTATATATGCATGTATGTACTTTAAGCATAGCATGGTCACATGTGAATTATCAGTTGCTAGCTCATCGCCTGAGGGAATGCCCCAGCGTTCTTTAGTCGACTCTTACGATATGCACGGAAGCAGCTGAGGTATTATTTATTATGATCAAGTTTTTGAGAATGAAAATCAACTTTATTCCTCTGATAGGACGTTTAGAAAAATCGGCCCTTAGGGTTATAAACCTTTCGCTGACTATGCTGACTAAAATCAACATCGCACCTCTCTTCTGTATTAACTCCATGTGTAGGTACATCGTGTGATTTTCACCTGAATAACAATGATATTTTTCCCTATTTCGTCACATATTTTTTCCGTTGTTTTGTGGTTCGTGTCACTAAGCTTCAATAATGTTTTTTCTGTATTTGAATATTGACTGATTTTCTTGATCATATGAAAATCTTCATATAAGATACATACATAATATACCTTCATATGGCAGCATAGACGTAAACTTCAAGTTTTGGCTACCCCTTCTTGAATACCTATAGCGGCGTGTATATTATTATGTATTTGCATGTGCATTATAAAAATCAATTTATTGTATTTAAGATTAACTAGATTTTTTTAAGATTTAAAACTAAGTAAGCATAACTATGAGAATCACTGTATTCGTGAGAAATAACAACCAGATAGCGGTGAAATAAATAACGACAAGCGCGAGTTAAAACAATATTAGGGTTCTGCTTAATCGAAACTGTCAATTTTAGGGTTTCATGCTAAAATGGTAAAAACGGAAACTTCAATTCTGCTTTTATTCATTTCATTTCAACATGACATACATATTACAGTCAACTACTGGACGTAGGCCTCCTCTACGGCACGTCACAAGGCTACTGTTATAAGGGGAATTTTTGCCCACAGTCATCACGCTGGGCAGGCGGGTTGGAGACCTCAGTGTGATCTTCGGACTATGTTGTCAATACGGGAGGCGCTGCTGCCCACCTCCTAGAAATCATTAATCGCCTCTTATGATACTCACGGCAAAACATGGTATGGTGCTATTCTACTATATATTCCATATGTTATGTCATTTTTACTCCGCCTTTGTTAATATCAAGAGTAAGGGTCGGTTCATATCTGACGGACCATGCGTCGCGTATTATCGGTCGCGTAACGCCAGAACAGACAAAATGTATAGAAAAACACTAGACCGTTCACACTCAACCGATGATACATTGGTGCGCCGAATGTACGCTTACCTGTACCTGGAGATACGCTCGACGCATTTTTCGACCCGACCCTAAATCTAACAAGGTTCACAGTTTTTTTTTACAGAACTCCAAAATGGCCCTCAATTCGTAGATAATTAACAGAACTGCATTAACTCTAGTTAAATGGTATACATTAGTGGTCTAATATATTGTAATTGTTCCGCCATAAGTGATCACTTTTGGTAGCGTATAAGGTGATAAGCGGAGCGGGTTGATGGTCTTTATAAATACTAGTGAACGCCGCAACTCCGTCCGCATGGGCTGCATAAAAACACGTAATTTTAAAAAAATATATTATTTTTAATAAGCCTATATCCTTTGTTGGCTTTAGCATCAAATTTAAATTAGATTTATGTGGCTTCACTAATTTTCTTCATACACAATTGCAATACAGAAAGAATCATAAATTGTGCTACTAATAAATCAGTGCATAAAATATACTACTATATAGTACATACATACATAAATAGTCACGCCTATTATCTCTCAAAGATGGGCAGAAGTGTGCAATTTACACACCCACTTTTCACCAGTTAGCCTATTAAGTCGCACGTGGTAAGGGGTGAGCCCACCGCCGCTTTCGGGCACAAATACAACAATCAAGTCGAACCCACTTACACTTAGTGCCGTTAAAATGTTTGTTTTTAATTAAATTCTTACCGCTATAGTACCCAGCACAATGATCTAAGCCTTAATACCATATAACCGTGGTATACCTACCTTGTATATTTATCATTACTTAAGTAATTTTTGTTTTTTAGCAATCAAAGATGGCCGACAGTCCGACCTTTTAAACGCTTGTTACATCAACCTATTGTTAAAAGTTGATTTGGTTTGTTTTTGAAAACGCTTTGTTAATCATGTTTTTTACCTGATTGCAGGTATTTATTTATATAAAAAGATTATAAAACACGCATAAGCGATGCTAATAGGATTTGTTTACTGAACTGACCATTCGTGAGTTCCTAATCATACCCTAGGTTATATTTGATGACATTTATTAATACTAATCCTTCTGTTCTGATGCGGGGCTAGAACAGAGGCACGAACCTCTCGTTAGTCCGTAACGCTAGAGTCAAACTGTCAATTCCCATTTTGCTAGCGAGTCGCTAGCGTTGCGCCGCGCAAAAAGTTTCGTGCTTACCCCACATAATACATCGGCTGCATCTCTTTACGTGTACGATGTCATAGGTCTCGTATGTCATAGGTTCGAGTAAGAGTCTACCACGGAACTCAGAGGCGTTCTCTCAGGCGATATGTTATAATAATTACAGAGAAGTTGCTTTTTGCCTGAGAGAACGCGAGAGACATCTATCCCTGCTATACTAAACGTGGCTGTGGGATCTTTTTAAGGATTTGAAGTTCTGACTACCTCATTTCATGAGCTCACACGTATATATCGAAGCTTTCATACTATAGGGACCAATCTCGAAAATTTTGCGATTTCGAGTTTTTATAATATTTGGAAATTTTTGAGTTGTGCCCTTATAGTATGAAAGCTGCGATATCTGTATTTTAGAATTATCCCTATCTGTTAGCCTGTTTATCTTCTTAGGGGGACTTAACGGAAAAAGTTTGATCTGTCCCCCAGTTTCCATACGAATCCGGGGATAAATAAGACTGAATAATAAATAGACAGTTTTACGTAATTTAGATTTAAGTTTTGATAAATAAAGCAAACAACTGAAGTAAATAAATTATTGTTTCATGGTTAATTCCAGATCATGTCTTGCTGCATGTCTACGAGATTAGTTTGCTTATCTCGCGACCAAATAAAATAATTAATATTGTCCAAAACAGCTATTGTTCATGTAAATATCTTTCATTGTTCAAAGCGTTGAAAAGCTTTTGTAAATAGGTAATATATTTAGTTCCCGTAGGAATTTCGCAACATTATTTCTAAGTGCTCCTTTACCTTCACATTTTAATATAAAATCGTTTATAATATGTTAAAAATAAACTTGAATAGGAAAACAATATTTCTATACTTGCCGTCTATTTAGAATTGTAACTAAATATATATTATAAGCATAAATATATTTTGCAATTTTTAGACGTCATTCTATAAAACAAAAAAATATAAGTAATTACATATAAATATAGAAGTCGTATCTACGTTACTTAAAATAGAAGTCAAAACCAACCCAAAAATCTCAATGACAGACAGACAGATTAATATTACAGCCTTAAGCGTTATAACTGTACTAATAATAGCCTTTTTTCTACCGGGAACTCTGATTTATTTATTTTAATTGCTAGTTTTCATTCAGAATGTATTTAAAGTGATCTATTGTTTTGGATGGAGGGTATTGTTTATTTATACAAGCCTTCAATTGTTATTTTCTGGAGTGAATTTTGCTTTATAAACAATCTAAGCGATCTACCGACTCTTATAAGAGCGAATTGAGTTATAAGAGAGTTATTTTGCTACGATCTGTAAAATGTGCGAATCAAAGGCTCAAGTGTAAATATAAATAATTCTTGTTAGTGGCCAATTGCTATACTAAAATATAGGCTATAAAAATAGCCTACTAAAAAGTCTCTCTTTTGTTACTCAACGCTGCAGAAACTGTCAGTTGCATACAATTTTGTCGAATAAAAAAGTACGTTAAGTTAAATAATGAACTTAATTCTATTAGGGAATATTTTTTCGCTAGTCGTAGTAGATCTAACTGATTAATAAATGTGATGCTGTCTTTATCTAAAACTCGACCAAGATAGAGACAGCGTTAACTTTGTTCTTTAAATAGACCTGTATGATAATTGGAAAAATACGCCTATAAATATAATCACGCCTTTATCCCTTACGGGGTAGGCAGAGCACCAAGGGCCTTTAAAAGAAGAATTTATACACTGAATTTTTATTTGTTTAATTTTTATTAAAAAACTTTCATTTTACTTGCTTGATTAAGTTTGAAATATTGCGAAAAAAATATAAAAGAATTTTCGATAACAAACTTTGTGAATGTTCTCAGTTTGGAATTTAATTAAACGGGTATTAGAAATTGATTTGTGCATTAATTAATTAACATTATAATTTACTAGTTTTACGCTAGCGGCTCCGTTCCCGTAAACTTTATTGCCTCTTTAACCCCTCTTAAAATATATTTTTGAAAAACGATGAAATAGCTATCTAATGAATTTTAAACCCTCCATAAATTCCAAATTAGAAAAAAAAATCTCCTACAAACTCTTTAACCCTTATTTTCCTTTGAAACTTTTTAGGGTTGCTGTGTTTTTGAAATGGGGTAGCCGGAGCTGCAGAATCCCTTCTGAGACCTTCTTAGACCTATTATATTTTACTTTTCTACCATTCGCGTTACGGCTGTGCACGCATCTAATGTCAGTGATAATAAATATCATCTTTTGTAATCATAGTGGTCAGATGTAAATTTTTTGTGACAAGTTGCTACCTCATTGCCTGAGAGAAAGCCTCCGATTTACTTAGTCGACTCTTACAAGCACTTAAGTATTCTATGGAAGCCCTGCGTCAGCACGCATCATCTTACAATTACTCGTTTAACAAAATCAATTTACCGGACCATATTTGAGCAGAGCATGTTAAAAACTATAACAGGGATTATCAGTGATTCCCATCTATGACTAAATTGTTTCTGGCCATGCTTTCTTAAGTGGATTATATGACCATTCTCCTAATTTCGTTTGTTAAGGAGATGTAGCCTTTTTCGAAGTAATAATATACTGCCTAACGCAATCACTACATAGTAATATTATATAAAACAAAGTCGCTTGCCGCTGTCTGTCCGTCTCTATATATACTTAGATATTTCAAACTAGGGAACGGATTTTGATGCGATTTTTTCATAGATAGAGTGATTCACGAGGAAGGTTCATAATGCAGGTATAACTAGGGACCCGCCCCGCCTTCGCACGGGAGTAATGCACTCTCACGCGGGAGAAGCCGTGGGCGGCCGCTAGAGTTATATACATACAAAGATGTAAATGTACCATCGCAAAACTTACATTAAAAAAGTATTACCTACTACTAAAGATTTACCAAAGGAGGGTCTCACTGTCTGATCTGTAAGAACGAAAATATTAAATAAATAATTCTTTATTCCTAGATTAAATTAAACAATATTCCTAATGAACTTCGCCTTAAGCAGTGGACTTGTAACCTGTTACCTCAGCAGATCGATCAAGAGACTAATACGCGCTAACGAACGATATACCGTGATACTATCGGTCGGAGATCTATGAAGATTTTGATGTGGTATCCTAGTATAGTGTTAAAAAAGAGGACGCCTGTGAGTTCCTCCGTGTGATCCATTTTATTTTTATATAGTGGGGAGGGTCTTTTTATGCTCGGTAACGCTATCGCCGCGTGGTGCCGGCAGAGTAGAATTCTTACCACCCCATGGGTATCGTACTAGGTGATTAAGGGTTTCCGGGAGGTGGGCAGCAGCGCCTCCCGTGTTGACAACATAGTCCAAAATACAAACTGCGATCACCAACCGGTCTGCCCGGCATGGTGACTATGGGCAAATACCCCCCATGGCAGTCTTGTGGCGTGGGCTGGGGGAGGCCTACGTCCAGCAGTGGACTGCAATAGGCTAATGATGATGATGAACGCTATCGACTTTCTAAGTGAGATTCGACAATGTAACGTTACGGACTGTCGAGTAAGAAATGTATCTCGTTCTCGCGAGATCTTGATCCTTTTTAACAAGATTATTTACGACAAAAAATCAAACTAGATCTCACGAGATTGGACACAAACATAAAAATATGTTTTGCAAACTTTTGACGATAAAGTTCTACCAAAATCCATTTTAAAACTTTTTCGTAGAAGATTTAAAAAATAAACATCCAAACATCCAATCTTCATACACTCTTCCAGTAGTGAGCGAACATAAATTTGATCTTCTAAACAGTTACTGCCTGATGTATTTCAATAAATTACCGCATTCAACATTCAAACATCAACAACCCTTACTTGTGTTCGGTTAGTAGACAACTAGTAGAACTAGTTTGACAAATTATATTCTTCTGTAAACTGCCGTCATACTGCGGTTTGTGTGGGATATTCGAAACTAAAGTCCGTTTCATACAAGAATTCCTATTCTTGATTTCGGAAGTAACATTTTTTGTAGGCAGTGAATGAGAAAATGTGGTCAAACATATAGTAACTAGCGCCATCATCCAACAGAACTATACGCTGAAACGCACTCTAGGAAAAATTTGAAAGTTGGTTGGTAAAAAAATAAATAAAAATACAGAGATAGCTGGCCGACATAAGTAATGCATATACACTCGGCATTCCAAAATGGGATAGCTGGACCTGCAAGATGTCGAAGGATCTCATAGCAGGATCCGATGTAAAGAAGTAGTGGCAAGTTGCTTGCTCATCGCCTGAGAGAAATCCCCTGAGTTCATTAGTCGACGCTTACGATATGCACGGAAGGAGACGCAGCTGATGTGTTCTAGTGAAGCCCCACATCAGCCCATGAGAAAATTTGTACCTCAGTAGGATACAGATACCTCATAACTAAATAAATAAAATTAATATTCCCACACATGTGTTGTGTACACGTTAACCTAGTCCCACACTAAGATCCCTAAGGTCTTGTGTCGTGGGTACTCAGCAACGGTATATAAATACATTGATAAGTATATAAACATCCATGACTCGGAAACAAACATCATTGAACCTGTGGAGTTTCACTTGGCACTAATTTTACTTAATAGGTACCTAACTTAAAACTCTCTTACATATCTAGTCTATCTGTACCCTACCCAGATTCTATCTATTCTAAACAGGATTAGCGGGATCCTCTGCATCCATAATGGTATTGGTTTCCAAAACCTGGTATTTTGGTACCAATTTTATTGGTATGCCTATGGTATGCGGTATACGGTCGCCTGCCCAGCGTGGTGACTATGGGCAAAACCCCCCTGTGGCAGTAGCCTTGTGGCGTGTCCTGAGGGAGGTCTACGTCCAGCAGTGGACTGCAATAGGCTGAAGATGACGATTATTGGTTTAAATTATAATAGAAAGTGAAGATTGGACCAATTTACCCCGTTTTACGGTATGCAAGTCGTAAGAGAGAACACCTCTGTGCTAAACGTGGCTGTAAGGATCTCCCTTGTGATCTTGCAGTTCTGACTACCCTATTTTTAGAACACAGCCGTGTGTAGGTATACACAGGGTGTTTTGGTCGTGAACGTTTCGAACGAAAAAAAAACATCCTGTATATGTATTATTGGTTCACGGTATAATTTTTATAATGCGATACTTTGTGGGCGTTTCGATAGCCTCTGTTATTGACACGATAATGACATAGTGGGGTAAAGCTGGTGGTGCACTAAGAGCAAAAAGTATTTATTTATTTATTTTTTCCTTGATTTTTTATTAGTCGCGTATGGAAATGAAAGAGGTGTTTCTAAGCCATAGAAATTGAAAATCAAGTAATCATGATTTAATTTTTTTAAATGCAAAGAAAAATCTCTATAAAATATTTTTTATAGAAACACAAAAATAAAATGCAGAATATGTAAATATCTTTGAACTATAACTAAAGAAGTTATTAGTTTAGCCATTACATCGCACATTTATGTAATAAACATCGTCAGTATTATCTCTATATCAGTTTAATTACCTAAATTAATACCCATTTCCGCATTACCATACGCGATTAATTTACTAATATCATATTCTAGTCACTGCGAAATTGGGTAAACTAATTCTAATAAATGGTGTATCTAGGTCTACATTGCCCATATATGTATAATATACAAAGGTACTAGTACAAAAAAACGGCACGAATTTAATTACATAGGTACGTATAGTAATTATTATAGTACCTAGTTGCTAGAGTTTATCAGTTATAAGTTAGCTCTTTGTTTTTAATAAATAGTTTGCTAAATTGCAATGTTTACATCGAATAAGTACAACGGTTAGAAAATATATGACTTGGCGAAACTAAAACAGAAGTTTAAAAATTTTGTATTATCTCAAAGACGTAATAAATTGTACACTTTGAGAATTCGGTAGTGCCTATGGAGCCCATCTTCACTGGTTTGCTAGAAAAAAAAAACAAATAATCAAAATTATAACTCTCTTACATCGCCTTCGTCCCAAAAAATAATCTATATCCCAGTATACCCCACCCTAGCATACCAAAGATCAAATTGGAAGCATAAAGATGCCGCTTCGATAGTGTCGATTTTATTCCGTTTGGAACCTTTACACGACTATAATCACGAAGAAAGAACATATAAGAGTTGCCTGGACTACGTTTATACCTACTTAATAGAACATACATATATAGTATGCATAATATATAAACGGCTGCATATAAGTAATATAGATAAGGCTGCATTCTCAATAAAGGGTTGCCAAAAGTCAGGGATCTGAAGAAGGAGGATATCATACAGCTGTATTGAGCATAGTGGGGCTGATGTAAAAGATTAGTTAAAACCTTTTACCAACAACTGATAACCTAGAAACATGTCACTAATCTTTACAGCCCCCCTAGCATGACCACGCATCGTAGAAATTTTTCACAGGAAAATTTCAAAATTTTCCGTCATTTTTTTTCATATTTTCAGGAAAAATAATCTTTATTTTGTTTAATTAGTCTCTAGAATAAAATTTTAACCAAATGATGATTTTCAAAAAAAAAGTTGGTCCCAAAAAGTTCAAAATACTGATCAACTCCAATGGAGACTCACAAGTGGTCCAAAAAACAGTAATGTATCACACAATAACCAATAAGCCCATTTAACTAGTCACTAGGATCCGATACACTCAGCGCGTAAAGCAAACATTGCGGATAATCAAATTAAAAATGCATTTCCTGCGAGTAATAACACTGTCGTATAACTAAACACAAGTATTTGCCTGGCTGTCACGTCACACACACTGTATACAGAGTGATTTTTGGTCGTCAACGTTCCCGAAAACTACGGAATCTCCTCATCATCACGATCATTTTTCTCCATGGAAGCATACCTGGGAAGTGTCTGGTTTCCAAAATATTAGGGTCCAAAGTTGAGTAAATAGACTGCGTTTTTCTGCATAAATGCACATAGACGCGCGTAGCAGGATTTTTTCACGAAAAATAATTAATATCTGTCTATAAAAAAACTAACATAAACACTAGACACTATAAATTTCGCACGATCAAGGAATTTAATTTTTTTTTTCAAAAAAAAAATTTTTTTTTTCCCAGCACTTTTTTTGGCATAAACTTACTTTATTTCATGTATAGAATACGTACCCTTCGTTAAAGGTGGCCACAAAAAAACACGCTGTATCTCACCTCCTCTTTGTCCCTGCTTCATAACCACATCACATGACTAATGTGAAAATCGTGACGGTAGATAGGTATCATTGTTTGTATTATACGTATTATAAAAACGTAGACGCAGATTTAAGTGGTCGAAATTATTGCCTATATTCGTACGACAGTTACGCGGTACTTTAATTTTTACTACCGGTATGAGACAGCACGAATATACAATATTATTTATTACATGCATGGTGATGATTTTGTCCTCTAAACCGTATATCGATCACGGTGGCCTCTCAATGGTTATTAGATAACTGCCCGGGAGATCAGTGCACAAGTGTATGCGCAAACATAGGTGCACTCTGGTAGTCCGATGGAAATGGAAATCCGACACGATCATCGGACAGATCAGCTTTTCATGCTTTCCGAGGCACGAGCTAAGCGATATTTTTCAGCATAAAATCCATATTTACATACATACCTATAAACATTAACCTATTGCAGTCTACTGCTCGACTCACGCCTTCCTCAGAGCATGCTACATAGTCACCACGCTGGGCAACACTATGCTGTCAATGCGGGAGGCGTTGCTGCTCACCTCCCGGAAACACTTAATCATCTCTTAAGATACCCACACACAGAGACACACAGAAACTAAATAATTTATTTTACACAGTAAATACCTATGTAGCTATATACATCTACGTCTGTGATATTAATATACCTTTTCATTGACAGTCTATACGTGAGCCATGTCTTTAGTTTTACTGGAGCATTTGATAAACACGACTTGAACTGGTTATGATGTTTAAAAACAAAAGGAAGGCTTTGCCAAATGAAAAAGAAACCTATGACCTTAACTTTCGAGGCAGGTTTGAGTCCTGCAAGCCTAGCACGACCTGCAAAACACGATGATAAACCGATTTATAGATATATAGCGTCTCAAATAACGATAAATATAGCTGCAATGTTGAATTTTGTATAGAGGATACGATATCGTACGACACGATATCCACGATGCGTGGTCATGCTAGGAGGGCTAGTCGAAATAACATACAACAAGGCTATGTTCCAAAAATGGTGTAGCCAAATCTGCAGGATCTTAAAGGAGAGTCTACAACTACGTTTAGCATAGTAGGGGCAGATGTAACAAATCAGTGACGAGTTGGTAGATTGAGAGAACACCCAGCCCCCTGATTACGTCAAAGCAATAGCAAAGCCGAAGCAGCGCGATCGCGATAATTGAGAGTGTGTGCGTGCGCGCAACGAGCGCTCGTTGTCCTCCCGCGCCCCGCACCTCGCCCCGCGCACACACACACACTCAATTATCGCGATCGGCTTTGGTGGAGTTCTTTATTTGATTCCTATGATATGCACGAAACCGGATGCAGCTGGTGAAAACCCCATATCAACACAGGCACAGGTTAAAACCATTGCGAAATAGCTCTTATCTTAAAGATTATAAATTGAGTGTGTACTTGTGTTAAAGTATGTATGTAAGTATCAACAATTAATGATACTTGTAAAAATTCCATTCAGATCTAATATTATTAGTTTTCTAAAAGTCAATTTCAATAACCGATCTCGAGATATTCAGATTAAAGCATACTTCAGATTAAATGTTCTATTGCTTTAATACAAAATTTCTAATTTGGAACAAAAAATCCGAGATTCTTTATTACCTATCTCTAGTATGGAAATTGGGCGTAAATGCACGAGTTAACGTTAAAAGTTTATCTGTTGTTTGTCTAACTTACACGCTAAAACTACTGAACCGATTGAAATGAAATGCACACAGGTAGTCTAGAACATGAGAAAGGACATAGGGCACTTTTTATCTCAGAAACTTTACACTAGCCCTCTAGTGTCTATCATAAGACTATCATAAAATTAATTGCATTCTTTAATTAGTTAATTGTTACTAACACCGGTTGTTCCAGTGATAAAATTGAGTTATTACCGCTCATTTCGCATAGAGCCGAGTGCTGTTCGTACGAGTAGGTGATGTATTTTGCGAATATAAACGTTGAAAGTTTTGTCAGTTTCACATATTTACTGTGTTTTACTGTGGCGGCTGTCTGTTACACCATTATTTAATATATGGTTTATATTTTACGGGTAACTAGCGACTTGTACGGGTGTAATACTGATATTATACATACATAAACCTTCCTCTTGAATCGCTCTATCTATTCAAATAACCGAATCAAAATCCTTTGCGCAGTTTTAAAGATCTAAGCATACATAGGGACAGACCGAGAGCAGGAAGCGACTTTGTTTTATAATTATGTAGTGATACTACGCATAGTCCTGTGCTGATGCTGGGCTTCACTAGAATACATCAGCTGCATCTCCTTCTGTGCATGTCGTAAGAGTCAGGGAAGGAAGTCGGGTATTCTCTCAGGCAAGCTAGTAACTTGTCTCTGCATCGTCATCTAGCCCTACTCGTGAACGTACTCGTATAAAGAATAACGGACAGAGTGTTTTCAATACACGGAGTGAAGCATTCATAGTAAGCTCTGTTACGATATTCCATGGAGTAGAGATGTATACTGACGCTTTATCCACCCACACATACAAGCCATAGTAAGCTCGGCGCCTGCTAGAAAATAGGCATTCATGCGCAACGCGCCGCCATTACGGTGCTTCAATATGTGCATTGACAGCATTACGTCCGTTGTTCTTTATACGTTCATGGCCCTAAAGGTAGTTGTTGAATCTCTTTAATGATCCTGCTAGCTACACCATCTTGGAAACACAGCCGTGTGTATAAGCATGTACAAATTTATATAAATGTAAATGGAAATCATACCTCGATTCTTCATCTACTCTCACATCTATATCGCGTACGTCAAGATGTCATCTGAACTACTTATGAAATTGCTTTATTTGTTGTTCTTCTTATTGTCCTTGTGCCCAATATAATATCACGATTTTGTCACACTATGTTCTCGAATAATCCTTGCGCTGTAAATATTAAAAAAAAAAAAAAGCGGGTGGGGCTGTGTCGGGGCACACGGCCGTTGGTTTTAACGTGAAACGTCTATGTTAGCGAATCGCTTTTAAAGTAAAAGATTGAAATGAAAACAAGATGGACGCTGTTTTAAGTATTTTAATAAAAAAAGAACAGGTACGTAATAGAAACATAAAATACATAGCAAATGTTTATATATTTATTGTCACTTTCTGGTTATTTTAAATAGCAGCCGCCCACGACTTCGTCCGCGTGAGGGGGCGTTGTACCCGTGCGAAGCCGGGCAGGTTGTTGTATAGACTGTAGCCTTCCTTGGTAAATGGGCTATCTAACACTGAAAGAATTTTTCAAATCAGACCAGTAGTTCCTGAGATTAGCGCGTTCAAACAAACAAACAAACAAACTCTTCAGCTTTATAATATTAGTATAGATATAAATACTGTCCAAATTACACTTATTTTTGTATAAATCAATCGGTTCAAATAAACTTGACAAACACACGAAAGAATCACCACGCTATAAAGTCGGAGTCACGAGTTACACTGAATAGAAACAAGCGCGAGCGCCGGTTTCGCACAGTTATCGCAGTATCCCTCCCCCGCCCCCCCGCTTGACCCCGACACGAACTCAATGTCATAACAGCGAGCTGACTATATAAGTGAAATATTTACACCACATTTTTGTTTCTAAGACCAATAGTTTTTTAATTATTAAGGTACGATGATATAGACCTTTTCGTTACGGTCCAGTTTTTAAACCTGGTACCCGTATGTGTCGGCGCGATTTTAAAGACGTTTCACGTCAAAAAAAAAATTGCCCGTATGCTGGTCCGCGTTATGTTACTAATACTTAAGTATCAAGTACTTATATATCAAGTACGAGTATCCTAAGTAACATTATAGTGCGAAGAAAGTTTATTTGTTCGCTATTTCTTTACAAAAGACAACTTAATCGATTTAAATGAAATGACATAGATAGTTTAGAGCCTGGGAACGGACATAGATATTGTAGAACTACATTTTTTCCCCGGAAATTTTACTTTCTTTTCCTGCAGTCCACGCAGACGTTTACGTTTACGCCTTCGACTAGTAAGCTATTGGGAAGATTCATCAAAATCAATCTAGTAGTTTTCATGTGAAAGACCTACAAACACCCGAAAATTTATTCGAACAACATGCAACATTTGTCCCGGTGTAAACGCAGCTTTTTTCGTTAGCAAACCGACAAATAGGCGAAGTGCTAAACTTTAACTTTACAGTTTGCGAGTTCCATGTTTATGGCAGTTTCTCACGATTCCACAATTTCGGCTTTAAACCTTAGTGTGCTGATTAGGGCATTGTGGTTGCGCCTCGAAATACAGACGTAGAAGCAAAAAAAAAATGGAAATTTGTGGTACCCTTAATTTAAAACTATTTTATTCTCCTGTGCGATACACAGAATACGTATACTATCCACCCAACTGAGTAAATTAAAAGAAATAAAAAGATTTTATGTATATCAAAGTACTATTTTTGGTTCAAATAGATTTTAGGAGTCTTACAGAATGAATTTCGCATTGTTGTTTTACCTCTTATCTAACCGTGTATTTTTAGAGATTTAGCATTTATTTTATAGGCGGCTGATATTCTTTCAGAATGTAATCATTTGTATTTCTTTTTTTCACTCTAAGTGAAATTTAAAAATATCTAATACATTTGAGTAGCCCGCCTAATTTGTCGTATGTACCTACGCATGCTAATAATTTTGTGCAGTTAGAGAATTCCTCATATTTTGGTAAATCAAGATAGACATAAAATATTAATAAAAAAATAAATTTCACCCGAGTGAGATTTGAACTCACGGTCACTCGCATTCCGTGCATCGCTCTACTAACTGAGTTATCGGGTCACTTAACTCGGATGACGAATTATACCATCTCTTTTAATTTTACGTTTTTGCAACGTTATTCTTTCATCCCGATAGCTATACAAGATAATATCCAAGATAGACATGTAAATTTATATGCATAATTACATTATTGTGGTAAAGATACTGATAGAACAACCACAACTGCAGTCATAGAGGAATTATTATTATAGTTGAATAAATAAATCTTTCTATCTAATAAATTTGCAGAGTTTGTTTGTTTCTGAAAAAATATCTCAGTGTTAGATAAGCCCATTTATCGAGGAAGGCTATATCGCATATCGCTAGTAAATAAATAAAAATCTTATTCCTCTATTTACTGTAGTGGTATTTTAATGAGATGGTTTACCCCATAGTCTAGTGATTACTACAGTTTATGCACAAATAGAGTTCTCCCATATTTTTGCAGGCATAGTTTTAATCAGCTTCAGAATTGGTTTGGGATTTATTATTTTAAGTTTATTATTGTTATTATCCTTATAAACTAATGATTACAATATTACAATATTTACGTCATCCGAGTTAAGTGACCCGATAGCTCAGTTGGTAGAGCGATGCACGGAATGCGAGTGGTCGTGAGTTCAAATATCACTAAGATGAATTTTTTTTCATTTTGTTATTAATATTTTATACAATATATATCTAAATCTATCGTTTATCTTTACGTTCCCACTGGGGCTCATATTCAGCCTTATCACAGTCAGTTTGGTCTGAACATGACCGAAATCAAACGTCAGCTGTTTATTGATTTAAGAGGCGATAATTCTAGTGGTCAGACAACCTATCTGATAGATAATGTTGATATTGCCTTCCTCTAAAACTTGTACAAGATAGTGGTAGTCCTTCAGATTAAAATTAAAATATATTCAAAGCCTTTCAGCTTCCACCAAAGCGCTTTGAAAGGTAATGAAAATAAGTAATCAAATATGTGTGCTAAATTACCGTACAGTTATTATTGGTAAATAAGTCGTTTTAATAAAAATCGCAAAGTTTTAACAAAAATTTAGCATTACAATGTGAAAATTGCACAATTTTATTTTCCCTGTCGCTTTCCTTTGCTTTTGCGACTTTTGGTAGGTACAAAATCATAATAAAACTTTTGATCTCAATTCCGACTTGCATACTTTTTGCTTAGAAAGACTTCTCAGCTTATCATTTATCAAGTTGCTATTACAGACAAGTACAATAAAAACATTGTAGACATATCATTACCTTATTAATCTAAAGCGAGTACAAAAAACGCCGCGAGCGACATCTTGTAGAGACAAAAGTTTGCGTGTTCTAATAAATTAAGTCATAACCAAAGAGGAAATAAAATAGAACATTCAAGCACACGTGCCTGGCCTGAAGCGAAGGTTTGAGTTAGGGTCGCAATCCAGTATAGTAACGGTCAATTTCAACATTATACAGGGTGTGAGTGATAGCCAGGCAAATACTGAAATGCTGAACAAGTACCATTATGTTGAGTTATACGACTGTGTTATTACTCGCAGGAAATGTATTTTTGATCTTATGTCAGTTATCTTTACTCTCCGCGCCAATTGTATCGGGCGATCCTGTGACTAATTAAATAAATAAATATTCACACACTACACAATACATTAACCTAGTCCCACATTAAGATCCCTAAGGTCTTGTGTCGTTAATTAAATGGGCTTATTGGTTATTGTGTGACACATTACTATTTTTTGGATCAGTTGTGACTCTCCATTAGGGTTGATCAATTATTTGAACTTTTTTGAGGGCAACTTTTTTTTAAATCATCTTTTGGCTAAAATTTTATTTTGAAGTCATTATCTAAGGCCTAATTAAACGAACTAAACTATTTATTCCTGAAAATATGAAAAATAATCCGGAATTTTCCTGTGAAAATTTTCGCGATTACCGAATCATGGTCAGAAGTCATGGTATCAATATTTCCCTAGCTGTCACAAACACCCTGTATACACATTGCTGTGTTCCTAAAATGGGGTAGCCAAAACTGCAAAATCACGAAGGGTCTAGATCTCTAGATCAAAGCAAATCTCCGATTTTAATTCCAAATTAGAAATTTCAATCCAGACTACAGTTATTAATTAACTTAGTTTACAGGAATTAATTTTAAGAAGACATCATCTCTATCACCATTTATCATTGTTAGCCATGAGAAGTCAACAGCTGAACATAGGCCTCCCCAACAAACTCCACACCGATCAATCGGAAGCTGCATCTAACCGAATACGTCCATTTATCGCGCGGGAGGCCTTCTGCGCTGGCCGACACGTGGTCGTCGTCTTCAGCTGGACGTAGGCCTCCCCCAGATCGCGCTACAAGGCTACTATCATAGGGGACTTTTGCACATAGTCACCACGCTGGTTGTGACCGCATTCTGTTTCTTGGGACTATGTTGTCAGCATGGGAGGCGCTGCTGTCCGCCTCCCGGAAACCCTTAATCGAATCGTACGATACCCACGCCGGCATGGGGTGGTACATATTCTACTCTGCCGGCACCACGCGTCATCATCTCCATATAAGATGTAAAATATTAGCTTCCAATGGCAAACATACCTAACTAGCTACAAAAACCTTTATTACGTATACCTACCAGATAATAATAGTACTTAATGTATTTATCACCAGAGCTATTTTTACTTACGAGTACTTACTCTATTTATATGCTTTCGTGTGTAGAAAACAAAAAGGTGATACTTTCTACTCTTGGCCGTATAGGCTCATGTTTGCAGAATACAGTAGTTATTATAAATATATATAAACAAGATGTACTTTAAGCAATTAAGGGTAAACTAAGGTAAAAAATTTAGTTAAAACATGAGCTAGTTGAAGTAAAAGACCTAGTTAAAGCCTATTTAGATAGCTGTTACGCCTAAACTGTGGTTACTGAAACTTCGTATCATTTGCCATCAGTCTGTTATAGGTTAACCAGGATCAAGTGAAATCTGATATTTGTTTCCGAGTATATATTTCTATGGTCGTCTATGTATTTGCATACTCGTACCGTTGTTTGGTATCCACGACACAGTACCTTAGGGATCTTAGTGGATTAATGTGTTGTAAAAAGTGTGTGATATATATATTTTACTAGTGGATGCCCGTGATTTCGTCCGCGTGGACTGCAGAAAAAACAAAATGTCGAAATTATCCGGGATAAAAATATATTCCCGGGATAAAAAGTAGCCTATGTGTTAATCCAGGGTGTCAGCTAGCTCAATACCAAATTATACTAAAATCGCTTCAGCCGTTTTGAAAGAATAACAAACATCCTTCCATCCATCTATCCATTCGTACTCAAAAACTTTCGCGTTTATAATATTAGTAGGATGTCATCGAATCCATTACAATAAATAGAGGTACTTGATAAAGCATAATCATTTATTGCATAAAGCATAATATTTTATGGTTGTATTCTCAAAAATGGGGTAATCAGAACTACAGGATTGCGAAGAAAATCCTACAGTCACATTTAGCACAGCGAGGCAGATGCAAATGATCAGTGACAAGTTGCTAGCTCATCACCTGAGAAAACGCCCCTAAATTCCTTAATCGACTCTTGTGACATGCACCGAAGGAAATGCAGCTGAATTCTAGTGAAACCCCGCATCAGCATAGGTAAAAAAAAGCAAGTAAAAGCAACAGAAAAGCAAAAAAAAGAGAATTAATATAGTTGAAATTTTCATTAGTTACCAGCCGCCCTATGGTGCACAAACGATTGCACCGTTATGAGTAGAACGCACGCGATTCTAACTGAACTACCTATGTTCTCCCACGGTATACGGAGCGTAAACCACTCACTGTTTTTACGAATTCCTTGACTTATCTGATGCGATGTTTGATGGATAAGGTAATTCACTTTTTTATAAAAATCGTGGTAGTGGTAAGTGTTTCGTGTTTACTTCAAAACTATGTTGTGCTTCACTGTAAAGTTTGTTTTTGTTTGTGTGTTCTCCGAAATATTACATCAATACTAAGTTTATTAATGAGTGAGTCTCAAACGAAAACAACGATAATTTTCGACGACGCACAATTTAACGCAAAATAAATTGTTCGCTTGCGTTTTTTCGTATATAGAAGACGTACAGAGCTGTCACTTTTTAAAGAAATGTTTCTAATTAATGTTTTCGTTTGTTGACATGTGTACTATGTCATGCATAAGTTATCAATTCTAGTGGAAACAATAATCTTGTAATAAGCTAATTATTATTTATGATTTTCCACAATATGCCACATCCAATCAATTGCATCTATCCCGATTCGTCACTCCATGTAACGAATACCCATAATCCATACAATAGGGTTTGATCTAAATACCAAAGAGTGCTGACCTTGCATTGTTTCTTGGAAAAGCCGAGTGATTGTTATGATACCATGTTTTTTTTTAAATTGAATACCTATATATACGTAACATTATGATGATGATGATCTCCGACCGTATTTCGGCCAAGGCGACCAATGTCTACGGAGATTTGCCAGGTACGCAGGAGATATTATAGTGCACAAACACAGACGCACTCTCTATTCAGTTACTCTCATAGTCCGATAGGACGGAAGCCGACACGACCGGAGAGAGATCAGGCGCAGGACTAACGGTTTTACGTGCTTTCCGAGGCTAAGTGACAATTTTGCAACATTAAAATCTGTACATGACAAAAATTCATTGGTACAGACCTGTGACTGGGATCGAACTTACGCCTCCCGCTTGGAAGGTGCACGTCTTAACCACTGGACTATCAACCACTATAACCTTATACTTAACCATAAACAGTGCAGTATCATTATGTAAATGAGATAATTGCCATTTAGTCGAATAACCGTCAGTTGTACTACATTTATACGATGAACATGATTAAAGAACAACAACAATAAAACTCTCGCTACATACCTACTACCAGTAAAAATAAATTAATACGTTTTTCAGTTCTATTCATTATTCCGTCATAAAAACCCAATTGAAAGTAAAAAAAGAAAAAAAAACGATTCAAACTACGCAAATAAATATTTACGAAATCATATAAAGGCAATAACAGAACCATTGATCTCGATCAATGATCGATAATTGAAACTTATGTGGTTATGACTATTGATTTCGTAACAGATAATAGAAAAGCTGTTGATCATGATTTTATTGAACAACCTTAACGGTCCAATCAAAATGAATAGAATTATATTTGTAAAACGAAAGTCGAATGTTTTATGATTTTGGAGGTCTTATGTAAATAAAAATGAAGGTTAAATTTTTCGTTATATGTTAAAAAGGTTATTTACATGTGAAATTTAATAAGACTAATATTAACATTATAAAAACAGCAAATAAAAAAAGGGTTTCAAAAAGTGGACCACTACAAAATGCTAAATTAAGTAGAAATTAATTTCAATATCAGTACCTATTAAGAAAAATCACGTCTCTTAAAATTCAACTCACTAAAACTCAAAAGGCAAAGTTGCTCAAAATTTCCTGTCGCATCGCCTCCGGGAGATAAATCTAAAAACTTCGCATTTTACAATTTGCCCCTCTCGAGTTTCACAATCGCGCCAAAAATCACGTAATAATGTCAAAGAACACCTAAAGAAACTAGTTTATCATTTAACCTTTTGGGATCGAACGCAAAGTTGCGGACGAAGTTGCCTTATCGATTCTAGTCACAGCCAAATACTGTTCCTGTGTTTGGATTTAAAGTTGGATGAAAGGACATCCAATCCAAAATTTTACAACAGTAGTCTTCTATAATAATTTGTGCATAGGTTTGTGTGCCTACAAAATGCAACATCATTGCATGTCCTTCGGTAAATTTTGTAAGAACTACGAAAACCTGTCCCCAGGGTAATATCCGAAATTTCCAGAGATAAAGGGTTATCGGCCCTCCACTGGTTCTGAAAAGACTGGCCTCGGAAGATGAACTTCCTCTTCTGCAGTCACCAACCCGCCTGTCCAGCGTGTTGGTGACTGCAGAAATCCACTATAGGCAAAAACCCACTTATAGCAGTAGCCTTTTGGCATGTCTTGGGCAAGGCATATGTCCACAAGTAGACTGATGTGTATCTAGGTATAACCTAGTACATTTCAACCAGCCATTACATCAATATACCAATAGGTGCTAAAATCAAATGAAATGTCATACCAATACAGAGGCATATCTAGCATCTCTAGCTCCCTCTAAATATCCGACGTGAACTTTTCTATTGAACTCCAATTAATTATATCGGATAATGAGTTCGGTTCACTCTCCCAACTCGGGTACGTGACGGTCCATGCACGGTTCTTTCGGCTCGATTTACTTAATCACTTTTCGACCGACGAAATCTGTATGGTAACTTGTTATGGAATGCCTGTGACTTTGGTTATGATAACTACAGGAAAATATAAAAAAAATTATATTAAGATTGCGTTATGTTCTTATACTTATACCCAAAGATCTTGCATCGCGCCTTTGACGTATACCTTCTTCTTCAGCCTATTGCAGTCCACCGCTAGATGTAGGCCTCCCCCAGGGCTACTGCCACAGGGGGGGTTGGTAAATATATACGTATACCTACTCATAGGTAAATTTACCTTTGTCTTTTAGAGGATCTCATCATCATCATCATCAGCCTATTGCAGTCTAGTGCTGGACGTAGACCTCCCCCAGGGCACGCCACAAGACTGACACGGGGGTATATTCCCATAGTCACCACGCTGGGCAGGCGGGTTGGTGACCGCAGTTTGTATTTTGGACTATGTTGTCAACACGGGAGGCGCTGCTGCCCACCTCCCCCCTTAATCGCCTCGTACGATACTCGTGCCCACGGGCAGACATGAGGTGGTACGAATTCTACTCTGCCGACACCACGCGGCCATTAGGGGATCTACCACTAATGATCTACTATACTATTATTATAAATGAATAAATAAATATTCACACACTACACAACACATTAACCTAGTCCCACATTAAGATCCCTAAGGTCTTGTGTCGTGGGTACTAAGTAACGGTATATAAATACATAGATAAGTATAGAAACATCCATGACTCGGAAAGAAACATCGATATTCATCATATCAATGTTTGCACCTACCGGGATTCAAACCCAGGACCTATGGCGTCGCAGGCAGGGTCACTACCTACTAGACCAATCGGCCGTCAAATATTAGTGTCTTGCTAGTGCCATCATCTGAATATCCTTCCGTGCATGTCGCAAGAGTCGACTGAGGAACTCGAACATTCTCAGAGGCAACTTGCTACTTATCATATACCTATACACTACATCTGTCCTCGCTATGCCAAGCGCGGCTGTGAGCTCTCCCTTAAGATAGTGCTTACGATAGTACAAAACTAAAACCATGTTATTACAAAAGAGTTTGAACATCGTTTGTTTAAGCTAAACATTGCCTAAATTTGACATAACTATTTCATACATTTTAATATAAATGTAATTTTTAAACAATATCTAACTTTAGACACGGTTTTATTTTATAATAACACTGCAAGAGCTCTATCGAGGTCATCAAGGAAAAAAAACAATAGATAAGCATCAACCATCTATCAACACCACTAAAAATCCTAGATTAATACGAAACATCAGATAAATGTGGATAATTTAGTTGTTTTCGAAGACATAGTTACATAAGACCGGCTTAGTACCTCCGTCGACCTGGATACTGACACCTACGCAGATTTTACAAGGCTTACTGGACTGAGTGTTTATATGTAGATAGACTAGTGTGGATATGACTGTTTTATTAAACTTTTTCTTCGGCCAACAGCTAAATAATAGGTCCTGGGTTCGAATCCTGGTAGGTGCAGACATTGATATGATGAATATCAATGTTTGTTTCCGAGTCATGGATGTTTCTATACTTATCTATGTATTTATATACCGTTGCTTAGTACCCACAACACAATACCTTAGGGATCTTAGTGTGGGACTAGGTCAATGTGTTGTGAAATGTGTAAATATTTATTATTATTATTATTTATAATAATAGCCAAGTTATTCCTTTAATGTTTATTCTTTTACGATAAATAACAATATGATACATGGTGGAAATCCGAAAATTGGAGATCCAGCGTAAATACCTTCACTGAGAGCATGATGACACTGACAAGTGTAAATAAAAATATTTACTGTATTTATGTAATTGTGTTATTTTTTGCACAATTTGCGACGGAAGCGACTTTCAGGGCACTCTGGTGGATGTTGATAGTACTTAATTTGCTTTGATATAGTAGTTATTTTTCAATAATTGAGTGTGATTCATGTTTGGGTTGGTGATTCATGATGTGACTGTCAGTCTTACCCATATTATTCTATATCTAGTCGAGTTAGCAACTCGCCGCCAGCTATCGTGTGGCGCCACATTGCACAAGGGCGACCAGACGTTTCCAAATTTGAATTATTGGATAGTTTAGCATAGCTAAAAGCTTTATAAGGCCATCTTAGACTGCTTTGTTGGCTGCTGGATTTTAGGGTTCAGTGCGGGTTAATTAGAGTATTTTTATGTCATAATTTCTCTGTTTACATCAATCTATACTTTTAAGAAATTATGCCCAGATTGAATCGTGTTCAGCTGATTGTAGAGAACTAAAACTTGTTGTGTGTATTTTTGTGTTACGTAAACATAGAATTCTTAACATAATGACGTAAGAAGTCGTCAGCGTTCTCTAGTATACATAAAGACAATCCTTAGATAATCCTTTGCATACTCCCTAAATATTAGCAAGTATAAAAACCATTACAAGATGCATACCTAACAAATCGTTCAAAAATATTCTTGAAATTTAACAAACAAATAGTTGGGAATATGGAGAAGGACATCGGCTACATTCTGTTGTCCGGACGAAGTCGCAAGCGGCCGCTAGTCACTACATATTATAAAACAATATTGCTTGCCGCTGTCTGTCCGTCCCTATGTATGCTTAGATCTTTCAAACTAGGGAACGGATTTTGATGCGGTTTTTTTAATAGATAGAGTGATTCACGAGGAAGGTTTATAATGTATAACTAGGGACCCGCCCCGGCTTCGCACGGGAGTAATGCACTCTCACGCGGGCGAAGCAGTTGGTGGCCGCTAGTTTAATATAACTGCTTATATATTATTATTTAAAATGGGTAATTTAGTTACTTGCTAGGTCTACCCATTTTAATAGCATTTCTATAGTCGCCTTTGTTAATTCTGGCTTACAGAAGTTGCAGTGCCGGGAATAAGTGACGGGTCAATTACCCAAGGTACAGTTCAAGAACCTATGCCTAATTTACGGAACCAAACATACAAAAAACTTTTCCAACTTTAAAAGAGCGCTAGTTTCAAATTTGGAAGTGTGAGTCGGATTAACGGGCGCATTGTCTTCCAATGTTTATTGTTTACGTAACTGCCGTGTTTTACTGAAATAGGCTATGTTGATCTCGAAGTAAATACATGGAAGAGGTGCGCTAACAATGTTTGGATTTGTTACGTATCAGTCACGTTCTTTTTTTGACATAATCATGATCTCACTTTGTGTCTGTATTCTACATATTAAAGAAATCAGAGAGAACTTAATTATTCATTCAGAATATAAATAGTGCACAAATAATAATGTAATTCATGCATATCATTTTATATAAAATCACATTATTGAATCAAGTCAATAGGATACAGCTTAGCGTAAAGTTCAAGTTTATCTATTTCAAAAGTTTTTGGAACATGATTTATTCGAAATAAGAAACATGGTAAATCTGTAACACATCTTTTAGTCAAATTCCCGCATCTATACCACAATTTTTGATGCATAGAATATATGACTCGTAGCTTGACTGATTTGTTTTTATTATCGCAGCTCCTTGGCGTAAGTGCCTTATGAACTTAACGTAGGTTTTTAGAGAACCTTAAATAGGATGATCAACTCTTTGTTTACCAAATTTTAGAAGACAATATAAGAAAAATAAAACTTGTGAGATTACCATAATGAAGTTTAGTGGGTATTCTACATGAGTCACGATGATAATATTAAGGTATTACCACTTACAGTGCGTGAGTTGACCTATACATATAGATTTAAGGCTCGAGCACACCGATTGCGTATGCGTGCACGTAAGCGTAGACGTACGCGAACCTCTCAGTTTAATGTATAGAACTGTTACCGCTTGACGTCTATGCTTACGTCTACGCATACGCATCTAGTCTGCCCGTGCCTATACAGTTCCATACATTACAACTCAGAGGTACGTATACGTCTACGCTTACGTGCACGCACACGCATCCGGTGTGCTCAAAGGCTTTAACTTTATAAAGGGCTATCCGCGACCACTGGACATATGAAAATTGGCAGATGATCAGAATTACATATAAGTTATATATACATACGATAGACACGTCCATTATCCCCCAAAGAGATTGAGCAGAAGTGTGCAATTTACACACCCACTTTTATAAAATTATTAATAAAATAAATGGAAAACATTCTTCACCCGAATGGGAATCGAACCCACGACCACTGCAAACCGTGCCAGCCGCTCTAACCACTGAGCTACCGGGTCAATTACTCGGATGACGAATTTCACCATCTTTTCTAAATTACATATTGGCAACGTTA
Organism: Carposina sasakii; assembly: GCA_014607495.2. Lineage (NCBI taxonomy): Eukaryota > Metazoa > Arthropoda > Insecta > Lepidoptera > Carposinidae > Carposina > Carposina sasakii. The sequence goes on along the minus strand of CP053175.1, from coordinate 3,807,106 downwards.
TTTTTCACCCCGATAGCTATACACTAGCCAAATCTCGGCAAACAAAGCTGAATCCCTCAGCACAATGTTTAAAGATGAATCGATCAACCATATCCTAACGGATTATATTATTGGAGAAGTGTTTTTATAAATTTATCTTAGTCAAGATATTATATATTATAAAATTATTAATAAAGAAAATGGAAAAAATTCTTCACCCGAGTGGGAATCAAACCCACGATCACTGCAAACCGTGCCAGCCGCTCTAACCACTGAGCTACCGGGTCAATTACTCGGAGGACGAATTTCACCATCTCTTTTCTAAATTACATATTGGCAACGTTATTTTTCATCCCGATAGCTATACACTAGCCAAATCTATACACTAGCCAAATCTATACACTAGCCAAATCTCCACCCACTTTTCATCAGTTAGCCTATTAAATCCCACGTGGCAAGGAGCCTACCGTGTTTTTTGGTTGCGGTGGCATGTAGACATACATCAAGTAGGTAAAGTTAATTTATGCCCAAAAAATTTCGGAGAAACTATTTTTTTATTAACTTGGTCGCACGAAATGTATGGTCTCTAGCCTTTACGTTGGTTTTTTGAATTTCTTTTCTAGGAAAAAAAAATACGGGGGAGGAGAATGCGTCATATTCGAAAACGACCAGAAACATCCTCTATCCATGTGTACATTCTTACAAAGTCTTAGGTATCTGCTACTCAATAATTCAAATGCATATAAATTCAATTTCCAAATAGGTACACCAAAATGGAATACAGGTATTTGTGACTTTGAGAGTAGATTCGTAGAGAGTAGATTCGTAGAGAGTAGATTCGTATAAAGGTCGATTCATACGGTCTTTGACAATTTTGCTGTGTGACATATCCCTTAGGGGTAGCCTATTTACTGAACTGTGAAATAACTTGCATCTCAAACATGTTTCTGTATTTATTTATACGTTACATTTACGTTAACTAAATGTAGGTTAAATATAAATTAATGAATGTTTTATTTATACCAAATAACATGAGTTTCTTGATTTAATAGTATTAGTTATGTAGAAGAACTTTATAGAAAACAGAATTCAATAGAAAATAAATAAAAATAGTGATTATACAAATGCAAAACCTTAATAAATCAGCTTATTAAATTAATGAAGGAAACGAATAGGTAAATGTCAAAAAACACTTTAAAATGACTACTATCTAGGTATAAGGTATGTATTGAATAGATTTTTCAATTTACCTTTAACTAAATAGACAGATTTAAAACATATATATAAAACGTAGAGGGTAGTTAATTCTGTGTAAGTAATGTGTTGGGTTTTAGAGGTTTATAATAATTAGTGGTTTACTAATTTATTTATTTCTATAATCCTGAGGATGCCACGGTTGTTGGCGAAACATATGTAGATTATTTATCTAGTTTTTGATTTCGGAATGGTGCAATGTATCGTCTTGCATGCTAGGTGCTCGGGTCTGGTTTCTCATGGCGATTGTAGTTAGTGCAAGTGCCTGTTGTCGCAATTATGAGTTATCAGATCCGAGGGTCAGTGGAGGGTGTAGGCCCCGGTGGTGGGCGCACCCATAGTGAAGATTTAAAACAATAATTTCAATAAACAAAATGCTGATAAAATATATTCAAACCATTATCAATTTAAGGTATTAATAATAATGGAAAATAAGCATAATTAAAACACCAATCAGAAAATACATTGTCACTTTAATTTTCAGGATAATAACTAAGTAAATAACACTAATATGTGACCATTGATTGTTGAAAAATATAGATAAAGATTTTTTTACAAACATAAGCATTTCGCCTAATATTCATTGCATCTGTATTATTTGCGTAAAGCCTTTTATTACATTTGAAGTCAATATGCAGAAAATACTTTAATCGACGTCTTTTCCTTTTTATAAAACAAAACTAGACGGAAAGCTTTCCGGCTTTGTTTATGACTAATAAACAAAAGTTATTTTAATTTAATCTTTACTAATATAGGGTCCACAGGTAGTCTAGAACCTGTAGTATATGGGCTACTTGGACAATATTTTTCCCGGAAAAAAAAGTTTTTTTTTCTGCAGACCACCAGTATAAATATAGATAAGTACATATATATAGTGACACATGGATTTGCGCCCAAAATGGGATATTTACCCAGAACTGCAGGATCACGAAGAAGATCAATATAGTATAACAAGACGTAAAAGAACAGTGACAAGTAATCTAGTGATCGATGTTATTTCACGATTAATTGACATTTTGATTAAATAATATACGTTAAATTAACTACAAAAGAGTGCTTAGTAAAAAAAAGATTAGTACTCAATATTCCTTGCAATCCATTCCATGCGCTATATTTTTACAATAATGAACATTAAGCTCTTATCTATAGTTTTTGGATATCATTGTACGATACAATGTATTCTCTGCTTAATTGAATTTATGTTGTTTGTTAAAATGCCTTTTATGCATTAAAATAAGTATTCTTGAATATTAATGTGGGATATTTAATCATTAATGGATATCAGTTTTATTATTGGTTTGGTAATGTGTTTTTGCACTAGGTACATTTTATTGTGCAAATTGATAAATCCTATTAATGTTTTATTTCAATTTTTAACGCGTTTCCCGTGTTGTTATAGGACTTCCCTAGTATCCATCAGCTGCATCTTTTTCATAAGGTTCCAATGGTTAAGACGTGCGCCTTCCGATCAGGGGTCGTAGGTTTGTTTTCAGTCATGGTCCTGTATCGCAGAATTTATTTTAGTATATACTTTTCATTCCATCGGATTATGAGAGTGCGGAAATACTTGCCTATATTTTAGCAACATTTGTGTACTATACAGGGTGTTTCGTTGCCACCCTTAACGAATTTTCAGATTTTTTTTTTATTATTTAATCGAGCATAATTTACAGTGTCCAGTGTTTATGCTAGTTTGTTCATAGGCAAATATTAATTATTTCTCGTGAAAAAATCTTGCTACACGCGTCAACGTGCATTTGTGCAGAAAAACGCAGATTATTTACTCAAATTTGGATCCTAATATTTTGGAAACCAGACACTTCCCAGGTATGCGTCCATGGAGAAAAATGCTTGTGATGATGAGGAGATTCCGTAGTTTTCGGGAACGTTGACGACCAAAAATCATCCTGTATAATATCTGATGACTGATCCAATAAGAAATTTTTCCTAAGTGGCATTGTCGAATTAGATCATATTAAAACGAAGTCCCAGATCACAACCCAAGAAATAACAATTTCATAACAAAAGTATTTCAAAGGTGAAATTAGACAAATGAAACATGGCCTGTTTGTAAGAGGGAATAAATTAGAAAAGTTCAGCTGAAACGAGTAGACATTAAAAAGTTGGGAGTCGCGACGAGTTGGATCTCCTTCGAGTGAAGGAATGTTAATTTAAAGTGTACTTGTTTTTGTTTGGGTATTAAGAAAAATATACCTGTGACATTGCCACAGTGTAGTTTACTAGCGTCTCAACTTATTTGAATTTTTATACTTGTCTTTCTGTGTTAACGCGGCTTCACTAGAATACATCATCTGCAACTATCTCCATACATATCGTAAAAGTCAAGTAAGGGCCTTGCTCAGGTTTGCAAGAAAGACAGCGTCAATTTTATTCTTCAGACAGGCTTTAATTGAAAAATTCGTTGATTAGAAAGATAATACTTTTTATCGCTAGTGTTGATTTTAAAAATACAAAACGTCTGTATAACAGGTACCTATTTGCGCGATAATGTCGTGGACGATTTTCATAGTTTTTCCCAAAACATAAATATTATCCCTTTTCTTACATCCTGTATATACATTATACAATGTAGGTAATTACTATTTATACAAAGGCTCAATAGGTAATATATTATATCCAACACCTTCACCTGACATAAATTGCACTCATAAGTACATAACACGCACCAAAATGGCTATAAAGAAAATGCCTTGTATTGCGAATTAGTATGTGTTCTTGGACATGTTAATGAGAGAACGCGAAATAACGAAGAAATGTATGAAAATACTTCCTAGCAGAAGACACATAAAATTTATTTTAATTATGGGTATATCGCAGCTAATTACACGTACTTTTAACGTAACGCCGCGTATACGAAAATATCATGAAATCTCGCTACTTACATGTTTCTTTGTTTGCTTGTTTCCTGCTATTTACGTGATACCAGTAAGGCGACAAGCAAATTGCGCACTTTCAGTTCCTAATACTTATTTACATTGACGTGTATACTGGCTGATAATGGTGCAGAGATTTGATGGACATATATTTCTAGATTTTCTTACAGTTAGATATGTATTGTAAGGTGATGAAATCATCGCACCTTACATTACACGTTAGCCTATAATATTGTAGTACACTGGTGGACGTGGGCCTACCCCAGAGCAGACCACAAAGCTACTGCCATAGGATCACGCCAGGCAAACGTGGAGTGGTGCTATTCCGCTATTCGAAAACCACACCATTTTACGCGTGTAAGTCAGCAATAACGTATTTTCTTCCAGTCCTAATGCTAATACGTCCTAGCTGTTGAGCCGTAAAGTCCGCGTTAACTGCGGCGGCTAATTACAAGCGATAGACAATTATGGCCCGCACCTGATTTGTTACCTAACTACGTGGTAATGTGGAAAATAAAACCTTTTTTGAAATGAAAATAACCTGTTTCAGAAAATAGAATTGTTGTTTTATTTTTATATTCTGAAACGCATACAATGGTATACATACAATTATAATTATAATTAAGTATGTTTTCACGTCTCGAAATGTAGCAGACTGAAGTGGCAGTGGGCAGGCCACATCTGTCGTAGAACCGATGGACGGTGGAGTAAACGGGTTCACGAATGGAGACCGCGCCTCGGCAAGCGTAGCGTTGGGAGCCCTCCGGCCAGATGGACCGATGACTTAAAGAGGACGGCTGGTAGTGACTGGATGGCAAAAACGGGAGATCGAGCCATGTGGCGTACACTGGGGGAGGCCTACGTCCAGCAGTGGACTGCAATAGGCTGACGACGACGATGTATTCAAACACTTAACATTAACCTAGTCCCATATTAAGACCCTTAGGTCGTGTCGTGGGGTACCCAGAAGTGCAGGATCATTAAGAAGTTCCCGCTGCTACGTTTAGTATAGCGGCGATAGATGTAAATTACCAGTGAAAACCAAATGCCACGGTGATTGCTGATGAGTGATCATATCAATATTTGCACCTACCAAGAACATTGGTTCTACGTTGCCATAGGGCATATTATATACAGGGTGATTTTTGGTCGTCAACGTTCCCGAAAACTACGGAATCTCCTCATCATCACGATCATTTTTCTCCATAGAAGCACACCTGGGAAGTGTCTGGTTCCCAATATATTAGGGTCCAAAGTTGAGTAAACAGACTGCGTTTTTCTGCATAAATGTACATTGACGCGTATAGCAAGATTTTTTCACGAGAATTAATTAATATCTGTCTATGAAAAAACTAGCATAAACACTGAACACTATAAATTTCACCCGATCAAGTAATTAAACATTTTTTTTTATTTAGATCGTTTCCTAGCATATTTTTTGGCATAAACTTATTTTATTTGATGTATAGAGTACGTACCATTCGTTAAGGGTGGCAACGAAAAAAAATCCTGTATATTGATATAACGTAATGACCTTAGTTAATTTACTAACGAATATTCATAACCGCAGCAAAAAAACATAACGTTTTAATATCTGCCCTATTATTTTCTACTTCAAAAGAATTTCCATTATGGCGTCAGTCCGTCACTCTATTTAAAAAGCCGTCCTTACGTGTTTTAACAACGAAGTCGCGCGGAGATTATTGGAACTAAATGGAATAAATGAAAGTGTTAAAATTACATAGATACTAGCGCCAGTGCTAGTGTACTTTGTAAGTGAGGAGAGTACACTTCAAAGCCATCCTCATGGGTGCCATTAGCATATTAGAATGGTAAAAAAGAGCTTAGAGAATATGGAGGCTTTCTTAAGATCTTGCGCACTGCTACTAAATGCGTAGGTAGGTTTATACAGGGTGTAACAAAAAGGGTATGTTAAGCGAAAAGCTATGTAAATAGCCTACTATAGAGAATCTATTTCCAAAATTTGAGACTCCAAATTTTTATTTTTCAAGATTGTATGAAAAGTCCTGAGATATTTAAAAATTCTCCATACTATCGGGAAAAATAAATATGTGATTTCGGGTGTCAAATTTTGTGGACAGGTTCTCTACAGTGGGCTATTTACATAGCTTTTTGCTTAACATACCCTTTTTGTTACATCCTGTATAACGTCTCCCAAAAAGTATTGATTATCTTTTGACACAAAACTAGGTAGGTAAAAAGAAACAACTTTTATTATGGGACCAACTCCGAAATATTGAAAAAAAATTAGCTGTTCCATACATTTCAGTACAGTAATTATTCAAGATTGTGTGGAACAGCAGATTTTTTTTTCTTCTCGATTCTACAGTTCTGGCTACCTTTTAAGAACACAGCTATGTGTTACCCACAGTATATGTGTCTGTTTTAAATTATTTAATTTATCGCACCCTTAGAATTAAAGTGACCTAACTGAAAATTTTGAGAAAATGACTTTTATATGTACCTCTATCTTCCTATACTTAATTGTACACAAACATGGAGCTAATTTGTATTCAGTTTTTATTTGGGGTCTAATATTGGCAAATATGTATTTTAATTGGTGTGTTAAGGTACTGAAAGTTTTGTATTGCTCATTTGTATTTGAGCCTCTGATCATATTTTGCTAGGGTATCATAATATGGCAAAGTATCTGCTTTGTATCTATACAGGGTGTTTGTGACAGCCAGGCAAATATTGATATGGTGACTTCAGACCATGATTCTCAGATGAAAACCAGTGAAAATGTTCGCAGGAAAATTCTAAAATTTTCCGACTTTCTTTCATTTTTTTAGGAAATAATTGTGTGGTTCGTTTAAGTAGGCCTTAAATAATGACTTAAAAATAAAATTTTAACGTTTGTAATTGTAATTTGTAATAAAAAAAAGTTCCTTTAAAAAACGTTCAATTAACTGTTTAACCGCAAAGGAGAATCACAAGTGATCCAAAAAACAGCAATGTATCACAAAATAACCAATAAGCCTAGTTAAATATGCACAGGATCGCCAGATATAATTGGCGCGGAAAGCAAATATTGCTTATAATCAAATCAAAAGTTAATTTCCTGCGAGCAATAACACTGTCGTATAACTCAAAACAATGGTACTTGTTCAGTATCTCAGTATTTGCCTGGCTGTCACAAACACCCTGTATAGTCTCTTAATGTGGAAACTTTTAAGTAGTGTATAGTTGTATATGTTGTAATAATTTAAGTTATTTTCTCAGTGATCGATTGTCTTTTGCTTAGAACGGTCGTTTTGCTAACGCTATCGAGCTAATACGTGCCCGCGTAAAGGCGCTGACGCTGCAGCCTATCCGCGCGTCAAGCCATTCACGGTCACCGCGATGACCCAGATATCGAAAGTGAATCATGTTTATTCAGTGTGTGTGATCTAATATAAACAATTGTTAAGGCGAAGCTCTTTAAAGTAATTATAATGGCTTCAACTGAAACTAAAATTAATATTACAACTCCAACGGAAGAATTGCTATATAAATTGTATATGGAACAATTGGCAGCTCGAACTGATCTGGAACGCCTAGTTCATGACCTTGAAGGTCAAGTTACAAAACTACAACAACAGTTGAATGTCGTTCAGGAACAAACCGCTCCAAAAAAACAAAGTGACGAATCCCAGACATCTTCCTCCGCAGTCAGGTATGAGACCGACGAAGAGGAACTTGCTAAAGAAACTGAGTGGGTGCGAGTAAAAAGCAGAAAGAAAAGAAAACTAAATCAATCACTTTCCCCTCAACAACAGCTGGAAAATTCTGGCGAAAAACAAATTAAACAACCCATAGTGAAAAAAGTACCATCACCTCCGCCCATAGTTGTTGAAAATGTCATGAATTATCAACAGTTTTATGATCTTCTTTTAACAACACAACAAAAAGAATCATTCATTATTAAAATGATGAATGGTAACAGCGTTAAGATAAACGCAAACAACGACGACTCGTATAGAGCCATTACTGAACTGCTGCTACAAAAAAAATGTCTATGGCACTCATATGAAAATAAGCAAGACAGGCCAATTAGGGTAATGGCGAAAAACCTGCATTCTTCATGCTTGCCAGAGAGAATAGTTGAGGATTTGACATCCAGAGGCTTCAAAATCCAGGAAGCTGTTAACAAGCTAAGCTGGAAAACTAAAGAATGTCTCAACATGTTTATGCTCGCGTTCGGAAAAGACGAGGACATAAACAAAATATATAATATCAAATCTATATTGGGTTGCAAGGTCGAAATACAGCCAATAAAAACATCCAAATTGATACCGCAATGTAAACGGTGTCAAGCATATGGCCACACACAAAAATACTGTGCAAAAGAACCTAGATGTGTGAAATGCACGGGAAAACATCTTACGAGAGATTGTAAGAAACCAGCAGAAGTGCAACCAAAGTGTATCCACTGTGGCGAGCCTCACCCAGCCAGTTACAGAGGCTGTGTTGTAGCCAAAGAGCTTCAGAATATGAAAAACAACACTATGAAAAAAAACGTGAAACCACCATCAACCACTACAGCTCCAAAAAATAATCATAACGCTAAGAAAAGTTATGAGAATAGTCATGTAAGTAAAACTGTAACTTTTGCCCAAAAGACAAAAGGAGTTAAACAAATTACAACAGCCACACAGTCACAACAATCAAATCTTACAAATATAAGTATAGACGATAAGATTAATAAAATCCTGGGTCTTTTAACATCGTTTGATGAACGCTTAATGAAACTTGAAAGCAGCGCCACGAATAAAGCTGCTCCAAAGCAAAAATAATGTCTAACACACTAAATATTATGGCATGGAATGCAAATGGGCTCTGTAATCATAAAAACGAGTTAGAGGTGGTCCTAAATATGGAAAATATTGATGTGTGCCTTATATCTGAGTCACACTTCACTAGAGAATCTTACATCAAAATAAAAGGCTACAAAGCTTATCATGCCCTACATCCCAATAATACTGCAAGAGGAGGTAGCACAGTAATTATAAAAGAAAACATCTGCCATTATGAGCAATTTAGATATGAAGAAGAGGATATACAGGCTATGGCCGTATGTATAAGAACTAAACGTCTTTCTTTCACTATCTCATCCATATACTGTCCACCAAGGCATAAAATAAAGTCAGATAGATATAAAAATTTTATGCAGAATTTAGGTAATAGATTTATTCTTGGAGGAGATTTCAATGCGAAGAACACCTACTGGGGTTCAAGACTAAATAACCCAAAAGGTAAAGAATTACTTGTTGCACTGCGTGATATGAAATGTAATGTTATATCAACAGGAAAACCTACATATTGGCCAACTGATCGGAACAGAAAACCGGACCTGATAGACTTTTTCATCCACAAAAACATATCATCTAACTACATCCACATCAAGGAAGGTTATGATATGAATTCAGACCACTCACCAATAATGCTAACTTTTAGTGAGACTATTATAAGGAACAAAAGTAGCCCTACTCTTGTCAATAAAAACACAGATTGGGAAAGCTTTAAATTAGATTTAGATACTGTAATCGATCTCAAAGTCCCTCTGAAAACCACACAGCAGTTAGATCTAGATGTAAGAAAATTTGTCACAGATATTCAACAATGTGCGTGGAAAAATACACCTCAGAGCAAAAGAAGGACTAAAAATAATTGCTATCCAACATATATAAGAAAACTTATAGCACAAAAAAGAAAGCAGAGACGGGAATGGCAACAAACAAGATTCCCGGCAGATAAAAGTAAGCTAAACAATCTCACGAAAAGACTAAGGCGGACTATTCAGAATTTTCATGATGAAAATATGAAAAGTTATCTCCAAGAACTCACAAGTGATCGCACTACAGATTATTCCTTGTGGAAAGCGACAAAAGGACTAAAAAAACCTATCATACAGACCCCTCCGATTAAAAAAGCCGATGGTCAGTGGGCAATGAACAGTGAACAGAAAGCAGAAAGATTTGCAGAGCATTTAGAAGACATTTTTCAACCGAATTATGAAAACATAGAAGCCCTGGAGCTAGAGGAAACATCTAATGATGAACTAGAAATAAGACTTGTCACACCAAGAGAAGTCCAAATCGAAATTAAATATCTGAACCGGAAGAAATCTCCTGGCTATGACCTAATTACTGGTGAAGTCCTTCGTCATCTTTCACGAAAAGCCATAGTAAAACTTACTAACCTCATCAATGCAACGTTTAGACTTAAACACGTGCCTGACGTATGGAAAGTTGCTGAAGTTATTATGTTGCCAAAGCCCGGAAAACCCCCCCATGAAACCGCATCATATAGACCAATTTCCTTGTTACCCATTCTATCAAAATTATTTGAGAAGTTATTTCTAAGACGCTTAAAGCCTATTCTAGAAGAGAGAAACCTGATCCCTGATTATCAATTTGGTTTTAGGAAAAAGCACTCTACTATAGATCAAGTTCATAGAATAACTAGTCTAATAGAAAAAACCCTAGAAGAAAAGAAGGTCTGTTCCACGGTGTTCTTGGACGTAGCGCAGGCATTCGATAAAGTATGGCATATAGGACTTATGCATAAGTTGAGAAATATGCTACCAAAGCAATTCGCAAAAATCTTAGAGTCTTATTTAACACAAAGAATGTTTCGAGTAAGACAAGACGATGCACATTCAGAACTAAGGCATATAAAAGCTGGAGTACCACAAGGTAGTGTTTTGGGTCCGGTCCTGTATCTACTATATACCTGTGATATCCCACATTTAGAAAACAGCACCATTGCTACATTCGCAGATGACACAGCTATAATGGCTACGGCGAATACTCATGCGGAAGCAGTGGAAAAAGTGCAAACTGCCATCAACACCTTGTTCCAGTGGACAAAAAAATGGCGAATAAAGCTAAATGAATCCAAATCCGTTCATATAGACTTTACAAACAAGAGATTTAATTATCATCCAGTATTAATAAATGGCAAAATAATACCATACGAAAACACAGCCAAGTATTTGGGCATGACTCTGGACGCAAAGCTTCGCTGGAAAGCCCACGTCAAAAAGAAACGCGACGAGTTACAGCTTCGCTATAGGAAGATGTACTGGTTACTTGGGAAGTATTCTTCGTTATCGGTACACAACAAACTACTTTTATACAAACAAGTCCTTATGCCTGTATGGACTTATGGTATTCAGCTTTGGGGCTGTACCAAAAAAAGCAATACACTGATGATACAAAGATTTCAAAATAATGTACTTCGGGGCATTGTAAACGCGCCCTGGTATGTAAGGAATGACGACCTCCATCGGGACCTCAAAGTGGACATGGTCGTAAAAGTTATAAAAAAAAACGCAGAAGCTCATGAAAAAAGGCTTCACCAGCATGTGAATGTCGAGGCTATCCAGCTTCTTGACAACACGGACATAGTCAGGAGGCTTAAAAGGACAAAACCTTTTGAGCTAGTGCATTAAATTAGTGATATAGTGCAGTGGGTGCTAATTTTAAAGAACACATGAACAAAGTGACTTCCCCTTAATAGTGACAATAAGAAAAGTGCCGATGGACACGTTCTTAGTTTTACTCGGTTTAGCAATTTAAGTTAGATAAAAATTACTTATTAGTCTAATAAGGCTAGATTGTAATTTTAATGAATTATCTGTTCGTCACGGATAACACATTAAGAAAAAAAAAAAAAAAAAGTTATTTTCAACGGTTTGTTTCCCGAAAAAGTAAAATAAAATAGTTAATGTTCAAGTATAGTATGATGATGAGTAAGATATAGGTAAATAAAGGGCATAAAAGTTTTAAAAGCAACTATATTTTACCACTGTTTCCTAAATTGAACCGCTCACTATGAAAAATATCTAACATTTATCTATTTATTATAATGTTTGACCCAGTTCTTCGCATTTATAACATCATTAAGACAATAAATTTTAGTTATGATGATGGTTGGCTAATACGTTAATTCTTTCAGTAATTAACCTTTAATTACTAGGATCCAGATACAAAAGTTATATAACAAAACTTACATTTTAAGTGCAAAGCATTTTTTTAGTTATTACGACGGCCGATTGGTAGGGGCCCTGCCTGCGACGCCATAGGTCCTGGGTTCGAATCCCGGTAGGTGCAAACATTGATGTGATGAATATCGATGTTTGTTTCCGAGTCAAGGATGTTTATATACTTATCTATGTATTTATATAGTTTGGGACTAGGATTGACCTAGTTGACCTAATTGACTAGTCCCAAACTAAGATCCGTGTTGTGAAGTGTGTGAATATTTATTTATTATAATAAACTTTTTTTGAGGTAATGAAAATCCATTGTATTCCAGCATATAATTGATGTTGTTATAGTTCATACTATCTTTTTTGATACAGCCATAAATTTATTTTTATTTATTTTTATTTTATTTCTTTCCCTTTCAGCCAGTAAGCTAAATACTTCACAAAATCATCTTCGAGCACTGTCCCCAAAATATTAAACTGTTTTTGATTAAATTTTCTATTTACATACAAATTGTTAGGCAGTGCCTTTCCTTGAAATTAATATCAATTTCAAATTCCAAGTTTAACTTTTGAGAGAAATTCTATAATGAAAAGAACAATACAAAAGGCTTTTCAACGAAATATCCAATAGCTTTGATTAAGTTAGGTAGTAGTACATCTATTCATTATTAACAAAATAGAACAAACATACAATTAGCATGTTTAATGAATGGGCAAACGATGAAATAAAATAGAATTGGATGCAATATTAAGAAATGTCTAGAAATATTCTTATTTATGGGCGTCAAGTAGTTACATTACATTTTCAGTATAATTCATTAGTATAGGTATTTCAAACCCCCCTTGTAGTAAATGATAAATATACTCGTAGGTTTCATTTTATATATATAATTATCCTGTCTTAGAAGAACCTTTTTACATATAATTTATTTTTAGTAATCATTCCACATTCAACCAACAGATCTCACATTCTCTTCTCATAGGTAAGTATATCCTTCAGAAGTGATAGTTTAGTGGTTAAGACGTGCGCCTTCCAAGCAGGAGGCGTAAGTTTGATCCCAGTCACGGACCAATAAATTTATTTCATGTACAGATTTTAATGTGTTAAAATGTTGTAATTTAGCTCATGCCTCGGAAAGCACGTAAAACTGTTGGGCCTGCCCCTGATCTCTCTCCGGTCGTGTCGGCTTTCCGTCCCATCGGACTATGAGAGTGACAGAATAGAGAGTGCATCTGTGTTTGCGCACACACTTGTGCACTATAATATCTCCAGCGTACCTGGCTAATCTCCGCAGAGATTGGTCGCCTTGGCCGAAATACGGTCGGAAAATCTTTTATCTTTACATATTATAGTGTTCGTGCTCTGCTAATTAATTGTAACACTTTCATGTCCTTCTTTACCGTCTTTCTTGTTTCAGAGGGGTAAAAAAATACCACAAACCTCCCTTTAGCACGTTCTAAACATACTTCTTTCATCATTTCCAAATTTGGTTTAAATAAACTAGAATACCTAGGTTTGGATTAATTATTTGTAAGTTGGCATGTCTGTTATAAACATGTCAAACTGGAAAATTCCAATTTTCCTTAACACCAAATTACTATAAAATGCATTTCCAATCAAAAAGTATCAGGCATCCAGAAGCAATGAGGAAGTAAAACCAGGTCTATTCAAACAATAGGACCTGCCATTATTAAAGGGGTTTCGCGACATCGGCAATTTTTCCCGCTCTTTTGTTAACTTCAAATTAATGTTGGAATCCCGCGAAGTGGTCGGATCAGTTGTTTCTACTTAAGGCGAATAAGCGTTATGAAACTTAATGACTCATTTTAACGAACTTTGAAATATAAGGATATTTAGTTTAATTTGTAAGGATTTGAGACAACGTAGAGTATTTTCTGAAATTTGGCTGGGGGAAAATCTGCTCAGGATGTACTTAGTATTCCATTTCGACATTTTAAAAGAAATCTTTAAGATATAGGCGAAATGCTAATACAATTTGGCACTGATTATTGACATCTGCACCCGTTATGCTGAACGTGACCGTGGAATCTTTCTTAGGATCTTACAAATTGTGACTATGCCATGTGTGTATGTATGTATGTATGTAAAAAAGAAGAGATCTTGAAGAGATAAGCTCGCCTTTGTACATTCTCAGTGTAACTATGTTAAGTCACTATATTGTCCAATGTACGAGTGTATGTGTAGTGTAAGTATAAGAAAGTCTATAAAATTGTAGTAATCTATACTAATATTATAAAGCTGAAGAGTTTGTTTGTTTGTTTGTTTGTTTGTTTGAACGCGCTAATCTCAGGAACTACTGGTCTGATTTGAAAAATTCTTTCAGTGTTAGATAGCCCATTTACCAAGGAAGGCTACAGTCTATACAACAACCTGCCCGGCTTCGCACGGGTACAACGCCCCCTCACGCGGACGAAGTCGTGGGCGGCTGCTAGTGTAAAAATAAAAATAAAGTTTAAAAGAGATGGTCAAATTCGTCATCCGGGTTAATTGACCCGGCGGCTCAGTTAGTTAGAGCAAAGCACGGTATGCGAGAGGTCGTGACTTCAAGTCTCACTTGAGTGATTTTTTTTTTCATTTCTTAATAATATTTATACTATAAAATTGTATAAAAATAACTTCACTAACCCTATATTTTGTTCATGACATAAGCTCATATTATATACATGTACATAACATTTATATATAAACACATTTCATTTACAAACCCTTTGAAATATATAGAGCGTCGGATTTGTGAATGCAGCTTTGCAAATACGTGATTTATCCCCTTAAATGAAACTTTGGAGCTATAGTAGAGTATTGCGGAAAATAGAAAATTGAATGACAGACTGAAAAGAGTGAATGAACGGGTATATTATGATGTCACGTAGATGTAGGACGCTGTTATACTCCTGTATAACTATCTGTAGCAAAAGGGGTTTGTTAAGCGAAATGCTATTAAAATAGTCCATTATAGAGAAGTTATTTTATGAACTGCCCTGAGTTGTTAATAAATTCTTCATACTATCGAAAAATAAACACGAAATTTCGAGTGTCAAATGTAGATGGGTTCTCGAGAGTAGTAGCATTCCGTTCAATTTTAGTTATACCATGAATCAGTTGTATTAATGTTGAGTACAAAGAAATACAAAACCTAGTATAATAGTTTAATGTAGGTAGGTACTTTGTATCGTAAAATCAATTTGACTTACAGTTTCAAATGTTTCAGGCCGATAAATAAAGTGACATTTTACGTGCACACGAGTACAAAATAGCCAACAAAAAAGATGAACAGACAATATGTGCAAATTGCACACCGAATTTTTACCAACAAACCTATAAACATCCAAGTTGTAAGTCTTAAAACATTTGTTTGCCATTGAGACAGAAGATAGGTTATTTGCAACAAAAATTAAAAAAAATATCTTTACTCCCTTTTGATTTGGGTGTACGATACGGGTACCTCCAACGTTTAATATTTGCACAGGCGGTCCGGATGTCAGTTAATTACCGTACTATCGATTGTTAAGGCGAAGCAGGTTCCATTAGCGTGGTAATTCGATATAGATTTGTATAAAATCCCAACTAATATTATAAATGCGAAAGTAACTCTGTCTGTCTGTCTGTCTGTCTGTTACGCTTTCCCGCTTAAACCTCGCAACCGATTTTGATGAAATTTGGTACAGACAATCTTTAGACCCTGAGACAGAACATAGGCTACTTTTTATTTCGAAAAAAAGGGATGAAGGGGTTGAAATAGAGGTTGAAAGTTTGTATGGGATTTCTTAATTTTAAAAGATAAAACCATGAAACTTTATATTTAAGCACTTGATAAGAAATCATTAAACATTTGTTCTAGCATTTTTGAAATTTCGACCAGCTAAGGGGTGAAATAAGGGTTGAAAGTTATATATTATAAATGCGAAAGTTTGTAAGTATGGATGGATGGATGTTTGTTACTCTTTCACGTAAAAACGGCTGGAGCGATTTTAATAAAATTTGGTATAGAGTTAGCTGACACCCTGGATTAACACATAGGCTACTTTATATCCCGGGATTTTTTTTTTATCCCGGATAATTTAGACATTTTGTTTTTTCTGCAGTCCACGCGGACGAAGTCGCGGGCGTCCACTAGTTTTGAATATATTCAACACAAAATGTGCTCCCATAGAAAATCAAAAGTCATCTGGGGCAAAAGCAGCTATAAAATAAATCTAACTACATTGAATCTACCTTTCTAACAACAAATGCGACAACTATTCGCAAACAGAGAACTTACTATGTAGATACCTATTTTTAATGGAGTATAATTATAAATTCTTTGTTTACAGTTGATAGAAAAACAAATACCAATTGAATAGGCTTTTCCTCGTTTCGACACAACAGTTATTATCTATCAGAAAACACTCACCTAATGCTGTATCTTCTTCAACGCCAATAACTCCGGTACCATGCCTCCTGCATCCACTGCCTTACGGCGGTGTCATCTGTCCATCTAGGTGCAGCATCCACTGCCTTACGGTAGCCATCGATCCATCTAGGTACAAATAAATAAGTCAGTTAATTATTTTTATCAACTTACAAACAACAGTAGCCACTTTAGCCCTGTGTTACCCGTGATTCTCCCCTTTTACTACTCGTAGTACCTTTTGTGACCGTGTTACTACCGATAATCTTGGTTGTATTTAACACAGGTAAATAAGCCTTTACTAAATAGTTCTTTAACTTTTTTATTGTACATACACATAAATAAAAAAACAACCATAATATAAAAATATTGTGAATATTAAATAGTGTAAGTATGTATTTATTCGTTTTAAATACTTTTAAATACTGACTACCTATCTATGAGAGCATATTTCATTGTGATTATCTCATTTTTTAAATCGTTAATATCAAATATCAGCGCTAGTGGTAGCATACACTTCGCCTTAATTTGGTATTTTAATCGGTATAGACAGATATTGGTATTAATATGTAGGGTAACTATCATTTTTGTACCTAATAAGTAAGTTAAGTTATCGTAAGAGTCTAATAAGATACTTGGTCATTCTCTCAGGCGATAAGCTAGAAAATTGTTACTGATCTATACATCTGTTCCCTATATGCTTTACGTGGTTGTGTAGTAGATACTATAATGTATAATAGATCATTCAATTTTTCAAGCCTCTCGCTTAATACACAACGACTTTGCCAAGTTCACGTGTCAACTTATTACAATACATCGAAAGCTGATAATTTAATAATTAATAACATATATAATGGTTACCCTACAATGCCTTTTGTAATCGGCACGTGTCATACACACTTGTGTTTTCAAAGGACAGCCATTGTCATAGAGGAGCAAGGAACCTAAAATAATATAATTACAATGAATTATCCCTCGCTGTGTATTAGCTATAGATGACAAAATTAATAAGCTGACAGTACTTTGTCCGCTTTATTTGAATTCATTCCAATAATATTTTTGCTTTTTACATAATGATGAATTGTTGTGGTTTTATGTAGATTTACCTTTATTGCTGTTAGTGTAAGGCTTGATATCTTCCAGACAGTGCTGAAATCACATCCATTGTATCAATGTCGAGGAAATATTACTGAAGCTAGAAACCTGATAATATAATATTTGTAATAGGAACAGGAAATAATAAGCATTTAATGCCCATGACAAAGTCATGGGCGGCCCCTAGTCTGATATAAAAGTAAGTGTAAAAAACGGTTAAAAATTAATTTTAATCCAACCAAAATAAGGTAACAGTAAGGAATTTTGGTTTTGCATCAGCAAAGTTAATGTCATGAAATATAGAGAGTATTTCGATGTGTAAATGAACGCCTCACTGAACCTGTAAACAATATTCAACATTATCCAGCTAATTACAAAAGCAAACCGCTATCTAAGAATGACCCAATCAATCTCACTGAAAGAAAAATAACACCTAATCCGAATCAATTACTTAGACTGATAATAGCGTGGACAGGACCATAAAATTGTTCGTTAGGTGACAATGGACAGGCCGGAAAAAGCTGTCGTGGCATGCAAAAATGGCGGACAAGATTGTCCGACGTCTACTTTATTGTGGTTCAGTATAATATACATAATTTTACCTTGCATCTAGTTAATAATAATAATAATAAGGTGTATCATATTGTGGGCTCGGTAATGATATCCGCCATGTGTATGCCACACCATATTAAAGCTCACTTAAAAGGGCCTCTACATCTTGGCTACGGCCCGATGCACGCCTCTCAAAGGACCGGGACTCTGTAGTCCTGAGAATTACTAAAGAGATACATAATAAATTATATAATAAATTTCATTCACCAACTAGCATTATTGTTCCTACTTACAGACATATTAAAAATTATATTAGTGAGAGGTCTACAGATTTAGGATGTCCTTCTGTGTCTATACTAGGCTAACCTGTATTATAGACAACAGAGATTTTCTAGTTATTTATTGCGCCTCCTTCATTAAATGTTCTTTTGAAATATTTTTAAATGCACGATATAAAACTGGCAGCGTCCAGATAATTACGGATAAACTTACAATTGATAATGATATGCCAAGGTAATGTAAGGATCTACTTTATGATCCTGAACTGGCTACTCCAATTTAGGATCACAGTCGTGTGTATGTATTTATGTAATGAGTATAATATAGTCTATTATTTACATCATACTGCACAAGTCAGTAGAGGGACAAGAGGGTCTTGGTGTTTTGTAGGCGATGGGCTGACCACCTGTCACTACTAACCGAACTTGTACATCTCAACTATACCCTCAAAATTGGTCAGAAGTGGCACCATGTGATCCTATCGGCCCTTGGTGCTCTGCCTACTCCGTAAGGGATAAAGGCGTGGTTATATGTATGTATTTACATCACCATTCAGTTTGCCCAAATAAATTAAAATTTTTCTTTAGATATGAAATAGTTGCATGGAAAGTCTTAAAAAACATATCATATTTGAATGATACACAAAATGCTAAAAGCAATGAGGGTTTGACACAAATCTAATAACAGCATGTAGGTACATATTCCTACCGCAGGAACAGCCATCTTGTAACTAGTAACTACTTAACTAATCTCCTAAGAAGCTCAGTATTTATGAATAGATCAAGATCTTTTATTGGAATATGCACATAAATTGTTCCTTGGTCTAATGTCATTTGTAATGTTGTTTCTTTAATTAATTTAATTAGTTCATTAAACTAATATACCTATACAGGGTGATTTTTGGTCGTCAACGTTCCCGAAAACTACGGAATCTCCTCATCATCACGATCATTTTTCTTCATGGAAGCATACCTGGGAAGTGTCTGGTTTCCAAAATATTAGGGTCCAAAGTTGAGTGCATTTTTCTGCATAAATGCACATAGACGCGCGTAGCAGGATTTTTTCACGAAAAATAATTAATATCTGTCTATAAAAAAAACTAACATAAACACTAGACACTGTAAATTTCGCACGATCAAGGAATTTAATTTTTTTTTTTTTTAAATTTTTTTTCCCATTATTTTTTTTGGCATAAACTTACTTTATTTCATGTATAGAATACGTACCCTTCATTAAAGGTGGCCACAAAAAAACACCCTGTATAGTATACTAAATGTCGTGTACAAGTGGAGTAAGCGTATGTCATTGCCTCCACAAACCTATACATAGAGGTTTAGAGGTAACCGAATATTAAAATGTGTGATACACTGTAATTACCCTAATAAAGAAATAAAATTAATAGGTACCTTTCAAACTTAAATGCGACAAACCGTTGAAGCTCTAGAGCATGCCAAAGAAATATACTTACAAATAAACTTACATAAATACATTCCAAAAACATAACCCTCCTTCTGGATCAGTCAGGTAAAAACATTACTCCATATTGTCGTTAACAGTACCCTAAATCAATCCTTAAGTAAGTCTATCCATTGCTGCGTGTAAAGAGCCTCTCAAACTTCACTCGTACTTCACAAGCAATGGATAAAAAACCATCGACCCACAGATTTTCAAGGGACATAATTCCTATATAAAAAAATACGATTCAGTCACGCTATGCCGGATGTTATATCGGATGAGGGAAAATGAGCAGTGAAATGCAGCAGTTAGGGTGAACTTTCCTATGGGTTATCGCAATAAGGAAGGAGGGTATTTTCTAAATCGCTGCCTATCTGAACAACGACATCTAGTGGTTATAATGACAAATGATTGTATAATTTAATGCCCTTTATCAGAGTTTGGTCCGCAAATTGAATTTATGGTAACTTTGTCTTCGATTTCTGAAGATGGTTACTTATTTTTTTTTGACTTGAGGTTGTCTAGATATTACCTAGTAACCTAGATATTTACTAACTAAGCTAAGGTAATTTACCTATACATGTTGTTAATAATATTATGTTAATTACTTAGAACAAGACTTTTTGACCAATAGATAAAAAATTTAATCATATTTTATATCAGGCGATTATTCCGTAAAGATGGGATCTATTAGCAAAACCAATTACTTTAGATTTTTTTGTGTTATACAGTAGTCATATAGTATTCAAAGTTTTTTATGATAAATATGTCCTTGATAAATAAATAGATCTTCAAATAGATCTACATTCATTATCACAACCATGACTGAGTCTTGCTTTTTAAAGCCTTATGAAAGTTAATCAATAATCGGGTGCTTAGCAACAACCTGATTAATATATCCATATAAATAGGTACTTTTACTAAACATACAGTAATATATAAAAAGTAATATATAATAAGCAAAAAAAAAGAGAAAAAATAAAAAAAAATAACGGAAAGAAAACACGACCCACTTCCGTGGAACTAGAAACTTTTTCACAGCGATTGTACCTCCCACACAAAGCGGCTTAGTCGAAGCTTCTTAAAAACACCAATTTTTCACGTTATTATTATAAAAGAGATTCCGTTTTAAAG
Source organism: Carposina sasakii (assembly GCA_014607495.2). Classification (NCBI taxonomy): domain Eukaryota; kingdom Metazoa; phylum Arthropoda; class Insecta; order Lepidoptera; family Carposinidae; genus Carposina; species Carposina sasakii. The sequence goes on along the minus strand of CP053175.1, from coordinate 3,786,059 downwards.
GGGCGATTGAAAAAATCACTCTACCGTGCCGAAAAAATTATGCAAATGAATTATTACCGTTTTATCCGTAATTTATTGTGTAAAAGCACTTTATTTGCCGTTTAACAATCTTATTTGAGTTTGTGATTTATTTTATTAATAACTTAACAGTTCATTAAATTGAAATAATGAACATAATATAGAAGGTAAATATAAGATAATATTTGAGGTATGTACATAGTCACAGTTTAAATTAAAATTAGTTAAAAGAATTTTGTGAAAGTTAGAATAAATTTGTTTATTCTTTAATATCTATTGAGGGATCGCCCGCCACCGGGCCCTATATCCTCCGCTGACCCTCGGATCTGCCTACTCATGATCACGAACACAAGACACTACAGTCGCAACGAGAAGCCAGATCCAAGCACCTAGCATGCAACCATAAATACATAACTGCTAATCCGAAAACCAATTAAAATTTTAATCGACATATGTTTCGCCAACACCCGTGGCATCATCAGGATTAGTTTTCCATGTTAGTTCTATCTACCGAAACAACTAACTAACAACTAAAAAAAATACTGATACAATTCAATATTATTCTTCAATAATTATTCCTAATTGAGAATGTGTGAAGATCATAAAAATACGAAAGGATAAAACAAAAGAGGTTTGTCAGGACCGTTGGAGAGATTCGTGACCTCTGCCTACACCTCCTGCAAAGAGGCGTGATTTTATGTATGTATGTTGTATATTGAAGAATACATGGTATGGTATGGTATAACGGGCTTGTTTCCGCAACTCGACGACTGTGCGCCTATTTTGCGTAAGTTGAAGAATACATATAGTGATGTCACACTTACACAGGGAATGTTATGATGACTTATATATTATTATTATAGAGTGACGTAGAGCTCACCTCTAACACAGATTATATCTAAATAGAAGACAATTTTACTAGAATTCACTCACTTCACTAGAATACATCAGCTGCTCCTTCCGTGTATATTGTACCTAAGAGTCGACTAAGGAACTTAGGAGCGTTCTCTTAGGCGAAAAGATTTCATCTTGTCACTGCTTTCTTTTACATCTGGCCACGCTATACTAATTGCGGCTGTAGAGCAGGGGTTCTCAAACTTTTTTCTCATAGACCCCTTTCAAAAGTTAACTGGTTCTGGTGGACCCCCTACAGGCCTACACTACATACGAATTCATTGTGAACCCCCATTTTTTCACGTCAACGTGGACCCTCATCGAGACTCCTGTGCACCCCTGGGAGTCCACCTGGACCACTTTGGGAACCACTGCTGTAGAGCCTTCGTGATATTGAAATTCTGGCTACTCCTGGTAATACAGTCGTGTGTACATATAATATGTAAGTATGTAGAAATACTTAATCAGCCTAGGTAAAATATATAACACAAGTTTCAGTGTATACGTAATACAAAGTTGCGTGGCGCGCACAGATTTATGACAGTCCCGAAATCATCCGAGGCACCGCATTGCTATTTGTCATGCGACATCTGGACCGAACCGGTTTCGGGCGGTTTTCACCGCTTCGAAGCGGTTAGCACTAGTCTTAGAGGTGTTATAAAGGGAAAATGGGTGCTTTTGCTACTTATATTGGGTTTGTATTGTATTTCGTGAAATTCCTTTGTAAGAGTATTACCTATATTTTATTGAAACAAATTGGCAGTCTTAGTTCGAAAATAATGAAAATAGTAAGTTCTTTGGGTGAATATATTATATATTTATTTGGATACATGAACGTTTGGATGGTTGTTACTATTACACGCACTAACTGTACTAATTTTGATAAAACTTGGCAGCTAACGCAGCTCATACATTAGAGTAACATACTTTGTTTGGATGAACGCGCCAATCAATTGTAAAAAATACAGTTAATTTATCCAGGAAGATCATCGGCTACTTTAAATCTTATTTCTTTCTATATTCTTATTTCAGGCCACGTTGGCGTTCGCCGATACATGCACTGTCAGAAGCATAGATCACAGATCCGACTTGTCTATGGTCAGATGTGACATTTGCGGTCAACTCAACTATACTATGCTCGTAGGTAAAGGTTGACCTGGTTTAAACCTTATAAAGGGTCCCCAACGTAAATCATTCAACCTGTCTACTTAAATGTTCTGTACTTTATGAACTTAAGGCCAGTCACTTAAACTTTAGATACAAGTAACCTTCTACTAATAAAAATAATTTATTAGGACGGAATGCAGAGGTCGTGGGTTCGATTTCCACTCGGGTGAAGAATTTTTTCCATTTTCTTTATGAATACTTTTATAAAAATAATTTATTAAATACTCTGAAAATATACGTCACGTCGGAAAATTGAACATTATTTTATAATAGCCAATAACGCTGTCAAAATCAGCTGTTCATATGTCAGCCATTTTGCTTACAGATATTTGTATGACCAATATCAACTTTAAGATTAGAGTGTACAAATATATTACTGCATGCTTTGCTAAGTTTGCTTTGTTATCGTAATTACGAGTACAAGTGCCTATCTGAGGTTTTACTAATCTAATGCTATCGGATGCGATATCACATCACCGTCATCAATTCAGTCCAAGTCCATTGCTGAATATAATAGGCCTCCCCCAATGACCTCCGCTATGACCGGTTGAATGCGGTCTGCATCCAGCAAACACCCGCGTCCCTTTCAAGGTCGTCGATCCATTACGTAGGTGGTTTTACCACGCTGCGCTTACCGGCACGTGGTCTCCACTCTAGAACCCTTCGGCTCCTTCGGCCATTAGTTTTTCTAGCAATATGCCCTGCCCACTGCCACTTTAGTTAGGCTACGTCAATGGCCTTAAATCTTTAAAAATGTATTTTCACCTATCCAAAGCAGGCATTTAGAATTAGCCCGTGTTACCAGTTATTTCTGAATTCCAGTTACTAAGGCTCACTCATTTGTAATAATATGAATTTACAATTCAAACAAAGGCTGAAAGGGTGAAACTACCCCCTGGGAATGAGGCTATGTTTTATTAAGATACTTGTTGAGGAAGGAATGTCTTAGTTCTATAACGCTGTTAATTGGATGTTTATTGTTAATTAGTTTAAGTATAAAAGGACTTGTACATCTCGACTATATCCTCAAAATTGGTCAGAAGTGGCACCATGTGGTTCTGTCGGCCTTGGTGCTCTGCCTATCCCGTAAGGGATAAAGGCGTGATTATATGTATGTATGTATGTATAAAAGGACTAAAGAAACTAAATAACTATGCCGAATAGAACTATGTGGCTACATATATATATATATATATATATATATATATATGGTACCACAACCGTGTGTATTATGTAAGTATGTAATTTATCCCCGTGTTGATCCGGGGCTTCACTAGACTACATCAGCTGCATCTCCTTCTGTCCATGTCGTAAGAGTCGACTAAGGAACTCGGGCATTCTCTCAGGCGATAAGCTACGTGGCTGTGGGATCTCCTAATGATCCTGCAGTTCTGTTTACCCCATTTCGGGAACTCAGCCGTGTCCTATATGAATGTATAAATCTGTTATTGAAATATATAAATGAATAGAATTGACTTCCTTTACATTTTGATTTCGTCAAACCGACCTGTTATAACCATGTAGTATTTAAGAGGAACTGTGAAGATCTAGTGATGTTTACTAATATTTTCTGACACTCAGTCTGGGCAATGATAAAAATTGTTAAACTATATAAGGAACTGTTTGATGTGTTGTTCAAAATGATAAAACATCGACGGCTTTGATAATATGATGAGAACGTATATGTTTTTACATTCTATTTTGTTTTTTTTTTTGAAATTTTTATTATCAATCTATTTTTCAACAATATCTAAAATTGTGATCAAAATTTTGTTAAGAAAATGTAAATTTATGGTAGTAAACATTTTATAACAGCGGCAAGAGCATCAATTGGCTAACTGCCTACTCTATTTTTGCCATTTTTGGTTAGCAAGACAATGTTCACTGAACAAGTTTACTTAGGAAATAAAATAAAAACACTTTATTTGGTTGGCTTGCTGTAAAAGATCGCTTGTAGAGATAAGCTTGCTATCGTACATAATATATCTCTCCTTTTATGTAAAATAATTGTAGGTAATTTATATTTTTTCTGTATGTGCGAAATAAATGATAAGAATAAGTATACCTGTAACATCTCCTCGTTGAATTTACTCCATGTTTATAACTCACCCCAATTCGAGTGAAGATATTTGAAATTTAAATCGACCTCTTAAATTGCTTGCCTTAAATCGTCCGCAATGATATTGATGGAGAAAATAAAGTTCGGCAACCATTTTCTTCTCACTTAGAAGCTAAGTATTATATACTAAGGTATTATTTTGACAAAAATAAAAAATACACGTGGGAATTAATAGGGTAAATGGTGAAAAGTTGGTGTGTAATTTGCACACTTCTGCCCAACCTCTTTGGGAGATAATGGGCGTGGTGTGTATAAGGTAGTGTCGCATTGTGACAAACAGCAATGAGCACCGATGTGTACAACAATTAACTTAATATATGCAAACGAGTGCAGTAGGCGCCGGGATTTGGTGTGCTCGTATTTTCACGGATAGAGACATGAATGGAGTAGAATATATTGTAAAACTAAATAAATTTCAAACTTTATATACGCATACAGACACATAAATCCACTGCTGGACGTAGGCTTCCCACAGGACACGCCGCAAGGCTACTGCCATATGACGGTTTTTGCCCATAGTTACCACGCTGAGAAGTCAGACTATGTTGTCAACACAGGAGTATTTCTTGCCCACCTCCTGCAAATCCTTGATCGCCTCTTACGATACCCACGGGCAGACATGGGTTGGTGCTATTTTACTCTGCCAACGCCACGTGGCCTTTTGTATGCTTACTATAAACTTTCAATTATTAGACTTAGACTACAGATTTTCCTTAAAACTTTTAAACAAATCAATTTTTCCGCTAGTACTGTCTAGCTTAGTCCTCAGTCTATAAAAAAAGAATTAATTAAATGATAAGATAAATAAAGTTATTAGAGCGTGCATGAAGAATATCATAAAAGTAGATGAAGCTATATATATATGTATTGCAGGACCGTAACAAGTAGAGATTCGTAATCTATGGCTATCCGTCTGGGAAAAAGGCGTGTTTTTATGTATGTATGTATGTAAAGATATTAAATACTAACACAACATCCTTTCAAAAACTATTTACAGTAACGCTACTCTATGCCACTCTATAGTCCACTGACACATGAGAAAATGAGACAAACTACCCGGAGCGTGTACTGCGGATGTAACTGCGCGTCAACTCTCATTCTGTGGAGTTGACTCGGTAAAGTGGTAAATAATGATTGTGGGCAATGCTGTAGTAGTTATTTATTCTATGTCTAGTCCTAAATTTTGTAAAAATTGTATGAATAAATTCTTTCTTATATACAGGGTGTAACAAAAGGGGTTTGTTAAATGAGATGCTATACGTACAGCCCACCATAAAGATCATATTCCCATTTGAGACTCGAAATCACATGTTTATTTTCAACATTATATGTACATACATTCCCTGTATTGTTAAGAAATTCTCCATACTATCTGAAAAAATAAACAAGTGATTTCGAGTCTAAAATTTTGGAGTTATTTATAGTGGGCTATTTTTAACAAGCTTTTATTTAGTTTCACCTGTCCTGTTGTCTGTTATCAAATCTTGCAAGTTAAATTTGGTGCACTTCCCAGTTTACGATTGAGCCGAACTTTTGCATACATATGTAAATCGGATGACAATGTAATATTATTATGACATAGAGATGATCTGATGATGGAGCGTGGTCGTGTCATAGTCGTGGCCGTGTTGTGGCCGTGTCGCCTAGTGAAAAACGCCCATTCTCCTACAGATTGACTTAAAACCATGGCTAGCAAATAAAAACAAAAGAGCAATTTCCCCGAAACATTAAAAAGTCAAAATTCACTTCTTTCAGAAACTCCCCTGTACCTACTCCCCCGAGTGCAAGGGACATCTATCTCAATAAAAAGAAATTGTTACGAGGGGGACATATCTCTTAATGTGAATACTTTTAAAAATCAAGAAATATACCCCCAAGTTTGTGTGTGTAGGCTCAAATGAGGTAATTTTAGGGGAGTTTACGTTGGGGAATTTTTGACATCTTTTGTTTTCCTGTATATTATTTGTTACCTTTTATATTGTTAAAAAGAGGATTGCATTGCATGGTTATAACAAAACATACTGTTTACCGAGATTTGGCTAGTGTATAGCTATCGGGATGAAAAAATAACATCGCCGAAAACGTAATGTAAAAGAGATGGTAAAATTCGTCATCCGAGTTAATTGACCCGATGGCTTAGATGGTTAGAGCGAAAGTACGGTTTGCGAGAGGTCGTGAGTTTAAATCTCAATCGGGTGATTTTTTTTTTTCATTTCTTTATTAATAATTTATATAAAACATACATACTGTAGAAGACCTATATGATAAAGTAAAAAATTGTGCTGATTCAGGTTTCACTATAATAATTTGACGACTAATTGGTGTAGTAGGTAGGGGCCTGCCTGCGACGCCATAGGTCCTGGGATCGAATCCCGGTAGGTGCAAACATTGATATGATGAATATCGACGTTTGTTTCCGAGTCATGGATGTTTCTTTAAGTATCTATGTATTTATATACCGTTGCTTAGTACCCACGACACAAGACCTTAGGGATCATAGTGTGGGACTAGGTCAAAGTGTTGTGAAATGTGTAAAAAAAACATCAACTGCATCTCCATGCACCGAAGTGCATGTTGCGAGGATATACTAAGGAACTCAGGCGTACTCTCACTCTTCTTCATCTGCCATAGCTATGCTAATACGTGGCTGTAGGATAGAAGATCCAATATAGAAATATTCCAGCAGTTGCTGGCTACTTTATTTTGGAAACAATTCCTAAGGTTTATGTATTTATGTAGGTATTTATGTAGGTATAATCTTAAAACTATCTGTTGCCCACTACTCCGCCCGTGTGGACTTCACATCATTATATAGCTAACAGAGGGGTGAGTACGAACCTCTCGATAGTCCGTAACGCTAGCGTCAAACTGTCACATCACATAGATTTTGTTAGCGAGTCGCTAGCGTTACGTCGCGTAAAAAGGTTCGTGCTTACCCCACTGGTTTCATCCTTAACTTTTCCATAATATTGTTCATATTGTACTCGTGTTTAGGTAAAACCTTTATATTTTTTAAAGTTAGAACTCCTTTTGACGGAGATGGACAGATAAAAATTCTCTGGAATGTTATTTTGACTTCTATTCTATTATCTGTACAAGTCAGTAGAGGGACAAGAGGGTCTTGGTGTTTTGTAGGCGATGGGCTGACCACCTGTCACTACTAACCGAACTTGTACATCTCAACTAAACCCTCAAAATTGGTCAGAAGTGGCACCATGTGGTCCTATCGGCCCTTGGTGCTCTGCCTACCCCGTAAGGGATAAAGGCGTGATTATATGTATGTATGTATTAGCTAAGAGGCCACATAATTTTTTAACTGCCATAACTCCAATAAACAGACAAACTTGATATGATATATTATACCTATATACAGTTACTTGCGTCAAACTCACTAGCCAAAACCGTAGTTTAGTTTAAAATTAACATATCCCAACAAAACCGCCGGTACAAAGACATAACACTTATCTCTAATCTCTTAATGAAACTATAAACCCTGGGCAAACCCACGGCACATAACTTGGACTAACACTCTAATGGACCTTACTGACTAGGACACCACACACATACACATCAGCCTGTTGCAGTCCACTGGACGTAGGCCTCCCCCAGAGCACGCCACAAGACTACTGCCATTTGGGGTTTTTTGTCCACACTCACCATGCTGGGCAGGCGGGTTGTATGCAGCGTGATTTTCGGACTATGCTATCAACACAGGAGGCACTGTTGTCTACCTCTCGGAAACACTTAATCGCATCTTATGATACCCACGGGTAGGCCTGGTATGCTATTATTCTACGCTGCCGACACCACATGGCTGGGACACCAGATTGTACTAATCTATCTATACATGGTGTATTAGAAGAGGTATGTTAAGCTAAATGCAGTGAAAATATAGTCCAAAGTGTAAGACTCGCAATCACGTGTTTCCTTTTCAAAATGGCATAAACGTTCCTAAGCTGTTTATATGGGACAATCAAATTTCAAAAACATTGCTTTATCTCAGTGGTTTCCGTTCTGCCGAGAAAGCCCCAGGATAATAATACTTGTTTCTAGTATATGTATCACTTTAACAAACACCGGAAATTTTCTCTAAAGTATGTAGTAGCTTTTAATTTTCATGGCAATGCGGCTAGTGACGACACCATAGTTATTCTAATGAGAAAGCGTCCTAAGGTTGGGTGCTGAAGCCCGTACACGGAGTTAGCACCTAAGAAATTTAATATAACAGTCCTTTGTTTTCGGCCTTAAGGTTAGGATTTTCGCAGATCTGCGGATTATATCAACGGTTTTGTACGCTGATCGTGAGTTAGGGATACGAAGTCGCCCTCGTTAGCGTAAAGTCGCCAACCAATAAGACTATGACATTATGACGTGATATATCGACGACACAGATTTTATAAAAAGCAATTTTATTCCTTAATCAATATTACTTATATTCGAAATAAAAGCGAAAGTGACTCTATCTGTCTGTAGGCCTGTCTCGCGCTTTCACTCTAAAACTACTTAACCTATTTAAATAAAATTTGGTACACATGTAGTCTACACCATGAGAAAGGACATAGGTTACATTTCATTCCGAATAAAAAGACAGTTTTGTTTTACTTAGTAAAACCGCTCGTCCACCCCTTCCCTTAAGGTTAATTACCCTTTGGCAAAGCCAGAGGCATCTCTTTGTGGCAGGCTACAGGAAAGTGTACATTTTTGCCATTACTTTAATTCTCGTTAGTCTACATCAAAGTATAAGAATAATGTGGAGTTGGCGTAATGTTTGTTCATATACAAACAAGTACATAATGGTCAAAAGAGACTATATTAACACCCGACGTCACGTCACGTGTGTTCATACATATCAATCCCATACATTTTATATGGTTATAGTCACATTAGCAACATTTCACGCGATCCCACGTGTCTGATCTCGACGTATCGCCACGTCATCGGTGGTTAATAGTCTGTTTTGACCGACACACACACACTATCATGTATAAAATAGTTTGGCCTCTCATAAGCTCGTAGGTACTGCCCCACGTAATTTTGTTTAGCGTTCACAGGTCTACATTATTAATATCTCCTTCAGTCCTTACTTCGTGGTCTATGCCAAGATGTTAGCAACTTAGATTATTTTTTAGATTAAAGAGATTGTCTCACAGAGCGCAGTGAAAAGAAGGAAATAATAGAAGGAAGTACTTTTACCTCTTTCACACTGATCCCCAATTTCAGTATGGGTATTGTATGATGCGATTATGAGCTTCCGGGTGGTGTGCAGCGCCTCCCGTATTGACAACATAGTCCGAAAATCACACTGAGGTCACCAACCCGCCAGCGTGGTCACAAAAAACACCCCCTATGAAAGTAGCCTTATGCCCTGGATTTATTTTTATTTATTTATTTATTTTATTTGGCTAACAAAACAAGTTACAATCTGTAATTAATATAATCCTACACATTCATAAAATTAAACTAGACTGTAACTCTTTACAATGTTGGCACATTAATACACAATATGTTCTAAGCGCATCACATCATTAGAAAAATAACAAAAGAAAATCTTAAACTACTAACAATTTTTTTAAATCTATGTAGTACAAATTGTCCTATAAATTAATTTCTTAAATCTATGGAGTCTACTCTCGAAAATATCCAGAAAAGAATGTTGTGCAACAGTATCATTATAAGTTCGACACATTCTGGTTTACAGCACGCCGAGATATTTCTAAACAACTCATTTATAAAATTTAAATAAAATAAAAGTAATTTCATGTCTTAATATTTGGGGATAGGTTACCTTATACTGGTAATGCTTTATTAATAGCATTTTGTTTAGCTTACCTCTATTATTACAATTACATCTTGTAAAGAAGATTCCCATAAGATTCCAATTTCATTTTTTTTTTACAATTAGCTAGGCAAACATTTGACCGCCATCGTGCCTGATGTTAAGCAAGATGCGGCCTAGGGTGGTACATGTTTGCCTATTATTAATTATTCTGAATCATGAAAATAAACTTTTCCTATAACAAATAATAACAATAAATAAATAAATATCGATCAACCGCACCTTCAAAAGCTTATACAGGATGTTTTTTCGTTGCCACCCTTAACAAAGGGTACGTACTCTATACATCAAAAAAAGTAAGTTTATGCCAAAAAAAAATTTCATAGACAGATATTAATTATTTCTTGTGAAAAAATCTTGCAACACGCGCCAGGTATTCCATTGAGAAAAATGATCGTGATGATGAGGAGATTCCGTAGTTTTCGGGAACGTTGACGACCAAAAATCACCCTGTATAATCTATAAATAACTCTCTTATATGCCTTTATAGAACTTCTAAAGAACCTCTGTAGAGCCTTTATAAAGGTTATAGTTAGCTAGCAGAGGTATCAAAAGCTTTCAGAACAATGGTTTTTACGAAGACAGTGGAGGGCCTCTCGCGAGGCCCTTGATAGGTACTGCATTGTTAGGAAGACTCCAGGTTTGACGTGGTTTTATATATTTTATTATAGGTTAGGTTCTATAAAATTAGCTTACGTAAGTATAGTAGTATAGTAAGTACGAGTATAGTAAGTTGATGAATGAATAACTAACGCAGTGTGTGGTTATTTAGTTTATTGATTGCATAAAAGCCCTATGCAATATCAAATGCATAATCTTTGCTTACGATTTTAAGGAGAGTTTTTTTTTAATGTTCAGATTGCTTATCTGAAGGATGAAGTTGATGTTGTTTGATCTACCTTTAAAGTAAGACAGCACCAAATTTCATTAATATTGGAAAAATCAGTCCGTAGATAATAAATCTATGCCCCGATTCTCACTTCCCCGGACATAATGTCTACTTAATTTATCTAAAAACAAAATGGCGCAATTCTCATCAGCTGATATTTTCCCTAATACGTTGTAGGTATAATACCAACGGCACCAGCAACATTCATGTCAAACATTATACATAACCAGAGACCTGCTGCACCTGTATTGGCTATCTTTTGACAGTTCATAATGATGATTAGCCATTGAAACTTAACAAATGGAAGTGACATAATGCCTTGCCTGAAGAAAATTTGGCAATACACACATACGTGCAACTTCCATTTAATTGAGTTTCAATGAGTGATCGTCACTATGAACTGTGTGAAAAGATAAGTAGCCGCAGTTGCAACTCCCGGATTGATTTTGTCATTTTAATGTTAAAAAACAGACCGATTTGTGCTAATTCACAGATAAACCGGAATAGGGTCATCCCAATTTTAGTGCAATTAGGGTAGACTTATCTAGGGTGTTAGTACCAAAGTTTTTTTGATGCACGTAACTTGAAACTCTGCTAACGAATAGAAAAAGTGAAAAAGCGAATAAACCTGAAGTTAAACTACGGCTATCTTGTTCGACTTCTAATTTGCCAATCGACTGAAAAATTCCTTTTCAATACGACGTTATGCGGAGCTGAGCCAAGAACTTGAATTGAATTTTTAAAGTGTAATATTGTAACTTATTTCTTGTTCAAAATATGAATACGATCTGTTTTAATACTGTTCTCATTAAAGTAGGTAGGTATGTACAACTAACATTATATTGTACGAAATACTTATAATTCTGTGCTGATGTGAGTCTTGACTAGAATACGAGCAGGAATCAGCGGCATCTCCTTCCGTGTATGTCGCAAGACTCGGCTAAAGAGCTAAGAGTTCTATCAAGCGATGACCTAGCAACATGAAGCAGCGAACCCTAGCAACTTGCAGTGACAAATCATTTGCTATCTGTCCCCGTTATGTTAAACGTGGCCGTTGGATCACCTTCATGATCCTGTAGTTCTATCCACCCCATTTTGGGCATACAGTAGTGTATATACCTATATATGTATGTACAAACTTACCAACAGACGCTCTGTTGATGGTCATTCATATTACTCGAGTAACGTAGTATTTTTAGGTTCAAAAACGAACTACATAGTTGTTAATCAGTATTTTCTTGTGAGACCACCATTTTTATTGTTTATATTTCGCTGAATGTTTTTACTGTCTTACTTAGATACTAAAATAATGTAATTTTAATAGAAAAAAGCTTTATTTTCACATTCCTTTCTCGTTACTTTATTTGTATTATTATTGTGTGTGTGTGTAAGTGAAATAAATTTCAAGAGAGAAAGAGATAATCTTGTAAAAGACGCATTGCAATATTTTTAATCTAGAAATACTGCTACGGATTTTCCCTTTACTACATAAAGCCATCCACACTGCCACCTTATACGTGAGCTACATACCAAAGGAAAAGGGGACATTATACTGATACTGGTTGAAAATCTAATATATATTAGCTAGAGGATGGACAAGGGATTTCAATTTTATTATTTAATCTTATACTGATGCGCGGCTTCACTAGAATACATCAGCTGCATTTCCTTCCGTGCACGTTGTAAGAGTCGACTAAGGAACTCGGGAATTCTCACAGGCGATATGCTAGCAACTTGTCACTTATCTTTAATACCTGACCCGGCTATGCTAAACCTGTCTATAGGATCTATTTTATGATCTTGCAGTTTTGGCTTCATATTTCTTTTTCTAATAATATAAAGAAATCTTTAACAATTCAAGAATGTTCACACTATCGCGATTTCAGCTATATTATTTTGTAGATAAGTTTTCTATAGTCTACTCTAATTTCATAGCATTTCGCTTAATATACCCCTTTTGTTACACCCTGTATTTATAATAAGTTCTAATTAATTATTTCGATATTACGTTTGTAGGCGATTCACTGATTGGCGTCTATTAGTGGATCTTATTTCTTGGTATTATAGCGGTAAATATAGCGGGATATTTAAAGAAAATTTTATTCTACGATAACCTCATTACAGGAAAATTACGAGAATTGTTTATTATAGATCGTAATTACTCATAATGTTATTTTTGTTATATTAGTTTAGTTACTAGCTTAATTTCTAGTTTAATTACTAGTTTAATTACTAGCTGGTTGTTCCTGACTTTGTCCATTGGGTAAATTGACTATTTTTGCGGTCTACTTAAATACATATAAAAAAGTATACAGGATCTAAGGTGCAAACCCTTGTTTACACCCTGTATAATGTGGATGTAATAGCTTATAAAAAATAATATGCTCATTTACTTAAAGAAAAATCCGACTACACAAAAATTTTGACACAGTATCCCTTGCACGACTCGCATCGTGGATATCGTATCAAACGATATCGCATCGTCTCTATACAAAATTCAACATTTATCGTATTTTGACAGGCTAAATATCAATAAATAGGTTTATCATATCGTGTTTCGCAGGTCATGCTAGGCTAGCAGGGGACAATTCTACAAAAAATTTAAGCCGAAACGCAACCACTAACGGAACGTTAACAAAACACGGTGCGAAGCAATATAGGTACTTACCGCTAGAGTATTAAGGTATATTTTAGCACGCATCGGTCGCGAGTATGACAGAATAAAAACAAATATTATGTCACCGTAAAGTAATTTTTGCTTTGTTCTACAACGGTTCCGTTTCGGCTTCGTTCCAACTCTAGACTTTTCGAGAATTGCCCTCCAGTTAAGCTCAAATACGACAAACTGTTTAGGCTTTACAGCATGCAATGACTCACTGTGCAAAGCTAGATTGCAAAGCCTTGAGCATCGACGTAAAGTTGAAAGTCTCTCGATATTCTACAGGTTACATTTCGGGGAGTGTGCGTTGGGACTTCACGACCTAATTCCCCCAGCACCCTTCTACCACCGGACGACCAGAGAAACGTCAAGGCGACACCGGTTTACAGTTGAAGTGCCGAAAACTCGTACTTATCGTTTTGCTTCTACATTCATAGTGCGAACGGCCAAGTTGTGGAACTCCCTGCCTGAATCCCTGTTCCCCATGAATTATAATCTTGCGGTCTTCAAATCGAGAGTGAACCGGTTTCTTTTAGGCAAGCGCGCTCCATCTTACAACGGTGCTTACCATCAGGCGCGTTATGGTCAAGCGTAAGCCTATTTAATATATATAAAAAAATGCCAAAGAAATATACATGTATGCACTCGAAACACATCCTTCTGGCGCAGTCGAGTAAAAACAACGATCTGCAATATTTAAGGGTTCATTTCATATTCATGCATATTACTTACCATCTACGAAATCAACACTTCCAAAATTCCGAGTAAAAGGATTCATTTTTGTTAAGGGTTGCGTAATTTCCGCCCTGTCACGGGGTGTTTCATTAAGTGAATAATTTATTGTCTTAAGGTAATACAGACCCGGCGCTTAAGGGTGCTTTCCTAGTGAGATACAATGGTGACGCCACCACAGACGTATTCTAAAGATTAAAATAAAAATAATGTTGCAGTTGGTTACAATCTTAAAATGTACGTTGTAAAGCTTACACTGCTTACTCGTATTATTTATTTAGTAATTTAGAAACTAAGCAGACGTCCGCGCCTTCCTCCGCGTGATCTTAGCCTATGTCCTTAGACCAACGCGGCTTCCTTGCTCTAAGCCTATGTTATTCTAATATTTTCGTAAAATTTTCAAATGTTTCCTTACAATTTTTTTTTTCAGAGGAACCTTATCCTGACAATAATTAGCAATTTTGTCCATCCGCGTATTGCGATGATCAAAGTATTAGTATTTTAGATAAGTAAGTAGTTTATTCATTTTTGTTTATTTGTTGAACAAGGTTGGCAAAGAAAATATTTTATAATCATCATCATCATCATCATCATCATCATCGGCCTATTGTAGTCTACTGCTGGACGTAGGCCTCCCTCCAGGGCACGCCACAAGACTGCCATGGGGGGTATTTGCCCATTCGCCCAGTCACCATGCCCAGTCACCACGCTGGGCAGGCGAGTTGGTGACCGCAGTTTGTATTTTGGACTATGTTGTCAACACGGGAGGCGCTGCTGCCTACCTCCCGGAAACTTAATCGCCTCGTACGATATCCACAGGCAGACATGGCGTGGTACGAATTCTACTCTGCCGGCAACACACGGCATTTTATAATATATATCCTTATTTAAGATAAATTTATAAGATAGTTCTCCATGATATAATCCGCTAGGATATCATTATGTTTGATCGTTTCATCATTAAACGTTGTGCTGAGGGATTCAGCTTTGTTTACCGAGATTTGGATAGTGTACGAGTATAGCTATCGGGATGAAAAAATAACGTTGCCAAAAACGTAATTTAAAGAGATTGTAAAATTCGTCATCCGAGTTAAGTGATCCGATAGCTCAGTTGCTTAGGACGATGCACGGAATGCGAGAGGTCGTGAGTTCAAATCTCACGGGGGTGATTTTTTTTTTTTCATTTTCTTATTAATATTTTATAAAGAAAATATTGGAAAAGCAGATGATAGAATGTGTGATTTGCACTTATTTTTCTAAATAAGGAGCTTTAGTAGTTTCGATATAGCGAACCATAGGAGACTATAAGCCTAATAAACACAATTAAAACAAACGCATTTTAACAGATTTTGACCGGTTACGCAACCACAAGTCTCTTAATAAGAGACCACCCTTAAGGTTATGCAGACCCGGTGTTTAAGGGTTGAATTCAGGGGTTTACGGCTTTGAATCTTAAGGGTTGAAGGTGCGAGAGGTAATAGGGTGTTGGTATTGTGGCGCTTAAATAAATATGGTTAAAATGAGACAGGTCAAGTTTGGTACCTACCTGATTATCTTTAATCTGTTAATTAAATTAATTAAAGGCTTAATTGTTATTGAGAAGATCTTTTAATATTAATATTGTACCTACTTGGTTAAAAATAAAATACCTAATATCTATAAAAACCGCAAAATAAATATCTGTTGCATCTATCTTCTATATACATATAACTAGTGACCTGCCCTCGCTTCACTTCGGTACATATCAGTACATAGCTACGACTTCATATGTAGTTACAACGGTTTTCGTAAAAATTTTGAACTCCCGTTGGTCCCCTTCTCGTGGCAATTTCGGGGAGCTTCCTCGTAGTCCCTAATGAACGTACAGGTCTGATTATAAATTCATATGTATCGCGGTTGTCGTCATCATCATCAGCCTATTGCAGTCCACTGCTTGACGTAGGCTTCCCCCAGGGCACGTCACAAGACTGCCATGGGAATTTCGGAAAATCCGTTCCTAGTGCTTCCTCGGGGCCCCTAATGAACATAATAATATATATTATATGCCCAATTTCAGATACATATGTGTAGCCATTTTCGTAAAAAAATTGGAATTCCCGTTTGTCCAGTTCCCGTGGAAATTACGGGATATCCGTTCTTTGTGCTCCCTAGCAGTCCATATACATCTTCGATTTCAACTTCATAGGTATAACGGTTTTCTTAAAAATTTTGTATTCCAGTTTGTTCCGTTTCGGTAGAAATTTCGGGAAATATGTTCTCAGTTCTTTCTTACACTCCCTACCGAATATACCTGTCATATTTCATCTCTATATGTAATGTGGTTTTCGTAAAAACTTGAAATCCCTGTTTGTGCCGTTCCCATGGGAATTTCGGGAAACCCGTTCTTTATGGTCTTTTACACCCCCTAACAAACATACACACCAAATTTCATCTGCGTACGTCAAACGGTTTCTTTTTATACTTATTGAATAAGCTTTTGTTCCGGTACAGTGGAAATTTCGGTAAAAATTTGGAATTCCTGTATGCCCAGTTCCCATGGGAATTTTAGGAATTACGTCCGTACTCTCTTACATCCCCTAACGAACGTAAACGTAAACACCAAAAGGGAGTGGGTGTAATATACATGTGAAATTGAAAATTTATTCGCAATTCTTTTTGATTTTGACAAATTTTACACTCATTTTTGAGGATTTTCCCGACGTATCGTTATCATCCATCATAAATTTAGAAATCATCAGTACTAAAACAATGGCTGTATGGATGCTGTATTCCTCATGCTCTTTCTTCGGGATAAACCAAACAAAAAAAAAACAAATTTCATCTGTCATGTTGTGTCATGTCATCTGTACGTCGTACGTCACAGAATAATAAATTCCCAGAACCCGTGATTACGCACACTTTTGAAGCAACTTTTTAATATGTGAAATTTTTACAACCTATTTACTGTATCTAAAAAACTGATAATATTCATCGATTTGGCAACAATCGGCGGGTAAGAAAAGCGGAAGATGCGGCATTTTTTAATAGTTTTTGCTTCATTACCCGGAATATATCTGTCATTGATGACTCTTTCTGGGGACTTGTAATTCTATGGTGTATGTAAAACTTATACCTCCATGCGTCAAATGGTATTTTTTTTTTTTTTTAACTCATATTTATTCCAGCCCAGTGGAAATTATGCGAAACCCTATGTTCATCCGGGTCCAATAAGGATTCTAACGGTGAAAGAATTTTTGAAATCTGTCCAGTAGTTTCGGAGCCTATTCGGTGCAAAAAAACAAATAAACATACAAACTAACAAACAAACAATCAATGTTTACCTCTTTATAATATTAGTATAGAGTATAGATAAAAATGTAACGGATTGCTGTCTGTACAAATGTACATCGAAGATATACGAGAAAAATATAGGAGATCTTTATCAACGCAATAGTACCCAAAAGAATGATTTTTGAAATTTTTGTCTATTTGTCTGTGCGTTTGTGCACGCTAATCTCAGAAACGGCTGAACCGATTACGATGCAGTTTTCAGGAACATATTCTAACAGGTCCCACTTAATAATATATATAGGCTACTTTTTATCCCGAGGAAGTGTTTTTATGTCGGATAATTTCAACATTTTGTTTTTTCTGTAGTCCACGCGGACGGAGTCACGGACGTCCACTTTTTTAGTGTTGTCATAGGGTACGAAAACCTAAAAAGTGAGAAAAATTGGTTTCAAAATTGTATTTATTTTATTTGTTAGTTAATTATTTATCCAATTAAAAACTTTAAGACTGAGTAAAGTATAAAATAAATATGATAGACGGATTGTACAAAATTATCTTGTTCCCGTAAGAATTTCTAGAAATCTTTACCATGTAGTTGTCCTAGTACCTGTCATTCAAATAATACGCTCCTCAAGTTTCAGAATCTCTAAGATCAGCAGTTTAGGCCGTTAACTGGCCGTCTGTCAAGATAAAGCACTAAACTTTATTGTTTCTACTTATAAACCGTGTCTAAATTTCTAAATAGCTTATAATAATCCTATTTAGTTTTTTACGGGTAAGGCCGTGTAGGCATATAGGAGACGAAAAATCCCTTTATTTGCTATTTTATATCCTTATGTGGTAAAACAAGGAACATACCGGATAAACCCTTATCAGTGCTATGTCAAATGCATGCGTTCAAAAACAATATTGTTTTGGCATCTCAGTCAAAACAAACATCTCATTTACAACATAATAATTATCTAATTATTTTTGTGAATGATACAGAATGCCATCGACATGTGTTAATTTGGTTTATCAGGAATATTGTGTAGAATGGAATCTATTTCATAAAAGTAGATTTTTCCTTTACCCAATATTTTATATCTAGAGGAGATGGAAAATTGCTTGTCCATCGCCTGAGAGAACGCCCTTGAGTTCCTTAGTCAACTCAGCCTCGAGCACTCCGGATGCGTATGCGTACACGTAAGCGTAGATGTACACGTACCTCTGAGTTGTAATGTATGGAACTATATAGGCACGGGCAGACCGAATGCGTATGCGTAGACGTAAGCATAGACGTCAAGCGGTGACAGTTCCATACATTAAACTCAGAGGTACGTGTACGTGTACGTCTACGCTTACGTGCACGCATACGCATCCGGTGTGCTCGAGGCTTTTGGACATGCACGGAACGGAAATGAAGCTGATATATTCTATTCCAATCCCACATTAGTACCGAAATGCTTGTACATTAAGGACCTATTTTTCCTATGATTGGATAGTAGGACAGCCATATCTGATAGAAGTTTATGCTGTTTTCTCTAAAACTTGATCAAAACACACACGTAGGCACGCACAGAGCGTATGTTCTGTTGAACCCCTATTTGTTAATTTACTTATAAATAACTTACGAGTATTAAAGTAACTAATTGCTTATTATAGGATAATCTGTAAATGACTTATTATGGTACAATCTCTGCAAATGTAATATATCTAAGAGAAGTTGTTGATTATCTGAATAAATAAATAAATAAATAAAATAGAGACAGCATAAAGATTATCCTTTAGAGAGACTATTAGACGATTGGCCAAAATCGGCCCTGAAAATAAAGATTATTCCTGCTACTAATAAACCGCTCGTGAAGTTACAACCTCGTTATACAGAATGATTTTTGGTCGTCAACGTTCCCGAAAACTACGGAATCTCCTCATCATCACGATCATTTTTCTCCATGGAAGCATACCTGGGAAGTGTCTGGTTTCCAAAATATTAGGGTCCAAAGTTGAGTAAATAGACTGCGTTTTTCTGCATAAATGCACATAGACGCGCGTAGCAGGATTTTTTCACGAAAAATAATTAATATCTGTCTATAAAAAAACTAACATAAACACTAGACACTATAAATTTCGCACGATCAAGGAATTTCAAATTTTTTTTCAAAGAAAATATATTTTTTCCCAGCATTTTTTTTAGCATAAACTTACTTTATTTCATGTATAGAATACGTACCCTTCGTTAAAGGTGGCCACAAAAAAACATCCTGTATGTGCCTACTTGTTTTTGACAGCAAAATATAAGAAATTTCTCTCAAATTATACTGTGAATTGCTTATACCTAGTTCAAATCTTTTCATTAGTAAGGCCCTATGACTATATAGGTAGTTACAAGGTACCAAACCGAACGATCAAAACATCCGAAAATATAAAACCGATTTTAAATTATAAAAATAAATTATCTTAACCTACACATAAAGCTCACCGCAAACTACGCCATAAATCTGATTCCACGCGTTTCAATACCCCGAAATTGGTTAATATCCTGCAATCAAATGTAGGGGTGCTACCTTATGCCATATGTAGTAAAGACGTGAGAACGCAGGTAGTATTATGTTATTCGGGGTTAAAATTTCTATGATCTTCCTTGATCTCTAGAGGTAAAGAGATCAAGTACGGGTTAGCAATATGGTAAATATTTATCGGAAAATATAAATTGATATCATGAAGACATAATACAAATCCCTTTCTTAAATAAATATAATAGGATATATTTTATAAAAAAAAAAAACTATATTTTGGCGAATAACATTTTTACTTTTGTGTATTTTCTGAAATTTTGAAATTTTGGAAATAGGTTCTCCATAGTGGGCTATTTACATAGCTTTTCGCTTAACATACCCCTTTTGTTACACCCTATATAATTAAACTATTATTGCAAAGAGTCAATAAAATCAAATTCAGGATCTAACGAATAACTTTAACAATTTGGCTAAATCAATAAGGGGATTAGAAACAATTTTAATATGTACCTTTTCCCGTACAAAACACTTCCTTATAAATCACATCGACTTCCTTACGCCGACAACTCGGTAATTAGCAACAGCCAGTAGAGTGAATTGATTAATAAACAATACCTTTTCCCTTTACAGCAACTAAACATACAATAAAATGCACTAGTCGTAAGCTTTCATAGTATAACAAAAAGTGTAGAACGTAGTCTTCAAATTGAGCTGATATGTTTCTTTGTCAATGAATTTACTCTGTTGCTCCCACTTGGATTTTATAGATAGATAGATAACTGTCTTATTGCATCATTTATCTATCTGAACACGCGGTAGCGTGCAAACCAAGTTCAAGCTAACAGAACAGCAGCACCGTGTGTAAACACGAACCATTTAGAGCCACTTTTGTCCCTCTCATAATTCAAAAACTATTTCATATTAACGAGTCAAATTCATATTACTGAAAACCCCGGGTTGGTCACCAACCCGCCTGCCCAGCGTGGTGACTATGGGCAAATACCCCCCATGGCAGTCTTGTGGCATGCCCTGGGGGAGGCCTACGTCCAGCAGTGGACTGCAATAGGCTGATGATGATGATGATGAATATCACGTTCTAATTTCCTTTTCTTCTCCTTTCTCTTCTTTCGCGAACTAGCCGGCAGCAGTAGCAGCTCAAGTGGCCGGGTGCACCCTGGTAATTCCAGGGGTCGACTAGACCGGCCCGCATCCCTCCGGCCAGCTGCACACCTTTCCCTTCCCAAATGGGTCAGACTCTCTGACCCATGCCCCCTTTAAGGGCCACTTAAGTTATCGGCGCGTTGTCGCGCGCCCGAAGCGTATTTTTGCGCCAAGGATGACTACGTCCTGATCATTGTACAAGTATTATCCTGATACGACGGCTCTTTATTACGCGCTCAATGTCTTTTGGAATTCGAAATTTAGGATTCTTGAAATTAGCCATTATGTTACGTAAACAAAGCTAGGGGTACTAGCATGGCTTTTGCTATAATATTCTACTATCATTGATATATTATGGTGTTTATTACTTTATCTCTAAAGGAACAAGTTTATGTTTCTAAATAGGCAGTATAATTAAATTTAAATAGATTGTAAAAGGAATCTTCTTATCTTTGACTTATATAGGTAAAACTTTATTTTATTTTTAATTAGACTTAGTTTTGAATAACTATACAATGGTATTGTTGTTTAATTAACAACCCATTCATATATGTGCCAGCTTGTAATACATACACATATCTATGTAAAAAAGGTACTTATATGATAGCTTATTACCTCCCTATTTAAATATAAAAATATCGATATAAAACGTCGGAATCACATGTCATAATCGAATCGCATTACCAAAAAATGTCTGATGTGAAAACATTTATATAAATATACCTATAATAATTGTCTCAATGAATAAATTGCAGTATAAACTATCAATTTCCTTTCTTTAAATAACTTCTAGACAATCCACACGTATGCAGTATTGTTTATTATCACTATTTTATTCATTTATAGACTACAAATATATAGGCGAAACTAAATCAAGGATAATAAAACTTCGCAACGAGAGTAAGCGAAACGATAATAAACGAGCGATTTCGATATTTATGTAGAATTATCAGGGGCCTAGACAACCGTAGATGGACACGGAGACGGTGGAATATATATAAAAATAACTTCATTTACTTAAATAAAAAACTCGACTGCGTAAAATATTTGACCCAGTGTCACTCTTAGAATTAAGCCTAATTTAATTATACCTCTCAAGCTCAAATGCGACAAGCTGTTTAGATTCTATAGCATGCCAAAGAATATACATACATACACTAACATAACCTTTTGGCGCAGTTGGGTAATAATAGAAAAATGTATTTGAGTTTGTATAATATAAACGTATAGATCTTCTCAACTACATCTATATACGATCTTCTTACCCGATAATGTCCCTATATCATTACACCCTAGTGCCGCATCCAGTTTATTAGATAATTGTATCAGTTATCTAAGCACGCGCCGGTTTTATGCAGGCCCTCCCGGAAGACTGCTAAGGATTTCACGGATGTAGAGATACTGGAATGAGATATGAGCATCTTTTTTTTGAAAGTTTTTGAAGAGGAAGAATAGAGATCTGTCTCTGCCTACTCCTATTATAATTTTAGTATTAGGGATCAAAAACCAAATTAATTATATAATAATCATGGAAACAAGATATATGAGTAGTATGAAAAAATCTCTCAAGATCGCTTATTGAAATTGGCTGATAGGCGTAAGGTTAATGTGTGTTTGAAGCTAAAAGGCATAGGTATTTAAAACTATTTTTATCTTTGTAGGCCCAACTAGCTGCCAAAAAGCTGGGTATTCCCTTTGAAGGTGTGAAGTTACTTCACACCGGAACAGATACTAGCCTTGTATAAAGCGCAAGTTGGGTATTGTATGGAGTACTGTTCGCACCTTTGGGATGAATCGGCCAAATACCAGCTTGAGGCGTTGGAAGCTATCGAGGACCGACCCGAAAGACTGATCGACAATGACTCACTGTGCAAAGCTAGATTGCAAAGTCTTGAGCATCGACGTAAAGTTGCAAGTCTCTCGGTATTCTACAGGTTACATTTCGGGGAGTGTGCGTTGGGACTTCACAACCTAACTCCCCCAGCACTCTTCTACTACCGGACGACCAGGGAAACGTCAAGGCGACACCGGTTCACAGTTGAAGTTCCGAAAACTCGTACTAAGCGTTTTGCTTCTACATTCATAGTGCGAACGGCCAAGCTGTGGAACTCCCTGTCTGAATCCCTGTTCCCCATGAACTATAATCTTGCGGTCTTCAAGTCGAGAGTGAACCGGTTTCATTTAGGCAAGCGCTCTCTATACTGCAACGTTGCTTACTATCAGGCGCGTTGTGGTCAAGCGTAAGCCTATTTAATGTATATATAAAAAAGTGTATTGTAACAAAACAATCAATATTCAATATATCGAACTTTCCTTCAACGACGAATAAAAAGACTACTGTGCTAATTCGGGGTATCACTAGAATACATCAGCTGCATCCTATTTCGTGCATGTAGTAAGCATAATCTCCTTCATGATCTTGCAGTTCTGGCTACCCATTTTGGGAACACAGCCATGTATGTACCTATATATGTATATGTCTGTATATGCCAAAAGAGTTTCCAAGCCATAGGATTTACTAGTTGTAAGTATATTTACATGAAATATCTAGGCACTTCTAGATTTATAGATCATGGTCCCGGTAATTATCATAGGTAGATTCAGTTTTCATCCCTACGCAATGTATTAATATAATATTGGTTTGTTAATAATTTGTAAGGGTAAATTAATTCACCTACCCCTTTGGGACCTTCGTTTGTTCTATTTATATTACAGGAATAAAGGCAATTTTGGGCTTTGTGTGATAATTACAAAATATGTTTCTATACAGGATGTTTTTTGTCGTCAACATTCCCGAATATCTACTACGGAGTCTCCACATTATCACGATAATTTTTATCCATAGAAGTGACTGGTTCCCAAGATGTTAGGGTCCAAAGTTGAGTAAATAGCCTGCGTTTTTTGCATAAATGCACATAGACGCGTGTAACAACTTTTTTTCACGAAAAATAATTTATATCTGGCTATAAGAAAACTAACACAAACACCGGATACAATAAATTTTGCCCGATCAAGTAATAATAAAAATTATGATATATAATAAAATTAATTATCCCCTATTATGACAAAATTCGGACCACGAGACGGCCACTGATAGCACCTTAAATACTTTGATATTATTATTTTACTTTACTTTGATATTATTATGACCTTTGGCACTATATTCTTAGAAAATTTTCCTGTAAAAGTAACGTAACTAGAGGTAATTTTTTATATTGTTTACCGTAACTAGATAATTTATAATGTGTATATTTAGGGTAAATCGGTTAAGGTTATTTATCGTCATTGAAAATAACAAGAGATTATTTTTAGAATTGCGTGGGATGTTTACTTGAAGCTTGGTTATTTTAACTTGGCAAGTTCGATGACGTAGATAAATGGATCTACTTCACGTTCTTTATGACAGTATACTTCATAGGTTCACACTTCTTACTGCATCTCCTTCCGTGTATGTCGTAAGAGTTGACGATGGAACTCAAAGGCATTTTCTCTGGCCGAGTATGTCAAATGTGTTTATAGGATATCCCCTGACGTGATCCTGCAGTACTACCTCATTTGGGGAAAACAGAGATGTGTAAGTATATGTATTTTTTGTTTTATTATTTTTTCTGTTGCTGTTCGCTTTGCTCTCACTATTTTTAAATAGGTCATTAAATACTGAATAGCAAGTAATCTGTTACCCAGCTTATAACGGTTAGGTGATGCCTAATATTAGCACAACGTCTAGCACAACATATTATTTTTTTTATACAGCACTTATGACTAAGAATTCTACAAAAAACCCAATTATAAATAGAGCAAACAAGACGCTCATTATCATCATCTAATTAGTAATTTTCTACATACAACATATTCTTCACTTTTTCCGGGAACATTTTTTTTATTCCCGCCTATCTTGCTTAGCAATTTCCCAGAAAAAAGACAAGATGAATAATGATCCGTCCCCAGCATTCCCCATACTAATCAGTCATCAAAGAACGCCTCGGAATTGCAAATAAAACCCATGTCGTTGACTATATTACTATAATAATTCGGTGCAATATGTAAGATGGAGCATGTTTTAATATATGCATAACCGAGGTTAGTGTTTCACTCAGGTTAACCTTGCTAGTACGGCTCAATCTTTTCACATATAGGTAAACAAAAACAAGTAAATGAGGACATACAAAACGTTAGAGTAACTTTACAGCAGTCGTTAGATTATCCGGTACTAGCACCTCCGGACATCGATGGCGTATAATAATCATATTACATTCATATAATCACGCCTTTATCCCTTACGGGGTAGGCAGAGCACCAAGGGCTGATAGAACCATATGGTGCCACTTCTGAGGGTGTAGTTTAGATGTACTAGTTCGGTTAGTAGTGACAGGTGGTCAACCCATCGCCTACAAAACACCAAGATCCTCTTGTCCCTTTACTGACTTGTACAGTATGCCCGGGAAGAGAAGCAGCTGTAGTATTTATTATACGTTTTTTTTTCACTCCCAGAACAGCATAGAAGAACTATAGAATTCTCGTTTCGCTTGGTTCTCTCGTGTCTCATTTTGAGAAATCTTTTTAATCGCATATCTGTCATATAAAAAACATACCTTTCAAGTTACAGATTTCTAAGGCCAGCGATTTAGGTATTCGAGACAAAGCATAGAGATATAATATTTTACTTTGTATTATTGACAAGCGTTTTTTTCAGACATGTTTTGACTACAAAAATAATATTTGTACCTTATTGTAAAGTTATTCCGTAACTAGTCCACGACCTAAACTTTGCTACCTCTGTTTGTTTACACAAGTTTAGGGGTTCATCCTTAGTAAGCCTTTAATTTGAGAGGAAACACGTGACCAATTAGTGAGGAAATCACTAAGGGGTTGCAATTAGAGTGCATTGGTTTAGGGGTTGAAGGGATGTATGAGATTTCTTGAAAGTCTGAGAGACACTTAGGTCTGAGAGACTTTGTAATAAAGAGAGTTTTTTTTATATATATCAAGCGCAAGTATGGTTGGAAGAAAATTAAAATCGGTAAAGCCTTTCACACACGGCAGCCATAATATGATATAAAGATGTATATTATATTACGATACATCTCAATAGATCTTTCCATACAAACTGTCAGCAGACCATACACAACAGCTTGGGATGTGAAAGCAAAAGCTGGTTTGTACTCTATACCATAATGAATCACGTGCATTTTTCCACTTATTTCCAAAGCTTAATAGTCAATCTAATAACTGTACCTGTTTTTAAAATAATTAACTGTAAAGAAATAAAAATAGACACCTCTAAGCTGAAAATTGGTCAACCATCCCCGGTCTCCCCTACATACTAGCTTCTTTGCGTAAAGTGCTTAATGCTGTGCTGAGCATTCTTCATTAGTTAGATATTATTTCCTGATAATCTTGAGTAACCAGGTTAGCTGGTAGGGAATGTCTTGCAAGGCATTAAGCTCGCCCTTGTTTGTACATAATGTTTTTTGTAGTACAATAAAGAATTTATTACTCTGGGAGTGAAATAATACGTATAATACGACAGCTGCTTCTCTTCCCGGGCATACTGTACAAGTCAGTAGAGGGACAAGAGGGTCTTGATGTTTTGTAGGCGATGGGCTGACCACCTGTCACTACTAACCGAACTTATACATCTCAACTATACCCTCAAAGTTGGTCAGAAGTGGCACCATGTGGTTCTATCGGCCCTTGGTGCTCTGCCTATCCCGTAAGGGATAAAGGCGTGATATGTAGGGGAAAGGTGTACATAATGATCCCCCTAAGGGAAAATGCTTACTGTATCCAAAATATTAAAGTAAGACAAACATTGAATGAGCTTTGAATATATCATATAAATGCTGATATACTTGCATACGATTATTTTTAGTAGGTTGATTATCTATAGATTTGTTAGAGATTTTCCAAAAGGCTACTAAAGGATCATTTTGTACACCCGGATGTCTAAAACGATCCCTAGGGTAGGGTCAAAATGAGCCCAGGGATCATTTTGTACTCCAAGTCTAAATAATTATCAAAACATACTTCTAGAATAGCTTTATTTAAAAAAACTGATAATAATTAACAGTGCGGCTTAGTACTAAGGATTTGTCACAAATATTTATAAGTATGACAAATTTTTCTCTTTTTTTATCAGTATCTAAAACAAAAATATTAATCCTAAACTAACCTGAAATATCTCAATATTTAACAACATTCTTCCAAAGTAGTTTTTATCAAATAAACTCACTATTATCAACAGTTTTGAATCTTTCTTCTAACGTAAAATAATCTCTTTATAATCTAAAGCAGTCTTGAATAATATCAACCATCACGAAGTATTTTGATGTTTATAATGTAGGTATTCATTTAGAAGTTTAATTGTTTCTTTATATTTTCGAAACGATCTCTGCAGAAGTCACATATAAAATCTTCTTCGTCATCATTATCGAGCCCGGCGCATGCTTCATGTCCCCATTTAAAACTTTTCATGTATTGGACCCAACCTTCTCCCACGTCATCTTTTGAATACGGTTCTGTGCAGAACATGCACTCGGCATCCTCTTCGGAAGATTCGGAATCATAAGTGGTTTTTTTAGTGTTTTTGTTACTGACCATTTTTCCTTTACCAACTCCTTTTACTCGTATTAATAATTTTACAACTCCTTTTCTTTTACCAACTGCCTTTCCTTTACTAAGTTTTCTTTACTGACTCCCTTTCCTTTACTTTTTTTCAGGGATTGTTTTTACACTTTTATCTTTACGTGACACTGCATTTCCTCTTCTAAATAGTTTTTGTAAGATTTGTTAGTTAAAATTATGTATATTTTTTCTGCTTCTATTTTTGGCAAATGTCGAAGGTCATGTGGTGAAAATACTCCAAAAGATGTAGATGAATCTGAAGACCTAATTGAAGTAGATATTGGAACAATACCAATCTCTTGGGCTTGTGTAGATCTTGAATTAGGGACGAAATCATTTCAGAAGCTAGGGTTTAAAGCGATTTAACGGGGGTAACTACTTGCACAGAAGACGGTTGGATTTCATAATTCACACACAATGAAGCTAATGAAGATTTGATAGAGGTGTAAACTTGCTTAGAAGACAGCATAGCGAGCGATTGGTTTTTATCATTCTGACTGTAAATGAATTCAAGCGAGGATGGTTACCTGAAATATACTCACTCTAATTATATATAAAATATACATATACACAAATCCTCACAAATATACATTACACATACACACATACATGACTCTTAGTTTATTTATTTTTTATTTAGGTTAACAAACATTTATGTGCAACATAATTTATGATAGCAATGGTAGACACATTCTTTTATGCACATACCACACAGTTAAAGGTATCATAGAAAGGTATATGTAATAATAAGTATTAACTGTGGATATTAGTTTTCAAATTGCCAAAATGTTAGGGGTAAAATGATTCCTGGGATCATTTTATACCGACAAAAGAGGATCGTTTGACCCCAAATATAAAATTTACATAAATTGTCCAAACATAACCTCAAAACATAACCGTGGTGTCATCAAAACGTGCTTGAAATATTCTTGAATATCAATAGGAACCACCAGTAACACTTTCATTCACAAATATACAAAACAATTTCAGCAATATAGCATTGATTTTATGCTTAACTTAGATTGAACACACAGATTTTTTATTTTTCGCAATAAATCGAAGGGTTATAGTCACACCACCATGACACTTCACTGGGCTACTGAGCGGGGTACGGGGAAGGCGTCAGCAAATAGATCGAGCGAGATGGCACTTTAGTTTATTCAGGATTAAAGGGAATCATTTTACCTCGAGGGATCATTTAGTACACCTTTCCCCTATGTATGAATGTAAATAATTTTATCTATCTATCTATAATAAAATAAAATATTCCGTTCATTCATTCAATACCTAGATACCTATTTAAAATTATATGGAAACATTTCCCATTGATTCCGTTTGCAGTCGCTAGATAATTTTGTTTATAAAAAGTGGCAGTAGATCTTTAGTAGACCCTTTACCACGCGGCAATTTGTAGGGTATCCAGTGATAAGTATGTGTGTAATATGCACATCTTCTGCGTTTCCTTGTAAATAATAGGCCTGACTATTATAGCTATAGTTATTATGTATTTATGTAAAATACATCACGACAGTAGCGAAAGCGTAAGAGGTGTGTCAGGACCGTAGCAAATCGGAATGCGTAATCTCTCTCTGGGGTAACCCTTCGGGAAAAGTGATTTTATGTATGTATGTAAATATAAATTTTCATAAGTATCTTAAAAAAGTCCAAAAATAACAAATACTCCATACACGAAAGCCCTCAATGCCTTCAAGCAATCAGTGTACAAATCAAAACATTTCATTCGATACTCCCCGAGTACTTCCCATAAGTATCCTGACCAATTAGGGACTTGAATTGGGGCAAGAGGTTATAGGTAGACACTGGAGAACACGCTGCAAATACCCACTTAAAGAGCAAACAGCAAGAACTTATGGCGATAAAGGACTAACTATATCGCCTTCTGACAACCATTAAAAGTAAAAAAAATGACAAATCACCTTAGGGCCGATATATTCAATGGTCAGATAGCTTAGCTACCTAATCTTAGCTTTCTTTCTTTCATTCTTAATGATAAAGGTTTCTCTAATCATTCTCTAAAACTTGATTAAGATACAGGAAGCATCAACTTTATTCTACTGTATATACATGACCATAAAAATATGCTGTTTATTATAGATTTTACACTTTGTTATCATGTTATAAAGCTATTGTAGCGGTGTTAGTCCAGTGGTTAAGACGTTCCAAGCGGGAGGCGTAAGTTCGATCCCAATCACGGGCCTGTACCAATGAATTTATTTCATGTCCAGATTTAAATGTCACTTAGCTCGTACCTCGGAAAGCACGTCAAACCGTTGGTCCTGCGCCTGATCTCTCTCCGGTCGTATCGGCTTTCCGTCCCATCGGAATATGAAAGTAACGGAATAGAGAGTGCATCTGTGTTTGCGCACACACTTGTGCAAATATCTCCTGCGTACCTGGCCAATCTCTGTAGAGAATGGCGCCTTATTATTATTAATTTATTTATTTATTATTATAAAAAGATTACAAATAATAACAATCTTAGCTCCACAAAACTATTTTTATAGTTTAACTGTGGAGTCTTGGCCGAAATACGGTCGGAAATCATCATCATAAAGCTATAGAATAATTTGCTTCAAGTAGATATTTGCAGTGCCCAATCCATATACCTACATCTACATTTATGTATTCAGGCCAGCTCTATCGAAATGATTGGGTTGCCTGTTATAGTATACTGTTTGAAGGATAATCTCCAAATTGGGTATTAGAGGGCATTATAATGACGACAGTGTGTGGAATATGTCACTATATTTGTGGGAATTGAGAATAGTAGCCAATATACAGATTTTGGCATTGAGATAGAAATATGGTGTGGCAAAGAAGTATCTAATCATTTGTGATTTGACTGAGTTAGTCTAATTAGGTTGCAGTGGAAATTGGTCACAAATTTTGAATTCCATACATTGAGTGGGGATAACAAGGGAAAAAGGTTTAGGTAAATGAATACCTATTATTTTCGTGAAAATAAGGTCACATATTCTGTATTCTGTTAGGTGAGAAACATATGTATGAGTATTAATGCAATAAACAAAACAGGTGTTCAGGCTTATGATGAAATGCCTCTTTTGAACAAACTACACTTGTACGTATGACCATTTGTTAGTCTATCAAATACTGTTTTCTTTATTATAGAAGGAATATATCCTCAGACAATAGTAGGAGATATTACTTACATACAGGTGGATTAATTTAGCATCAGAATAACACAAAACACACAGACGCCCTCTATGCTAATAAAAATAAAGCTATCTTATACCCATGGGTATTGAAACATACACCATACGAGTACATTGCAGTGACAAGCAATCGTATGAAACACATCTTTTGACCTTAGATTATATGGAAACCTTTTTGTGGCTGTGTCTATATTGAGTTGGTTTATGTCATAAACTTTAGCGGAATAATGAAATTTATTCTCTCAACATCCTTTTGATACTAGGTACAGGTCGCATATCGAATATAATCGATCGCAAAGCGAATATTTAAATTTTGTTTTTACTCATAGGAATTAATGTCTTGTTCAAAATACATTTTTTCAAATTTGTAAAATATAAATCGCTTAAGAGACTTCTTAACTATTCTTAATAGGTCTACTACTAGGTAACTAAGAGACAGCTGCACTTTAGAACTTTGCGGTGGTAAATATTTAGATGGTGCGGAGTGGAACAATACAGAATAGACACTAAAGTTAGTTTAAAAATTACATTTGACTTTTGTAATAACAGGGTTAGTTATCAAGACATCTGACCAACTGATTTTTTTTGGGATAGGCTCACCATTGGCTTCCGGCATGACAATTTGTAATACCCAGAATCATATGTTTTACAAATTATCCGTTTTAACATCACAAAATAAGTAACAAAAAAATTCAACTTGGGCCACAAACATAATAAATCGCCGCTATATTTTCCGCGAGAAAGTTTGGCAACCACTGGACTCCCATCAATCGGGTGTGACCAACCATTGGCAGTGAATATATGCGTCAGATTTAGAGTCTGATGTAGATTTTACTGTCGATCGTAATGGCTTCGGATTGAAGGAACTTCCTCTCAATGGGGCGGTCGTTAATTTTGGAGAGGTCGAATTTCTGTATTTGCTTGTTACATTGAGCAGATGCTTTGATCAAATGTTCTAAAAGTAAAGACGCAGATATGAAAGTCTAAGTTTTTGTCGTGCCAACGTCATTTAAAAGCGTGACGGCAATATATTTATTTAGGTTTGTAGTGACATAGTAATGATGCACTCGGATGAAAGATAGCAAGTTCATCAATTAGTTTTTTCATGGTTGAGTGAGGCAAAATTGGCTACCACATTGCTACTTTAACCCAATCCCAGGCGTAGATAATGTAACATTTACGAGCGATAGTGAAATTCGCAAGTATGAACGATATTTCTACCAAGACTTCACGCTCAATGAAGGGTAGCGGTTATAGCCAAATGGTTAAGTGTGCCTTTCAGTCGGAAGGGTTCGATCCCTGTCACAGACAGGCCCGTACCACTGAATTTATATTTCATGTACAGATTTTCTAAAATTGTCACTTAGCTATACCCGAGGAGGGATGGCGTCAGGCAAACAGCCGGCCGTAAATAAAATGCGAAATCTTTGGCAATGTGAGTTTCGAAAGAAACCATATTGCGCTGATCCCATAAATATAATGGGATAATCTGGGATAAGGGTAGGAAGATAAAAGAAGGCTTCCTATTTAATGTTTCATTAGCCCCCTCCTTATTGTACAGACTTCATGGTTACTTTTAAAAGGGTATAGCGTAGGCGGTACCTGGAAAACATTATTTAATTGTAGGCTTAATACAATTGGACAGATTTTGTTCCAACGTGGGAGGATTTACTGCCAAGTTCAATACTAGAAAACATAAAGAATCTCGGATTTTTTGTTATTAAAAATTTGAAATTTAGTATGAAAATAATGGAATACTTAATCTGAAATATGCAAAAAATATCTCGAGATCGGTCATTGAAATTGGTTGTTAGTGATGTTTAAATAAATAGGCATGTCTTTAGCTAATTTATGGTGAAATAATGGTATAGATAGGTTAAATTTTACATTGTCGGTATTACTGAGGAGTTACCAAATCCCTAATACCTACTACTAACACACCACGTGTAAAGTTATGCGCACGTTAAATACGACATTTGACAGCAAAATGTATGGAATATGTGTCAAATTGAATATTGTTTAGCTTGTACAATGTTAAAAATGACCTATTTAATTTTAAAGCTCTACATGTTTTATGTCATTATCTTCCTGCCCTAATCCTGTTATTTATGGGGTCGTTGTAATATGGTTTTTTCAAAACTCATAATGCCGATAATTTGGCATTTTTTAAATATTTTAAGTAGTAGTAATATTTGAAGTCTTTTATGAAGTCATTTTCCGCAGACAAAGTCAGGGGCAATAGCTAGTAATAGTACATATAAAATAATGGCGTAGCCAGAAACTGCAGGATTTTAAGGAGATCCCATTGCCACGTTTACCATAACGGCAATAGATGCAAATGATCAATGATAAGCTACCTTATCGTCTGAGAAAATGTTCCTTAGTCGACTCTTACGATCTTATTGGCAAGGACTTGGTGTTTATTTTCCTGGCAATAGCTTGTAGTGCATAATGAAATCTGCGGTCACCAACCCGCCTGCCCAGCGTGGTGACTATAGGCAAAACCCCCCTGTGGCAGTAGCCTTGTGGCGTGCCCTAGGGGAGGCCTACGTCCAGCAGTGGACTGCAATAGGCTAAAGAAGAAGAAGACATATGAAATACTTTAACTGGTTGTTTGGACTCTAATATCACAGCTGAAATCCCAACTAATATTATAAATGCGAAAGTAACTCTGTCTGTCTGTCTGTCTGTTACGCTTTCCCGCTTAAACCTCGCAACCGATTTTGATGAAATTTGGTACAGACAATCTTTAGACCCTGAGACAGAACATAGGCTACTTTTTATTTCGAAAAAATATCATATAAATATTTTAATCGGGTTTATATCAACATTTTGTTTTTTTTTGCAGTCCACGCGGACGGAGTCGCGGGCGTCCACTAGTAATAACTAAAAGGTAACACACTAAGACTACATACATACAAATTATTACGCCTTTATCCCTTACGGGGTAGGCAGAGCACGAAGGGCCGATAGAACCACATGGTGCCACTTCTGACCAATTTTGAGGGTATAATTGAGATGTACAAGTTCGGTTAGTAGTGACAGGTAAGTGACTAAGACTATGTAATAAAATACTATCCTAAAAGAACAAATAGGTATTTTATACCCTTCTAAAGATAAATGCTCCAGCACTCAAATTACGTAAACCGCGTTCTCTAAATCCTCTGGATTTTGAACTGAAAATAAATAGGTACCGAAGTGATCTAGAAGAATGTAGGGCGATACGTCACTTCAGGTCTCTGCGTCGATTGGTCGTATCTTTTAGGATGGAGTAGTGATGGCACTTTTGTTTGTCGATATTATCTAAATTCTATTCGAATTGTATGACTGACTAGTAATTTACTTTTAGGCTTTACGAGTTAATCATTTTAAAATGACATGCCAGCATTCTGGGCACCGTCCCGGTAGAAGGCAACTTTGTAAATATATTTAATTTCGTGTAGATTAATTTAGTTTTTAGTTTTATATAATGTAGTAGTAGTATTGTTGTCAATAATAAAGATTAAATGACATATTTTAGACTTTCCCAAAATCATAATCTCATATTTATATGATTGTTTCTGTAAATCTTAAAATAACATTCAAAATAAAACAAACATAGTGAAAAAGTTTATCGATATCGTGTATTACTTTGCAACTATAGCCGCGTAGCTTGTCGATCGGGGAAATTACGTGGGTGCTACTCTGTAGCGCATGCTACGAGTACGAATTACGAGTTTACTATGATTTTTCTTACAAAATTTAATTTTATATTTATTGGCTTTAGGTATTTACAGGTACTATGCCAGTCACACCGTACTATAAACATTTGTTTACTTAAAATTACATTACAGCATAGATAGATTTTACATTAAAACGTTTTTTTATATGTATCGGCTTTACGGTACGCTCTACAGTCATGAGCAATACGAGTAATTATGTTTACATAAATGGTCTTATATCCTCGTCTTAAAGTTCAACGTCCAATAACAACGTATAATCTTATTACACGTAACTGTACGCAATTTATGTCTTCATGAAAATCCACCTGATATGGATTTAGTTTTATTTATGTTAATTATTTCACTTAAAAACTTGTTACAGTGCGTCAAACGATTTATATTTTAATTTAGATCAATTAACATATTTTTAATCCTCAAATTCTTTCAAAGTTAAATAAGCGTAATTGCACATTTGAACGTATTCTTATCAATAATTAGTAGATATATATTTTATCGAAAAATAAAACATCGATACCGCACACCCCTCACTAAACCAAAAGCCGAATGGACTAATTTTATTGGCAGGATTTAAGAGACTGCCATAATACAGATAGGGAGTGTAGCTTACTAAAGGGGCACAGAATCTGATCAGTATATTCTTGGTCATGGAGCACATGCAAAGGAAAGCTGTCAAAGGTTATAAACCTACTAGGAGTCTTCCGGCGACTCGGACCACACGAAACTCGGACCGCGGTCCCAATCGCCGGATCTATTAAGTTTAATATTTTTCTTCCGGCGACTGGGACCACGTTCAATATGGATAAAAAAAATCTATTGTTCTGATCGATTTGTAGTACAGTCAGCAGAAAAAGAATTTAAATAAAAAAAACATTTTTTTTTTATATATAACAATATAATTTTTTTTTAACTTAAACAAACATTTTAAAAAATTACAATCTGTTTATCACACCAGTACCTTACAAAAAGTTTAATAACGAATTTCAATTTGAAAAATTAGTCTTTTACATATTAACTATTAATTTTCTTATACTTAAATTGTGAAGCAATTAATATGCTACAGGAACAGGCTTCAGTACTTTCTACATCTGCATGTAGCATATGAAATTAATAGAAAGTATTGACACAGATTTAAAAGGTGCCATCAATAAAAAAGGCTTACGTGTCTTTCTTCATTTCTTCACCAGCGAACACTAAAATGCGCTTTCTTCTTTCTCTGTAGTCAGCAAGCAACAAATTTTGGTACTTTTTAGGCACTTCAACGTCGGCTGCTTTACGGAAGGTTGCTTTTCTTGCTCCAACCAAATCATTCCGTTTCTTGTACAACCGCTTTTCCATATAATAAAAACCGGCACTTTGGATACAACGTGTAGTTGTCTACTGTATACTTCACGAGGGATGGAGAGAGCTAAAATAAATACTACTATAGTGATGCATTGTTATTATTGTATATAGGTTATATTCTCTTAGCTTTTTTTAATAACTATTTTGTGAATGAACTGCCACCGGAATTTTTATTACTTGGATTTCTATTTAGATATGTATTTGTTTTAAGTAAATTTTACTTAATTCATTTCATTTAATTATTTTTAATACATATTTATGCATTATTTTACAATATGCCTACAATATTTTGGTATTTAAAATTTTCCGGTGACTGTACAATTTACGTCAGATATTTTGCGGTCCCAGACGACGGATTCAACAACGGTATCCGGCGATTGGGACCACGGTCCGAGTTTCGAGCGGTCCGAGTCGCCGGAAGACTCCCAGTGGACGCCCGTGACTTTGTACGCGTGGACTGCAGAAAAAACAAAATGTCGAAATTATCCGGGATAAAAAGTAGCCTATGTGTTAATCCAGGGTGTCAGCTAACTCCGTACCAAATTTTATTAAAATCGCTCCAGCCGTTTTTACATGAAAGAATAACAAACATCCATCCATGCATACTCACAAACTTTCGCGTTTATAATATTAGTAAGATTTACGGTTCTCCGAGTTCCATTATTAGGTGACTAAAACCTTCATTAGGCAGTCATGTTCTGATGCGAAGCTTCACTAGAATACATCAGCTGCATCTCCTTCCGTGCGTATCGAAAGAGTCTACTAAAGAACTCGGGCATTTTCTTCGGTGATAAGATAGCAACTTATCACTGATCATTTACATCTGCGAAGTAGCATGACCTTCGAAACACGATATGATCGATTTTACGGCAAATATTGCAAAGCCTGTCAAAATATGATAAATAAAGCCGCCATGTTGAATTTTGTATAGAGACGACACGATATCGTACGATACGATATTCACGATGCGTTGTTATGCTAGGGGGGTTGGCCCCACTATCCTTAACGAGGCTGAGGGATTTACTTTATGAATCTGCAGTCCTAGTGACCCTACTTCGAGTTTAGGGCAAAAAAAAAATACTGACCAACATAAAAAACTCCATTTGTATAAGCTTCGTGTTTTTTACTTCACTGTTAAAATTGGTTCTTTAATAGACTCGGGATTAAAAGATTGGCGAAAATTTGATTTTTCAGGCAATATTATTTTATAATCAGCTGTAAAGTTGATATTATGGTTCTGAGTGAAAGGAAGTGCAAGTTATGAGATTTTACTTTTGCCTGACTAATGCTACTAAAATATAATAATAA
Source organism: Carposina sasakii (assembly GCA_014607495.2). Taxonomy (NCBI): domain Eukaryota; kingdom Metazoa; phylum Arthropoda; class Insecta; order Lepidoptera; family Carposinidae; genus Carposina; species Carposina sasakii. The sequence continues at coordinate 3,748,627 of CP053175.1, read as the reverse complement.
GGTTTTTATCCAACAGATGTGCAATGGGATCTTACTTAGGCTGTGTTTCCAAAATGGATCTGTACTGCACGATCATGATGGAGGTTCTACGGTCATGCATATTTAGTATTATAGCGGGGACAGATTGTAAAAGATCGGTGACATGTTGCTAGTACGAGTACATCGTCTGATATAACGCCCCGTAAGTTGTTTATTCGACTTCTTCGAATAATAAGTTACTCGTCATTCTATTGTCGACACATTAATTCATTTAATTTATTAAATAATGAAGCATACATAGGGATAGCGTGTTCTCAATCATAGTTTCCAGTATATAATATAGTTCACATAATTAATATTGAAACTGTTTCCATTTCGTATTTGATTTCAACCATAAAAATTATTGTTTAATAAGCATATTAATAGGCATGGTGCCGGCAGAGTAGAGTTGCCTGCCTGCCCGTGGGTATCGTACGAGGCGTTTAATGGTTTCCGGGAGGTGGGCAGCAGCGCCTCCCGTACTGACAACATAGTCCGAAAATCACACTGCGGTCACTAACCCGCCTGCCCAGCGTGGTGATTATAGGCAAAACCCCCCTGTGGCAGTAGCCTTGTGGCGTGCCCTGGGCGAGGCCTACGTCCAGCAGTGGACTGCAATAGGCTGATGATGAAGAAGAAGGTATATTAATTAGTTTCACATGCCCTCAAGGGGCATTAAACTAACATTAAAATTATTATTTCATCAAATAAATTTCAAAAGTATAAAACAAGAAAAAAACTGAAATAAAAACAACATTATTTTAAATGTATTTTCAAAAAAATATCGGCCAATTTATTAACAAAAACAGGACCAATTTCATCCCAACTGGGCGAGTAAAGTTCTTATTTATTGTTATTTATATCTAGAAACATAGCACGAAGATAAAATTTATATGTAAACGTGACACAATTATGTAAATTTGGACTAAACGTGAGGGTCTCTCATATTTTAATCCGATGAGTTGTAGAACTGGGAGTGTGCCAAGAGAGAAGATTTGGATACTACAAACATAAATATAACAAGACGGCCGATTGGTGTAGTTGGTAGTGGCCCGACCTGCAACGCCATAGGTCCTGGGTTCGAATCCCGGTAGGTGCAAACATTGATGTGATGAACATCGATGTTTGTTTCCGAGTCATGGATGTTTATATACTTATCTATGTATTTATATACCGTTGCTTAGTACCCACGACACAAGACCTTAGGGATCTTAGTGTGGGACTAGGTCAATGTGTTGTGAAGTGTGTCAATATTTAAAAAAAAAAAAAAAGGATGTTTTGTATACTACAGACATTGTCATAAAGGAGAATTGACTTAACAGAATTTGACTTCATCAGTTCTCCTTTAGACGATTATAACCATTATGGTATGATGTGATTATAAATTTAGTTTCACGTGGTGGTCATATAGCCTCGAAACGCTAACATATGATTGACAAAACGTAACATAATAGGTATAGGATGTAACCAAAAAAGTCAGAGCCGATATATTACCTATAAGTTGTAATTATGCTTTCATGTGACTTGATTTTTGATTCTTAGCGTCTCATCACTAAGAACAATATCAAAATTTATTCAGATGGTTTTTCAATTGACAACTGATTGGTGTAGTTGGTAGTGACCCTGCCTGCGACGCCACAGGTCCTGGGTTCGAATGCCGGTAGGGCAAATATTGATAATGATGAATTGATAATAATGAATCAATGCACTCTTGGCATCAGCACCAGAGTGTGATCTGTTTATGAGTGCATGGCCGTCTGTGAGTCGTGAGTGTCTGAGATACTGTGAGATGGTGAATGAGTGAGCATGAATGCCTATTTTTTATCTGATATTTTAATGCACATTATGATTGTTAAAGTTATTATAATATCTACATTTCAAAGCGCATTGGCGCAAGCTGTAATGCTTAGTAATATGGTTGTTGTTATAAATAAATAAATATAGATTTTTGCTTTCTATAGGTATACTTATTTATACCGTCAATCAAAATATTGCATTATTTCAACTGTGTAAAGCCGAAAAATTGTACATATCCAAAATGATTTGTATATTTTTGTAAATTGTAGGTAAGTATTCCTTTGAACGATATGGCGCTAGTTGCTTTGTGTATGAATTAATTTATTTCTATAACCGCATAGGGAATCGTATTATGAAACGGACTCTGTCCAATTCAAGGATATTTTAATTTATCGAACCCAATTATAGTAAATTCTAAGACCGGAAAGGAGAATTAAGATCATATTGTAAATCAGTAGTTTATAGTTTGAGATGCTATGGTTAAAATATCCATTATCTTCGAGCACTATAGCTGTCGAACAAATAATATATTCATTTTCATTGTTGTCAATTATTTTCTAACTTTTTACATTTTTGAAATATTGCATTAATAAAAGATTAAAGACATTCAACGGCATCGGCAAGCCTAGCATGGCCTGCGTAATACGATAATGATAAACCGATTTATCGACATTTAGCCACGATATCCACGATGCGTGGTCATGCTAGGGGGGCAGGACGTCGTCGTGAAATCATTATATTTTGTATTTTTCCTAAAATCTAACTTATTTAGTACACTAGTAAATTATTATATTTATTTCAGAATTCTCGCCATTAAAAAAATAAAGATCTAATCGGGGAGGCTTTTGCCCAACAATTGTATACGTGCAGGCTATTAAAAAAAACAATAAGATCTAAAATGTGTCTAATTTATAATTACCTTACATAACGTCATGCGTCCTTGAAGTAGGTGTTATATGAAAGGGCTCTCACACTATAGTTCCAGCCCTTTCGTCCCCATTGGTCCCGAAGGTCAAATGCTGTCCTTATCCTATTTCAAAAGGTCATTTGTCAAACGTGAAGAACTGGGAACTATGATGTAGGAGGTATTGGAGACCGCAATCTGAATATCTATTTGAAGCGTGCACGCTAATGGAGTAAATATAATGTAATGTAATGAACATATCACATATGATGACTCAATATGACGACGCATAATGAAGTTGTCACCATTTATATCCGGGCCCCAATTTTGTCTTTTCGCTTGACATGTATATACATGACATATTTTTCTATATTTTCCGTTTCATATAATAGTTATTATAAATATTACGGAACTAACATTTTTTTACCCGACTGCACGACGCAAAGGAGTGGTATTGTTTTTGTGCAGTGAAACAGAAAATGTGGTCATACCCTATGGCTAACCTAACCTAACCTGCAGCACCATCATTCATCGGAACGATCGAGGAAACGCACTCTACAATGACTAAAACTAAAATGGCGGATATGTGATCAGCTGATATTTTTCCTAGTATATGGGTAGCAGCATTATTAGCATTATGTTTGTATGAAAAATCGGCACATAGTATAAATTCATTAGTACAGGCGCGAGACTAGGATCGAATGTATGCCATCCGTCTGGAGGCGGACCGTTACATCAAATCTGATTGTAATGGATATTTTTAAGCCATTTTAACTAGATTCTACAAAAGTCATCCATCTCAAATCATATTATAGGGGGAACCACTAAATCGATAAGCTCAAAACGGGTATTGATTGATTATGTTATTAATGGTACAGTGATGAAAAATCACCTTAAGTTAAACCAGAAAATGAAAATTAGATGAGAGACCTACCGGGCATATTCAAGTGGTGTATAGTGAAATATAGTTCCGTAGCATTTTTAAATTGTAATCTCTGCAATGCAAGAGACGCGGTTGGTGCCTATGTTTTTATATTAGAACTAGCGGACCCGACAGACGTTGTCCTGTCCCACGTCCTTTGAACTAACGTCCCTCAATTTGTTTTGCCTTCCCGGAATCTCTTTACTAATATTCGAACTTTCAAATTTCGAACAAATTGTTTGTATGGAAGTATAGAAAAGGGTTATTTTTAGACATATTTACGCATTTTTTAAAAATTTTCTCACCGTTAGATCCATCCTTGTACTTCAAGGAATACGCTAAAAAAGAGTTAGCGAAATCGGTTCAGTCGTCCTCGAGATCCGCGCTTACCAACAAAATTAAGGATTTATTTTTATATTATAGATAAATCAATATAAATTGGCCCGCTGCCAGCCACCACATCTTAGATTTGCAACACTAAAAAAACTTTTTGTAAAATTTAAGTTTCTATAGCAATTTTATTTATTTATATGAGTAGATAAGTACTCAAGTACTTTGATACATAAAAACTATTTAAAAAAGAGGGATTATATAAAAGACAATTAAAAAAAACAGGGACTGCTAAAAATTTACAGGACCCTGGCATAGCATAGTTATGTTCTTTATTTTCATAATAGCGCTCTTAGCAAACAAATAACAACAACATAAACAACCAACTGTTAATTTTTCTTTCAATTTTTTTGATGAATTCAGTTAACTTACAAAAATCTGTTTAAAATACCGCAGGGTTCTTTCATGCTAAAACACGCTGCCTAATCCTAAAAATGATTTGTGACCCAAACCATAGTCGACGATTGATGCCTATGACATTAAAGTCATAAAACTTATAATGATATCGGTAATAAATGACTTTTAGTCATTTTGCACGGATTTGTATTAGAGCGCGACGAGGCGCGAGTATAATGCATCCTTCATCACCTTAAGTACCTTAGCAGAAATCTAATCTGCTATGTGATAAATTTGCATTAAGATTACGTTATGCTCGACTAGTCAGCGATAGTTATCACAATATGGACTATCTAAAGGTGCGTTATCCTCCCTAAATGTGTTTAGCGGTGATAGCCCAGTGATTAAGACGTGCACCTTCCAAGCGGGAGGTATAAGTTCGATCCCAGTCACGGGCTTGTACCAATGAATTTATTTGATGTATAGATTTGAATGTTGTAAAATTGTCACTTAGCTCGTGCCTCGGAAAGCACGTGAAACCGTTGGTCCTGCGCCTGATCTCTCTCCGGTCGTGTCGGCGTTCCGTCCCATCGGACTATGAGAGTGACGGAATAGAGAGTGCATCTGTGTTTGCGCACACACTTGTGCAATATAAAATATCCCCTGGTCAATCTCCGTAGAGGTTGGTCGCCTTGGCCGAAATACGGTCGGAGACCTGACCTGACACATCATGATTTGTTATAAATGCGGAAGTATCTCTCTGTCTATCTTTCTGTCTATCTGGCTTTCACGCTAAAAAAACTATTGAATCTATTTAGATAGAATTTACACGGAGCGATAGTTTAGGGCCTGAGAACAGACATATCACATAGGCTACTTTTTATCCCGGATGGTTGCGAAATTCTGTTTTTTCTGCAGTCTGTCAGAGTGCTCTTTCTTGCAGTAATCCAATCTGTGATCTGATAAAAAAAGTTATAATTAAACCTGCCCTTTGTGCTCCCCCCAATCATTCAAATTATTCCTAGATCCTCCTATGATTATGACTTTGCGAATAAATATAAATATCGATTGCATTAAATCTAGCACACAAAATAGCACCAATTACAGGAAATATCTACTTATTCGTAGTACAGTATTGGCACGTATCACACGAACGCCTTTGATATATTTGACCGTCATTGTAATTTTAGTGAATTCATGATTAAAGGCCATAAATATTCCGAATTAGCATTGGATTTGTATAATGTTGTTACAATGATATATCTATCAGTGAGATTGTATGATCCGATAATCAGTGCTAATGTGCCGCTTCACTAGAATACCTACATCAGAGGGGTATGCACGAACCTCTCGATAGTCCGTAACGCTAGCGTCAAACTGTCAAATCACATAGATTTTGCTAGCAAGTCGCTAGCAATACGTCGCGTAAAAAAATGTTGAGAGAAACCTAAAAATGATTTTAAATACCTATTCAACGATACCCCTACTCGATAGATTTGTCGACTTTAATTTTTTTTTCATTGACACAAAATGGCGTCAATTAGTCGCCATATTGGATTTTTACTAACGTCATGTCTTTAGTGACACTCGCCGGACTAAGAGGAATCGATTGACGTATGAATCATAAAAATCGGCCGAGGCGTTTGGTCTGTGTAGTGCTTCAAAGGAACATACAAACATACATACATAGGCTGTTAAACACAATACCACTCCTTTGCGTCGCGCAGTCGGGTAAAAAGGTTCGTGCTTACCCCACAAGTGTATCTTCTTTAGTACACAACCCGTTGTTGGATTTGACTCTCAGGCGATGACCTATCAACTTATATCTGACCTTTTATATCTGACTCCGCTATATAAACCTATACCGTAGGATCTCTTTCGTGATTTTGTAGTTCTGGCTATCTCTTTTTGTGAACACAGCCGTGCATAAATATCTATATACGTATTGATGAAAGCTAGGTCAAGCCTAAGCTTCTCTTCTATCTATATTTAGTCGTGTCATAGAATACGAGTAACTTACTCGAAATCATATCCACATATCCAATAAGCTACGGGCACTAAATTTTCCTAATACAAAGCAAAGCAATATATTACATTTCTGTTAACGTGTAACCCTTCAAACACTTTGTGTGCAATTTTCCGAAAGCCGATTAATATAGACGTTCAATAAATAATAGACTCGTATTAACATATGAATACAATGTTGGAATTTGTAGAATTATTTGTTTGAGTAAAATAATTCTAGATTCCAATTGATGCAGTGTTATATTTAAATCCATTGGTGGAATTTAATTGAAATGCAGTATATGGAAAAGTGACCAAAACCATCCAATGGTCTTTTATAAGTATGTCGTCTTGTGGCGTGCCAGGGGGAGGCCTACGTCCAGTTGTGGACTGCAATTAGGCTGGTATGTATAGAAGGAGTCAAGAAAGGCTTAAGCTATGAAATAAAATTGAAGCTATCAGATAATTTATATGCAATTAGTTTGCCTTGAGTCGATTTGGGTGCAAAATTGTCCATATAAGTTAATTATGTTTAGCATGTATAAAACAAAGACTTTAAACGGGATTCAAACTCACAACCTATAGCAGGCAGGGTCTTCATGCTGTGCTAATCGGTCGTCAAACCATGTCCAGCGTACTACTATAAATAATAGTCAGTGGCGTGGCAACGAACAGACCGGATGCGTGTGCGTGCACGTAAGCGTAGACGTGCACGTTCCGCTGAGTTGTAAATTATGGAACTGTATAAGACAGGCTACACCGCTTGACGTCTACGCATATGCATCCGATCTGCCCTAACCTATAAGGTTCCATACATTATAACTAATTGTACGTCCACGTCAACGCAGACGTCTACGCTTACGTTTACGCATAAGCACCCGGTGTGCTCGGGGCTTTAATATTATAGACAGCAGGATTACTAACTGCACAATATTCAGCAATATGGCTATCTACTATCTAGATATAAATATAGGGCCGATTTTTTCAAACCTCAGATAGCCTATCTGAAGAATAAAGTTGATGCTGCCTCTATCACGATCAAGTTTTAGAGAAAGACAACAATAACTTTATACTTCTTATAGGCTATCTGACGTTTGGTAAAATCAGCCCTAAGTACCTATATAATAGCCTAACACTACGTTAATCTAAACTTTTTGTTAAATCATTTGCATTCTACCCATTTAAACTTGCAATAAATTGACCTTAAGGTCGCATCAGCGAGTTATTTAGGCGTCGACATAGTTTTATTTGTCTCACGATTATATTCACAAATCGTTACAATTGTAAAGTTAACACTGATTATAAAGAAACTAGAAGTGTCATTTAGGTTAAGCTAAGCCATGGAGAAGAAATAAAGAGGAGTAGCGACTAAGTATATTTTCATACAAAAATAGTGTGCCGCGGAGCGGGGGTGAAGTATGGGACGAGGGGAGCATTGAACACTGTAGCCCTGCCCATTTACATAGAATCCACCTTGTAGTGACTAGTCAAACTACTTGCTCATTATCAAAATCGTTCAATATTGTTTTACTAGTGCAATTACTCATCGCTAGATGGCAATATTACCTATAAAAAGTACTATAAAAGCGCTACTTTGTAATTTTATACGGTTACATTTCGGAGCACAAGCGTGTGGTTACATGCGTTATCAACCTCCGCCTAATGATGGCATCCACACGACTCACTTCATAGCCCTCCTCTTTTATACATTCTTCATGCAAAGCCTAAATAAGCTCTTAAGCAAATGTTTAAAGGCTTTGGGATATTTCGAATAGTCTGCTTACTATGACGCATATGATTACCTGATCGTAAGTTGAGGAACTGGAGGTCTACTCTGAAGTGACCCCATTTGTTTCGTGATCGGATACATTCGGTCCGACGAACGTACAAGTCTATATATATATGTATATAAATATAACATATCCAGTATATATAAAGGCGCTGGCTACGTCAGCGGATGCAGCAGAGAAAAAAAAAAAAAACATATCCAGTATACACATACAACTATATCTTCGTTGAACTCACACACTTCACAACACATTTGACCTAGTCCCACACTAAGATCCACTAAGGTCTTGTGTCGTGGGTACTAAGCAACGGTATATAAATACATATTATAAAATTATTAATAAAGAAATGGAAAAATTTCCTCACCCGGGTGGGAATCGAAACCACGACCTCTGCATTCCACTTGTCAGTGCTCTAACCACTGAATACTAAATACATAGACAAGTATAGAAACATCCATGTCTCGGAAATAAACATCGATATTCATCATATCAATGTTTGCACCTACCGGGATTCGAACCCAGGACCTATGGCGTCGCAGGCAGGGTCACTACCTACTAGACCAATCGGCCGTCAAACATTTCGTGAATACAGCCGTGTCTATATGTATGTATATAAATATAACATATCCAGTATACACATAGAACTATATCTTCATTGAACTACATGTGAATAATGATCCGTTCTAAATAGCTCAGCATGGCGGTCGTGTGAATGCACTTCGAGTTTTTTGTCTGTTTGTTCTATTACTAATGTAATTAATTGCATCGTTTTGTTTAGTAGGTATTTAGTTTATTATGTTGTGCATGTTGTTTCTAGGTTTTTTGGTATCGCAAAAAGTTATTACGTATAGTAATTAGATAAGGATTCTTAAAGCACGATATGCATTTATAAGTTACTTTGGCCGCGTGAACTTTATAGTCATGTTATTCTGATATAGGTATAAGCTATGTACCTGGCAAATTTCATGAAAATTCGTTCGCTTTTGCGTGAAAGTGTGGCAAACATACACGCACACACATCCATCCTTACAAACTTTCATATTTATAATATTACTAGTAGGATAGGTAATACAAAAGGTCTCTCGTATATAGATCAAATTGACCCATCCAAATGGCGACCACAGAATGGTTTCCTTAGCCCAAGCGAGGTACATACTCGAACAAGTTATAAAGAGCCTCATCGTTATTAGAAACAATGGGACTAATATACCGACATAGATGTAAGTAGATGAAATATGCACCCCAACCAGTATAAGTAGTTGTCTTTTAATTCCTACAACAACACAGTGAGTTGGGGAAAATTTAAATTTCAAATTGAAATTCAATTTAATTTTTTACGTAGGTTTAGTTAATATTGTAAATAATTAAAGTTCGTAGGTTATTGGTTATTTTATTTAGGTATGTAATATTTAATTTGTTTGGATAAAATTTTAATAAACTAAAGAAAAAAAATTAAAATAATATTATTTTAAAAATAACTAGTATTTTTTTAAATAGGGATTTTGCAAGTGATAATTAATTAGACTTATCAACATTCTAGATGAGCCGAACGATAGCTAGCTGAGAACATGAGCTACGAAAGGATATCAATGCACTACTTACTCGTAAAAGAATATAATACGCATTATAGCTACGTATTTGTGTATATTAGAGCTAGACTACAAAATAATGTTATTGATATTTATGTTAATCAAATAAGCATCAGGTATCGGTTGGATGCAGGCTGCTTCCGATCGGTCGGAATTGAGGTTGTTGGCGGAGACCTATGTTCAGCAGTGGACTTTGTCATAACTGAGAATGATGATGATAATGAATCAAACAAGACATAAATGAGTGAAAAAACGGCCCTGAGATATCGTTTCATGTCATCTACGTATGTCTTCATCTGTATAATAATCTGACTATGACCATGAAGTAGTTTTAAAAAGGAGCTGTTTTTGTAAGTGCAGTCATACAGGGTAGAACAGAAGTTGTATGTTAAGCGCATTGCTATGAAAACAGCACACGATAATAGAGATTCTATCTAGATGTACATACATATGTATGTTAATCCAAACCTACATACATATGTATGTTAATCAAGCCTAGCATGACCTGCGAAACGCGATATGATAAACCGATTTATCGAAAAATAGCCTGTCAAAATATGATAAATATAGCCGCCATTTTGAATTTTGTATAGTAACGATACGATATCGTACGATACGATATCTACGATGCGTGGTTATGCTAGTTACTGGTTGATATTTCAATCAAAAAGATAGTATGCATTTATGCATGTAAATTACACAAATATACACAATAATCTCATTTATTTAGCGAAACATTCACATTGTCACACTCACGGTCAAGAAGAATCTATTAATACCTCTCGATTCTACAACCCGTTTAGGGTTAAAGATCATGCCAAAGATATTATATACATATACACTCGAAACACATATTAGGCCACAGTCGGATATTCGACAAAAAGTTACCTAGAAAGAAAATAATATTATGTATCTCAAAATGTTTTTATCAAGCAACGTTCTCAGAGACATATCTTTCAGGTGCCTACTCCATGGTGACTACAGATAGCTTCACTCATCACATTCAGCCTATTGTGCGCTTTGTAGATGTACAGCGCATAACCACTATTGTCGGGAACAATGCGCACTGCGTTGTATGTTGTACTGTGTCAACAAGAATCGACTGAAGATATTATAGGTGTACAGGGTGGTTGTGGAATTCATTCATTCATCCAACCTAATTGACAATAATTACCCTTATTATTATATGCTGCTTCTATGCTGCTCTGGGAGTAAATAAAAAATCCAAAAACCCGACTGCTTAAAAATAACCAAATAACGTACATAATAATAAAAAACTGAAAAGAAAAAAACAAGCACTTAGATGTTCCGGTGATCTAGAATATATATCGGGTCTTCCTCTGAGACTCGTGATGTTGGTCGAATATTAAAGTTTCAAATAACACCAGTTATTTGATCCAATTAATTTAAATTTCAATCGCACTTTAAAAATAATAATTTATGATAGCGAAGTAAAATGGAAACGCGGTGTGTTCGAGTCTGAATGTTCAAACAAGAATGTCCCCTCCATTCCGTTCCTTTCACTTTTATACCTTCCCCCACTTTTGAATCCTACCTGGTTCTGCTTCGATTTCAGATGGCGTTGAATTTATTACATAATAAAAAAGAACAAAATGACGATTTTTTTTACGAGCACTTAAAATAAGGTTACCTGGCTGTTTACAGTTTAAATCTACAACGAGGATTATTACGACACGGCCATTACACCTCACACGCTCCTCGTGTGACATGAAAGAGGAAAACTTGCAAACGTAGATGTTCTGAACTCGGCCATACTGACCACAAATAAAAAGGTTTCTTAAAATGGTTGTGTCCTCTAGTTTTATGTTCTTTAATGGTATCCCTTAGGGCAATCGATTTTAGTAACATCGGCTATCACAAAAATTTTTTCGAATCATGGACAATCGACCGATGGTTGTCTTACTAACAACCCCATGGACAACCTAAGAGACGACCGACATAAATCTCTATTACAACCACTAGAATGACCGATGGTCGTAAACACGACCCCATGGACAATCTCCAGAAGCGACCGACAGTTATCTCACACATCTCATCTAAATTAAAGATTTATACACAATACCACTTATTGTTACTTACTCTATAATCAACAATCTTAAATTCATACAATAATAGTATACATTACAAAAGAAAAAAATATAGGCTTTCACGGTAAGGAATCATGTCAATTGTCACGTTAACATTAATGTCATCGTCAGCTTTGAAGGCTACTGCTCATTTCGAAGTCGGTCATCGTACTTGTAGGTTCTCGAGTTTAGGGCTTTAATAATATAGCGATCCCTTCTAGACTTGAGTGATTTGGAATGGGCCTTTGTATTTGGGGTCAAGTTTTGTCTGATTCCGTCTTTCATTTTGGAAAGGACAAAATCTCCAACGGAGAAGGGAATAATTTTAGCTTGTTCAAAGCGTTTATATATCGAATTATTTCCTATATTTTCAACCGCTTGACTCCTCACCTGTTATAATTATATTCTATGTCACTTCATTCTCGATCTCGCGGCCATAACAGACAAGGGTCTAGCAACTTTACCTATAAAAAGTTCCAGTGGACTACAACTGGTAACCCGATTAGACGCTGAACTGCCCGTGGCGATTTTAAATCTCTACATCTAATATCTTTTAAATTAAGTATTGATGCCCGTAATATGTTTTACAATAAATCTTCAGTGCAATGCGGTCTGCACCGCATTGTGTCTCCGGTATAAAGGTACTTCACAAAAGGTATGAAATGTCAGTAAAAGTATAACTGTACGCAATGTTTTGTAGGAGGACATTATTTTTGTATATACTTAAATAAAATTAAATGATAAAATATACAGGGTGATTTTGGTCGAAGTAAAATGGAAACGCGGTTGTTCCCGAAAACTACGTACAGTCTGAATCAAACAAGAATGTCCCCTCATCATCACGTTCCTTCATTTTTCTCCGTTCCCCCATGGAAGCATACCTGGGAAGTGTCTGGTTTCCAAAATATTAGGGTCCAAAGTTGAGTAAATAGACTGCGTTTTTCTGCATAAATGCACATAGACGCGCGTAGCAACGGATTTTTTAACGAAAAATAATTAATGGATCTACCATTGAAGAACATAAAACTATATGGTAAAAAACTAACATATTAAAAATAGCTATAAATTTCGCACCTGGCTCTTTAGTTGTTATCTTACCATCATTAATTTTTTTTCTTCATTCCATAATAATATTATAGAATTGGTGAAAAAAAAGAAAATTATCCCAGCATTTTTCAATTTGGCATAAACTTACTTTATTTCATGTACAATAAATCTTCAGAATACGTACCCTTCGGTTAAAGGTGGCCAGTAAACACCCTGTATATACTTAGAGGATAAAATATAGAGCAAATACCAGTTATTAGCTGAAATCGAATGTACAACCTTCGGCTACGAATTTTAATCATAGCTATTTAAGAATAGGTGAATGGATAGTATTCTTTATTGGTGTATGTACTTACTGGCGGCCTCTACTCCATCCGCGTTAGAGAGTATTGCACCCGTGCGAAGCCGGGGCAGGTCTCTAGTTATAGATATAAACCTTTCTCTTCAATTACTCTATCTTAAAAAAAACGCATCAAAAGCCGTTGACAGACTGCGGGAAGCGACTTTATTTTATTATTACATTTTTATATGTATAGATATGTAGAGATGATACAAAGAGCTAAACGCTAAGAGTGTGCCACGCTTGACTAAATTCTTAACTTAGAAATGCGAAAGAAAGGTAAGTACCATATTATTACTAAACGAATTAGGAAAGCACTTACTAAAATCCGTTAATTAGCTATTTCCAAAATAAACTACAAACCCTTTTATATCACACACTAATTCGGACGGTCCATGTGAACTATTAACCAATCAAAAGTTACCATTTAAGCCACGCGCACACGAGTAAAAGTGAGGCATGCCAGGCGAATTTGCATAGTCTACTCTAGGCTTAATTGGATCGCATAAGGGCGATAATACACGGAGGGTTTTGTAGAGCTTAGGGGCGCTCTGTACTGCGTTCTTGAGCTAGGGTTGGCAGGATTGACTGCTCAAATTATCCATAGATTTTTAGAAAGCCATGATTATTAAGATTTTAGAAATAGCAGCTTAAATACAAAATATAGTCACTCTGTGGGTAAGTCAAACATAAGTTACTCATTTATTTAATAATAAATACCCGTCTGTGTTAAAAAAATTATTCAGTGTTACTCTCACGACTAAGATGATTCATTAGAATTAGTGGTATCATTAGGTGCCACACAAGCTTCAACTACGACCTGTTTAGGCTCCAAAGCGTGCCAAAAAATATATATACATACACACACTCGAAAAACATAACCCTTCTACTGGCGCATTCGGATAAAAACAGAAAAATTATGATTTTCGGGGAAAAATCACAAAATAAACAAAATCTTTATAGGCGTACATACATACATATAACAACGCCTTTATCCCTTACGGGGTAGGCAGAGCACCAAGGGCCGATAGAACCACACGGTGCCACTTCTGACCAATTTTGAGAGTAGGTACGAGTATAGTTGAGATGTACAAACTCGGTTAGTAGTGACAGGTGGTCAGCCCATCGCCTATAAAACACCAATACCTTATAGACGTAAGCTTGCCAAAATACATTTTGTTCTTTTTTTCTTTGTGATGTACCTACATTTTATTATGTGAAAGAGAGAGAAATAGAAAATAATAAGAAAACTTTCGCAACAATAAAAAAAAGTTTGTGCCAGCCCTAAAGAGAGACGTCTCACACGGCGCATTAATTTGCATTATACCCAGTGCATAACCCTATAAAATGTGGTAATAGACAAGCTTATACGCCATAAAGCGTTATTTCGTATGAATTCAGACAGGCGCCTCTACGTGCAATTTGATGAAACAATTAGTTGGAGCGCAGGCGATTTTGACCTTTGCTGCTTTTGCATAGTTGGTAGTAGTTCTGATGCATTTTCTATTAGCACTGAAATTGCTCATTTTGTAAAGGTTTATTTATTTAGTTAATGTCTAACAAGGTTGTTTAATAAAGTTTTTATTATGTTATATATTTTAAGGAAGACCTCGCCGGACCTTCACCGATCAAATTGGTGTAATTCTAAAGAAAGGTGTGTGCATGAAAAATATCATGAAAGTAAATGAAGCGAAAGAGGTGTGTCAGGATCGTAGCAAATGGAGATCCGTGATCTCTGGCTGCTCCTCCGGGAAAAAGGCGTGATTTATATGTATGTATGTATATTTTAAGAGTTCTATCTCTTCTAAAAAGATATATTCTAAAACTGTTTATAGATACATTATAGGCACAAATCTATCGAAATAAATACAGTAGCTCTAAGTGAGTTTTGATAAAACTTCATGCCTCTTGTCTTTAATATCTAATTATTATTTTTCAGAAGGCTATAACCTAATAATTAGAACGTTAATCTACAGCGCTTTTTTAAAAAGTTGAAAGTATTTAAAAAATCTGAAGAGGTCTCAAGTTAGCACAATCACACCTATTCGGATACCTCTAGACTAAAATTAAACAAAAATATTTTCAACTTAAAAAAAATCCTACAAGAAACAGCCGACATGAAACATCAAGCACGAATATAGACTTAGAAAACTAGTTAGATAAACTCAATCCTTACAAAAAAAAAACTGGATTTCACGTCATATTAACGTCACGGCGTCACGGCGCGGTCACTTTGTACTAAGAAACGTCATTGAAACATAAAGAGGTATGTTGACGCGACTTCGTCCGCGTAGTCTACAAAATGTAGCAATTAGGTCCTTCTCTGTACTTCCATCTAGATGTATGTTAAATTTTTCCGATTACAGGTTGAGTAAATAAAACGTGAAGAGGTAACAAACAAACTATTTTCGCATTTATGTTAGTTGGGATGCTTTTAATGCCATCCTGGTGCTAACTATTCATCTCTATTATTGTCATACAGATGATGTTTTGCCATCTCTGTTAAGAATTCAGTCACGAGATGTACGACTGAGGAGTCATTGAACGAATTTCTTCATAATCCGAATGCGTACTTTGCAAAACCTTAACCGAAGACTTGTTGAACACACATATTAGGAAACTAAAACCACCTAAATCTAGATCGGAGTATAGACCGCTTTGAAGTAAATTACCTAAGTTAGTCTAGTGCGAGTAATAATTTAGAAATTCCCAAAATTGGATTTCAGTGTCTCAATGTGTATTATTAATAACATATTCCTGTATAACTAAACCCAATACTTAGGCATCCTATTAATTGGTATCCTGAATAAATTAATAAGCCCTTATGTGTATCGACTAATTAAATAGGTAGTTACTAAAATTATTCAAAATAAATTACGATATGCTTGACATCCAAGTAATAGGTATGCTTATTTCTCATTGCGTCACATAATATCTATATCTATTCGACTGGGTGTAAAAAGACTACTTTGTTCTTTTAATACCTTGTATTCTTTGTAACATCACAATAATTTTTTTCTATGGAAGCACCCCTGGGAAACCACGGGTTTCCAAGATATTGAGGTCCAAAGTTACATTAATATTATCATTTTTATTACATAAATCCATCTGAAATCGATTAACTAACATTTTTTTCAATGATACCATGTAAAAATTTTATAATGTTAGTTTTGTACTTTGCGCATCAAACGAATACATTGCTTACAATAAAATGACAATATTTTTTCATATTTTTTTTGTCGTTCCCAGGGTTGGTTCCATAGAAGAAAATGATTGTAACCTTACAAAGAATACGAGGTATTAAAAAACATTGTTGTCTTTTTACACCCTGTATATCTATACATATAATAAAAATGTAACGGATCGCTGTCTGTACATGGAAGATATATGAGAAAAAATATTATAGGAGACCTTTATCAACGCAATAGTACCCAAAAGGATGATTTTTGGAATTTTTGTTTGTTTGTCGGTTTGTTTGTTTGTCTGTGCGTTTGTGTACGCTAATCTCAGAAATGGCTAAACTGATTTCGATGAAGTTTTCAGGAATATATTGTGACAGGTCCCACTTAACATATAGGAAACTTTTTGTCCCAGGAAAATGTTTTTATCCCGGATAATTTCGACATTTTGTTTTTTTCTGTAGTTAACGCGGACGGAGTCGCGGGCGTCCACTAGTAATAAATAAATGTTCACAACACTTTAAGACATTAGCTTGTCTCATACTATGCCTAGGGCATTGTATCGTGGGAAAATATAAATACAAAGGTATTATTAAAGAAATGTTAATAAGTTAAAACAGTTAATCATATCAATGTTTGTCTTCCTTCCAGGATTCGAACCCAGGACCTACAACCAATCTATCTATCTATACACCAAACAGTCGTCAATATTTCTGCCATGTCTACGCTTTCTTAGCCAAACGCTATTAAACAGCGTAAGTAAAATTTAGAGTCGGCTGTATAAAGGGCTACATGTTAAATCCATTCGTTTGTAATGTAAGAAGTTTTACTGTGCCGTCACCGGTGCTTACATTATGGTATCTGTCAAGCTCATGTTTCTCGTAATTTTCAGTTGACTACGGAAAATTTTAGGGTATTATAAAATAAGGTATGGAAATTATCTTTACACCTTATTAGATATGACATTGTTTTTTTAAGCACAAAATCTACCAATGGATGAGACATACATTACCTCTCAAGTAACTATAACTTAACCAATAACCGTGGCATCCTCAGGATTGTTGAAATTAGTAAATTGTTATGAAACTCTAAAACCCAACACATTACCTACACAGAATTAACTCACTAATTTCTATAATCCTGAGGATGAGGTTGTTGGCGAAACATATGTAGATTATTAATCTAGTTTTTGATTTCGGAATAGTGCAATGTATTGTCTTGCATGCTAGGTGCTCGGGTCTGGTTTCTTGTGGCGATTATAGTTAGTGCAAGTGCCTGTTTTCGCAGTTATGAGTTATCAGATCCGAGGGTCAGTGGAGAGTGTAGGACCCGGTGGTGGGCGCACCCATAGTGAATGTTTGAACTTCCGAATTGTAACGCCTAATACAATTACATTTCTAAAAATTTAAATAGTATTTAAAACATATATTTTACACTACTGACCACCACCACCATCTGTCACTACTAACTGAACTTGTACATCTCAACTATACCCTCAAAAGTGGTCAGAAGTAGCATCATGTGGTTCTCTGCCTACCCCGTAAGGGATAAAGGCGTGATTTTATGTATGTATGTATTTTATACTTTTAAAAGAAAAACAAACGAGAATAAGATAGAAGAAAACTACACGTTTGAGATTAATTCATTCTCGAATAGAGAAACGTGAAAATACTTCCGAGTAGGATGCTCCGTAAATTAAACATCTTGAAAAATACGCTAAATCAGTTTCCCAGCTTATTACTACGCTCAGCTTACTAAGTTTATGCAGCATTTAACTGATTTTCTTAATTCCTTTTAGATTTACTTTTGTCTATTACAAAATCGATTTTGGGTTTGTTAGAAGAAATCTCTTAAAGAGATAAGCTCGCATAAGTACATTCTCTTTGCAACTTAAGTCATTAAATTGTAAAATTTTTGTGTGTACAATAAAGAATAAATAAAAATACTACTGTTTCTTCTTAGATTGTATTAACTTTATCTAAAATGATAATTGTCTACATTTTCACCAAGTTAAACAAGATAAATTTTACTAGTAGTTTTCTACTAGTTAGAATTACTTGCTCTACTTCATAAAACTAATTGCCAAAATACAAACAAAGATTTATCATATCATCATCATCATCATCATCAGCCTATTGCAGTCCACTGCTGGACGTAGGCCTCCCCCAGGGCACGCCACAAGACTGCCATGAGGGGTATTTGCCCATAGTCACCACGCTGGGCAGGCGGGTTGGTGACCGCAGTTTGTATTTTGGACTATGTTGTCAACACAGGAGGCGCTGTTGCCCACCTCCCGGGAATCCTTAATCGCCTCGTACGATACCCACGGGCAGACATGGGGTGGTACGAATTCTACTCTGCCGGCACCACGCGGCATATCCTATAAATAGCCTTAATTAGCTAAAAGCTGTATAAAAGTGGCGTTCAGATACACTAGCAAATAGGCAACAGTAGGCAACCTATCCATCTTTACCGATAAATTCTAAAGTCCTTATAATTAATGAACCGGCAATCCTTTCTACATCGGACCTTAATGAAGTCGCTGGTTGAAAAACACGCCTGGATAATTTGCCGGCCGAAGATTTGGTTGCTCAAATTCAATTCAATAAAATGTCAAGATTATCTTTTTGACATCTGGTACATATTTTGCTTCTCAGATTGATTTCTGTTAGATGTTTGTCATAAACTCTGTTGCCGTCATAAAACTTTTTGTTTACATATTTTAAACCGAGAACTTGTGCCTTTTTATTTACCATTTTTATCTGTCTAGCTACATGAGCTTGATGTACTAAGTGCTTTTAAAATCTGTTTAGACAGCAACAGCAGAACACCTCTTAGACTCATTGTTGAAGATTTTGTTGATGTTTCTATTCATCATCATTTATCATAATCAGAAATTAATCAAAGGACCTGTTACGAGTATGGACATAGCTTCATTGCTTTTCACACAAAATTTAGGATTTATTTAAACTTTTTCAATAACAAAATTTTTGCGGGATTTCGCCAGCGCGCAGCGTCTTCTAAAACTATCACATGGCCAAAATTCAATAGCATTGTTTTTAAACTACACAGCCAGCAAAAAATGAGTTTTATTAATTTTTTAAGCAGCAAATGGTAAAATTTCCATCAGTTTAAGCCACCATCTAGCTGCGTGTGTACACCAATAGATTCCTCCACTCAGCCAGGATTGATTTACGCAGCGCTCTAATTATCGCGTCGGATTGAAAGTAATCTACTGAAACGCCCACTTAACTCGGCTGTATGGGCCGAGAGGGTTTTGAGAAAAATATATCCAATTTCCGGATTTTCATCGCGCCTATTAACCGAAGATGGTGATATCGTATTTTTAGATGATGATACGGGTGTAACAATACTTGAATTTTTGGATAATTACCTTCTTACTTCTTCCTGCCCTGTTCCCATTATGATGATGATGATGATGATCTCCGACCGTATTTCGGCCAAGGCGACCAATCCCTATGGAGATTGGCCAGGTACACAGGAGATATTATAGTGCGCACAGATGCACTCTCTATTCCGTTACTCTCATAGTCCGATGGGACGGAAAGCCGACACGACCGGAGAGAGATCAGGCGCAGGACCAACGCTTTTACGTGCTTTCCGAGGCACAAGCTAAGTGACAATTTTGTAACATTAAAATCTGTACATGAAATAAATTCATTGGTACAGGCCCGTGACTGGGATCGAACTTACGCCTCCCGCTTGGAAGGTGCACGTCTTAACCGCTGGGCTATCACCGCTATTCCTACATGTTCCCGTTATACTTCTACTCCCAATCATCTATAACCGTCATCTTATTACTCACTCCCAGTACACGTATATCCTCTCTCACATAGTCCATCCAACACTTCTTAGTTATTCCTCTTTCTTAGTAGTGATAAACATATTACAAGCATATTACCTACTAATGAACGCCCGAGACTCCGTCTGCGTGGACTGTAGAAAAAACAAAATGTCGAAATTATCCGGGATAAAAACATTTTCCCGGGATAAAAACTAGCCTATTGTTCAAATCGGTTCAGCCATTTCCGAGATTAGTGTCCACAAACGTACAGGCATACAGATATACAGACAAAATGGAAAAATATTTTGGATTCTCTTGCGTGTATAAAGGCCGCCCATTATAATTTTATCAATATATTTTCCATGTACAAAAATCGATCCCTTACAATTTTATTATATACAGGATGATTTTTGGTCGTCAACGTTCCCGAAAACTACGGAATCTCCTCATCACGATCATTTTTCTCCATGGAAGCATACCTGGGAAGTGTCTGGTTTCTAAAATATTAGGGTCCAAAGTTGAGTAAATAGACTGCGTTTTTCTGCATAAATGCACATAGACGCGCATAGCAGGATTTTTTCACGAAAAATAATTAATATCTGTCTATAAAAAAACTAACATAAACACTAGACATTTTAAATTTCGCACGATCAAGGAATTTAAAAAAATTTTCCCAGCATTTTTTTTGGCATAAACATACTTTATTTCATGTATAGAATACGTACCCTTCGTTAAAGGTGGCCACAAAAAAACACTCTGTATATAGATAGAAGATGTATAGAAGACGGCTATGTTATCTAAAATAGGTTAACAAGAACTGCAAAATTATAAAGCAGATCCTATTGTCACGTTCAACCTAGCGGGCCCAGATGTAGCTTAATGCCTGAACCTTACCTCTGGGTATTTTTGTCAACTCTTAACCGCGATTGGCCCACCACTCATTCCCGCCTCTGCAACTCTGCGACCAGAAAAATGCATAACAAAGCATAGAAGATGACCTACATAAAATATTATTAAAGTCACTAATAGCACACGTAATTGCTGTAACTCGACAAATTAGCTTTATTTACTTTGTTAAAAGACTGATTAGCAATATTTAACTAACGTCAAAGAAACTAATATAGTTACTTGTGAAACATGATGTAATAGATTTGATTCTAAGAAAACAAAGTCCTGGTTTTGGAATAAACATAAACATGTTTTTCCTAATCAAGGTTATTTTGAATGGCACTCTAGGAGTATTAGGTATTTTAAGGGTATTCCTTTGACATTTAGCAAGGTCTCCAAGAAAGCGTCGTCACAAGTCGACTTATTTCAGTTTCCATCGATGGTACAGAAATAATTGTGCGGTAGGATTTAATTTCTAATGGACTTCAAATCCCCCATTTCTTCCAATAGGACCGACACGATATACATAGCTTCACAAGAATATATCAGCTGCATCTCCTTATGTGTATGTCGTAATAGTCGACTAATGAACTCAGAGGCAACTTGTTACAGATTTCTTACAACTGGCCCCGCTATACTGAATGCGGTTGTACTTCGTCCTGCAATTTTGCTAACCCAAATTGGGAACATAACCGTGGGTGTATACAGGGTGTAACAAAGGGCGAAATGCCAAGAATATATTCGATACTCTCACGTGTTTATTTTTCAATATTGTATCAATATTCCTGGGTTGATTAGGAATTCCCACACTATCTAAAAAATAAACATGTGATTTCGAGTCTCCGTGGATAGGTACTCTATGGACTATTTTCATAGCTTTTCGTTTAACTTCCTCTTTTGTTACACCCTGTATATGTGATATAATGAAAATGAACCCTTACGTTCCCACGTAATAGATTATAGACGACTTTAACACCTACGTATTGATCTTCATGAATAACTATGACTTGTTTTTGATATAGAACCTCCTTGGATCTAATTTTACAATTTCTAAAGGCAATGAAAGATTTCAAGTAATCCCAATTCAGTCGTTGCGAAAACTGAATTCAGAAATTATTTGGTATTGATTGGTGATAATTACTTGAAATCAAATTAAACCTTTCTAGAACACGTACCTAATAGTAGTAATAAACAATGATTAATATCACACGCTTATTTATGTATATACAGGGTGAGGGTGACAGCTAGGCAAATACTGAAATGCTGAATAAGTACCATTGTATTGAGTTATACGACAGTGTTATTACTCGCAGGAAATGTATTTTTAATTTGATTTTCAGTAATCTTTACTCTCCGCGCGAATTGTATCGGGCGATCCTGTGACTAATTAAATAGGCTTATTGGTTGATGTGTGACACATTGTTGTTTTTTGGATCACTTGTGACTCTCAATTAGTTATTTGAAATTTTTTGAGAGCAACTTTTTTTTTAAATTCATATTTTGGTTAAAATTTTATTGTTATGTCATTATCTAAGGCCTTATTAAACCAACAAAAATATTTTTTCTCAAAAAAAAAAATTCCTGCGAAAATTTTCAGTGTTTTTCGCATCAGAATCATGGTTTGAACTCTTGGTATCAATATTTGCCTGGCTGTCACAAACACCCTGTATACAGATTTTTGGTCATTTTTCTCCATGGAAAGGTCCAAAGTTGAGTAAATAGACTGCGTTTTTCTACAAAAATGCACATTGAAGCGCGTAGCAAGATTTTTTCACAAGAAATAATTAATATCTATCTATGAAAAAAATAGCATAAACACTAGACACTATAAATTTTACCCGATCAAGTAATAACATTTTTTTTTATTACATTGTTTCCCAGCATTTTTTTGGCATAAACTTACTCTATTTGATGTATAGAGTACCCTTCGTTAAGGGTGGCAACGAAAAAAACATTCTGTATATATATTTTTCTGTTTATTAACATCTGGCCCCGCTATTTTATACATGGCTTTAGGGTCTCCTTCGTGACCCTGTAAGTCGGGCAACCTATTTCGGAACACAGCCCTGTATTTAGTATATTACTACGAATACAACTGTTTCATTATTTCAGCAAAATAAAAAAAAATCCTTAAGGGTGAAAATGTACTTGATACAAATTCGTCGAAACAACAGAAAATTGGCAATAAATAACATTAGATAGTTTGTGAACATATTTTTTCTATTTACCTATTGACAAGTCCAGCAATTTTTCAGAGCTCAAAGCTCACAAAAGAACGACAGAAAAAGGTTTCTTTTTTTCCACATTTTTCAAAAGATCATTGTCGTCGATTTTGAATAATGAACTCTGAAACTCGGAAGTAATTAATATTGTGGATATTTTAACAAAGGAGTCTTCATTTTCTGATTAAAACGAATGTTAATTTCGCTGATTAGAAAGAATATAAATTAAAATTAGCTAAGGGTCCGAAGTTATTTTATGGCTGTTGCTATTCATGTTTCAACACTCTCAAAATGGATGGACCTTTTTATATATCCTATCCTTACTCGAAATATGATGCGAAAGTTTGTGAGGATGGATGTATGTGTCATCATCATTATCATTTACAGCCCTGAGAAGTCCACTGTTGGACATAGGCCTCCCCCAACAACCTCCACTCCGACCGGTCGGAAGCAGCCTGCATCCAACCGACGCCCGCGACTTCGGCCAGGTCGCCCGTCCACCTCGCGGGTGGCCTTCCCACGCTGCGTTTGTCGATACGTGGTATCCACTCTAGAACTTTCCGGCTGCATCGGCCATGTCGGCTTCTAGCTATGTGTATGTGTTTGTTACTTTGTTACGCAAAAACTACTAGTTGATCAGCGAGAGATTTGATGATGATGAGCTTATATATCAGAATAATACATAGGCTACAAAATTAACGCAGATGATGTTGCGAGTAAATTTGGCTCCATAGAGCCTTATCTCTTTGTCATATTAGAATCGCACGAAGGCCTACCTATGCTGATGCGGGGCTTCACTAGAATACATCAGCTGCTTTTCCTGTCCATGTCCTTTTTCAGAGACATTAATTCAGGCGTCGACTAAGAAATTTAGAAGCGTTCTCTCAAGCGATGAGCCAGGAACTTGTCACTGATCTTTTCACGCTTTGCTTAATGTGGCTGCAGAATGACTTGCACGATACTGAAGTTCTGGCTACACGAATCACTGCACATTGTCTATAAGGAACTATATAATTTTTGCGTCAGTGCGTTATGCTGTTAAGTATCGAAATCTATATTTCCAAACGTCCATGTAGGTACAGCTTTTTGGTAAAATTACTGTAGAAAAAACAAAATGTCGAAATTATACGGAATGAAATATTTTCCCGGGATAAAAAGTAGCCTATGTGTTAATCCAGGGTGTCAGCTAACTCCATACCAAATTTTATTAAAATCGCTCCAGCCGCTTATACGTGAAAGAGTAACAAACAGCCATCCATCCATACTTACAAACTTTCGCGTTTATAATATTATTAATAGGATAAGTAGCGCAAAAAAATCCCTACGCTACCCTGAAGTATTATAATTGTAGGTTATATTCAAATTTATGCAAAAACACGATCGCTTAATCACGGAAAACGGTTTTTTTTTATAAAAGCTAATTTTATTCATGGGAAGTCGATTCTGAAGCTGATATTTCAGAAATTTTGACAAGGCCAATGCATATATGGGGCTTTAGGTAAATATGGAATTTACATAAAGATATTAATATGCATTAATTGCTATTATTAGCTTGTAAAACAGAAAATAAAAAAAGGAAAATCCTTGTTATTTATTATGAAAGCCAAAAGATATTGTTTTAACTAAACTGGGATTCGCCCTTGCTTTACGTTGGTAGTTGTTTGGTTTTTTTATTTTCTATTGCACAGGTAAACGAGGTAAATACTCGTAATGAACTTACTTCATATTTGCTCGCTAATTTTTCTTAGAAATGACGTTGTTGATATTATAATTTTGAATGTGTTAAAGTTGAAATTTAGGAGTGTTTTAAGACCAAATTGCTTTTTGTAGTGTTGTTCGATTGTATTTTGATATCCATAAATTAATCTTGAACAAACTGTAAACCGCCTTAACAAGTAGGTAAGTACTTTTCTACCTTTCTAGTACCTACCCGTGTCTATAAACTGCTTGAGACTGAGAATAGCACTCTCAGTTGAGTTGAGAGCCCAGGCCTGAAACCAAATTGACCATCATGCAAATTTATATGCTCAGCAAGATGTTTATCAAGCAGACTGTCCAGTATTTTAGCTATAACAGTAGCCAAAGATATAGGCCTATAGTTGGATATCGTCAATGAAGAGACAATACCTCCAAACTAGAATTTTTTAACAAATCGACTTTTTTAATGCAATATACTTATTATTAAATTATAAGTACCTATATATTGCAAGTATATAAGTAGTATATTGTAAGTATATATTAAAAGTCGATTTGTCGATACGGTGGTGGTTCCAGTAATTAAAAATAAATCCACCACCGTACTGGAACCACCCCCGTATACATAAGTTCCTTAGGCAGATAACTATGACTCAGGCACATGCAAAAGAACGAAGAAAGCAGTCGTGGCAGAAGCATGCTTCAGATGCTCAACGCTGAAACTATCGTGTCGTAATTTACCTTTTACCATATTATGATGGATGATAGAAGACACTTGTTTAGATGTAAACCATATTGTAGGTTCGTTATTGATGGCCTGTTCGTCAAGCATCCCATACATGTGTTCTAGCGTCGATTCTACTTTGAAATGCTTTCGGAAAGCATTAGCTATATCAGTTGGCTCATGCATATCAGCAACACTCACAGGGAGACTTATTTTATGATTTAACTTATTTGTAGCCTTCCAAAACCCACAAAATTGCTTTGTAGGGTGTTTTCTTGCTATTATGTCCATTTTAATTTGCGGTTGCTTTATACTACCTGTTACTTTATATTTTAAAAATTTTCTACTTCTGCACATATCCAGTGGGGTAAACACGAACCTTTTTACGTGGCGTAACGCTAGCGACTCTTTAGCAAAATCTATGTGTTTTGACAGTTGGACGATAGCGTTACGTACTATCGAGAGGTTCGTGCTTACCCCTCTGATATACTGGGCCATGCCTGGGTTTACTATGTAGCAAGCATAAGTGATAGTATTTTCGTTCTTTCTTATCAATATAATATAAATACTCACGTATAAACTCTATATCTCGGTCTGTATGAATCCACAAGTATAATAATGTAGGTTATACCTATATAGGTACAGGTGATTTTTGGTCATTAACGTTCCCGAAAACTACGGAATCTCCTCATCATCACGACCATTCCTCTCCATGAAGCATACCTGGGAAGTGTCTGGTTTCCAAAATATTAAGGTCCAAAGTTGAGTAAATTTGAAAACGCAGGCTGCGTTTTTCTACATAAATGCACATTGATGCGTGTAGTAAGATTTTTTTCACGAGAAATTATTAATATCTGTCTATGAAAAAACTAGCATAAACACTGGACACTACAAATTTCGTCCGATCAAGTAATGAAAGTTGTTTTTTTTTTATTTACATCGTTTCCCAGCATTTTTTTGGCATAAACTTACTTTATTTGATGTATAGAGTACGTACCCTTCGTTAAAGGTGTCAACGAAAAAACACCCTGTATATAAAATATATTCATTAGATAACCAATAGAACCTGCAGGCCCAATTCCAGCCCCTACCAAAGTTTCATGATAAAAAGTCACGTCTCATACCGTAATATCCCTTCTAAAAACAATGGTATCCCCAGGCGCGTCAAGTTGCCAAGTTAACCCTTCGTTGCCGGCTGTTAAGTGTAGACCCTTTGCATCGGGGGACTGGGGAACGCAGAGTCGTGAACGGAATTGGATGTGGTTTCTTTATAAATAAAACATTATTAAAAAATATTTCGCTACAAATTCTAGGAATACTCCTAGAATAGCAAAACGATAACTGTACAACTTTTGCTATTGCAATTTTAAAATTCTTATAGCTTTAAGTTAGTAAAGTGGTAGGATTGCAATAACTAAAGTTGTAAAGTTTTCGTTTTGCTATTGCATGATACGTTATAATCCGATTATCAGCAGTGACTCTGATAGGTGAACTAAAGCTTTAACTTGAATAAAGATAAGATAAAAGGGTTTCTGGGAGATGGGCAACAGCCAAAGGGTTACTGCATTGGTTTTTGGTCATATTTACCACGCTCGCTAAGCAGGTTGGTGACTACGGTGTGACCTTAAACAAGTAACAAAATTTTCATATATAGGTAGGTACCTTTATCATTCTTTATAATCACAACCGGGATAAAAATATTAACAAAAAGATCAAAGGAAAAATTTCATTGCAAAAAAAAAAAACAATCTTTCGTAGCTCCTTGCCTATCGGCTGTAAGCTGTCATGGGTCAGCCCACGGGCGTTGCAAAAGTATTAAGTTTTGCCTGTACAAAATTTTCTTTACAGCGAAACACACTTTCCTCTGTTTTCGGTTGAGGAATAATGGAGCATGATTTATTTTGTACAAGTTGGTATCAGTTGGTGTACGCTGTATGTTTAATTGTACCGTTTTGTGGGTTAATTTGGAAATTGGGACAAGCGTATGGCAGTAAATTGGGTTGGCAGAACTGAATAGGCAAAATGTCACGGGACCCTGATCGAATATCGTGTAGTTAGTGACCTTGTCGCGCTATAGGTCTGGAGTTCGAACCCCGGTAAGTGCACACACTGATATGATGTATATCGATGTTTGTTTCAGAGTCATGGATGTTTCTATACTTATTTATATATTTAGCCGTGAAGACATAAGAGGTGAGGGATCTTTGTGTGGGATGAGATTATTTTTTTAAATTGTGTGATTATATTTTTATATTTAATAGAATAATAGGTAAATTGATTTGATAGATTAGGTACATGAATTAATATACTTGTATATTTTATTTTCAGAGGATTTTAATTCTGAATAATATATAAATGTACCTACAGGATGTTTTTTTGTGGCCACCTTTAACGAAGGGTACGTATTCTATACATGAAATAAAGTAAGTTTATGCCAAAAAAAATGCTGGGAAATTTTTTTTTTAAATTCCTTGATCGTGCTAAATTTATAGTGTCTAGTGTTTATGTTAGTTTTTTTATAGACAGATATTAATTATTTTTCGTGAAAAAATCCTGCTACGCGCGTCTATGTGCATTTATGCAGAAAAACGCAGTCTATTTACTCAACTTTGGACCCTAATATTTTGGAAACCAGACACTTCCCAGGTATGCTTCCATGGAGAAAAATGATCGTGATGATGTGGAGATTCCGTAGTTTTCGGGAACGTTGACGACCAAAAATCATCCTGTATATTATCCGAGCATCAAAAAAAAAAAAAAGGCTTAGCCACCAAAATCTTTCAAAATGCCTACCATGTAGTAAGTATACAGGAAAACGTATTAGTGTACCAGAGCACAACAAGAGGTGTGATTCCAATAACTCACGGAATCAAGAGCGTAACGGCAATGGGACATTTGTTAAATTAAAACTTATTTTCGAACTATATATACATATCCTTTGGGAATTCGACAGAATTGAAAACATAGAAGAAGAAAATGCTTGTGCACTCGTGCTAAACATAATATTACACGGTGCACAAAAAGTCCTAATACAAAGAGAACCAAAAATAGAAGAAAACACGGAAAAAGTGACCCAAATATTCGTATAATCTAGACCACAAAAAAAAATGAACACTGCTGTGCTGATGCGGGGCTTCACTAGAATACATCAGCTGCATCTACGTCCGTGCATGTCGCAAGAGTCGACTAAGAACTCGGGCATTCTTTCAGGTGTTATGTTATGATCATTAATATTAATCTCCGCTGTGCTAAACGTACCTGTGAAATCTACTTTATCAACCGGCATTTCTCCTTTATCAACCGACATTTCCGGTAGTCACCCTATTTCGGAAACACAGCTGTGTGTATGAATGAGTGTATTTAGCTGTTACACCCATAGTCTGCTAAAATCTCTCTTTCGTCGTAGTCAGGCAAAAGGAACATAATTTCATAATACCTATACCAAGCTAAAAGCACGTTGAAGAAGGTTTCCTCTACAAATCTCGTCGGCGCTGGGGCGAGAGTCCTCGAGATTCTCGAGAGCTGAGGGCTCATTGTTCTGGTTCATAATAGACTTTTTGCCACCTCGTACGTTACGGTTTTTAACGTTGTTTGAAATTACGAAACGGTTATGTTGAATAAATGAATGAATGTGGTAAAACGGAAGATGTGTATTGAAGAAATAGTTTTTGAACAATATTCAAAACTATAGTCAGGCTATAAAATTTGTATTGGTTTGAAATTATTGCGCACATAATAGGAAAATTAATATTAGTATAAAAATTTTGCAATAGGCATGAAAATGAAATTTTATTTTTTCGCTCAATGAGTAATATTCAAAATTTGGCCAGTTCAAGAATTTATCGACGTCGTTAGTTTACATAAAAAATATAATTAAAAAACTGATATTCATCTTTATAGAATAGATTGTTACTTATTAAAATTGTCCGTTATTAGAAAATAGAGAGATACCAAACATTGATAGTTATAGTTGACTGAAAACGAAGCCAGCGGATATCCGTCCACCCTAGTCCGATGGTGCTCGAAACGCTCGAGACTCGAGTGCCCAAGGGACGCCGAGACACTTATTGTTCTGAGAACTGCCGTTTTGCCGCTTTCCCGCGTTTACTGATTGTAACAAAGTTACAAATCTATTACCCCATAAACATTTTTTTGTAACAATTTGAGATCACAGGTGTGACATCGACTCCTTCAATATCAATTTGATATCCAACGCCTAATCCAATGATATTGAATCGACAACGGAACCAGCCGAATCTAATGCGTCTTCACAAATAATATTATCTTTATTTCTCTCCGAAGATTGGGAACCGATTATGTAGATTCGCAATAACAAGCGCGACGCTGCTGGGGCTAATCGAAGTGTTTCTTTTTACTGATTTGATTTTTCTTCGATTTACAAATTTCGGTGGTGAAACATCGAAGAGTTTTTATATTCAATGAAAAAATCAAATTGTGTAGGCACATCCTTATTTTTTATAGGTGAGTCAGTAATCATATTATATCTTAGGTGTAAATATTAAATAAGAAAATGAAAAAAAATTTACCCGAGTGAGATTTGAACTCACGGCCTCTCGCATTCCGTGCATCGCTCTACCGACTGAGCTATCGGGTCACTTAACTCGGATGACGAATTTTACCATCTCTTTTAAATTACGTATTTGGCAACGTTATTTCTTCATCCCGATAGCTATACACTAGCCAAATCTCGGTAAACAAAACTGAATCCCTCAGCAAAATGTTTGATGATGAAACGATCAACCATATCCTAGCGGATTACATTTTAGATGGTATTGGGCTGTGAATCAATCGCCAGTTTCTCGAAGACATATTATCGCTATCAATGCGTCAAATCTCTTTCTGGTCGAATCAATAGCAATTAATATACCTATACAATACAGGGTGATTTTTGGTCGTCAACGTTCCCGAAAACTACGGAATCTCCTTATCATCACGATCATTTTTCTCCATGGAAGCATACCTGGGAAGTGTCTGGTTCCCAAGATATTAGGGTCCAAAGTTGAGTAAATTTTTCAAAAAAATTTACATTGTTTTCCAGCATTTTTTTTTTTGGCATAAACTTACTTTATTTGATGTATAGAGTACGTACCCTTCGTTAACCCTAGTCTCATAACCTACGTCGCAGAGGCGCCAGCGAAAACATTTTATTGCTGTCTCATTTTATCCGTTGCGCGTACGCGTTTGTTATTTTCAGCCAACTCAGTCGTCCATTAGGACTCTCGAACGGCGACCGCGTGTTGGCGGTAAGTACAATAATTTTCAAGTTATAACAGGTCCGTGCGCTCGAGAGGCGTATGGTTATGATTTGTGTAACTTTCGGTACATTTAAATACTTATGGTTTTTTGTTTTTATTGTGTTTGAAACGTTTTTTTTTTGTTGCCAGGACACATATAGACTGCAATTACTATGGCTTTTAGAAAACGATTAAACGAAGACGAATTAATAGCATTATTATGTACACAAGATGATTCTGATACTGGTGAAGGTTATCAAACTGATAGTGAGTTAGAAGACCATCTAAGTGAAGACGAAGTCCAAAGTGAGTTTGAAGAAGAATTTATAGATACAGTGCCTGAAAATGTGCAAAGTTCTTCGGATGATGAAGAGGATTCGACACAACCTGGTCCTTCAAATTCTGGTGATCGGGCG
Organism: Carposina sasakii; assembly: GCA_014607495.2. Lineage (NCBI taxonomy): Eukaryota > Metazoa > Arthropoda > Insecta > Lepidoptera > Carposinidae > Carposina > Carposina sasakii. The sequence continues at coordinate 3,717,219 of CP053175.1, read as the reverse complement.
GATATCGAACGTGACCGACGTATTATAGTTCCGGCTCAGGCTGTGATGAAAGGCAAGAATAAACATCGGTGGTCTACTGTTAAGGGTCAAACGCATTCACGAACTTCTGCTATAAATATTATACGAACCAGCAGAGGTCCAACACGTATGTGCCGAAACATAACAGATTCTGTTTTATGTTTTGATCTATTCGTCACCGAAGAAATAATTGAGGAGATTGTCAAGTGGACAAATGTAGAAATGATTAGGAAACGCGGAGGCCAAGATAGCACGAAAGCCACTTTTAGAGATACTACAACAACAGAAGTACGAGCTTTTATTGGGATACTGACTCTTAGTGCAGCTATGAAAGACAATCATTTGTCTACCGATGAATTATTTGATAGTTCATTTTCTGGAACCAGATACGTAGCTGTTATGAGTAGAGATCGATTTAATTTTTTATCCTCTTGCCTAAGGATGGATGATAAAACTCTGCGACCTGCTGTTCGTGAAGAAGATCCTTTTGTACCAGTGAGAAAAGTTTGGGAACTTTTCATAAAACAATGTCAGCTAAACTACACACCCGGAAGTAATGTTACTATAGATGAACAATTGCTTGGATTTCGCGGAAGATGCCCATTTCGTATGTATATACCAAACAAGCCTAATAAATATGGCATAAAGATCCCTATGCTTTGTGACAGTGGAACCAAATATATGTTGAATGCTATGCCATATATAGGTAAGGCTACAAAAACTAATGGAGTACCACAGGGAGAATATTACGTGAAAGAGTTATCGAAGCCCATCCACGGCACCAACCGCAATGTTACCTGTGATAACTGGTTTACCTCTGTCCCTCTTGCTAAATCCTTGCTTCTTGAACCATATAAGCTGACACTAGTAGGAACTATCAGATCAAACAAGCGTGAAATACCAGAGGAAATGAAAAATACCCGTGTTCGACCTGTGGGAACTTCTATGTTTGGTTACGATGGCTTTTTGACCTTGGTTTCTTACAAGCCAAAACCATCTAAGATGGTATATCTTTTATCATCTTGTGACGAGGAAGGTGTGCTCAATGCAACAACTGGTAAGCCTGAAACAATAATGTTTTATAACCAAACTAAAGGTGGCGTTGACACATTCGATCAAATGTGTTCAGCAATGTCCTGTTCTAGAAAAACTAACAGATGGCCCATGACAATGTTTTATGGCATATTGAACATGGCATTTGTTAACTCATATGTGATTTATTGTCATAATAAGCAACAAAAGCTTGAGAAACCTTTGTCTCGTAAATCATATATGAAGAAGCTAAGTGAAGAGTTGACTGCACCTTGGATGAATAAAAGATTAGAGGCTCCAACTTTGCCAAGACGCGTGAAGAGAAAAATTGAAAGTATTATTACTCAACCGGCTGAAGACGACCAAGTAACTAACGATGGTGAACCTGCAATCAAAAAACGCCGATATTGTGATTATTGTGCTACCAAAAAAAAAAGAATGTCCAAGATGACCTGTGTGAAGTGTAAAAAAACTATTTGCGGGGAGCACAAGAATGACGTGTGTCATGTGTGTCTGTAAGACATAGTTTTTGGTCTCATTTACTTTTTTTAGACTGATTATATTGTTATTTAATTATTAAGAAGAAGAAAAATTACAATTTTGTTTGTTTTATTATTTTTTAGAGGCATTTACAAAAAGACTGTTCATTTTTGTTGATTTTCTTAGATGTAAGTTTCTAACATTGTTAATTACAATAAATAAAACTCTAATGATTGCAAACTGTGTTTCATTTATTAGTTGTATAACATAATATTAGAATAAAATAAAAAAAAATGTTTGCAATGCAATAAATGTAATAAGTCATCCATCCAAGTATCGTCCCATCCAAGTATGCCTCCGAGGCGTATGGTTATGATCAACGTAACTCCTAATATGGTTCTGAGACTAGGGTTAAGGGTGGCCACGAAAAAACACCCTGTATAGAAGTATACATGGCTGTGTTCCTAAATGAGGTAGCCAGAACTACGAAAAATATCCTATAGTCACATTTAGCAAATCAGGAACAACTTATATTTGTAAGGCAATATGAGATGAGATTTACATTTCATGAAATATATTACCCTGACAAGCCTGATTGACTACCCGCATTCATATAAATTAATCTACTCTTTATCTTTCCCTAAATAAAAATATAACCTAAGTCGTGTATCGACACCAAAAAGCAAAATTCGTCTAAAGAACAAAAACATGTATTACAAATTCAATTAAAAATCATGGGCGTGCACTTAACAAAAGATCATTCCATTAGTCCCCCGAAGAATAACAGTATTGAATACAATTTTATCCGTTTATTCAGATAAGGCAATTATCGTTCGGATTTATTGTACGGAACCCATTAAAGAGGACCACGACACAGTGGACCAATAATAGTAAAGGTTGGATGAACTTGTCGATTATTTTTCTGCTGTTTTTGCCACGGTCTCATAGTGTTAATAAAAAGATTATTGTGCGTAGTTGTAATGAAACTATACTTATTATAGGATGACTGAAAAGTTATGACTAGGAAAAGCAAACTTCTTTTAATTTTCTTTTACATAATACAATTACTTAATCTTCACAGAGAAGATTTTCATAGCTTACATCCCTTCAATCAATGCCAGCCACCTCATTAAAATTTACAAATGAATATTCATGTTTATTAAGTCTACATAAATTTAAACATAGGTAATTTAATCTGACCTTATTAGCGTAATTGACGGCATTGATTGACGCACGAAAAAAACGTTTTGTAATCCCCATTAGCCGTGTTTTGAACCACTGTGCGCCCCAACCTGTAAATTTGATCTTAAGCGATTCTCTCGCTTTACCTATTGTTCGCTAGCGATTTATTATGGTATATTTTTATTGAAATTAATGACCGAATCCGCTCTGGAGGAAAAAATTTCAGGCTAAGTAGTTGGAATAATATTATGAACAGTGTAGTTTAAAAGGAAAATAAGGCAAATTGTGCGGATAATGGGATTTTCTCTTGTTAGCTGCAATTATGGTAGAATGAACGGTATTTTTTATTGTATTCTTTTTGTGTAAGAAATGTTTTAAAATGTTGTTAATAACAGTTAAACTACTATTTGTAGAGTTATTTTGTAAAGTTTGCAGCTGGTAAAAGTTATCGTAAGATTTTTATTTTTTACTAGTGGACGCCCGCGACTTCGTCCGCGTGGAGTGCAGACAAAACAAAATGTCCAAATTATCCGGGATAAAAATAATTTCCCGGGATAAAAAGTAGCCTGTGTGTTAATCCAGGGTGTCAGCTAACTCTATACCAAATTTTATTGTTTTTACTTGAGATAGTAATAAACATCCATCTATTCATCCTTCCATCCATACTTACAAACTTCGCGTTTATAATATTAGTAGGATTGTAATAAATCTTCATAAATGAAATTGTATTAGGCATTTACAATTCGGAAGTTCAAACATTCACTATGGGTGCGCCCACCACCGGGCCCTACACCCTCCACTGACCCTCGGATCTGATAACTCATAATTGCGACAACAGGCACTTGCACTAACTACAATCGCCATGAGAAACCAGACCCGAGCACCTAGCATGCAAGACGATACATTGCACCATTCCGAAATCAAAACTAGATAAATAATCTACATATATTTCGCCAACAACCGTGGCATCCTCAGGATTATAGAAATTAGTAAATTAGTAAACCACTAATTATTATGAACCTCTAAAGTCCAACACATTACTTACACAGAATTAACTACCCTCTACTAAGTATTCAAAAAATATATAAATAATTACCCACCATTATTTATATTTCAAATAAATATATACTATTTGTGCACACAAACCAAATAGTATTGGGTGAATTAATTAAATTTAAATGAAAAAATTCAAAAATTCACCAAAATATTGATAAATTAGTAAAGAAAAACAAGGATGTATGCAACAACATATTCCATTGCCCACAAAAACAAAAATTGTTAATGACATTGACAAGCCATTACACTCTAAGGCCACTATTCATTTATTTATTCTAGCTACTGAATTCAACAGTGGAGAAGAAAATTCAACCTGTTCATTTAAAAGGTTTACACCAGTATATTTGGCTTTCAAAATCTCCAACTGTTCCAAAATAGATAGACGAATGCCCTTTTCACACGTATACAGACTAACAAAACTGTGGTCATCTGGAATTTTATGATTTGAAACTAACAAGTGTTTGGCAAAATGTGATTTTTCAGGGAAATTGTTCCTGTAAGCTGCCAAATGTTCTTGGTATCTAATCTTGAAGTTACGACCCGTTTGACCTATATAAACAGAATTACAGTCAGTACAGTGCAAGCTATAAACTCCTGATTTTTTATCAATTGGTAATATTTGTTTTGTGTTAATTAATCTATTTAAAGAATTAAAAGTCTTAAAAGCCACCAAGATGTTTTGTTTTTTCAATGATTTTGCAATCATCTCTGAGATATAGCCAAAATATGGTAAACTACCAATATAAATATTTGTAATCTCCTCTATTTTTTACTAATTTACTAATTTCTATAATCCTGAGGATGCCACGGTTGTTGGCGAAACTGTTTAGATTATTTATCTAGTTTTGATTTCGGAATGGTGCAATGTATCGTCTTGCATGCTAGGTGCTCGGGTCTGGTTTCTCATGGCGATTGTAGTTAGTGCAAGTGCCTGTTGTCGCAATTATGAGTTATCAGATCCGAGGGTCAGTGGAGGGTGTAGGGCCCGGTGGTGGGCGCACCCATAGTGAATAAATCTTCATAAAAATCTTAAAATATTTTGCTATCAAGATTCGGTTTGATTTATTCTGACATTTAGTTTAAGAAAACGTTAGTAAAGCACTTAAATATTACATAATCACATACTGCTTTGTCACCAAAATGGAGTAGCCAGAACTGCAGGATAGCGAAGGACTTCCGACAGCCACGTATAAAGTAGTTATAAGTAAAAGATCAGTGACAACGCCCCCGAGTTCTTTACGTCGACTGTTACGACATTCTCGGAAGGAGATGCATTTGATGTATTCCAAAAAAGCTTTGACGGGACAGCTACATCTATGTTAGCTAGTAATGTTAATTAATAAAAAAACATTGGATGCGCACATTTTAACTCTTTTATTTAAAATTCTTTATGATCGATCTTCTCCCCTGTATTTACGTGAAAGATTTGAGTATCTCTTCTCAAGAGACCATCCTTTGAGGTCCAATACAGCTTCCTTACTAAAAACTCCTCGTCACAATTCAGTTGCTTTTAACTACTCTTTCACTGTCCATGCCGTAAAGCTATGGAACTCGCTGCCTCACTCTGTGAGAGACTGTTCATCAGTTGATGTTTTTAAGAAAAGATTGAAGGTCAATTATTTATCTCTCCCATCTTCTTAATTAATAGTGTCTGATTATTGGTTTCTTACTATTGTATACCAATATACTTACTCGTACATTTGATGTTATTTTTATCCTTTAGTATGTATGCTATTTATCTATGCTTATCTATATTCTCTATCTATCTATATTATGTATATTATCTATATCATAATTTGGTGCTTACGGCTATTCCTTTTCGGTGCATGCAGTCAAACTATGGAACGATTTGCCTCACTCGATAAGAGACTGCAGGACGGTTGAGACATTCAAAAATAAGTTAAAGGATCACTTTCATGCACTGGCTGAGTGATCGGTCTCAATTATCTGCTGAATTGTTGTCCTATTGTATTATGTATTTTTTTCCTATTATGTCTATATGTTATTATTTTATTTTATGTCTAACATTACTTCCATTATTTGATTGTGTGTATCTATTTATGTATGAATATTTTATTTTTGTTTATTATAGTTACTTAGTTTATTTCTGTACACATCATTACCTCTATAACTTTTAGGTCTCACTTTGCTTTCTAGTATGCTGGAAGAAATCTCTTGCAGAGATAAGCACACCTTTGTATGTATTCCTTTTGTAAATTTCTTTCTATTGATTATTATGTTTTGTGTACAATAAAGAATAAATTAAATTAAATTAATTATATTTGTGTTTTATTTAGGTATTTATGTTTATGTAGTCTAATTAGGTATTTTTGTTTATTTTAGGTTTATGTCTTTTCTTTTATTAAATTATTAAGTTTATTGGTCTGTTTGTGTGCACACATACCTACTTCTTATGTTAATTTCTCTTTCAATATTGGTTTGCTGGAAGAAATCTCTTTTAGAGATAAGCACGCTTTTGTACATTTTCTTTGACATAAACTTTATTTGTGAAAACTTTACTGTGTACAATAAAGCATTAGAATAGAATAGAATTAGAATTGTATCTACAAAAATTATCACAGAAATATAACGTCGCAACATTAAAGAGGCGACAAAATTTAATTTTAAACCACCAAATTTGTTGAAACCCCAACAAATAAACGCTTAGGTAACCAACCCGCAAATGGCAGCTACAAAAAAGTGATATTTCACAAAATTTTAATACCAAATTAGCCTTACGTCTACGCGAAGCCCCGAATTGGAACCTACAATTACAAAAGTTCCCGCGAACTAAGAAAACAAAGTTCCAAAAGGTAATTTATCGCGTCGCAAAGTTCCACATCAAAAAGGATTGGGGATTCGGGAACGGAGTTTTACTTTTAAAAACGGGTATCCATTTCGGGAAGATTAAAATTTGGAGCTCGTAATTTTGGTATTAACTTTTTGTAAGTAACGTGTTGGCTCTTCTCTTTGCAGTCTACTACTAAACATAGGCCTCTCTCAGGGCACGCCACAAGGCTACTGCCATAAGAGTTTTTGCCCAGTTCTCAGTCAGGTTGGTGACTGCCTGCCAGTGTGATTATCGGACTATGTTGTCAACACGGACGGCGCTGCTGTCCAACTCCCGGAAACCTTACGATACACATACGTGGACGTGGTGTGATTCACCACACCACACAGTCTTATTTATGTGCACTGGTTGAACAAATATAATAACATCATCATCGGTCGATGTGCGGTAAGAATTTCTCCACAAATCTGATAAGACACCAAAATTACAAAAAGAAAATAGTCTCATTAAAAACAAATAAATTATCACCTCAGAAAGAAATAAAAGAAAGAAGAATATTATTTTTTTACCACACAGTATACATACACATTTCTTTAATGTTTATTAAGGAACAAAGCGTAGATTTCCCCTTTTTTGGCGTAAGATACAAGCTGACTTTTCTAATTCCAGCTGTGTTGTGACGTCACCAAGTGACGAGTCCAAATGGAAGTCCATAAAACGACCCTACAATGTTGTTTCTACCTTTAACACGTTTACTACCCAGCCGGTACAATTAAGTTTTCCTACAAGAAAAGTCACTCTACCGAATTTCCTTAGTGGACGTTTCGACGTAGTTTTACTTGTTAATGGTAAGGGATTGGGTCGAAGTTTCTCGTTTATTATATGGACTGGTTTTGGAAAGTTTTACGTGGAGTATCCTGAGGGGTAAGCACGAACCTCTCGATAGTCCGTAACGCTATCAAAACAAATTATCTAAATCATTAAACATTGATATAACTGGTGATCTTGTAAATGTATTTAAGCATAAAGTTTTTCAATCGATTAATACAATTTAGTCTATGCTTATGTTTTAATACGCTTCATTGCTTAAATAGTTTTACTTCATTTATTGTAAAAGTTGTGCTAGCCTGTAATTGTGATACATAATATTATCGTGTGCTCCTGTCCAACTTGTATCTTAACGGAACTGTTATGTATTAAGTTGGCTTTCTAATTTAATAAATAAATAAAATAAAAATAAACGCTATCGTCAAACTGTCAATTCCCATAGATTTTGCTAGCGAGTCGCTAGCGTTACGCCGCGTTAAAAAGGTTCGTACTTACCCCACTTTTGGGTGTTCAGAACGAAACCATTAGAAACATCTTCTTCAGCCTATTGCAGTCCACTGCTGGACGTAGGCCTCCCCCAGGGCACGCCACAAGGCTACTGCCACAGGGGGTTTTGCCCATAGTCACCACGCTGGGCAGGCGGGTTGGTGACCGCAGTGTGATTTTCGGACAATGTTGTTAGTACGGGAGCCGCTGCTGCCCACCTCCCGGAAACCCTTAATCGCCTCGTACGATACCCACGGGCAGGCAGGGGTAGTACAAACTCTACTCTGCCGGCACCACGCGGCTAACATATTATTATATTTAATAAATTAATTTATTCTTTATTGTACACACGAAGGTGTACCACACCTTCGGATATTACACACACATATATATACGTCTGTATTCTCAAAATTGATATAATAGCCAGAACTAAGGAGATAGAACAGTCCACAGCCATATAGCGTGGTGAGGACAAAATGTTAACTATCAGTGACAAGTACTTGTAGCTAGCTCAATCGACTCTTACGACATACACTTGAGATGATGCAGCTTTTAAATCAACGATTTTATCACGTTTCGTAAGACACAGATCTGTGACAGACAGAAGAATGAACAGCGAAGTCTCTGTAATAATAGGTGTCCCCATTTTTCTTTGGCTAAGGAACCCTAAAAATGGTAATGTTAAGTAGGTAATAACAAAAACCTAGAATAAAAACGCAAGTACCAAATAATTGGAAGGATCAAAATTCTTCGCATTTTAAACGTTATGCCTATGTACATAAAGGAACGTTAGTTTTTACAGCAAGGAGCTCAAACGTCTCGATTCCCCGGGAAATTAATGTTTGTTCGATAAAATTAAAAAACGTATGGAAGAGGTAAAATTGCTAATAGGAAATAACAGTAGTAAAACTTTTAATACTTACAAAATAACTAAAAGTTTCTTTTTATTTCTTCTCTCATGCAATGATACTTTCAATACCTAATATTGCCATAGAATCATACGGTCCGCCAACAATGTATTTATCTTATAATAGGGACAACTGTGTTTTTTTTCTCGTAAGTTCTTTCCAGGGCCGATTTTTTGATGCGATAGTTGATGCTATCCTTCTCTTAAATTTGATCAAGATAGTGACAGCATCAATTATATCCTTGATAAAAAAAATTATGTACGCCGCTATTAAAGATTTCAACTGTTATTCATGCTTTATTTTATCGTCTATAGGTATATTTTTCTCTCATCAAAAAGTTTACTTAAAGATTTATGTAGGTATTTGAGTCATTTCATTTATTTACAGGTTGTTCTTTTAGGTTTAAAATATTTTTCTTCGTTCTTCTAGGTTGCACCACCACATTTCTGCTACACTGTAATATACAATTGCGTGCTGATATTTATGTTTGCCCGCTGTGATTGGATTGTATAGTTACACAAGTATATGTAACTGCTTGTTTTATGTTCACAAGTGTGAAGGAAAAACTACAATTTCGGTATACAGAGCTACCATTTCGCCTGTCTGCATGTGTTCGATCAATATCTACTGTACCTATATTCTGGTATTAGCTTCTTACCGTATTATCACAAAAGAACAACATTATTTAAGCTGAAAAATGCCTAAATTTTACAGATATTCCATAAATTTTGTTATCAAGTTTATTGTCATTTTTAACAGTATCTAACTGTAGATTTTTCACTTGCTAGGTTTATCGAGCCTCATTATACTGTGAATCCTCTCTTTAGAACACATTAAAGTTTCATAAAAATAGCCAAAAGTGCAGCTGACTATGAGTAAAAGATAGAGCAGCAGATTAACTGTCAATAGATTTAAAATGGCACACCCAGGTTTACCCAAAGAAAAAACAAACAATATAATTTTTTAACACTACATCTGCATCTTCTTATGAAATTTCGTAACTCATCAACGCGACAGCCAATTCCAGTGGCGTGCTAAAATACCATCTTGAAAATACAGCAACAAAGTAAAATCTCTGGAAAAAATCGCTGAGATTCGGAAAATTCCAAATACGGAGGGTCTCACTTTTATCTGGCCATTTTGTCTAACCTGAACGTAAAAAATAATTGAATCCAGAGGTAGAATGGTCCATAATATTCCACAAATGGATTGTTTTGTTATAGGTACAGCTATGTAAGTTTTTGTTCCGCTTGTTTTTGTAGAAGCATCTTGTTTTATATTATTTTCAAATCGACTCCGATGAAATCTCCGCGCTGGCTTCATAACCAGCATTGTGTTTAGCTGAGGATAATGTTTTGTCTTGTGTTTATTTTAAATAGTAAAAACCACCGATCATGAGAGCAAAATTTCAAATTCGGAATCAATTTTTATTTTATATTTGCCATTAGTCTTTGATTTTCAAGGACAGCAGTTATTTAGCGGCCTACGTATGCAAAATCACACCCTCTTTACGGTGTCGTAAAATGTAAAATGTACCTACAACGCCGTACATGATGAGGGCATCGCTATCCAAGGAAACCAAGGTCACTGAAATATTTTTTGACTTTGCTTACAACATTTTTGACTTATTTTACCCTATATTCAATTAGGTTATGTATACAGGGTGTAACAAAAAGGTTATGTAAAGCGAAAAGCTATGTAAATAGCCCACTATAGAGAACCTATTTCCAAATTTTGAGACTCGAAATCACATGTTTATTTTTCAAGATTGTATGAACATTCCTGAGTTCTTTAGGAATTCTCTATACTATCTGGAAAAATAAACATGTGATGTCGAGTCCGAAATTTTGCGGGTAGGTTCCTTTTAGTGGGCTATTTATATAGCTTTTCGCTTAACATACCCCTTTTGTTACATCCTGTAGATAGATATATAAAATTCTTTATTCCACCACAAATTTTCATACAAGGGTGAGCTTAATGCTTTCAATTTGTTCAATGTATCTTATTATTAAAATATAGCCCCTATGAAAGTTTACCCCTTTAATGAATCCCTTTCAAAGGCATCTTAAAAAACTGGACTCCATCCAAAAAATATTAATCCGGTATATTTTCTCGAATATTTCTTTTAATTTCTTTTAAGTTTGGCCAAAAGTTTTTCTCATAAAGCGTTCGGAGCATTTCATTAAACCTCTTCCCCTAAAGGTTGGATAAATACAAAATGAGAAAACTTTTCAACAGCACAAATTACTTGCTTGCTGGACACCAAGAGAGTTGAGTGTTTCAATTGATTAAAGATACACCCACAGTATAAAGCTAATAACTACAAAGCGAAATTAATGATCCTATTTACTTTGATCGTGATATTTGTAAAATTTCAAATTCAATGTGAATCGAGTTAATTCACAACATAAATACAATACATAGGTTTACAAATCATAAATAAGTACAGACATAGATATGTTCCCGAAATGGGTTAGCTAAAACTGCAGGATCATAAAGAATATCTCACAGCTACGTTTAGCATATCGGGGACAGATATAAAGATACATACATATAATCACGCCTTTATTCCTTACGGGGTAGGCAGAGCACCAAGGCCCGATAGAACCACATGGTGCCACTTCTGACCAATTTCGAGGGTATAGTTGAGATGTACAAGTTTGGTTAGTAGTGACAGGTTGTCAGCCCATCACCTACAAAACACCAAGACCCTCTTGTCCTTCTACTGACTTGTACAGTATGCCCGCGAAGAGAAGCAGCTGTAGTATTATATAAGTTTTTTTTTCACTCCCAGAGCAGCATAGATGATATAAATGATAAGTTTGAGTAATCAATAACCCTGTTAAGTACGCGAGTTTTGGCTATTTTTCTTCCGGCAAGGCATTATGCCACTTGTTACCAACTATTTGTTAATCTTCATTGAGTGGTCATCACTATGATCTGCCATAAAAGATAGCCGATACAGGGGCTGTATGTCAATGCTCAATCCAGCTCTAGTAGGTATCACTGACTTGACATATCCTAGTTTCCGTTGCTAAGTTTACGGTTTTTAATCGATTTATATTCGACATAAACTAGGCATACTGAGCTTAACCGTATTTTAAGCTCGTCGTAATCGTAAATTCCGATTTAAAACGCATCCAGGACTTTTAAAAATCGATAGAGGTTAATAAATGTGCATAATAAAAATGCAAGGTGGTTTAATGTACGTAATTACTAATGTGTTCAACCAAGAAACATATTGAAAGTAGAATGAGCACTGTCCTGTGCTGATACGAGTACAAGGCTTCACTAGAATACATCAGCTGCATCTCCTTCCGTACATAATCGTGAGAGTCGACTAAGAAACTCAGGAGCATTCCCTTTGGCGATGAGCAAGCAGCATTTTCACTGAACTTTTGAGAGCTAGACCCGCTATGCCGTTCTGGATACCCTATTTTGGTAAAACAGCCTTGTGTATACCTAGTATAGATGAATTAACACCGGTTGGGGGCATTAATGGGAGCAGGACAGCCGGAGCAATAATAATTAGGTTTAGAGTACGTATATTGTAATAAAGCGAATCTATTTGCCTTACAAATACACAAAAACAATACATCCTATTAGTAGAATGACTCGGCAATATAACGAATTGGCGAAGGTTAACAATGAACTTAATATATTTGTTCCCAGTTTGAGCCAATATATCACAATTCTTAGGAACATCCTCAATGTTGCTGTCCCACGATCATAGATTTTAAGTATCCGTTCAATATAACAACGGTAAATATTTATGGGTAATTAAGCTTTGTCCTCATTTGTAAAATTATTATTTTGTCTTCTTTTACTTTTCTTGTGCGCACATGTATTTGCGTTACAATTTAGATTCGTGTTTATATAATTTGTATAGTTTAAGTTGCATGGAATTGTAATGTGTAGCGTGTGAGAAATAAATAATAATAAAAGCCATGTTGAGGGTTCTCAGCTCTGATCTTCTGATATCTGACATTTATTAACATACAGTTTATATATGGTCGTATTGACTGGGGATTTCAGCTGACGCATGCTGTTGCTACACACGTACCTACATCCTATATTATCAACACGACAGAATGGCGACCTGATTTACAGATACATAACAATGAACATAAGTATCTTCCTCGCACCTTCCACCAGCATAGTAACCATGAACTGCACTCAAATTTGAAATTTGATACTCGTAATAAACTACCTGATAACAAAATCTAAAGAGTAATATTAACTACCGAGTCATTCGAAATGCAAGTAAGTATTTCTAAATACTTTCTAAATATCATCAACTCCTTCATTATTTAGGTGAGGATTTAATTATAAACAAACGAAAAATTATAACCATGTTAGGAAATTACCTAAGTGTTTAAAGGCCAACATAAAACAGAGTAAGTATCAAATATTTTATTCAGAATAGCTATATTGAAAGTTAACAGCTGCAAGATTTTTATACCCGCGGTTTTCTTGAAACACGTTTCGCTTCCTCTTGTTCTACTTCTACTATAGCAACACAAAGACAAATTATGTAGTTCCATTTCACTATAAAAAACACAATTCAAAGTAGTAAAATTGCACGAAAAGAGCAAAAAATTCTAGATCGATAATCTACAACAATCGACAGCACATTAGTTTTTGTCTTATTCGCCCTTCCAGAAGCAAATTGCAAATTGTTAAACTCTGCGCATTGGAAAATGGTGCATCTCTGATTGGTTTAGATGTTGTTGAAAAGTTAATAATTACGGAATGCAGAGGTCGTGGGTTCGATTCCCACCCGGGTGAGGAATTTTTTCTTTTATTATATTTTTAATAATTGTTTCGAACGGAACTCAAGATCACCATTTATCATTTTATTCTATGAACCGCTTCCCGCTAATAAACCTCGACAACCGATTTTGATGAAATTTGGTACGTTAGACAATCTTTATACACATACGAGTATAGGTATGTACCTATATAGGTGCACTGTGTGAACAAAAAATAAAATTTTTAATTGCTTGTGTAAAGGAAACCTAAACTCAAAGTTTTATCAAATTCTGATTATGAACTCGCAGAAAGGCATAGGTACCTGGTAAATTTGACGGTCATATAAAAGGCAGCGCGAACACGAAAATAAATTTGATGAATGTCTATTTTTAAGGGAAATACAACAGAGACGCGCAATTATAGATTACAATGATAAGTACAAGTGTTGAATTCAATACGACTTACCTCTGCACCCGATGGTTTCAGCGACTGCTTTTATTATATCTTCGAACGGCATCACATATGGCATATGTAGGTAATACCGATTACCTTCAGCTTTTCCCGCCAAATCTGCTATGTAAAAACTTGTTTGAGAGAAATCTTATATCTTTGTAATTCACAAAACGATCGATTTGTAAAAGATACCTATATTTTGTCTCAACAATTCGAGTCGGCCTTTACGAATTATCTGTCATGTCACATGACAATCAGAGTCAAAATTATTTTCAAATATTAAATTTCTCAGTGAGTAATATGAAGTTGATATTTTAGAATGACAATTTTAAAGGGCTTTATTATTTAAGATCTTAATAATTAATGTACGGCAGGGAAAGATTAAATTGACTTAATGATATGAATAAAAAAATATCATCATCATCACTACATATTATAAAACAAAGTCGTCCCGCTGTCTGTCCCTATGTATGCTTAGATCTTTAAAATTACTCAACGGATTTTGATGCGTTTTTTAAATAGATAGAGTGATTCAAGAGGAAGGTTTACTTATATGTATAGTATTAGCACTGCACACGTGCGGAGCCGGGGCGGGTCGCTAGTGAAATCATAAAAAAGTATCAAATTTTTAAAGTCGCATCCAATTTCAGCGCTCGTATAATGCATTGTTGTCAAGATTACAATAGAATAGCTATAGACAGGGAAGTCTAGCACATCAGGGTATTGTCATGTAGTAGGTAACTATCTATTTAGACAGTAGCTATAGGTAGTTTAACTAAGCTATTTAGCTTACTTTTAAGCTTCATAGTTTCTGATATACCTACCATGGAAATAGAGACTTGTTTTAATTGTTGAATTTTATGATACTACTTCCCTTATCTGGCAATGGCCTTCTGACTAAAAGTAGCCAACTATTGTGCTTTCAAGACGTTGGTGACAGAGGTTTCTGTAGAATGTCTGTGAAGAAAAAGTGCAGCAATTATTTCTACATAGTTCTTACTTATAAAGATATTTAAACAAACATAATTAATTATTAAAACCAATAATTCTATTAAAATACTGAGTATGCAAGTAAACTGTGGTTGGCCGGAAGCGGATTTGCTAACAGCGCCATCTCGCCGGAAACACTGTTTACCACTTCCGGTAGTTCGGTTATGCTGTGCTATTCACAGTTTAAATTAATTAGATTTCGGCCATTTTAAATTTTGTTCTCTCTACCTATTTGTAGGAGTATTGTTGCTTATATGTAATTTAGTATACCTCTTTACTATACCTATTTTTAATAGCCAAGATCGTGTCCCACTGCTGGGCAAAGGCCTCCCCGATTCGAGCCCATACTTGCCTTGTTCGCGCTATAGTGGCCCACTCTGGCTGAAACTTATCCAGATCATCCCTCCGTCTTCGTCTTCTGCCTTTACTTGCCAACTGAGTGGGTTAACAACTTATAGTGACTATACATAAATATAGTATATCTATACTATGTATCATCATTCATCATCATTTAGAGCCCTGAGAAGTCCACTGTTGGATATAGGCCTCCCCCAACAACCTGCACTCCGACCAGTCGGAAGCAGCCTGCATCCAACCGACGCCCATGACCTTGGCCAGGTCGTCCGTCCACCTCAAGTACCACCACTATATATAGGGTGTAACGGAAAGGGTATGTTAAGTTAAAAGATATGTGAATAGCCCACTATAGAGAATCTATTTCCAAAATTTGAGACTCGAAATCACATGTTTATTTTTTAAGATAATATGAACATTCCAGAATTGTTTAAGAATTCTCCATACTATCTGGAAAAATAAACATGGAATTTCTAGTCTGAAATTTTGTGGGTAAGTTCCTTTTAATGGGCTTTTAACATAGCTTTTCGCTTAACATACTCGTACACTTTTTGTAACATCCTGTATAATTATCTAAATATATATATTTTACATCTGGTCCCGCTAAGCTTAACCTGGCTGTGGGATCTCCCTCATGATACTGTAGTTTTAGCTACTCTATTTTAGGGCCAAAGCAATCTATACATATAATAAAAATGTAACGGGTCGCTGTCTGTACATGGAAGATATATGAGAAAAATATAGGAGACCTTTATCAACACAATAGAACCCATAACGATGATTTTTGGATTTTTTTTTCGGTTTGTCTGTTTGTCTGTGCGTTTGTGCACGCTAATCTCAGAAACGGCTGAGACGATTTCGATGCAGTTTTCAGGAATATATTGTGACAGGTCCCACTTAACATATAGGCTACTTTTTATACCGGGAAAATGTTTTTATCCCGGATAATTTCGACATTTTGTTTTATTTGTAGTCCACGCGGACGGAGTCGCGGGCGTCCACTAGTATAGTATATAAATGTAATAATGTTATGTAAGGTCCGGAAATAAAACAATCACCTAACCTTAAAAATAAAACACCGGGTATAAAGTTGCAAAACGTTCCTGAACAATTTGACAATAAACAATACTCCCCTAAAGATATATTTTTAACCAGTATTTTTAGGAAACAAGAACGGAAATAGCATTAGAAGAAGACAATTACGAGATTTTATAACAATGTTTCCATTTGATAATTGCTACGCCATTTATATTTTTCGTATTTGAATGTTCTTGTGCCATTTTTAAATGCCCATTCCATTTCTTGATTTGGAAACGGGCATTGTTGTTTTTTTTATTTTATTTTCTTATACTAAAAATTCATTAGGGATGCATTAGTGTTCGTTCAAATATTTAAATTACAAGACCCTCTTGTCCCTCTACTTCCTTGTACAGTATGCCCGGGAAGAGAAGCAGCTGTAGTATTACACGTTATTTTTTCACTCCCAGAGCAGCATAGAGTACTAGTATAGTACTAGAATAGTAAAAATATTAATTTAATAATAAGTTTTTTTTTTATTTGAGCTGTTAGTATCATTTAAGTGTAGGTAACGAATATTTTTTTTATTTCAACAAAGAGTTATTAACATAGAATATTTCTACTTAAATTTGATTTAGAGACCAAAACTTTTTAAAATAAGTTAATATAAAAAATAAGTTTTTTTTTTAAAGACCAAGTTATTAAAAAAATGTCTTAGGATCCCCGGGATAGTTCAATAAACGAAAATAAAAATTGGTACATATAGTATCAAATATCTTTTATTTCTTCAAATTCTTACAATAACAAACATAATGTAAAAAACATTGAAACTTTACAATAAAATCTAGAACACGGCTTTTATTTAAATCTATTAAAATTCTAAATTTGATTTCAAATAATATAATACAAGACAATCTTTATAAAAAGTAAGTAAGTACACACAAATTATTATATCTATAGTTATATATTTTTAGTTGGAGAATTATAAATTTGAATTTATTTTGTTTCACAATTAAAACGCTTAGTTTGAAAAGTAGTCACACATAACTTAATACAAACTTAAAAAGCTAAATTCATTCAGTTCACTCATATTTTTAATAATACAAAGTAATTTTACTTTTCAGTCTCATTTTATAAACTATGGAACCTTATTCACTATTATATTACAGCCGATTTTACGATTCTAAGAATAATAAAATTAAAAAGTGTTTAAAAAATGGCGATTACGAAAGTAACTAAATATTTGCAGATTTTAAAAATGACATTGTTCAAAAAAACATGGCTTTCTCATTCGTTTCATTTAAGAAAAAACAATGAGAACAGTTTTTTTTATTTAAGAATTATGTACCTACTTATTTCACAGTAATTCAAAATAATTATTGTAATACAATGCTAGCAGTAATTATTCTTAGTCGAAAAAATCACCTCTATGGCATCAACTAATTCAACTAATTAGAAGTGTTCGGTTGCAAAAAAAACATTAATTATATTTTACTTGAAGTAAACTCAACCTTGCTAATAAGTACATTGCCTATAACTAATATTATTTACTTAAAATAATATTTCTTTGACAACGAGAATTAAAGCTTTAACATTTTAGGCTCTTTAGTTTGACATTAATTTAACATTATTAGGGCCGATTTTCAGTCATATACAGGGTGTAACAAAAAGGGTATGTTAAGCGAAGAGCTATGTAAATAGCCCATTATAGAGAACCTATCCACTAAATTTGAGAGTCGGAATCACATGTTTATTTTTCAAGATTGTACGAAAATTTCTGAGATATTTAAAAATTCTCCATACTATTGGGGAAAAATAAAAATGTGATTTCGAGTCTCAAATTTTGTTACATCCTGTATACAGAGTGTAGGTGACATCCAGGTAAATACTGAAATGCTGAACAAATACCATTCTGTTGAGCTATACGACAGTGTTATTACTCGCAGGAAATGTATTTTTGATTTGATTATCAGTAATCTTTGATCTCCGCGCCAATTGTATCGGGCGATCCTGTGACTAATTAAATGGGCTTATTAGTTATTGTGTGACACATTTCTGTTTTTTGGATCAATTGTGACTCTTCATTAGGGTTGATCAGTTTTTTGAACTTTTTTGAGTAAAACTTTTTTTTTAAATCATCTTTTCGTAAAAAAAATATGTTTTTTTGTCATTATTTAAGGCCTAATTAAACGAACTAATAAATTTTTCCCTGAAAATATGAAAAAAAATGTCCGAAATTTTCGGAATTTTCCTGCGAAAATTTTCAATGTTTTCTGCCTCAGAATTATGGTATCAATATTTGCCTGGCTGTCACAAACACCCTGTATAGCCTATCCAAAAGATAAAGTGTATGATGAGTCTAACTTGATCAAGTTTTAAAGAAAGACAACATCAATTTTATCCTTTAGGTAAGCCAACTGAGCATTACAAAAATTATCCCTTAGAATAATGTACATCAAGGGCATAATTACCATTGACGTTGAGAATAATGATCTAAATTTAACCATGGATTTTAATACAGTTCAATATAAGAACCTGTCAATAGTCAAATCTATAGTAAAATGACAGGTTAATTATTGTTGTTGGGTAGAATTCAATTAGGTATACCGTCGGTAATAGCAGAAAAAACGCATATTTGCAGCAATTAAAGACTGCTTTTCCATCAGAGATATTTTCCATCAGAGATGTACTATGCCACGTTCTCTATGGATGCGTGTGATATCCGCCAATCATATTCATTGATTCATGATGTCAATGAATTTTATTGGTGAATATCAAACGCATCCATAGCACATCTTATGAAAAATGATAATTGAAAGTAATATTATTTTTTAAAGTGTAACTTGCAATATGATTTATCGGATATAACGTCAATGGAAATTTTGCCTAAGGCTCAACCGAATAATAATCTCAGAGATAAAGTTATATTTTCAATATTATAACTTATTTCGTAAACTTTTGGAATAATTTAATATTATTTTCTTATGCTCAATATGATATTTGAGAGATCAAAAAGTTGGAGATCTTTTTACAATTTTCCCTTTGATAAATTTAGCTTTACATCAATAAAATCTATTAAAATTTTTGTACACCTACGTTTTTCTTCATACGTGAGTTCCAGCAGTCTGTGAACCTAGAACAATTTTTTTGACTTTATATATTTTTAATGAGATACACTACGTTTGTGAGTTACACTAAGACATTACTTCAAAATAGCAGACGATTTATGCTCGATACTAGAATATATAATTAGCAAGCTAAGGAGGAGAAGGAGAGAGCGCTTTACAGTTTAGGATCCGTAGGAACATGTTAATCGGTAAAAAGAAACAACAAAAGTTGCTGACGCTGGATAGGTTATGGTATAATCTATGTGCTGGATATATAAGAAACTATAGCCATGTGTCACAGAATTGAAATTCATACATATATTGAATACTATGAGTTTTAAATGGTTACGAATTTATCTATTGACGACAGTTCCAGCCAAAGATCTTGGATCGCACTTTTGTGGAGTTCTAACAAATATACTTATTGATGTAAAACATTGTACGTACCTTTACAAGTAATTTGATTGTTGACACTATTTCCTTGGCTTGTGTGCGGTCGAATATACAAATTTTCAGACTGAGGGCAAGGTTTAGGCACCTACAAAAAAGACATATAACTTTAAAATAATTTTATCATTTAGATCGTTAGAAAAACATAAAGTACAGTTTTAATAAAGACTTATGTAAAATTACTTTTTGAAATATTAAAAATGTCTGCGAGATCCGAATGATGTTAAAAAAATCAAACCTAAATATTAAAAACTGAAATGTTAAGAAATACTGAAACTTCAGTATCTATTGTATTAATGTTTATTATAATAATGTTATTGAACTAACTTGAGGTTGAGCACTACTATTAGTTGAAGACGCCGATGCTAAAGGACTAGTTGAAGGTCTTGATGATAAAGATGAAGAAGGCGAAGAAACAGATCCTGGCAAAGAAAACAATAATTTTGAGGATGATAATCATTATGATGACAGTAATGATTGATAACAAGATATTAGATTTTAATATTTGTTATTTTTTTTAAATAAGAACTTTTAATAGAAACACGAAATTTAATTAATATTTCATAGTATAAAAAATTCCAACAATGAATTGATTATTCGATATCAGGGAATATAAAAAAGTATTAATAGAACTGATATCGGGGAATCAATTTTTTCATTTCCTTATTGTACAATCGATTTCATTTCCCCAATTTAAATTAAATTACTCCCATTAGTTTAGGCATACCAGTTTTCTGTGGCTTTCGTTGGTAAACATGGGACGCCCTTAAACGCAATTATAAATTAGATGGTGATTTATTAATTAGGTAAACTTACCTGGCACGTGTAGGCTACTGTTTCTAATAGAATAATAGGGTGGTGGAGGATGCTTAGCTCCAGAATTAGGATTAGCTTGCGGGACGTAAGCTGGAAGAAAATAATTTACTTGACACCGTGTAGATTATAAATTACATATAGAAACGGCTGTGTTTCCGAAATGGGGTAGACAGAACTATAGGATCATAAGGGAGATGCCACAGTCACGTTCAGCATAGCGGCAATAGATGTCAATGATGTGACAAGTTGCTAGGTTATCGCCTGAGAGAATATGCCCGAGTTCCTTAATCGACTCACATGCACGGAAGGAGATGCAGCGTGAGTTATTCTAGTAAAGCCCCGCATCAGTACAGGAATAAATTATATACCTATAAAATTATTATTAAAGAAATGGAAACAAAAACCTTACCCGGGTGGGAATCGAACCCTATAACACACATTGTGGTGGTGCCGGCAGAGTAGAATTCGTACCACACCATGTCTACCCACGGGTATTGAACGAGGCGATTAAGGGTTTCCGAGAGAAGGGCAGCAGCGCCTCTCGTGTTGACAACATAGTCCAAAATACAAACTGCGGTCACCAACCCGCCTACCCAGCGTCACCACCATGGGCAAAACCCCCCTATGGCAGTAGACTTGTGGCGTGCCCTGGGGGAGGCCTACGTCCAGCAGTGGACTGCAATAGGCTGATGATGATGATGATATAACACACATGGCTATGGTGCAATTTGTGGTACGAGCCCAAAGTAAGTAAGATAATCACACAATTGAAGTTCGAATTTGGATTCCGAAATTAGAATATCACTTACATATACTTCCGCTTCCTCTTAAGTAAGGATTGCCGTATGTGGCAGCATATCTGACGTCTATGCCTGCTGACATCATACCAGGATTCATTGGAATTACTGCAATAAATAAATATAAAAAAATAAATATAAAGACACTCTGTTACAGCTTTGTTGCCTGCGCTCGTTTTGCTATGTTAAATTTACAAGCTGGAACTTATATTATATCTGCTTGTAAAACACTATGACTATGATATTAAGAACTGGAATCATCTTTGATAATATAACTATAACCACTAGAAAAAGCAAAAGCATTTAAGTCCAATTCTAAAGTGAACTGACCAAAACCAGCATTAAAAAATATTGATTAAAATTCCTTACCATCAGGTCCAACCACGCCAGCTATTCTACCGCAACTGGCTTGTCTATGTAAAGAGCTACATTGACTGGGGTATTCTGACCCATGGACACTCCTCGTTAAGGACCCTGACAGCGAGTCTGGGGGAGCGTAATCCCTGGTGTAGTCCACGTAAGGAACATACCCATTTGACTGTCCATGTGCCTAGAAGAAATATGTTGGTTCACCCATTGTGACTAGTACCTATCCTATGTAGTGGCTATGACGACATACATACATATACACCGCTGTTTTTCTATAACGGGGTAGCTATAACTACAGGATCATAAAGAAGATGTCACAGTCACGTATACAGCGTGCCGGATCG
The DNA here is from genome assembly GCA_014607495.2 of Carposina sasakii. Classification (NCBI taxonomy): domain Eukaryota; kingdom Metazoa; phylum Arthropoda; class Insecta; order Lepidoptera; family Carposinidae; genus Carposina; species Carposina sasakii. The sequence goes on along the minus strand of CP053175.1, from coordinate 3,694,989 downwards.
AACAGAACAAATATCTAAATCCGACGCGCTACATTGTAAAACGGCAAATTGCGTACCGTTTGCAAGGACGCAATATTAAATTATAATCCAGTAAAAAACACAAAGTTAAATTGTAAGTTTGTGTAACGTTTGCTACCTATATATACGGAAAATAAAAAATCCAACTTTTCCCTTTGTACAATATTAGATCCTCTTGTGTCTGGAATTCTACTGGCACATGAGAGTCCCTTTGATCGACCAAGATGTGTCTTTGGTGGTCTCCAATTACTTCCATTTTCGCAACCCCAAATTGATTGTAATACGATACGTGATGTTTGTTCTATAGACGTAACGTGTTAGTCTACTTCTGAAAATATTTATAATCCTTACCAGATTACCTACATGCTTCTTTAAATAAGGTGCCATGAATTTAGACAAAAATGTAAAGATTAAACTTTGCATTTTTATAAAACTTTCGGCTGTGCTCCCAAAAATGGGGTATCCAGAACTGCAGGATCACAAGGAAGATCCACAGCCACGCTTAGAATAACGAGAAGAAATGTAAATAATCTTAGGTTTGGTCCAAGATAACAAAGTTAACAATTAAACAAACTTACCTTAAAATTCAAATTGTTAATAGCTTGATTAAAATCTCCACTATATCTTTGGTACTGCTTCATCAGCTCATTGTCATGTCCCACATCGGGTAGGGGTACTGGACCAGCTAGTGGTAGACCAAGGTTTGATGTCAAGCGTGTTGTTGGGTGCAGATCTGTTACGGATCCACCGTTGGAATGTTCCTGAATTTATTTATTTATGTAATCACCTATATAACTAAATTACAGGGTGTAACAGAAGGGGTACTTTTGTGAAAATAGACTACTATTATAGAGAACCCTTCCCAAAAATAAAATACACATCTTTATTTTTAAAGACTATATGAACACTGCTTACTCGTTTTACTCATTAATTTAATATTTGACTCGCTGACGAGTTGTTTAGGAATTCTCTAGTTGTGTCTCAAATTTTTGTAATAAGTTCTCGAAATGAGCTATATTAATAGCATTATGATTAACATATCCCTTCTGTTATACTGTTAAATTTGTCTTTTGAGAAAAAATAAAAAAATTAAGACTTACCAAATCACAATTTCCTTCAACTTGTCGCAGTTCTAGCTTCAGATCACTAACGTTAGAATTCCTGTCGCTATCTTTAAACCGGTCGGGACAAGTCTTTCCAACATCTGTTATATCTGGCTTCTTCTCCGACTTCGTCTTCCGATGGCAAAGCATGATGATCAGCATCACCATGACCAGAATTATTGCTGTTGACGAACATCCTGACACTATGAAAATTATTGGGAGCGATTCTGAAAATAATCGTGCTTTTATAAATTTTGTCCTTGTGTACAATAAAATTGAAACAAAAAGGATAAGATATTTTGCAAATAAATTGATGAAAAGGTTACGTAAAAGGGTAAAGAATTAATTCTGTACTAAGACAAAACTCTTGATCAAATAAAATTCAACAGTACCTAGTGTTTCATAAAAGTATAACAATTCTTTTTATAAGAGCCGATTCCTTCAGTCAAAAAGTCTATATGAAGGATCTGTATTTCTCTAAAAGTTGATCATGATAGAGACATCATCAACTTTATTTTTCAGATAGGCTATCTAACCATTGGAAATATCGGCCCTAAATAAAATAAATTATTAAGTAAGTGCAAATACTTACTATCTGGTAGAATATTAATCAGAATACTGTCCATGCCGTACGAATTTGCTACAGTGCAATTATAAGGTCCATAGTGTCTTGTTTCGCTTCTCCGAATTATAAGTGTTGATTTAGTCAGTTTGTCCGCCAAAGCTTCTTCCAAAAATGCGTATTCCTAGAGAAAATTTAACAATTTCAAAATTTGCTCGGTTCTTAATGAAGGTATGAAGACCCGTCCCCTTGTTACTGTCCCCTTTTAATGACTTCAGACTGAAATCTATAGCATACTTACACTTTCGCGTCCACGATAAAGCAAAATGGCTGGAGATTAGTCTTGAAGACGCTATCAATTCCATTTTAAATAAGTTTAAGGGTGAAAGAATAATAGTACCTATATAATATAGAATCAGAATATCAATACTCGTAGAAATAGAGATAAATGTAATGTAAGTTTAAAAAAATATAATAATGTAAATGGTTTTTTTTTTCACGTAAATTCTACTGAACAGATTTTAATGAAAATTAGAAGTCATATAATAAAGTAATATCACATAATACATAATTAAGTTATATTTTAAGGTCACGTGAAATTCTACCTTTTTTAAAGATGTCAAATCAAATTTACTACAAGTGTTACTAACACAAGGACAACAATCATTTTAATTGAAAACATGCCAAAAATAATACTTAATTTAGAGGAACCGTATTCAAAAGATATACCAGGAATCGAGCCCGGAGACTCTCATTATAAGACCACTAAACAAATCTCTAAATAACATTATAACGATCCAAATTAATCAAAGTTCAATCCAGTTTCCGTTGAGCAGAAATAAAATCCTTAAAGACGTTCGTATTTTAATGAGGTTTAGGGAAGTACATGAAGAAGATACAATGAGGAGAAGTTACAGTGATAAACGAAGTATGTACTGCCAATGCTAAACACCGAGATCAAATTCTGTTCTTGATAAAATATTCAATTATTACACAGAAAATTTGAGTGAGAAGAAATCTGCACTCTAGCTCTGTAAAATTGCAAATTGGCTAATAGTCATGAGACTGAAATGTAGCCGATGCTGTATGAGCCAATTGTAATGACCATTGTCTCCCTCAAACACCTCTTACACGATCCAATAAATGGCAGAATCAGTGACCTTCGATAAGATTTTCCAATCCCTCCAATGCGATTGCAAATCTAGTGAACTTGTATCATATATGCCCCTGAGAGGTTCTTATATTAAAAGAAGATCTTGTTAGACCTCCACTTTATATTTATTCCATAATGACTAATAATTAAAATGTTCAAAATAACTTACTTGATTATGAAAAGAGTTTATTTCCTGCCCTTCGTAGCTCCACACAATGTAGTCGGGTTTTGGGACAGAGAAGGAGATACATTCAATCTTGACACTGTCTCCAATTACGCCATATTGTGTTTCGTTTGAGATGATTTTTGGTGGGCCTAAAATTAATTAAATCATTCAAGTATCTATCATTCATTATTCATATATATAATATACAAACATTAGTTTAAAGATAAATTAATATGGTTACAGACCACCCATCAGCAACGTGATGTGATTATGGTCCATGTATATTACAAAAGTAGAGATGCTGTGCTGACGCGGGGCTTCACTAGAATATATCTCCTTCCGTGCCTGTTGTAAGAGTCGACCAAGGAACTCTTGGGCGTTTCCCATGCTATGAGCTAGCAACATGTCACTGATGTTTAACATCTGTCCCTATGCTAAGTGTAGATGTGGGGATCTCCTTTATGATCTACAGTTCTGGCTACCCCATTGTGGGAACACAGCCATATGTATTATTGCGGTCCACTGCTGGACGTAGCCCTCCCCCAGGGCATGCCACAAGGCTACTGCCACAGGGGGGTTTTTCCCATAGTCACCACGCTAGGCAGGCGGGTTGGTGACCGCAGTGTGATTTTCGGACTATGTTATCAGCACGGGAGGCGCTGCTGCCCGCATAACACGCGGTATAACATGTGTGCGTGTGTATATATATAATCAAATAATATAACGATATTTTCATAGATTTCCTTAAAATTTGATTAACAGCATTCGAATTAGTCCCTTTGCAGGTATACCGGTTCAAACCAACAGGGTTTCTATGTCGGCGCAGCAAAGTACAATGTCATTTAACCTAGGCGTTGATTCGAAACAGGTCAAGCTCGAATCGTGTAGCCTCAAGTGGTTCTGTAGATTGATTTATTCGACCATAAGGGAGATGTTTGATAAGCAATTTGGTTATTCAAGAATTTTAGTGGTAAATGGTGTTCTACGCAGGTTTTCATTAAAGTCAAAAAGTAAAGAAAATTAAAATGTCTGATAATTATTAGGTACATTTGAAATTATACAATATTTTTATGCATAGCTATACACTATACATGGTCCGATAGCTATGTGATAATATTACTACCGTGTCAAATACCTATATATAAAATCTATTTCAAATTAGTGATTATCTTTTGGCACGAAACTATAATAGGTAGGTTAAAAGAAACAACTTTTACTATGGGACCAACTCCGAAATATTGAAAACAAATTAGCTGTTTCATACATTTCAGTGCAGTAATTATTCGAGATTGTATGGAACAGTTGATTTCGAATAATTACTGCACTAAAGTGTATGGAATAGCTGACTTTTTTTCAATATTTCGGAGTTGGTATCATAGTGAAAGTTGTTTCTTTTTACCTACCTAGTTTCGTGTCAAAAGATAATCACTAATTTTGGATAGACCTTATATTATGTTTATTTTATTTATATGTACAAACGGTAACAGATCTCTAAAAATTTAAATCTACAAAACGAAATAGTTAAAATGGATTATATTCGCATGCTAAATATAACTTTGCATGTAATATTTTGTGTCACTGGCAGATTTTGTTACATACAGTATTTTTATTTATTTTATTGTAATTTCAATGAGTAGTATTGACTAAAAGTTCTAAACTTCTCATATTATTAAAGTTTTTAACGCTCGAAATTAAAGTTTATTTTCAATATTTTAATGGTACATTTATGACATGCACGGAAGGAGATGCAGCCGATGTATTCTAGTGAAGCCCCGCATCAGCATTGACCTACCTCGTAAGTAGACCATGGCCATAGCTTCCACGTCCTGATGCCCTTCCACGGATCCCCTGCACCAATACTGCCCTGCTGACTGCTGGGTGATTGTCAGAGTGAGGTTCGAGGATTTTCCGACACGCTTTATGAAAAAATTAAACATGATCAATAAATGAATGTTTCTTAATTTTTCACACAGTTTATTATGAACAAAACAGTGCAACAAAAGGGGTATGTTGAGCGAAATGCACTATAACCTATACCTAAAATTTAAGACTTAAAAGTTTATTTTTCCATACCTATATGTAGTATGGGTAATTCCTAAACAGCTCAGGAATATTCAATAATCTTGATATACAAACATGTGATTTCGAGCCTCGCAATATGAGGCTATACAGAATATAAAAAAATATAAAAATATTTTGTTGATAGGTAGTAGATAATATAACTTGTAGGTTATTGCAATATAGGTATTGATTGTAACGTCATTGCATCGGGCTATACAATAAAAAAATTCAAATTCTACTTACAATAACTCTTTCATTTTCGTATCGCAACCACATAATCTTAGGTTGTGGGTGTCCGTCTACCAAACAGTTCAGTATCGCCAGGGACCCTAGTTCTCCTTCCACGTTCTGTGGTGATTCCTTGATTGATGGTCCATCTAAAACATTGGTAAATTACCTTATTTATTAGGTAAATAAAAATACCCATCTGCGTAAAAATTTTAACACGGTGCTACTTTCACAACTCAGACGAATCTAATGATGGTACGAACCATAGAGGAATAAGATGTCATAGAGTGCTAAAGTCATACTAACAGTTCCGATGCACCATTAGACTTTTCGATGCCTCACAATTCCAGTCCTTAACACATAGATTCTATTAGTGTAATGTATAGTAGTGTACGACATTACTAATGTATTCTAACGTATAGTAATGCAATCTAAGTGTTAAGGACTGGAATTGTGAGGCACCGAAAAGTCTAATGGTACATCGAAACAGTATGACATTAACACTCTATGTCTACATCTTATTCCTCTAAGGTCGTACCTGTCAAGCTCAAATGTGACTAGCCGTTTAGACTCTATATCGCGCCAAAGAAACATTAGATTGCACAGTGACGGTTTCGCTCACCAAGCGTTGTATGAGCCAATCACTGTTTCCGACGTCATTACGCCACCATTCTTTTTGTCTATACGTAATCAGTTAAACACTCATTAAACAAATTTCATGAAAATTTAATACTTTGGTTTCTTAGGATACCGGCGCCGTCATATAGCGGCCGTCCTATCCTAAACCACGCCCTATTTACGGTGCCGACATGTGGAATTTTCCACTCCAAAGTTATCCTAACACATTAAATTAAATTAACCTTTTGAATACCGGTAGGTGCAAACATTGATATGATGAATATTGATGTTTATTTCCGAGTCATAGATGTTGCTATACTTATCTATGTATTTATATACCGTTGCTTAGTACCCACGACACGATCCTTATGGATCTTAATGTGGGATTTAGTTGATGTGTTGTGAAGTGCGTGAATATTTATTTATTTATTAATTTCTGAGTGGTATAAGTAATATAAAACTATGTTTTTCCAATATCTCATTTTAATAATTCCAAAAAGATTTACACTTCAGTTTTCATAGCATGTTGCAGTGGAATATTATTCGTTTTATTTATTCAGAAGCCATCAACCCCCGATCGGATTGAGCAAGCGATTTCCATACTTTTTATTCAATATGGAAAAATATTTCACTACAACCTATAAGCGAAAGAGAATTAAAAATTGTCCAAGAAATATTTTTTGTAGAACGTACTGTTGAGTCGTAATAGTTGATTTATTTATTACTAGCAACCCATCCCGGCTTCGCACCACTTCGCACAGATGCAACTAAACCTTCCTCTTGAATCACCCTATCTATTTAAAAAAACCGCATTAAAATCCGTTGCGTACTTTAAAAGATCTGAGCGTACATAGGAACAGACAGACAGTGGAAAGCAACTTTGTTTTATACTATGTTTATCTTCTTATGTTCCTGTGTCCTCTTGATGGGGCAGAGGGCCTCCACAGATCTCCGCCATCCTGTTTAGTTCTGAGCTTTGTTCCAGGTCTTCTCTATTACCTATTTATTATATACTATCTGCATAGTTGATTTAAGTTTTTATTCTTTGACATCATCATCTGCCTTTATACCTATATACGAGTACCCCAATATAGACCCAATAGGTACTTATATAGTCGACGTAATATGGTTTCTTTCGAAAGTCATATTACCAAGGATTTGGCTGCCTGCCTGACACCAACTCTCTCTCCTCTGGTATAGATAAGTCACAGTGGTATTTATTATTTATATGCTCTGGGAGTAAAAAAAAAGTATAATAATACAGCCGCTTCTCTTCCCGGGCATACTGTATAAGTCAGTAGAGGGACAAGAGGGTCTTGGTATTTTGTAGGCCATGGGCTGACCACCTGTCACTACTAACCGAACTTGTACATCTCAACTATACCCTCAAAATTGGCCAGAAGTGGCACCATGTGGTTCTATCGGCCCTTGGTGCTCTGCCTACCCTATAAGGGATAAAGGCGTGATTATATGTATGTATGTATTATTTGTATATAATGTACTTATATATTTTTTATCATAATGGTCATGTTTTCACTGAAATTACCTAATAACACGCAAACAAGTCACAATCTAGTATTTTTCAAGCTTTAGCAAGATTATTAAAAAACAATTATATTAAAGGAGATGCAGATTAATCACTGAATAAACCAGTACTACAAAATGCTCTAAAATACCTGTGAAGAACCAACTCAAGTAATATTAAGTAAATAACAATGGTACATAAAACGAAGTAATAAAGCTATTTGGAACTGAAATAAACTTCTGTAAATTAGATTCGTGAAACTGACTATTTTATTCAAGATTTTGCGATCTAATTATTAAAACATGATGTTTTACAATGTTTATAGTAAATACAAGAAAACTCGTTATAGCCAATACAATTTATACAATGCAGTGTAAATGAATCTTTTTTTTAATTGGCTGTGAATTTGACTGGAATTTTTATAGAATTTGCTGTCAAAAGTTCTATTTAACGACTTGTAAAAGAAATAAAACCTTGTAAAAGTTAAACATAACCAAAATTTCTGTAGTAAAACCGTGAATGGTTGATGTCTTAAGAATGTACAGATTTTTGCTAAGATTTTCAAGTCAAGCAGATTTAATAATTGTGTTGCTGTAATACTCCAAGACAGACAGATGTACAGTCTACGAATCTGAATAATTCGCATAAGGAAAAGTATAATATTTGTCTCGTGTTATAAAAAAACAGTCAACATTTCCATCCCACGCTTTCGAATTGGAACAGCGGTTTAACGAGAAAATTACTTTAATTTACTATTGTAGCCAAGGTTTAACAATGAAACAGCCATACAATTGTCGGCCCTTTTAAACCCTTGACCTTTTATGAAATAATGCGAAAGAATCAGGAAAAATTGCCGGACCACAGAACACTTCAATGAAAAGTCACCCCAGAAAATGTATTCAATTAAAGGTCGCATGGAATTATGAAACCTTTATGAAGCTTTGTTTTTTAACTAGGGCACAGTATCGATCTTGTATATTGTTGGAATAAAGCCTATACGTGAAATCAAGCCTTTTTTATATTAAATTGCTGTCAAAAGTCTTACTTAAGTCGATCATCCACCGCCAACTAAAAAGTTTAGCTCAGCTCATCCAGTAGCTGAGCTAGTTTTTAACAGTGGACGCGCATGTATATGTCACAGTTAAGCAGGCTTAAACTAACTTTGTTTAGTTGACGGTGGACGATCGACTTAAAAATATTTTGACAGCCATTTACTCGTATCAAAACATAAAGCCGACAGCCATTAAATGCAAAAAAATAAACGCTTGATTTTATGTACCTATGTATGATACATGCACAAAATCACGTCTCTTTCCCTGAGATCACAGACCTCCATTTGCTACGATCCTGGCATAGCTCTTTCGCTTCATCATCGTATTCTTCATGCATGCTGGTTGGTTAAAAGTACTTCAGATATTTCTTCTAGTACTTCTGCGATTTCATCAGAAATTGTCTCGCGACGTCTACCTACTGGCAATTTTTCCTGCATTTGATTTCATAGACATATTAGTACTTACATGCAATCTCCAAGGATTTCGTGTCAGCGCTTTTCCCAACCGAGTTATACACCTCGCATTTTACAGTTGCCTCGTTGTACTTTCGAGAAATGTTTCTTAGTACCTGGAACAAAATAAAATCTTTTAGAGCACTTCGGAAAAATAATGGCTTTATAACATAATAATTATTTTCTTATACAATTTTATTATTATTTATGATGTAGTACGTTGGACCTACTCAAATTTTATTATGTTACTCAACATTGTGAAAAAACTGTATTAAAAACCTGAAAGACATTGACATAAAAGAAACTTAAATAACTTATTTTATAATGAGACCAATTTTCTGAACTTTAAGACCAAGATTTTATTTTTAATAGGCTTTTTATAAAGATAATAAATGAGTTTTTTTTTTAAAGATAATGGATACTTTAATAGTAATTTAGTTCGTAATGCTTTTATATTTTGGCATTCTTTTTTAAACTTTAAATTTTAATCATTGTAAACTACTTATTTTTAAGATTTTATAATAAAATATTAAGGGCCTTACAAATATATTATTACCTACACTCCACTGACCCTCGGATTTTCATAATTGCGACAACAGGCACTTGCACTAACTACAATTGAGAAACCAGACCCGAGCACCTTGCAAGACGATACATTGTTGTGGTGGCGCACCCATAGATGTTTGAACTTCCGAAGTTAATTATATTATATTAGTAAACATTTTTGTTAAATAAATTACAAAACCGAGCATTATTGGAAGCAAAGTCTGTTATTAATGTTATTATAGATATATCTTTATCCCCAAACTTTGAAAAATATCTGACAAATTATAAATCCTTTTTTTAACCGACTAAAGCAGAGAAAGAAAAAACACAAATATAACATTCAAATAACAGCAGGACATAAACATATTACTCGTCTTATTATTTGACTTTAACAAGCAATGACGCTCTAACCAACATTATGTCCTTTTCCTTAAATAATTGTTTTAGCTCTAATTATTATAACGAAGATCTCTTGGCACTGGAATCGTCTAGCAACAGACAACAGACGTTGGAAAAACAACATTAACTTCATCTGCCGACGACATATTTTAGATGCAATTTGCTTAGCAAAAAACGTACGACTGCGCTTCTTAAGATGCCCATTCATTTCTTTCGCAGTATTAATTTTACGGCGAATTTGCATTTTCCTTGAAATTTCCGGAAAAGAACAGAATTTTCAAATTTCTACTTGGCAAAGGCACACCTGTTCTATGCATTTTACATAAGCAATGTTTGATATAGATGCTGAACTGAGTGTGCTACAAAGTTGCTTTTATGACAGTGCCGCCAACATAAAAATTGCAAAGTAAATTGGTTTAAGTTTCAATTTCGGTAGGTGCTGGTGTTATATGAGGTTGAGTTTCCTGCAAGTCTATTCACTGTACGTACAGAACTTGTTTTCTTTAGAGATTAAAAGTAAACCACGCTCTTCTTTATATCAGCCATTCTCTTGGGAAGAAACAGAAGACAGACTGAGAGAGACTTGTATTGACATAAGTTTGGATTATATTCAAAATTACAAGTATTATATGTCTTCGAAAACACAGCAATGATATGAAGAAGCAGTCCCTATGATTCCATGAGAGTACAAGAATATTCGTACATTCTCGCTCAAATAAATTCTACACCAGAGGGATCAATCTTACGCCAATTTATCCAAAGTGTCATTGCATTCTTGTGATCTTTGCATCGAGTTTGATTTTTTACTTTCTATGTAAAACAAGTAAAAAGTTATTTTTTCTATCGAATAAATGTAAATACAGTGCGTGAGTGCGTGTTTTGTGCTTTTTTTGTGAAAAACACAGCAGTGTTGGCTTAGATGGAGCCGGTACAGGCACACGTAAGCGAGGACGATGGGCGAGTCGAAGTTGTTGCTTCGGATGGAGAACAATCTTCGAGCTCTATAGGAACCTACGATAGTGCACGGGCTCCTCCTCAGATTCGGATGCGTATGCGTAAACGTCAGCATAGACGTCAAGCGGTGACAGTTCCATACATTAAACTCAGAGGTACGTGTACGTCTACGCTTACGTGCACGCATACGCATCCGGTGTGCTCGAGGTTTTAATTGGGTTTTTTTAATGTATATTTTCTTATTGTATTGTGTGATGTTTACACTTACCAGTTCGTTGTCTGTTTTCCCTTCAATTTGTTCATTGTTCACATACCATTTGTAGGTCAGGTTATTTGGGTTGGCGCTTGCTTGACAACCTGAAAAAAGCTTAGTATCATATACGATACGATACTAATAAATACCATCTCTAAAGTTAAACACTGTTTAAAAATATCTGTCGAAACTAGACAACAAAGGTACATATAGGTATACACACAGCTGCGTTCCCAAAATAGCTTAGAACTAGCCTAAACTGCAGGACCATAAACAAGATCTCACAGCCACACTCGTAAACATGAAGTTAAAATTCAACTTATCTCTTTTTGTCTCAACCATTTAGGAAGGGCGAGGAACAAAAATAACTAATTACGACGTTTATGTTTAAGTGCTTCAATTGCATTTCTCTGGTCGCCTCTATTGATCCTTGCTTAGGAGTTGCAGTGGCGGGAATGAGTGGCGGAGTAACTCTAACGCTATGCACGGAAAGAGGTGCTGCTGATGTATTCTAGTAAAACCGTTGAATTGTACTCTAGTAAAAAAGTTGAATTGTATTCTGTGCTGATTCGGCACAGGATATAATTCAAATTCCACACATTTCTTCTGCTGCTTTAGTACTTTATATCGAATGCTGAACGCATACCAGTCAGAAACACTATTATTCTAGAGGAACGTGCAGTCCACAATTTCCCAGTAGCAAGGTATTTTCAATTATTTCTCTGATAGAATAGAACGGAGAGCTCGATAAATTCGGACATTATAAGCTATGATAGCAGCATTCCTTGCACCGGTAGAGTGACATAAAGCAGTTATAAAATGGAGCCGATATGTTTCTGCACCGGCGCGCGGCGCATCGGCGCGTTACTGTCATTTATGAAAAAATAGCAATATTGAGTTAAATATGTCATAACTATATTTAAGTATCCCTTTGCTTGATGCGATATTACTTTCGTAATACACATAGTTTATAGTACTTTAAAGTATCTTTTTGGAACGAAGTTCCTTACGGCAGGCTTGAAGGAGATAGGGATTTTGCTGCGCGACCGAACTGAAAAAAATGTGATAGTAAAAACCGTAAAACGTGCGTGGAAGATAAAACCGTTAAATGAGACGTGCGCAGGCGCGACAGTCGTATACACAAGCGAGTAGTGTATAATGCCTTTCTCTTTCTCCCTCTTTCTTTTCGTTCTCTCATCCCTTCTCTCTCTATTACTACTCCATCCCGCCAATGCATAGTATATACTCATGAATTCATGGACAAGCACGTGGCGAATACTCACATTATATAGAATCGACACAATTTGCAAAAGAAAATCGTGCTCATTTTATTTAGGTTTAAAATGTATCTAAACCTAAATAAATTGAGCACGATTTTTCTTTTGGTGTCGATTCTACATTAGCCGAAGAACTTCGTTCCTACCTGGTGTCCCACGACACCACATTTAATTTTTTACAATATTTAGTGTCATAATTTTTCAAAAGTAAGGTAAAAATTAACATAACATGACATTTTATAACCATCATTCAATCAGCTTCAAATATTATTTTAAAGGAAACTTAAGTAAGGCCATGGTCAATTTTGATTACTATGTATGGCCAAGGTCGAAATATGCCACTTGAGGTTGCCTACATTACACCTCCTCTTTACACCAACTTCGTGTCCGGTCGTCATGATAGTTGGCAATGCAATTCCTATCCGGTCCGGCTAAAATATTGGCTTTGCCCAGACAAAAGGGATCCAGGGATATCTATAGAATCTATTCTATGTGGTACACACTGTTGTTGCAGTCGAATATACACATATACGGCAATAACCATAAATCGTAACAATACATTTCGCAGTCACACATTTACCTAGTCCCACACTAAGATCCCTAACGTCTTATGTTGTGGGTACTAAGCAATGGTAAATAAATACATAGATGATCACAATATCAAAGTTTGCATCTACCGGGATTCGAACGCAGGACATTCGTACGCATTTTTATGCATCTTAAAAAAAAGTCCACATATTAGTAGGTACTACCTACCTACTTATTCTTTGACGAATTTTCATACTCACTTATAATAAGATTTTCGCCTTCGCTGATCATTCTCTTCAATGGTGATTTGATAAAAACCCGTACTTTTGGTGCATATTGTACCTAAAACAAAAATCAAAAAACACAGTAAGTTCTCACAGCGTAAGCAAATTAGTCTAAAAATCGTGAAAGCGTTTGATAATCAGGCATTTTACAAAACGCCTAGGCATTTCAATTTATATGGGTTTTAGAGGGAGATAATTTGGCTTCTAGCAAGGTGTAGTAAGGTAACTAACTATTTGTAGTGTACACCGTTTGGATATAGTTGATTTTGGCTGTATGATTCAAGTTTACCATTGCCTGGCAGTTTAAAAAAACTTGATACACTTATACTCTGTGGGGGACGCATGGCGGCAAAAGTTCTATCTGTAAAATCAAATTGCAAAATATAAGTTAATAAGTAAATTCTAATTTACTTTACTTTGATTCGCGGTAATTCCGTAGGAAATTAGATAATTCTACACTACTTTAATTATTTTATTTCGCCATTTGGCCCCAAATCGCGCCGAGGTCAATTTAGCACTAGGTCAGATTAATAAACACTAATTCGGTACAATTTATGCTAATTACACACATTAAATACCGACTAAATGGACATTAGGCTAGTTTCGCCCATTCACGTAAATACAAAATACAGGGATTAACAACAAAGCCCGGCTTATGATTTTGCATTTTGCTCCCAACTTTGTCCGTAGCATAAAGCAGAATTTTATTATAGAGATAGGCATATGACTCTGCTTTTTGAGATTTCACGTCAACAACTTCGGCCGTGTAAAGGGAAATTTATGTAAGAGCTAAATGTCACTAGTTATAAGAACATGTAAGTAAACCATTCTCTTGAATCACGATTTTACAAAGTCGCATCAAAATCTGTTGCGTATATTTAAAGGTCTAGGCATACATTCTCTATGTATGGACAGACAGCGGGAAGCGATTGAATGAAGAGCATCATACATTACTATTTGTAAGTTCAGATTTTTAAATTGTAGTCTCCTAAACTGACACTCAAATCTAATCTCTTATTAAAACACCGAGTACATAGCAACATAATATACATAGCTGCTACTCTGAAACCACATAAATAAATATTCACGCACTTCACAACACATTAACTTAGTCCTACATTAAGATCCATAAGGTCTTGGATCGTGGGTACCTGCTAAGCAACGGTATATAAATACATAGATACCTATAAGTATAGAAACATAAATATCCATATCATAATATAAATGTTTCCACCTACTAGGCTCAATTGGCGATCAAACACGACTTACCCATGTGTTAAACGAAAACAACTAAAGTTTCACCAATACCTTATTATACTCGTAATACTTGTTATACTCGTAATGCTACATAAAGATTCAAGGAAGTGTGCGAAGTCACTTACTATTGCAATTATGAGTCGTCAGATTTGAGGGACAGCGGAGGGTGTTAGGGCCTGGAGAAGGTGGGTTTAATAATATTATAATGACGTATATTAACTATCTATGTTTGTTTGCTCGTCCCCGCAGTATCTTGTATCATATTATTATTAGTTCTGTGATGTTATTTGGTATCATATTATTATTAGTTCTCCAAAAGGATTGGCGATAATTTTTTAAATATGGAAATAATGGAACATAATTACTTATTTTCCTAAAACGTAAAGCTGCAAAGGCATTACATCTCTGATAAGGTTTTCCTTGTTTTTGTTTTGGGTAACAACCATAAATTTAGGCGCCGCATTATCTGGTGACGGCGTTTTTATGGAAAAACCATGTAATTTCAAAGTTCCAGGGAAAAAAGACTTTTTTCTCAGGTGTTATATATACTACTCAAGGTGGACGCCATATTTTAAATTACGTCTTGAAGTGATAGCATTTGATTTTACAACTTTTTCGTATAACGAAAGTCAGGGGATTCAAAACCTGCAATGTCTCTGATACATACCTAAAGGCACATCGTTAGAAGGTTTTATTGTCACTTCAAAAGGCTTAGTTGTTTTAATTCTCCATACATACGGCTTCGTCTAGACATCAAGCTTCAATGGTTCAATGTTTTTAAATTCTGGAGTAGAAATATTTCAATTTAAATTTATGTCAAAAAATTATTAGCTTTACCTACCTAATAAAGGTGATTACTTAAATATATAATAGATAAATGAAATAATGACTTACTATTTATTTTACTTTTATATTTTTTGTACACATAAGTAAACGAATAGGCAATAGACCTAAATACAATTCTTAATTTCTTACGTACGTGGCAAAGTTCCTATAGTTCTTGAAAAGTTTCTTAGACCTGGTGGTGAACAGTTTAAAAGCTATCGCTACAGGGCTTTTTGTGTAAAATCACTATATTATTATAAAATAAAGTGGCTTCCCACTGTCTGTCTGTCTCTATTTACGCTTAGGTCTTTATACGTTACGGGGTTATTTTTAAATACCTATAGAAAAAGTTATTCAATAGTCATGGCCATTCTTCCCCAAAGAGGTTAGGTTAGATTTTCACCAGTTAGCCTATCAAGTCCCACGTGGTAAGTGGTGAGCCTACCAAAAAGTTATTCAATTGAACAGTTAATAATTATGTACTTATAACTGGCAACACATCCGGGACAAAATCGTAGGCGGCCGCTTGTAATAACAATAAAATAATAACGAAAGTAAACTCTATTTGCAAGCTAAAGACTGTAAAAACTCAATTTTTACACCGGTATTAATATTTCAATACGGCTCTGTTAAAAATATCCGACGTTCGCCTATAAGTCGTTAATTTTTAAAATACATTATTTCTATACCGTTCTTGTTACTCGGCGCCGTCGTAAACGTAAAGTCGATATTGTCGTAAAGTCGGTGAAAATTAAAAATGTTTACGACCTCTGATATTATTTTCAAGTTTATGGACAAGTTATATGGAGTTGTCCTATAAGGTGGCTATTCCTAAATCCCTATTAGGACTAGAATAGCATAGAGCCCAAGGAGATATTAATATAATAGTAGTATAATAGTAGAATAACAAACCGTTTTGATTTCACAGCGGTAATTGGGTACTTAGTCAATAAATAAATAAATATTTATACACTTCACAACACATTAACTTAGCCCCACATTAAGGTCCATAAGGTCTTGTGTCGTGGGTACTAAGCAACGGTATATTAATACATAGATATGTACATAAACACCCATGAACTCGGAAACAAATATCAATATTCATCATATCAATATTTGCACCCACCTGGATTCGAACCCAGGACCTATGGCGTCGCAGGCAGGGGCACTACCAACTACACCAATCGACCGTCAAGGTAACATTATTTTGCATTTATGTTCGTTATCGTAATAAAATAACACACGCAAAACAAAGCGTTAGATGACGTGATCAAATCTTAACGCTAAACATTGAGGGTATTATCGCGGTCGTAAACATTTTTAATTTTCAATGCCATAAATACATACATATACGGCTGTGATCCCGAAATGGGATAGCCAGGACTTTAGGATTATAAAGGATATCTGACAACCACGTATAGCATACCGGGGACAAGCTGTTGCAAAATCAGTGCAAGAGAATGTCTGAGTTCCTTTGATATTTACGACATGCACGGAAGGAGATGCACCTGTTGTATTCTAATGAAGCCGCGCATCAGCACAGGAGGATATACCGATGATAAACGTCAATACGATCTTACAATAGGTACATCTCAGCGGATAGATATTTTGAAAACTAATTACTTACCTATAAACCTCTAGATGAGACAAAGAAATTACAATATTATAATTCGACACACGATTTGCAATACAGGTTTTGCTGACACACCTATAGAACTCAAACATAGACCTCCCTTATTTTCACTTTTCGAGAACAAAAATTCGACCAACTCAAATTGGCCTACAACACGGTGGGAACCAACATAAGGACTCATACAATTCTCTCTGAAATTCAGAGGTCAAGTTAAAGTGGTCATCTGGTTAGCTGAATTGGCGCATTTCTAAGAAGACGCCCCGAAATTGCGGTGAAGTTTTTTCGACCGTCTGTTACGTTTATTTCGTTATGTTTTTTCCCCCTTTATATCTGTTTATTGGTTGCTGGCTTATGGAGAATGTTTACGTCCCTAAATTCTACCTATAATGTGCCTTTCATTATGCGACATGTATTTTTGCGAGGATTTTTACTATTGTTCCTTTGGTTTTTTATTTATGACGATTAATAAATTGAAATGAAAGCAGGTAAGGCAGCAGGGTATGATAGGATTTGTGCTGAAATGCTGAAGGCTGGACAGGGCGTCGTAGCCAGTCAGTTGTACCGCCTATTCAACATGTGCTTTGACACCATAAATTTAGGCCGAGTACCTACCAATTGATTGGTGCAAGGCTGTCATCGTGCCTCTGTTCAAGGGTAAGGGCTAACGACTGGACTGCAAAAACTACAGAGGCATTAGCCTACTCAGCATTGTTGGCAAGCTGTATGCAAAAGTGTTGATTGAAAGGATTATGACAGTAACCGACCAGAAAGTGTGGGATGCACAAGCGGGATTTCGAAAGGGCATGGGATGTACGGATCAAGTCTTTTCCTTACGATGTATAGCCGAAAAGTTTCTGGCGAAAAGTCAGAAGGTCTATTGCGCTTTCATCGATTTGGAGAAGGCTTATGACAAAGTTGAGGAAGGAACTTTGGAAGGTTCTGTCTATGTATGGAGTGAGTGGCCTTCTCATTCGGGCACTGAAATCCCTCTACGAGGACTCAAATGCTTGTGTGAGAATAAACGGGTCCTACACAGACTGGTTTACCATCGAAAAGGGTGTTAGACAGGGATGTGTAGCGTCACCGTGGCTATTCAATCTATTCATGGACAGTTGTTTGCAAGGTTTGAAAGACGATGTTTGTGGTCTAAGAATGAATGAATTACTTGTCAAATGCCTTCTCTATGCCGATGGCATGGTTTGCTTGCGTCTTCGGAGGAGGAGTTGCAGGAGATGGTAACAAAAATGCATGGATCATTTGAAAGTAAAGGGATGAAGATGAATGTAAGTAAGACGAAAGTGATGGTTTTTGAAAGGATGAGGTAATGGCGAATTGCAAAATAATGATTGGCGAAGAAAGATTGGAGCAAGTGACTGAGTTCGTGTATCTGGGACTTTGTTTACAAGGGATGGTAAGCATGACAAAGATATTGCAAGGAGAGTGAATGCTGGGAACCGGGTGAATGGGGCACTTAATTCTTTTATGAGTAGCCAGAAAGTGTCGCAAGCGGCACGTCTGGCTGTTCATGGAGGTGTTTTGGTGCCAACTCTTATGTATGGAAGTGAAAGTTGGGTATGGCAGAAACCAAAACTCAAAGTCAAGTGAATGCAGTGGAAATGAGAGCATTGAGAAGTATGTGTGGAGTCACTTTGAAAGATAGAATAAGAAATGAGGTGATCAGAAAGAAGTGTGGTATAAATGAGGACGTGGTGACGAAGATTGAGAAGGGTATGTTGAGGTGGTTTGGGCATGTGGAGAGAATGAGTGAAAGTAGACTGACAAAGAAAGTGTACAACGGAAGAGTGGATGGAAGGGTTGGAAGGGGAAGACCTCGCCGGACTTTCACCGATCAAATTGGTGAAATTCTAAAGAAAGGTCAGGTCAAGAGTACCCTAAACCGACGAGCGTGCATGAAAAATGTCATGAAAGTAGATGAAGCGAAAGAGGTGTGTCAGGATCGTAGCAAATGGAGATCCGTGATCTCTGCCTACCCCTCCGGGAAAGAGGCGTGATTATTATGTATGTATGTATGTAATAAATTGCAGGGCCTAAATAGGATGTTCATTAATTTTGTTACCTATGCTAATGCGAGGTTTTGCTAGAATACATCAGCTGCATCTTCTTCATCTTCTACATCTTCTACGATTTTTCGATGCGCCATGCGACATAGTGATGCGACTTGCGGCGCAGCGCGGAATCATTGCCCTCTTCGAGTATCGTCGCGTCGCATCGCGTCTCGGTGTGAACTAACCCTTAGGCGAAACTAGCTAGCAAACTTCTCGCTGTCACCTACACCTGTCCCCGCTATGTTGAACGTGGCTGTAAGATCTCCTTTCTGATCCTGCAGTTTTGACTCCCCCCTTTTGGGAACACAGCTAAGTATATATATATAAGGGATCTGACAGCCAAGCTAATATTTCAATGGATCCTGGCTGTTCAGTTGTTATGCTACGATCATTAGAAAATATTTTATGTTCTTTAATAGTATTCATTCCGTAATAATATTATCGAATTCTAGACCACCGGACATCTACGTGCTTGTTTTTTACAAGCTTTTTACAAGCTTTTATTTAACTTGCAATGTATATTAAAAACGGGTGAAATCTTACAACTCAATTTTAAGGCACTTGCCCTCAACCGATTGGGCTGAAATTTGGTGAGCACGTTCAGTTCGGATGACAATGCATGATTAACAGTGTGACGTCATTCTAAATCCAACATGGCGGCATACCCACAATGGCGGACCAATTATTTTTAATGCATTCCTACAATATGGGTATCAAATTAAAGGGCTAGCTGAGAGTAACTCGAAAAAAATGTGACGTCACTCTTAATCCAATATGGCGGACTTCTAAAACTTGAAAATCTATTTTGAAACAGATATTTTTAAGCAATTGAGTAGGGTGAAGTCATTAGAAGGGCTCCTCATTGAAGAGCTGGACTGTTCAAAATTAACTGGCAAACGACCTTGCAATAATGATGCGTTGAATGAGATGAACAGACTTAGGAACTTACCAGGTGAAAACTAAAAAGTATAAAATAAAATTTAGGTAAAAAAACCTTTTTAAAAACAAGCTTTTATTTAAATGCGCTAAAAAGAAAAAATAAACTTTTACACTAAAACTTTTACTGTTAATTTATAACGTCATTTCAAATTTAACACATTTGACACAATTTATATGTTATAAAAGCTTGTCGCGACATTTAAGTACTCGTATTTACTTTCTTACGAGTAGTTTTAAATTTTTAATAAGTCAAGGTGAGGCCGTGCCGAGGACTGAGTGGCACGATGACATGATGTCGTGAACATACCACCTCGAGGCACCGGGGCGAACCCTGTTGTATATTACTCTCTTACTCTTCTACGACGGATATTTCTTCGATATGCGTGGGAACAATATGGGAAAATCTGAAACATCAACACAAAGATGCTGCCTAATAAACATTTAAAAGTAAGAACGTAAATACGAGTACTTAAATGTCGCGACAAGCTTTTATAACATATAAATTGTGTCAAATGTGTTAAATTTGAAATGACGTTATAAATTAACAGTAAAAGTTTTAGTGTAAAAGTTTATTTTTTCTTTTTAGCGCATTTAAATAAAAGCTTGTTTTTAAAAAGGTTTATTTACCTAATTTTCTTTTCAGTTTTTTATTATATAGATTATTTGGTTCTTTTTTAAGCAGTCGGGTTTTTGGATTTTTTAAATTATGTTTTTTATTTGTTCTATAAAATTGTACCTACTGAATATATTTTTTGATAGTTGATAATGAGCCCTGCCTGGTCTTCTTTTAGACAAATAGCTTTTTTACATAACTCTATCTGTCCAAGTCTAAAATTAATGACTCAAGCGAGACTTACACGTTACATTAATATCAGAAGCTTCTTATTAATACAAAGATAGAAAGAAGATATACCTATTAAGGGACCTTCTGTATTACCAAAGAGGATTTTAATCGAAAAACACGAAGAAGGAATTAAAATGTCTGAATAACTTTTTTATCTTAAGGAAATTCGGGAAGGCGTCCGTAATTTTAATATCATCTTACTTACATGCGAACAAATTAGATGCCCAAATTCTTTTCGCGCCGTATCTGGCTTTTAACATAAAAATTATGCGGAAAATGCGAGACCGAAGTAAAGTTTCGCCATTAAATCTTATATAAATGCCTTAATAGAGGGTATCAAATTATCTAATTCCTTGAAGGAAGCTAAAATGCCCAGTTATGGATATAAATTGGCTATTTCGGTGCGGCCAAGTTTGATAATACTGTTAAATACATGGAAAATGATTCGAGCAGATTTAAGGGTAATGGTCTAAATGGTGATTTTACAGGAATAGGGCAACGTGGTTTACGGATTTGTAAAACGCTTATCGCAGATCCAGCTTTGTTACTCTTAGATTAGTTTATAGCATCATTTGTAGTTATGACTTTATTATGATTGTTTTAGCTGCACAGCGTCTGGGCTTTGTTGCTAGTAGATCCGATTCTTACTAAAATGCTGATAAATATTTTTAGTTTATTTAAACTGTAAGGGAATTACAAATAAATACATTTTCCTTTGTACATTTTCTTTATCATGAACTTTATCTGTGAAAACTTTACTGTGTACAATAAAGCATAATAATAATAATAAATAAAGGGAATAATAATAAATACCATATTCTACACTGATATTATTAATAACATATTTATACGTTTATTTGTTATTTGGAAGACTAACAGCTGTATACATAGTAAACTGCAACAGTATGGTCAAATAGAGCTAGATTAACTAGTAATATTTTCCCAAAGAAACAGGAACAATAAAAAATAATTATTCAGTAATCACTCAAATACATGGAATGAAACCAGTTTGGAAAAAGTACATAAAATTTTATCAAACCATGTGAAATTGTGCACAGAAATTACTCAAATGAAAAAGTAAGTGCAGGGTTTCCTGTGAGAACTAAATATTAAGGAAAGTTTCGCCAAATCTCTTCCTGATAATTAAGTTGCTAGAATTTCCAGGACTTAACTTTATAGTTCAAACTTTCTTCGGAGGGTTTACAGAATGGTTTTCGTATAAAATTTGTGGTTATAACTTGATCTGCCCCCTGATTACGTAACTTGCAATAGCAAAACCGAAGCAGGGCGATTGCGATAATTGAGAGTGTGTGCGTACGCACCTCGCCCCGCGCACACACACATTCTCATGTCGCGATCGCGCTGCTTCGGCTTTGCTAGTGCAAATTAGGTAATCAGGGGGCTGGCTATGAAATAGCCATTTGGCTATTACCTATAATTAAATTTTATCATTGTATGTATATTTTAATTTTGACATGTACCTAAACGTAATATATTTCTGGGGAAGTGTAGGGTAGCAAATATTTTCCGAAAAGACCACGAGGATTAAAAACAGAAATTCTATAATTGGAATACCGTTATAAATTGGCGAGAATCAAAGTGACTCTGGACCCACCAAAATTTTATCTCCAGCAATAACTGCTTAACTGGAAGAGAATGCTATGAAGGATCAAGTTCACCTTTGTAACATTTTTCATAGTGCAATAAATAAATTTCTCATCTTAGCTTATCTTATACCCTATAATAATCATACATACACTTGAAAAACATAACCCTCTTTCCGGCGTAGTCGGACACGGCCGTAAAGTTTTACTCACCTGAAACCAGTCTTATAGTAGCGGATCGCTCTGTCAAGTAGCCTGACAAGGGTTTGGTTGAAATGATGAACAGTCGGAGAATGGACCTGAGTAAATAAGATACGAGGTACGTAATAGAAACATAAAATTTCTGACATAGCAAATGGTTTATATATTTATTGTCACTTTCTGGTTATTTTAAAAATAGCAGCCGCCCACGACTTCGTCCGCGTGAGGGGGCGTTGTACCCGTGCGAAGCCGGGCAGGTTGTTGTATAGACTGTAGCCTTCCTTGGTAAATGGGCTATCTAACACTGAAAGAATTTTTCAAATCAGACCAGTAGTTCCTGAGATTAGCGCGTTCAAACAAACAAACAAACTCTTCAGCTTTATAATATTAGTATAGATATAAATACTGTCCAAATTACACTTATTTTTGTATAAATCAATCGGTTCAAATAAACTTGACAAACACACGAAAGAATCACCACGCTATAAAGTCGGAGTCACGAGTTACACTGAATAGAAACAAGCGTGAGCGCCGGTTTCGCACAGTTATCGCAGTATCCCTCCCCCGCCGCCCCGCTTGACCCCGACACGAACTCAATGTCATAACAGCGAGCTGACTATATAAGTGAAATATTTACACCACATTTTTGTTTCTAAGACTAATAGTTTTTTAATTATTAAGGTACGATGATATAGACCTTTTCGTTACGGTCCAGTTTTTAAACCTGGTACCCGTATGTTTCGGCGCGATTTTAAAGACGTTTCACGTCAAAAACATAACCCTCTTTCCGGCGTAGTCGGACAATAAAGTTCACTCACCTCCAGTCTTATAGTAGCGGATCGGTAGGCTCTGTCAGCAGTGTTCTGAGCCTGACACGTGAGGGTTTGGTTGTGATGATGCCTTCGAGGACGCAGTCGGAGAATGGACCTGAGTAAATAAGATACGAGGAGGTTGAATGGTTTTCTGACATCATGGTTGAATTATTTGATTCAAATCCATAGATACCTCTGCCTAAGATCTTTTAGGTCTTCAAATTTCAGGAAGAAAGCGTATATAAAATGTTTAGAATATGGTGCTGACAACACAACAACCATTACCTCGAAATCTGTTAAATTAAATGTTATTTTTCTCAATTTCTTAACTTTACTACTTTTTTTCACATTCTTTATATATTTACGGTGTTATTACAAAAGAACGCCTACAGTTAGACTTGATTTAAATATGACATTTGACAGCAAAACGTATGGCATATCTGCCAAATTTAGGATACGCTTAGCTTAAACAATGTTTAAATTCATTTTGTAATAACACGGTAACTGTTTAATAATGTACCTGGCGGTAAATCTTCGGCCATCAGACATAGGTTCCACGTTATACGTCACACCTTGCGTCAGAACTCCACCTTCACTATCTACCCAAGTTATCTGCAAGGAAAAATATTTATTATTAAGTTTAATTTAATAAATAAAAGTTATAATAAATTCTTGAGTTCCATTGAAATCTGTTTGCTAGTTTTTGCATGAAAATATGTCAAACATGTTCAAGTTTTCACAAACATTCAGTTTTAACATTTTGGTACAATATATTTATTTCTGAAGATTAATCCTGACATATAACTTAAGTCCTCTCCGTCCTCACACCTTTGTCACCACATCCTTACAAGAAATTTACGCTAGATTGTTGTATTTGTGCCCGAAAAGCGACTATAGGGTCACCTCACCACGTGGGACTTAATAGGCTAACTTGTGAAAAGTGGGTCTCTAAATGCATCCTCTTTGGGAAATAATAGACGTGACTGTAATAAGGTAAGTAATTTACAGACATTTTCTAATAAAAATAATCTTTCTCGAATATACAGCTTTACATTTCTTGAAATTTCATTCAGCGATTTTATTATGAATACAAAACATACATCCTTAGTCTAAAAATATGAATATGTATGTATGTAATGGTAATGAACAATCAAACAGGTAGCTATTTTGGGGTTTCAGGACAAATATATGCAGGAAATATTTCCAATAATTACAAATTTAGAATAAACTTTAAATTAATAGAGACAGTTAATAAAATAGAAGATAATAATATTCCAAGTAAGGCCAAAGGTTAAGAAGTTCATATTGAAATATCTTTGCCCTTTAATACTAATAATTTAGTTCTTATAAAGAACACGTTCTTGAAGATTGCTTAAAAACTACGGTAACGATTTGGTATAAAGCGTCGTCTGGGTGAGGTTTTGATAGGTTTTGATATATCAATCGAGTGGCCTTTGATCAAATAAGGTTTCATCCAATGAATAAGTTTATAACTATAGAACTAAAAAAGATTCTTAAGTGATAATCTCCTAAAACGTTTCAATACTTTGACTTTTGTTATATCAATAAAGAGACGTACTCGTATTAGGAAATTTGTACTTGTAGTGATTTAACAATGCAAAAAGTTTAGTTTTAGAAATATAATACCAGTCAGCCATTAAGCATTTTATGCAGACGATAATTTCAAAATATTACAGGGCATATCAGACTCTGATCACCAACCCACCTGGCTAGCGTAATGACTATGGACAAAAACCCCCCTATGGCAGTAGCCTTGTGGCGTGCCCTGGAGGAGGCTTACGTCCAGTAGTGGACTGCAATAGGTTGAACAAGAAGAAAGGACACAAAATAAAATACATCACACTCACTTCAGCCGCAGGTTTTCCACCAGTTGAAATGCACTCTAGATCCACATCGCGATCTTCAATAGTTTGAAGAGTTGGAGCCTGCAGTATTTTGGGAGGGTCTGGTGGCATCAGCACTATTAGATGAGCATAACGAGATCTGATTGGCTGCTCCCCTGTGGACAAAATACTTAGATTTATACTTCATTATATAGTATACGAAAGCGTAAACGTGGTCGCTCTAAGCGGTGGCGAACAATCATCACAGAGGCGAAGGAAGTGGGGAAGACTTGGAGCGAATTAATCAATTAAATTAAAATCCAAGTGGGATCTAAGAGTACTATGGAGGCCTCCTTCTAGAGAATACAGGAACATAAGTCAAGTAAGTCATACAGTATACATATGTATAGGTACATACCTACATATACACATGACTATGTTGCCAAAATGTGGTAATCAGATTTGCAGGATGACTAGGGATTGTACAGTATAGTTTTATTATATGCTTATTGCTTTATTGTACACTGTATATAAAGTTTTCACAAATAAAGTTTATTTAAAAAAAGAGATGGTTATATTCGTCATCCGAGTAATTGACCGGGTAGCTCGGTTGGTGAGAGCTCTGCGCGGAATGCGAGAGGTCGTGGGTTCGAACCCCACTCGGGTGAAGAATTTTTTCATTTATTAAAACATATTAATAATAACGTTTATGACAAAGAAGATGTACAAAGGCGTGCTTATGTCTTTGAGAGATTTCTATATCTGTGGTTTCGTCCACATAGTTGTGGACCTAATAACTATTTGGTCCACAACTTTATCCTTATCAATTTTATAGGTACAACTCCCATAATTCTCCCATTCATCATTTAGAAAACGTTCCATATAGGTAAATAAACAATAAATATTCACACACTTCACAACACATTGACCTACTTATTAAGATCCCTAAGGTCTTGTGTCGTGGTACTAAGCAACGGAATTAAATACATAGATAAGTACGGAAACACCCATGATTCATAAACAAACTTCGATATTCATCATATCAATGTTTGCACCTACCGGGATTCGAACCCAGTACCTATGGCATCGCAGGCAGGGCCACTACCAACTATAACAATCGGCCTTCAAAAAATTATAATGATTGGTTGCTAATTTTCTTTTAGCAGTTTCTAACCGTGATGTTTTTCATCAGATGTGTCAGTATTCAACTACATGTATATTTTAAGAACAAAATTATCCCAACGACACGTGTAGTTACACCTCTCAGTATTAATTAGTACCATTTGAAATCCCAAAGTAAACTGAATCAATTCACTATTGGGACGGTTTTCGTCGTACTAAGTAAAGTTCGTGGTCGACCTAATTTGCCTTAACCTCCTCTGAATTAGTGATGAGATAAAACTGGTCTCGGTATTGGTATCGAGAGCTTTTGGATTACCAAGTTTTGTTAGGGGGTTTTTGTGAAACCTTTTCCCGATTTTCGTATTCCCATTATGTGTAGTTAAAGTTGACTAACATTATTTATTAGGCACGTTATATTTGGTATTTTTTACTATACTTGGCACCTGGTATATTACATCTGATTGTGGGGACCCACTATGTTAAACGTGACTGTGAGATCTTTTTTATGATCCTGCAGTTCGAGCTACCCCATTTCGGAAACACAGCTGTATGTGTGAATCTATTTATATATAAAATCCTAGTTGGAAGGAGCACAGATAAAAATAGTGTTTGGTTTATACCGAATAAGATGTACTCACAACATATCACACACACAATACATCAAAATTAAATGGGACGCTCTCTAGTATACTACGCATGGAGCGTCCCATATCCCAGGCACAGCCATAAGAAGAGGTTCTACGGCTGCCACAGCGGAAAACCTCAAACGGCGCAAATATGAAAACCTCAGCGGAGACTACATATTTGAGCCATTTGGGGTTGAAACCATGGGGCCCGGGAGCCCATGCCCTTTTTTAAAAGATGGTCGTGGTATCCCACGACCGAAGGGCTGGCCAGTACTTTGGACAAAGGATTAGCCTCGCCATCCAGCGGGGCAATGCGGCCAGGCGGTGGAGGAGTTGCAGGCAATTTTCTACCTGTAAATATGTTCTAGATTTTAATGAGATTCTAAGCTTTTTATTTTGTATATTATTATCAACCCAACTATCAAAATTAAAGTTCATCAATTTTGCAACTGCAAGTATGACGAAAGATATGCTCGGACAAAGATCAAACAGACAGCTGTATAAGAAGGATTTTTTCCACTAAGGAAACGAGATGCTGCTATAAGAAGTTTAGAGCGACATCTCATTTCCACAATCGAAACCTTACCTACTTTATAAATTGGTAAGGCTGGTTATACAGGTTTCGAACTAGTCCAGCCATCACTAGATAAATCCGGCGATATTTCAACGTGCACCACAAAACTAAAGCCCCACATAATTTCATTTTAATGTCCAAATCCACGCTAAAAGCTCTCGCGGTTTGCGCAAGGTCCGAACTGTGCTAAAATACATTTTGAACAATTAATAATTTAATTATAATGTCACTTGTTTGTAGTTTTAAATGTGTGTGCTTTGAGTTAGAGAATATTTGCACCACATTGGACTCTTCCATTTGACATAATTTAGAATCCATATGTATAAAAGATAGTCGTGTTAGTTATACTATTTATAACTCAAGAACGGCTGAAAAATGGTGGGGAGGTAGCTTAGAACCAGGAGACGGACATAGGATACTTTTTATCCCGGATAATTACGTCGTTTTGTTTTTTCTGTAGTCCACGCGGACGAAATCGCGGGCGTCCACTAGTATTATATAATAACTGGAATCTAATCAAATTGGGAAACGAATTCTCCAATTGTCAGATAGATATTCACTATAGGTGCGCCCGCGCCCCATAACCGTGAAAACAAGCACTTGCACTACCTACAATCGCCACGACAAACCAGATGTATTATCTTGCATGCTAGGAGCTTGGATCTGGTTTCTCGTGGCGATTGTAGGTAGTGCAAGTGCTTGTTTTCGCAGTTATGAGTTATCAGATCCGAGGGTCAGTGGAGGGTATAGGGCACGGTGGTGGGCGCACCCATAGTGAATGTTTGAACTTCGGAATTGTAACGCCTAATACAATTTTATTTATATCAGATAGATAGACTATGTATAAGATAAAGTTTATGCATGTGTTAGGGAACGACAACATCAACTTTATTCTTCAGTAGCCTATCGTATTGACCATTGGAAAAGTTGGCCCTTAAAAGATTTATCAGCCGATTTACATTGAAAACTTAATCGCAAGTACGCCTACTTTGGCCGCATAAACTTTAGAATTTCCGGTTTTTCAGTTCCCGATTGGGATTTCAGGAAATTGTCTCTTCTCTCCTACAGTGGACTGCAATAGGCGGATGTAACGTAATAAATAAAAATAAATAAAGAGGAAGGTTTAAATGTAACATGTAAGTACGGCGTTGCAACTGTGGGTTCGAGTAAGCAAAGCACTTAGTAAATAAATTGAAAGCAAAGCTAAAAGTTCCAATGTAAAATGAGAACGAATCCGATTTTATTTCTAAAACTCACATTAAACCTAACAAAAAGGCCAGCGGAAAAGTTCTGACCATGGAAGTGGTATGCTTTGAGGAGTTGATACTACGTTTTATACTTTTGTGGCGTTGGTTAAAAATGAAGCGCTTCCGGCCGCACCGGGCCACTAGTTATTGTTAGACCCATGTATATATTCCAGTAATTGCGAGAAACTTCGATATCTCGTTCCAGGATTTCCATGGTAAAGATGTTCTTCCAATCCTCGGGCCTTATTGTAATATTCTAAACTTGTTACTTAGCTATACTCGAGGAGGGAAGGTATCAGGCAGGCAGTGGACGTAAAACAAACGCCAAATCCTTGGCAAAAGAGTTTCAAAAGAAACCATATTACACCGACGTCATAAATAACAAGATAAGGCCATCATTAAAGATGATGATGTAATTACATAATACCTTGATATAAAAGAATATAAACATCATGACAGTTCCTCTGACCTTCTCGCCTTTGATAAAGTTACTTCAAACTTGGACCGAAAAGTTGTGAATTTAGTTTCACCGATTCTGTTTGGAGACCGGGGATAAATCAGTCGGGTTTACGCCAGTTTTGATTTCATTCCCGCGGGAATTCCAAGTTTTTTAGTGCACTAAAATTTTAATGGAAATGCCCTATCAAGGCTAAGTTATTTCTAGAGTTATTTACATACGACTAGCTATTACAGAATATAGTCTAGGTATGTCTTTCTCCATACTCCTAATTATTATGTAAGTATGCAAGAAAAAGGCGTGAATAGGTTACAAACTAAAAAGATACTTAGGGATTCAGTGCCGGTTTCAAATAATAAACAGACTGTAATACAAGTGGTACATTAGAATAAATACCAAGAGAATAACCTCGCTACGTATATTCGAAAAGAAATAAGCACATATTATTTATTAATGTTTCTATTTAAACTGGATTCATACCCAGACCTTTGACTCATCAGCCAGGAACTCATTATGATACTTTGCATAGCTGGTCACCAGCGTGCATTCGGTTTTCAAACCAATAAAACAATAAGCTTTTACTGGACTTGTTTTGTACGAGTTAAGTAATTTGTTGTGGCAATGCTACATTTGAATTCGTTTTAAAATCTTTCTAGAATGAAAATAGAACAGGTAATATATTGGCGCAGCGAATGAAGGATTAGAGGACGTTTATTCATAGAAAATGAAGGGCCGTTGCACTGGTAATTGGTTTATAGGTAAACACTACGGCGCTGGGTAGGTAACGGCTTACTTCGGAAAATCCCTTCTTTATGGACATATACGCCTCGGTCCTATCACGTTTCTAGTTCAGTAGTTACACCTCGAAATTTGGTGAGAGACAAATATTAACGAGTGGTTGGTTCATACTACGTTGCATATCAGACGGTAATTTTTCATCATCAAATATATGTAGTATTTCCAAAAGTTTTTACCATAAAACATACATCTGAACAAACAAGAGAATACTTATCTATGTTTTCATATACCGTTTCTTAGTACCCACGGACACAAGACCTTATGGATCTTAATGTGAGACTAAGTTAATGTGTTGTGAAGTGTGTGAATATTTATTATTTATTTATTAAGAGAACAGTTGCGTCGTGTTGTGTTGCATCTCTGCTAAATTGTCTGCTTTCCTTCCATTTGTTACAATTTGTTAAGTCCAGTGGATGGCGTAAAATACTAAAGTAGCTTTTCCTGTGATGGTGTTCGGAAATTGGAGTAGCCAGAGCAGCAGGAGGCTAAAGGAGATCTCGCAATCACGTCAAACAGCGAGGACAGGTGTAAATGACCAGTGACAAGTTGCTAGCTTTATCGTCGATGAGAATACCCGAGTGCCTTAGTCGACTCTTACAACATGCGCCTAAGAAGATGCAGCTCATGTATTTTAGGGAAGCACCGCATCAGCACATGACATGTTTTTTTTTTTTATAAAATACAACTAAGCTAAAAAATATATACTCATTAAGCGTCACTATAAGGATGTTTATCAATTGATAACTTAGAAACTTCCACAGCTGCCCGCTAGGGATTTGCTGGATTCGAACCCAGAACCTGTGACGCGGCAGGCAGGCTCATCAACTACGCCAATGGCCCGGACTCCACCAAAGCGGAGATGAGACGAGCGGAAAGGAGATGTTTTTTTATAACCAATAGAAATTCTTCAAATATCTCGTTTCCGCTGATTTGTGAATAACGAAATTCTATTGGTTGTTATAAAATATCTCCTCTCCGCTCGTCTCGTCTCCGCTTTGGTGGAGTCCGAGCCAATCGGTTGTCAACTACTGGTACTTAAATTGTGTCCAAGGCCGCACTACGGTTAAACCGCCGCGGTTTTTAACCGCCTGACTTTGTGACTAAAAGAAACCAATGGAAGCGGCCGCACTGACAGTTTTTTCCTGCTACTGATTTTAAAACCGCGTTTTTTTACATGACTAGCGGGTAAAAAGCGCGCCAAAATTTGTTATTCATAGAACTTATATTCGCGGATTTTAACCGCAGTTTGTGCGTCTCGAGCGGTTTTGCGGTTACCGCGGTTAACTGCTTGCGGAAAAAAACCATAGTGCGGCCTGGTACTTAGGCGGTACTATAAGAAAGTTTGGCAGCTGAAAACTTTGAACCCAGGTCCGCAGCTCCAGCTAGTAATTTGCACCACAACTCACGACACAAAGCTGTTGCGGTCGAGCAATTTGCGGGTTGTTTGCTTTTGACCGTTCCTCTTTTAAAGTGATGTTTTCTTCCCTCACTGCGATCCTAACTTAATTACTCGTTTACCGTTAGTTAAAAGGGTTAATGAAATAATACTTTGCGCTGGTTTTATCATCAACTAGTGGCCCGCCCTCGCTTCGCTTCGGTACATATCAATACATAGATACAACTTTATATGTAGGTACAGCGGTTTTCGTTTAAATTTGGAACTCCCGTTGGTCCCCTTCCCGTGGGAATTTCGGGAAATCCGTTCTTAGAGCTTCCTTGTAGCCCTAATCCGATTTCAGCTTCGTATAAATAGCTGTTTTCGTAAAAAATTAAATGTAACTCCTTCCCATAGGAATTTCGAAATCCGTTCTTAGTGCTCCCTCGCAGTCCCTAATGAACATACAGGTCCAATTTCAAATTCATATGTATCGCAGTTGTCGTAAAAAAAATGAATTCCCGTTTGTCCCTTCCCGTGGAATATCGGGAAATCCGTTTGAATTCCCAGTCCCCTTCCCTTGGGAATTTCGGGAAATCCGTTTTTAGTCCTTCCTCGTTGTCCCCAATGAACATATATGCCCGATTTCAGCTTCATATGTATAGCGGTTCTCGTAAAAATTATGAATTCCCGTTAGTCCCCTTCCCGTGGGAATTTCGGGAAATCCGTTTTTAGTCCTTCCTCGTTGTCCCCAATGAACATATATGCCCGATTTCAGCTTCATATGTATAGCGGTTTTCGTAAAAAATATTAAATTCCCGTTGGTCGCCTTTCCGTGGAATATCGGGAAATTCTTATAGCCTATGTTCATCCAGAATAAGGATTCTAACGGTGAAAGAATTTAAATCGGTCCAGTAGTTTCGGAGCCTATTCATTACAACCAAACAAACAAAGTTTTCCTCTTTATAATATTAGTATAGATTATAATGGAATACAAGCTGTAATAAAAGGGTTATGTTAAGTGAAATACTAAAAAATATCCAACTATTATAATGAACCTATCCAAAGAATTTAAGGCTAATTATAATAGAACCGTATAGGTAAAATACACATTGTGATAGGTAAAATAAAACGAAAATGTTTTAAAATGAACAAATGATATTCTTTCATTTACCTCACTTAACTTCTGAGCATTCAAAGGTAGCGGGCCTACTGAACCGATGGCTTGGTTCGAATGCTGTAAGTAACAAACATCAAAAAACTTAATAATTTATCGTCTCTCTCTCACACATGCCCATCATAAATAAACATCGCGTAAATTTTCTGACAAAAAAATCGAGAAAATTTCCTCAATTTTCGGTGAAACAAGCTTTTTCTTTGCCGGGAAAAAAATAAATAATTCAAAAAGTGAAATTGCTAAGTGCTCCTTCACAAAGGTTTTCTGAAGCCCGGCCATCAAATAATAAATGAAACAAATACATTCTTCTTCAAATTATTTATATCATCCTAAACGGGGTTTCACTATGTGAAATGTTATTTTTAAACTTATATATTATTTTGGTAAAAATATAAGTAGTGGTGGAGGTGGGCAGCAGCGCCTCCCGTGTTGACAGAAATCCAAAATACAAACTGCGGTCACCAATCCCGCCTGCCCAGCATGGTGACTATGGGCAAATACCCCCCATGGCAGTATCGTGGCGTGCCCTGGGGGAGGCCCACGTCCAGCAGTGGACTGCAATAGGCTGACGATGATGATGATGATGATGATAAGTAGTGGACGCCCATACAAAACTGTGTATTCGAAATCGGGTTTTTTTTCGGGTAATTAATACAGTTGTGTCAAATGAGTCAAATACATTCTTCTTCAAATAAGACATAAGTTAGTATCCTTCCGAGGTTCGTTTAGATACGCAGCATCACAATGCTTGGAACGATCTCCCCCCACCAATACGGACCTTGAAGACACTCAGCACATTTAAAATTAATCTCAAGAAACTGCTCTTGTTATCACAGGTCAATCTTGGATGAGCTGCTATGCATAGCCAGCGGCATACAATGGGGTTCTGGCGCTCCCGTATATGTTTGATTTTTAAATTATCATGATTGTTATTTCTTTAGATTTCATTTATTTTCTCAATTTAATTTCAGTAATTTAATTTTATCTTAGAAATTGGTATATTAACAATTAAATTAAATTTCATAGCATACCTATTTTAATTTCAGCTAATATATGTAATTTGTTTATGTAAATATTATATTTATCTTTTTACAAGCTATTGCCCGCGACTCCATCCGCGCGGTAAAAAAATCAATAAAAATCCGCAATAAAAAAAACAGCCTATGTCTTTTCTCGGGCTCTGGACTATTTGTGTACCAAATTTCATCCAAATCGGTTCAGTATTTTTACAAACATGCACGCGCACACACACACACATATACACATTTATAATACTAGTATAGATGTCACTCCCTTCAGGTCTCTTTTGAAAACCAGCGCTGCTTGAATGGTAGCCATATCCTCAAACAGCATTCAGCTGAAAGGGGACCTGATTGGCAGTTACACATATGCATGCACAGTAGGGGACTGACTAAGCGTATCCCATACTTCTTTGTATCGTCTTTATGTATTTGTCATTTGCCTGTACCTTCTTACTGTTATAATCTCATTGTTGTCTTATATTATATTTTTTCTATTATTTTCTTGATTTGTGTTGTCTGTATATGTGTACATGCCAAAAGTCAAATAAACGATCTATCTAAATGTAAAAGACCAATGACAAGTTGTTAGGTCATCGCTTGAAAGAACACCTAGCAGTTTCTTAGTCGACTCTAATGATATGCACGGAAGGAGATGCAGCTGATGTATTCTAGTGAAGCCTCGCATCAGCACAGGGATCTTAATTATTTTTCAGTTTTCATTTTTAGGATTATATTATCATATTTGGACGAAGATTGATAATAAAAGTTCAATACATACATTTCAACCAAGTTACCCTTTGACACTTCTTTCGAGACAGCTCGCCCTAGTAAGGGTGTTTTCGTTTGGATAATCACGTTAAAAACTTGGAGGAGGAACATAATGCGGAGTTGCCATGACAGGACGTTTAAGAGGATATTAAAAAGGGGTTGGGTCATTTTTATAATGAAACCGTCCAACAAAATCGTCAAATTGGAAAAAAAATATTATTGTAATTTGTTTCAAGAAAAACCATTTTATAATATATAATATCTTGACTAAGATAAATTTATAAAAATACTTCTCCATTAATATAATCCGTTAGGATATGGTTGATCGTTTCATCTTTAAACATTGTACTGAGGGATTCAGCTTTGTTTGCCGAGATTTGGCTAGTGTATAGCTATCGGGATGAAAAATAACGTTGCCAATATGTAATTTAGAAAAGAGATGGTAAAATTCGTCATCCGAGTAATTGACCCGGTGGCTCTGTGGTGAGAGCGCTGGCACGCGGAATGCAGAGGTCGTGGGTTCGATTCCCACCCGGGTGAGGAATTTTTTCCATTTCTTTATTCATAATTTTATGACTAGAAAAAACTTGAACAAGGTGTCAAAAATAGCAGTGTAGATCATGCCAGTCATTTATTGCGTCAATAAAATTGTATGCAACAGGCAAGAAAATGGTATCATGCACATGACGCTCTCCAATTTAACATCCTTCTTTCTTTATGCGGCTTCTGAAGATTGCATGGAAACCCCATAGCTTCATCACCCCCTAAGGATGACTAAGTTTTATTTTGGGGTGGAAAAAAATAATAATTGAATGTATATACTTGAGGAACAGCATTATTATGTGGATTTTTACTACACGTAGGTACTACTCGTATATGAGCGTAGGGGTCTCATTCGTGATCATGCAATGGCCACTCCATTTTTAGAAACACAGACGTGTTTTGTACCTCCTGTCTTGATCGTCGAGGCTTTCCATCATAGACAACATAGAATAATACATCAATCGTAATCGCCAACTAAGAAACTCACGGGCAATTTCTTAGGCCATAGAGGAATAAGATTGTAAAATTATAATCTTATTCCTATATGCTCAGGCGATGAGCTAGAAATTTGACATATATTATAAGGGTAAATATTCATAAAATAGTAAACACAAACGCTTTGTTGTAAACTGTCAAACAATGCAAAATAAAAAAACTAGGAAAAATCCGGCTTAACCTTTTACATGTCCTATCCTTACAGATTCTTACAGGCAGTTAAAAGGATAACAACTCCAGTTAAGCCAATAAAAAACCTGAGACAAGCTGAATATACTGAATAAAACTGTACAAAGCTGAACAAAGTTCAATAGGACGCATCCAGCTCCTTTGAGAAACATACTGCATTGTCTTATACTGAACAGACAGGCGACGCTCGAGGGGAATACGGGGAGTAGAAAATCATGGATGTGCTATTGTCGAGATAAGTTTGATATGACTTAGGGGATTTTAAAAGTATAAAATGTTGTTCTCTTCACGGGCATACTGTACAAGTCGGTAGAGGGACAAGAGGGTCTTTGTGTTTTGTAGGCGATGGGCTGACCACCTGTTACTACCGAACTTGTACATCTCAACTATACCCTCAAAATTGGTCAGAAGTGGCACCATGTGGTTCTATCAGCCCTTGGTACTCTGCCTACCTCGTAAGAGATAAAGACGTGATTATATGTATGTATGTAAAATGTTGTATAAGCTACTAAACAATGTCAAATTTAACAAATATCCATACATTTTGCCGTCAAATATCGTGTTTAATATATGCATAGCTTTATACATGGTTTATACCTAAGAACTACCGTACCTATAAGATAAGGGTTGATCCACATCTGTCAGCATGCTTTCTTCTTTTCTGTCACTCTATACTTTTCGGTCGCTTAGACTCATCACTTGCTATCATACATATAAACACAGCTGTGTTCCCAGAATGGGGCAGCCAGAACTATAGGATCATAAAGGAAATTCGAAGCTTAACATAGCGGGTATAGATGTAAATTGGTGACAAGTTACTACCTTATCGCCTGAGAAAACGCCGAGTTTCTCAGATGACTCTTATGCTATGCACGGAAAGACATGCAGCTGATGTATTCTTAAAAGCCCCGCATCAGCATGGCACCTTGGTACAATCGATACAAAAATGCGTTATTCTTCCTCCCCATCAAGCGTCATTTAGTATCTTGTCCGTTTTTTGTCTTTATCTAACAAATAAAGAAAAGTTAAAATTAAGAAATAAAATGCACTCTCCATTCTTCTTAAATCTTATTGGACGTGAACGGCAATTTCGCCGTCCCAAGCCAAAAGATCGTATCTACGTTTTTCTCGTTTTTAGATAATGAACTGCTTCGCAAAGCAAAAGTATGTAACTAGAAATTTGTGAATTACCTGTAAAATAAGAAACAACATCAAGAAGATATTTATTTATCGAAATTATGTGTACACTATGGACTGACCGCTAGATATCCTGATAAATAAATCGAACGATTCAAGGCGTTAACCGAACCAAATCTATCATGAATTTGCCGTTGTAATGATAATTTGATCACAAAAAAATAAATATTTTATGTAATATAAGGTTATAATAATATAAGGAAAACATTCTTAATAAGCTTATACTCATAGGTAAATAATAATAATAATTTAGTACTTAATAAAATAAAATTTTATTAAGAACAACATTTTGCTGTACTATATATTAAAATATAATATTTGTAAAGACATATCAGTTTAGAAGGTACAAAACGGTATAGTTGTAAAATGAAATTTTAAAAATCGCGACTTGGATTAAATTGAGTGACTAACAGACAACGTACAACCAAAATTGTTGGGCTAGGATGCTGGAATTGGCATACTTATAACTACATATTTCTTGAATAAAGGAGACCGCTAAGAAACCTTTCATTTCCCAAAATTTCTACAGAAACCAGGAAAATTTATGTTCCAAAGTTTATGCGGATTGCGGATAAAAGGTGGGCGTCCGCTAGTTACCTACATGATATTATATTTTATGTCACGAAAATTGTTATATTAGAAGTAAAATATCCGGAAAAATCATTAAAACAATTCTAATTACGTAAGTACATTGATAAATTTATGTGAGGGTATGTCGAAATAGAATAAATAAGTTTCTGTCCACATGACTTAGAGCAATTGTTTTTTGTGTGGTTTATTTAGGCCTGTATTTGGTTAACATGTGTGGCGTCTGTTTGATGGTAGAGCTAGGGCTGTCAACAGCAAGAAAAACTAGAATGCTTAGACGTGTAAAAACTGATTATTACCTATAAGTTTTTTTGTTGTATTATACAGGTTTTCTTTTTAACTTACATACTAAGAAATTATGTAATACTCTTTGTTACTGTACTAATTTATGAAACTTGATTTCATCGAAGCAATTTGTTTTGGTTTGGTTCACTGTCTGTAATTTAAAGTTCATAATATTAAATCAATTAATAAAACAAATAAGTTTGATGACAGCAAACAAACAGATAAACATACTTAAGCCCCAACCCATCCACAAGTCCAATACGAATACAGGCCAACTAATATTCTATTCGAAACAGCATTTATTACTTCCGAGCATGTGACAGCAAATATATTCCAGCGGCCGACAACCCTTCTCACTTGTTTCTCTAATTACGGCCGACTAAGGAGACGGCACATTAAACAGTATATTGTGTCGGCCGTTCCGAAAAAAAAAACATTGTGACAGTGTTTTTTGTGGATTTTATAAAAGACGCTACAATTCGGGTTACGCTATAATAATGTTTTGGTATTACGCAGAGGTAAGGCATTGCATATTCTTAATGCGGTTAGATTTGAATTATCGAATCACGTACATTTTTAACAGGTCCTTTTACCGCAGCGCTAGCACCTTCGCAATTTTTACACCCTTTCATACATTTTTATTTGGTTCGTGAATGATTCGCCGTACTTCTCAAACCGTGATTGGTTTAGTTGGATGGTGTTGTATTAAAAATCAAATATTGATATCCTCTGTAAAAATGCTATTATCTAAGAACAGGATATGGACTAACAGGAATGAGGTAGCAAGAACTGCAGGATCAAAAAGAAATCCCACGTTTAGTGGTAGTGAGGACTGATGTAAATGATCAGCTTACCACCTGAGATAATACCCGAGTTCCTTTGTCGTCTCTTACGACATACACGGAAGGAGATGCAGCTGATGTATTCAAGAGAATGCCCGCATCTGCATAGGTAGGTACCAATCTAATAATAATGAATCTTATTGGCACTCACCTTTAGGTCCAGAACTGACTTGACACTGGTACAGCGCATCATCATCCAGGGTTACATCCCGGATATCCAACGAATAGTCTCCTGTAATAAAAAACATATTATTTTAGAAAGTAAAATTACTTTTCTGATTCTGAGTAGATTTGCATGAAAGAGTCACAAAAATCTTTGAAACTTTACACGAGACTTTATTTATTTTTCCTACCAAGTGTCAAGTTTAAAGTAAGTAAGTTAATTTAAAAACTCCCCTTTTACAAACATATACAGGATGATTTTTGGTCGTCAACGTTCCCGAAAACTACGGAATCTCCTCATCATCACGATCATTTTTCTCCATGGAAGCATACCTGGGAAGTGTCTGGTTTCCAAAATATTAGGGTCCAAAGTTGAGTAAATAGACTGCGTTTTTCTGCATAAATGCACATAGACGCGCGTAGCAGGATTTTTTCACGAAAAATAATTAATATCTGTCTATAAAAAAACTAACATAAACACTAGACACTATAAATTTCGCACGATCAAGGAATTTAATAAAAAAAAAAAAATTCCCAGCATTTTTTTTGGCATACTAGGTTGGGAGATTATCAATTTTTCAGTTTACTTACTTTATTCCATGTATAGAATACGTACCCTTAATAATTTTAATTATGTTAAAGAAATAAATACGTTAAAGTGCACAACTAATTTATAACCTCATTGATAAAAAGAAAAACATTTTAGTTAAACAAATGTTGTACCCAAAAATAGAGGAGATTACAAATATTTATACTGGTAGTTTACATATTTTGGCTATATCTCAGAAATGATTGCAAATCATTGAAAAAACAAACATCTTGGTGGCTTTTAAGACTTTTAATTCTTTAAATAGATTAATTAACACAAAACAAATATTACCAATTGATAAAAAATCAGGAGTTTATAGCTTGCACTGTCCTGACTGTAATTCTGTTTAATAGGTCAAACGGGTAGATTAGATACCAAGAACATTTGGCAGCTTATAGGAACCAATTTCCCTGAAAAATCACATTTTGCCAAACACTTGTTAGATTCAAATCATAAAATTCCAGATGACCACAGTTTTGTTAGTCTGATACGTGTGAAAAGGGCATTCGTCTATCTATTTTGGAACAGTTGGAGATTTTGAAAGCCAAATATTCTGGTGTAAACCTTTTAAATGAACAGGTCGTCTCCGCTATTAAACTCATTGGCTAGAATAAATAAATAAACAGTAACCTTAGAATGTAGTGGCTTGTCAATGTCAATAACAATTTTTGTTTTTGTAGGCAATGGATGTTGTTGCAGTTTTTCTTTACTAATTTATCAATATTTTGGTGAATTTTTGAATTTTTTCATTTAAATTTAATTAATTCACCCAATACTATTTGGTTTGTGTGCACAAATAGTATATATTTATTTGAAATATAAATAATGGTGGGTAATTATTTATATATTTTTTAATACTTAGTAGAGGGTAGTTAATTCTGTGTAAGTAATGTGTTGGGTTTTAGAGGTTTATAATAATTAGTGGTTTACTAATTTATTAATTTCTATAATCCTGAGGATGCCACGGTTGTTGGCGAAACATACAGGGTGATTTTTGGTCGTCATTTCCGAAAACTACGGAATCTCCTCATCATCACGATGGAAGCATACCTGGGAAGTGTCTGGTTTCCAAAATATTAGGGTCCAAAGTTGAGTAAATAGACTGCGTTTTTCTGCACATATAGACGCGCGTAGCAGCACGAAAAATAATTAATATCTGTCTATAAAAAAACTAACATAAACACTAGACACTATAAATTTCGCACGATCAAGGAATAGCCTTACTAGTATAGAGTACGTACCCTGTAAAGGTGGCCACAAAAAACACCCTGTATGTAGATTATTTATCTAGTTTTTGATTTCGGAATGGTGCAATGTATCGTCTTGCATGCTAATGGCGATTGTAGTTAGTGCAAGTGCCTGTTGTCGCAATTATGAGTTATCTAGGGTCAGTGGAGGGTGTAGGGCCCGGTGGTGGGCGCACCCATAGTGAATGTCCACTGCGTTTTTCTGCAAGCACATAGACGCGCGTAGCAGGATTTTTTCACGAAAAATAATTAATATCTGTCTATAAAAAAACTAACATAAACACTAGACACTATAAATTTCGCACGATAAGGAATTTAAAAAAAAATTCATAAAAAAAAAAAAAAATCCCAGCATTTTTTTTGGCATAAACTTACTTTATTCCATGGGTATTCGTTAAAGGTGGCCACAAAAAACTTTTTTTTGCACCCTGTATATACGGCTGTGTTCCCATGGGGTAGCCAGAATGTAAAGAGTAGTTGCCTCATTAAAGTAAAAGGGTAGAACCTATTTTAAGCTCCATGTTGGATATTGTTTTTGATGAAGTAAATTTAGCGATGACTTGACGGCAATTGGGCATTTAAGAGCTAGTTAAATATAGAAATAAGGCAATTTAAGCAAATCGAGCTTGCTTTTATTCACATAAACGGAAATAGCTGTGTGTGTGTGTGTTAATTCTTGATTTAACTGAAGTATTTTTCTTACTACATATATGATATACCATTTAATATTTATTACCATTTAACCTGTTCTTACACTTAGTAGAATCGGTGACAGCTCAAATGCTTAGACGTGCGCCTTCTAGGGTACATACGCTCGATCCCAGTCTCGGGCCTGTACTACTCAAGTACGGATTTTATACATACATACATACATAAAGGTCACGCCTATTATCCTCCAAGGAGGTTGGGCAGAGGTTTTTAAAAAAAAAACTAAAAAATTGTCACTAAGCTCGTGCCTCGGAAAGCACGTAAAACCGTTGGCCCTGCGCCCAATCTCTCTCCGGTCGACTAAAAGAGTGAAGGAATAGATAGTGCACTTGTCTTTGCGCATACACCTTGTACACTATAATGTCTCCTGTGCCGTTGGCTAAACTGACCGCCTTGACCGAAATACAATCAGTGGATTATTATTAAGTATTAGTTTTTGCGAGTATGGCGAACTTTTTGACAAAATCATTTTTTTCTTAAAGCAATTTTTCCATTCGCAAAGTTCCATTTTATTATTTTCTCCATATCGAATTCCCCGGTTTCCTTTTTTCTCCTTAGTAATAATTCCACTCGTAAAATTGAATAATCTTGATAATTCCAAATATGTAGTTTATTACAAATATACAGGCACGCTCGTGAGGAATCCCAAGAAAAATAAACCAGGAATACGCTGGCCATATTCAGGCACTAAATGTCGTATAAAGTTCTTAACTGAACTTTGAATGAAAGAGATAATAATTATATACCTTGCCAGTTCAAAGCTGTACCGAAAGCAAGTTATTTTTCAAAGCTATCGAAAAGACTAAAAGATATTATCAAAAATAAATATTGGTAAAGTATGCGTATGGAATAATCTCACCTGGTAAAAAGCGATATCAGTAAATTAAACTCCGGCAAAATCCACGAAATAAAACAAAAACTTTGGTAAATTTCGGGAATGGAAAAATTTGCTTTAAGAAAAAAAAAATATTTTGTCAAAAAGTTCGCCATACTTACTCGTTTTTGTTCCAAATGAAGCTAAATGTATAGCATCATCACCAATTTCTTACCTTCCTCATCACTTCCAACCATCTTGTATCTCTCATAGCCGTTCAGATGCCGATGAGTGCCGAGACCGAAGTCATCTTTTGTCCACTGCAGCTGCCCCACTTTGTTCACCACCCGGCATGGCAGTGTCACCCTTGATCCCACTAGCGCACTCTGTAAGGAGAATAAATGCATTACACACCTCTGTATATATTGAAACTTGAAATCATATTTTACAAGAAAAAATATCGTACCTTACGTAATAAAGTAAACTGAATGGATATTATAGTTTTTATAGTTAGGTACCAGTGTAGGTACTTTTATAATCATTTGGATCAATTTATAGCCTAGTTAAAAAAAGCGATCTTGAGAGATTTTTGCATTTCTCAGATCTTCAATCTTTATTTATTCCGTTTTGAAAATAGTCTACAAAACTTTGAAGTTACGTTGAATATCATACTAAATAAAAATCTCCTCTCATGTAATTTAACGCTTTTAGTATAAGTATAATAACTTACACACACCTTCCGTACACCCTAGCTAGGACATCTTAAATCATTTCCGCATATCATACTTAAATTGCATTTACTCGTATTAAATAACTATGTTGGTCTAAGCATATTTTAAACGTCCAGTCCAAACGTACGAGTAAGTCCCGTTTCCTTCGCTAAACGTGTTTAGATACAGTTAGTAAGTAATTGTAAGTGACGACTGATTGGTGTAGTAGGTAGTGGCCCTGCCTGCGACGCCATAGGTCCTGGGTTCGAATCCCGGTAGGTACAAACATTGATATGATGAGTCATGGATGTCTCTATACTTATCTATGTATTTATATAGCATTGCTTAGTACCCACGATACAAGATCTTAGGGATCTTAGTGTGGGACTAGATCAATGTGTTGTGAAGTGTATGAAAAAAAAAATTGCATTTCAAAATTTCAAATTTCAATTATAATTTATTTACTGCAGTACATATGTTAAGGTGTTAGGTAGGGTTCATCATTTTAATAACCTCATTTATTTGAAGAAAAATCCCGACTGCGTAAAAATTTTGAGCCATTCTCAATGCTCTCACGACTAAGACACATCTCAAGCTCAAATGCGACAAACCGTTTAGGTTATAGATCGTGCCAAAGAAATATACATACGTATGTATATATATATATAGGTATATACATACATAGGTAGTCGAAAAACATAACCCTCCTTCCAGCGCAGTCAGTAAAGTAGCTTCTTTTAGGAGGTTTTTTTTATATTAAGTTATTAACACACAGTACGGTTATTCCAGATATATGTATAAATATAATATAATATAGGTAATACAAACCTTATTCGGTAAAGCGCTAGCAATTAAATAGACAAACTTCTTTTGAAATTGCTGTTACGTTATACAATTTTTATTAACAATTAGCGTAAAATGTAAAATTTTCGAGGTGTTCTCTCAGGTGATGAGAGTGATGTTACATCTGACCCTATGGTATACTAAATTGATTTTTTATTCATTTACATTGCAATGTATTATACTTATATTGTATTTACTCGTATTATATAGCTGTACGA
The DNA here is from genome assembly GCA_014607495.2 of Carposina sasakii. Lineage (NCBI taxonomy): Eukaryota > Metazoa > Arthropoda > Insecta > Lepidoptera > Carposinidae > Carposina > Carposina sasakii. The sequence continues at coordinate 3,651,189 of CP053175.1, read as the reverse complement.
TGGAATTCGCGATACTTTAATTCTGCCCCCTTATTACCTAACTAGCAAAAGCAAAGCGATAGCAAAAATTGTACAAATATCGCTGATTGCTTGTCAAATTCGTATAACGTAAAATGAATTTCAAGGGAACTTTGACGTTTCAAGGCGAATATTGTACAATTTTCGCAATCGCTTTGCAAACCGAATTGCTATTGCTTTTACGTAACCAGGGGGCTGGTTACCCTATTTTTGGGACATAATAAGGAAAAAGGATTTGTTGCAATGCTCTAACGAGGAATAAACGAGCAATTTTAAAAACAAAAAGCTTAAAATACAAAATATAAACATGATAAATCTGTAACGTTAGCAAAAAAATAAGTAACATCGGATATGCTACGAATAGCATAAAAAAAACAAACTGGTATTCCAATAAATCAAATAACCCAAAAACCGGACATTAACATGGGAAATTACATTTTCCGGGATACAAATCACTTACGGCTCCCGGAGTTTGGCTACATTTTATCTAGCCAGACACGGGAATAAATAGTGATATAGATATACAGGAAATAAGCGCTAAATCTATAGGTACAATATCAAAGGAACATGGCACATATAGAATAGTCAATTTCAATCGAAAAATCTCAGTTTTATTTATGATATATGAAAAAACAATTGTTAATTAAATGTTAGAAATGCAAAAAATCTGTCAAGATCGGCTATTAAAATTGGTTAATAGGCACGTCTATTTTTCTCAAAGAGATTGATGACAATGCCTGTGCTGATGGGGGCTTCACTAGATTACTCTTCATTCCAGGCAATTGTTACGCTAGCCACTTGTTACGAGTACTAATTTTTACATTTGACCCTCCTTTGCTGAACTTGGCTGTAGCTATCCTGTTTTTGGTGAAACAACAGAAATGTGCAAATTACACACCCACTTTAGGGGTGAGCCTACCGCTGTTTTCAGGTACAAAACTACCCAACGGATTTTATGGATAAGTAGGTTCTAGAAAATAAAGTATGAAAATAACAATTCACAAATCCACATTCTGCTACGAAGCTACGAAGTCGACTACGAAGGTTCTATTGAAAATATCGGCACATATTGAAAATTCCTTCGATGCCATGATAGAAATTGTTGTAAGTATATTTTCAGTAATACACTCTACTATTGACATGGTAAGAAATTTTTTTTTATGTATGTAAGTAATGTATAATTAAGTTAGTTAGAAAAAAATATTAGTAGGACTCAATAGATTGGACCAAAAAACTGAGTTAAAACCCATAGGTAGGTACTATGTAAAATTTTATCTTCAACGTGTCGGATAAAAAAACAATATTTGCCATAATAACTTCCTGTGCCCTTCTCACACGTAAAATTAAGTTATCTAATTTAACTTTACCGGAAAATGAGATCAATTGCTTCGTATTAAAAAGATCATCTTTGTTCTTCTATGCTGCTCTGGGAGTGAAAAAAAAAGTATAATACTACAGCTGCTTTTCTTCCCAGGCATACCGTACAAGTCAGTAGAGGGACAAAAGGGTCTTGGTGTTTTGTAGGCTATGGGCTGACCACCTGTCACTACTAACCGAACTTGCACATCTCAACTATACCCTCAAAATTGGTCAGAAGTGCCACCATGTGGTTTATCGGCCCTTGGTGCTCTGCCTGCCCCGTAGGGGATGGAGGCGTGATTATATGTATGTATGTAAAAAGATCAATAACTGGTGAATCTTCCGGTATCTTTAAAAAAACTTGATCAATGTTTGACAGAAAAAGGAAATTCAACGGTAATTTATGAAACAATAGAACAGTGCCTAAGTTTCCGACATACGAGTACTCGTAACATCGAACATAACGCTGAGAACGGCATATCTGTCCCAAACCGCACACTAATGTACCAATTTTATATTAATATTTTGCTGCACTATTTTAATTACATTTTCGTTATTACAATGGCCACTGAAAATGTTATTTACTGGACAACAAATAATTAAATAAAGTCTCATTTGTTTGAATGTTCATAAAAGTAGGAATCATTTCGTTAATGTAAGGTAAAATCTCTTACCACAGGGTAGGTACGTAATAGGCTCACTGGTAAAAATAGTTCTGTATGTAATTTTCACACCACACTTTTACCTAACCTCTCAGGAGATAATAAGCTTAACAATTATGAATGTATGTAAAATCCTTCTAAAACTGCGCATAAAATCAAAAAAATATATTTAGTACTGCTATTCGTTAATGAGTACCTACATATAAAATAAACTCACCTGATCCTGTGGTTCCAGCGCAAACTTCTGTTCCTTAGCACACACACAAGCTAATACACTAAGCAACACAAATACACTAACAAGCACTTCACTTACAAATGTCCTTAACAATAGAAACAAAGAATTTACAGACCTACTAGTTACCCTAAAAGTATTCACTTTAACTAAATTAGTATTAATTGCATCTGTTTTCACTTTAACTGTGTCAGTTTTTTTATATTTCTCCTTGTGGTTTTCATCCTCGTTTTTTAATGCTCTCGAGTCTTTGAAATTGTCATTTCTGGTTGTTTTCATTTTGTTGGATACTTCCTTTTTGTAGCCATATGGTGGTGAGTGAAATTGACCTGAAACAAAACAAAGATATTTGAGATAAATATAGATTAAACTTAAGGAAGAATAAAATAACAAACATTAGTAAAGCAGAAGAAAAACTGATTTCTAATACCAGTAATATAATTGAAGCACATAAGACCAACAGAACTGGAATAGAAGGAACGGTAAATGATGACAGGAACTCTGTAAGTACATAATATGCTAAGTAATTTCCGTAGCAATAGATAAGGACGATTCATTAGTTACTCCTGAACAGGTTTTGAGCTCAGTGTGTGAACAAAATGTCGCATTTGCTGGGAAAATATATGGAAAAGGCGGTGATAGCCCAGTGGTTAAGACGTGCACCTTCCAAGCGGGAGGCGTAAGTTCGATCCCAGTCACGGGCCTGTACCAATGAATTTATTTCATGTACAGATTTTAATGTTGTAAAATTGTCACTTAGCTCGTGCCTCGGAAAGCACGTAAAACCGTTGGTCCTGTGCCTGATCTCTCTCCGGTCGTGTCGGCTTTCCGTCCCATCGGACTATGAGAGTGAGGGAATAGAGAGTGCATCTGTGTTGGCGCACACACTTATGCACTATAATATCTCCTGCGTACCTGGCCAATCTCCATAAAGATTGGTCGCCTTGACCGAAATACGGTCGGAGATCATCATATGGAAAAGATTTTAAAAGAGGTGAATCAAGGACTAAAACTTAAGATGAAACGAATCGTGGAAAGAAATTAATTTTTTGCACCACTCAACGAAATAATAAAAGGTTTCTCTTCGTTTGTACTTATAATTGCATGTGATTGCTATCACAAGTTATCCGATTTGAGGGTTAGTGGAGGGTATAGGGCCCGGCAGTGGATAACACCAGTTAAAAATAAATAATTAATTAATTAAACATTACCTACATGTACTCGTTAGATATTACATCTGCTGGCTATATGCCAATAAAAGTCTCGTCAAAATCGGTTCAGCCATTTCAGAGATTAGCCGAAATAAATAGACAGGACATACAAACAAATAAAATTTGTAAAAAAACAACATTTTGGTTTGTACACCGTGTAAAAGCGGTTATTTTAATATAACAAACATACCTAAATTTTATTTATCTGTACAGATATATAAATTGATAAAAAAACGAACATAATCGTTCAACAAAGTAAGTTCCCTTGATGCTAATCTTGTTTTCTCACACAGCTTATCCATAAAGCCATTATACCTTAATTAATTGAAAGCACTTATACATTAAAAGTGCACTCATGGGTCCAGTTTATCTATTAATTTCCTGGAAGACCAGACAAGCTTAATAAGTGCCTTGGTGTAGCAAGCAGCTTCCATGCAAGTGCAGACGAGCGGTTGCAAATGAAATAAAAATAGCATACACAAAATTCACAACCTGTAATAATATAACCTAGTATTACTGTCCATAGTACTGACTATGGGCAAATACCCCCTATGGCAGTCTTGTGGCGTGCCCTGGGGGAGGCCTACGTCCAGCAGTGGACTGCAATAGGCTGATGATGATGATGATGATGAGTATTACTGTAAGTGGAACGGTATATACTTATAACTAGTATAATAAATGAAATGAATTTAAAATATAAATACAGAATGTATATGTAGATAATTTATAGAAATATCCATGACTCAATAACAAATATAGATAAATCATCACATCTATGTTTGCACCTACAAGAAATCTATAGCACAACAGGCAGGATCACTAGCTGACTATCCCAAATTGGTCATCATTGGTCATATTGATAATCAAATATGCCTATTATGTACCTATATATGATGTTTTCGACTGTTACGACATGCTTTAAAGGAGATGCAGCTGATTTTAGTGAAGTACGTGATATGAAAAACACTTTACAATGATATGTTGTGTGAACTTGTGTGTAGTTTGTTTTAAAACTAAAAGTTGTAATTTCTTTATTTTCAGTGCACATGGCTTGCTATCTGAACGTATGTTCCCTATATGTTGTGTTTTGGGTTGGTAGAAGAACTCTCTGGACTCGCCTTTGTACAATCTCTGTGCAACTATGTGAAGTCACTATATTCTCCAATGTTTGTGTGTACAATAAAAAATATCAGAAAGCCACGCTATATTCGCTCGTCTGCCTATGCAATATAGCACATAACAGTATGGAAAACTATACGTTAGTAATTGAACTCAATGGAAGGGTTACGGTATAAAATTAGGTGCTCTTAAATGCAGGTGGTTGGTTGGAAGAGAATATTGTGTATCATTAGGCATACTTGTTTTTAGCCCTAATGCTATAACAGAAAGTCTAGTATCACACATACACCCTCTATCCAAATTGTATCAGTAAAAAACTCGGATTTTTGCCTTGACAATAACATTGTATATAGAAATTTTGTTGACTAGATAAATCTCATATTCATACAACTTTAAGATTTTTTCTGATTACATGTGGCATTCTGCGGCTTAGCAGACCTGGCGGCGGACGGTCATCGCAGAGGCGAAGAAAGTAGGGAAGACCTGGAGCGAAATAAAATGCGAAGCTCAGAATCAAACGCGATGGCGGAGATCTGTGGAGGACCTCTGCCCCAGCTAGCACACAGGAACATAAGTCAAAGTAAGTCACATGTGGCAATAAAATTATAATAAATCCGTACGTACTTTCTGTCAGTTATAGAGTTTAAAGATCATTTGGACTTATTTATTGTTATATACCTATACCATCAATTATACAAACTGTAAAACAGCGGTAATAAAATATACATTACCATTATAAAGGTGCTTTAATAAGCTAAGAAATTCTTAATTAGTTTTAACTGTTAAACAAAAACAGACGTCCAAACTTAGCAAATAAATAAAAAACTTATTTGAAAAAAAAAACTCCTCAAGACGCAAAATAGCGAATGTAGCGTCTAAATTTGTTACATTTGCTTTTTCGCTTTTTTGCAAGCGCCTGAAATACTGAAGTCTGCCTCTCAATATTTTGTCTTATTTCCGCCCTAATTGGGTTTACTTTTCGTTGTCCAGTTCCATGGTAAAGGAATTTCGCCTTAAGCGGGCTAATTTTAGAATTCTGTTTGGCCTGAAGTGTAATACTGCACCATTTACGGTATTTGGCGCTCGTCCAACCAATTCATTCGTATGTTATAATTCTATCAGTTCATGAAATTCAGATTATCTTTTGAAAATTATTTCATGGAGTTAACTTTACTTCCTTAAGAAGCCAGTGATCTTCATATTACCCCATATATTTAAAGTACACCAAGTTTATGCTTTATGTGCCGTTACTAGAATACATCAGCTGCATTTTCTTCCGCGCACTCCCTTTGGATATAATGTAAGTACGTTGCATGAATAAGCTGCTAAACAGGTTTTGGTAAAATATGGTAAAGGTAGGTACCAGAAAAGGACCATAAAATCTATGTAGTTTTTAAAATTATTACCTAGTTTCTAGTGGACGCACGACACTTCTTCTGCGTAGAATTAAAAAAAAACTAAGGCTCTAGACTACCTATGTATCAAATTTCATTTCGATCGGTTCAGTAGTTTTGGCGTGAAAGCCAGACAGACAGAGTTTCTTTCGTAATTATAATATTGATAAGGATTACGTATTCCTCTTAAATAATTAGTTTACTTTTTACATGCCTTTTAAAAGAGCTTTGAGACTTTTGAAAAATTTAACTAAAAAACAAAATCTGTATATGCAAGAGAATATTCGGATTTGCAATCTCTATAGATTGCATTTAATAGCCTCATACGAGCCGATGGGGTTTAGTGATGTGGCTTACGTATACGATATTCGACGGATATATCCGGGATAAAATATCGGATTTCAAAAGCACATTAAAAATAACTAAAGAAAAACGTTTATGATGAATTTATTTTTCTAAAGAGAGAAATTATTATAAGTTTGTTTTTTGAGTAAAAACTTAAGTCCGCAATAAGCACCATCTAACTAGGTATATCACATTTTTTTGAACAGTATGATATCGTTTATTTTATAAGCTATACTATATCTTATATCTTCCATGGGAATATAGGTAATTAATTTGTACATGTCAACGTCCGATAAGCATGATAAAAGCTATTTTATTAATTAAAAATATCTGATTCGAAGTAATCATTATGAGCATTTAGTGGAGTTTATCGATAAACATACCCGTATCCGATCTACACAGGTACACCACTAAACCGTCGATTTAGAGATAGCTCAGTAAACATCGAATCGGTCGAAATTACCGATTACCGGTTTTCGATTTAAATGTAAGCGCCGTAAAATACTTTGCTCACCGTAGATACGCACTGCAACGTAATATCAGAAACAGAATTTGATTCGATTAATCATTAATTTTAATTAAAACACCCGACTGCATAAAAATTTTGATTCCGTGCCACTCTTACGACCAAAGGCCAATTCCAATACGAGAGATAAAAAAACTCAGATTTTTTATTCTTAATTTGAAATTTTGTATGAAAATAATTGAAGATTAACTCTGAGATAAGCAAAAAATCTCTCAAGATATAGAAATTGGCTGTAAGACGAGTCTAATGATATCTCTCAAGCTCAAATCCATGGAGAAGGTATAAAAGAGGAGGTGGGACTATGAACTGAGTCGTGTGGCAATCGTGAGGCCATGACGTCATGATAGGGGCGGAGCTTCGGGGACAGTGTGTGTAACGCCGTAGCTGTGGTTACACGCTTATGCAACTTGTTTGGCTAGTCACTACAAGGTGGTTTCTATGTAAATGGGCAGGGCTACAGTGTAAGGATGTTCCCCTCGTCCCATACTTCACCCCCGCTCGGCGGCACACTATTTTTGTATAAAAATATACTTAGCCGCTGCCCCTCTTTTATTTCTTCTCCATGCTCAAATCCGACAACCCGTTTAGGCTCTAGAGCGTACCAAGGAATTGTACATACAAATATGCACTAGAAAAATAGATAGCCACATCATATAATAAAAATATCATGGGGTGATCCATCCCGCGGGACGTATAGACCCATTCAGACGACATTGTTAGGCGTTTCGGTCCGCGGACCGAAACACGAGCGGACCGAAACGCCCCAAAACCCAGCTGCGTTCCCAAAACGGGGTAACCTGAACAGATCACGAAGGAGATCCTCGAGCCACGTTTAGCACAGCTGGGTTAGATGTTAAAGATCAGTGACAAGCTAGCTGATCGACTGAGAGTATGGTCAAGTCCTTTAGTCGATGGATACTATCCTGCTTTAATGGCTTTCATTAACCTCCTAGGCAGAAGAAATATTTCCATTTAGGAACCATAGATAATGAACGTGATATCAAAAAAGAAACAGGATATGATTATTTTGTCATGTTAATTATATCAACATGTCATTAAAAGTTACGATTATAAATTAATATAGTATTAAAAGCTGTTTTATGGTGACCATCCTCTCGTTTTATAGCCTGCTTCCTCGATATAAGTAATAATAAATTTAAGGCTACCTTTTTACCAGACACAGTACTAGTACATTGACATTGGACGTTAAGTCAAGGCTATAACAACATTTGACGGCCGATTGGTGTAATAGGTAGTGCCTGCCTGTGACGCCATAGCTCCTGGGTTCGAATCCCGGTAGGTGAAAAACTTTGAATGGATGAATATTGATGTTTGTTTCCGGGTCATGGATGTTTGCTTAGTATCCACGACACGAGACCTTACGGATTATGAGACTATGTTAATGTGTTGTGAAGTGTGTGAATATTTATTATCTCTTCGTTTCTACGGATGCGTGTAACCGGACCAATCCTCATAGTCTACGATATCACTGACATAGTTTGGTGATTAACAAACCCATCCATAGTATTCCATAGCGACGTAGCATAAAACAATTCGAACTTAAAGTAAAATAGACGGCTCTATTTAAAAAAAAAATCTAAGTTAAAATCCCACTAACCGCCAATTTCAATACGAGCGATCAAAAAGAATCTTGGATTCTTTTATTCCTAATTTGAAATTTTGTATGAAAACAATTGATAAATAAAATCTGAGATATACGAAAAATCTCTCAATTGGCGGTAAAAAATCTGTACTTATAAATGTCAAAGTTTTGAGAATTGATGTTTGAACGTTTAGTACCTACCTACTCTTTTACGCAAAAACTACGGCGATTTTAATGAAACTAGGCAGTTGTATAGGATATACATTATACATCAAAATAAGAGAGCATCTATACATATAGGTATATAGTAACGTTTATAACGGCGGTGACTCTACAGAAAAAAAAAACTAAATACCTACTAGTAATAAAGCTACTTAGATACGTATAATGAGATGTGTATAAAAACTTTGATAAATTATAATATATATTAAAACTTTTTAACTCCGACTGGCCGTCTGACGGAGTAAGGAAAATATTTTAATTAAAAAAGTTGTTTTTTCACCCTGTATACTAATTTTGATTAAAGGCCGCTTTAGTTGCGATTCTCTCTCATGTATAAATTAATGCTATTAACGAGAGAAAATTTTGGGAAAATGCAAAATGCTTTTTTGAGCGCGAAAATAATAATTTTTTGGAAGGTAGACATTTTGACACGGCAGTCCATAGAGTATACAAAGGCGCCAGTATCGCTTCGTTCTATTGTGCACAGCGTAAAAAAAAAAATCTTGTTTTTTTTCTACTGATTGACAGTGACACGACCACAGGGCTGCCTGTTCATACATACATATAATATAATCACGCCTTTATCCCTTACGGGGCAGGCAGAGCACCAAGGGCCGATAGAATCACATGGTTTCACTCTCAGAGCAGCACAGAAGTAATCATCTGTTCATATTATTTATTAGCTCAAACATGGGTACATGTATTAGTTACAGTGTCTAATAATAATCTCAATAGCTTGCTAAATGTTTACTCTGTAATTTGGATTAAGGAATATGAATTCGCCGGTACCTATATTTATTAGGTAACTTCTTTTTGATTACAGTAAAGTTTAAAATATCTCGATAGCAGAATAAGGGTACAATGATGGAGACAGAAGGGGTCAGTGTAACTCTTTTGAGTCCATTTTTCTAGATCTGATATCAAACTAGTTCCTTGGTTGACTATTAGGTATAACATGTACAGAAGGAGATGCAGCTAATGTATTCTACTGAAGCATTAGTGCAAGGAATACGTAGATAAGTACCTACATAAAGTCTAAAAAGTTGTGTTTAAGTAAACTTTAAACGCGATCCCTTAAGAACTTAAACATGTAACAATTATTTTAAAACTACATAAGTAATAACTTCCTTCGCATAATTATATTTTCAAAGGCCAACTTTGTTTCTCGTAGGGTAAATTGCGTAGAGAAATGCAAAAATATACGAGTACAAGAAAATAAGGTAGAAACATTCCCCGGTAGTAACACTCATAATCTGTAAGTAACTTGACTAGTAAATTGTAAGTTCTGCCTTAACAATCTAGGGAAGGCAGGATTGGTATAAGTTGTAAGCGATTGGCGTAAATACGTAGTAGTTACAAATCAATTTTTGTGGTATGTATTTAAATGATGGTTTTAATTTTGCAAAAGCAGTAACCAAAGAAACCTAAATTTCATCGATTTAATAATAAGTTGTGAGCGATTAAAACGTAGTAGTTTATAGAAATCTTTTACTATTTCAATGTTGGTCCCATAGTAAAAGTTGTTTCTTTTCATGCGACTGCGCCAGAAGGAGGGCTAAGTTTATAGAGTTTATGTAAGTAAGTACATGTGTATTTCTTGAAACGACTTTTTGAATTTGAGCTTGAGAGGTATCATAAGATTCGCCTTAGTTGTGGGATTAAAGTGACATATCTGGTATGCTGGTAGAAATCTCTTACAGCGATAAGCTCGCCTTTGTACGTGACTTTTTTGTGAGTTAATATGCATTTAGTGTTTTGTGTACAATAAAAAATTTTATATAGAAGAGATTGGCACTGGTTCAAATTTTTTACGCAGTCGATTGTTTTTCTTTAAATAAATGAGATACCTTACAAATCTCGCGACTATCATTAACAAATATGAAAACTCCATATGCATCATCCATATGCAGAGATAAGCTCACGCCTGCATTTCTTTTGCTAATTTCTCTGTATTTACTGTACCTAGTATGCAATAAATTATAAAACTTCTTTATATTATCGTCTATAACTTGGACCAAACCCGACACGGCTCGCGGAGGTCACATTCTCCAGCGCCAGGTGCTGGCTACTCACACACGATTTATTTTATCGTTTCGGACCCAAATAGACCCGTATTGTGTGAGAACGATCCGATTTATTTATTTACGGTCGACTTCTGGATTCATTTCTGTTGTTTAGAAAATTTTGTGTGGTCATTTTACTGTTTTACTAAAATATATTGTTTGACATATCGAGTATTATTCATATATTATATATTATACTAGTAAAACTAGGAGGTCATACATGGAAGTAGTTTTACTAATAATAAGCTGAAGAGTTTGTTTGTTTGAACGCGACATCTCAGGAACTACCGTTCCCGTGTGAAATTCGGCCTCCTTATTACCTAATTTGCAATAGCAAAGCCGAAGCAAAGCGATAGCGAAAATTGTATAATATTCGCCTTGAAATGTCAAAGTTCCATTGAAATTCATTTTACGTAATACGAATTTGACAATCAATAAGCGATTTTTGTACAATTTTCGCTATCACTTTGCTTTTGCTAGTTAGGTAATAAGGGGGCAGATAATCCTTTCTCATCCAATGCCTACGTCATACAAAAAACACGTCGTCTAAGATTCATGTCTCTAAAATCAGCGGTTTAAGCTATGCGTTGAATTTCAGTTATTCAGGACTAGTGTACGCCCGCGACTACGTCCGCGTGGACTGCAGAAAAAACAAAATGTCGAAATTATCCGGGATAAAAATATTTTCCCGGGATAAAAAGTAGCCTATGTGTTAATCCAGGGTGTCAGCTAATTCCACACCAAATTTCACTAAAATCGCTCGAGCCGTTTTTACGTAAAAGAGTAACAAACATCCATACATCCATACTTACAAACTTTCGCGTTTATAATATTAGTAGGAAGTAGGTAAGATAAATTAAACAACTTTATATACATACATATATACACGGCTATGTTCCCGATGGGTTAGACAGAACTGCAGGGTCATAAAGAAGATACAGATACGTTTAACATAATATTAGAAAAAGCCCAAAGTAGGTACCCAGTAAAGTTATGATCAAACATTTGTAGGCTCTATACATAAAATTCCATTGCCTCCCAGCGCGTAATAATGAAAAAAAGTTTTATAACACAGCTCTCTGATTGGTGCTCCAGAACAGGTGTATGTGCGGATATGGACCGCTTCCCATCTCATAGACTGAGATACAGGCTGATGTTAAATTTTAATTGCTTTGCATTTTTAATGGATTACTCTTTGTAGCTGTAGATAAGCTTCAAGTTAAATATTTTTGAAATTGTAGGTACTTATTTTACGCGGCTATGTACTTAAAGTTTATCAATAGAATATTACAATCTTGTTATAGAGTAATCTGCTATTATTTTTTTAGATTATAAAGAATTCAATGGTAAAACACATAGATGCACTGATTTATTTGGTAATACGATTTTTGATAATATTTTATTTACCTCTTAATTAAATTCAACATTTCAAATATTGAGTATCTAACATTATATTCATCAATAGATAATTAAATAATCTACATAGATTATTATAAACTTTTATGAGCTTAAATAGATTCTCTTAATTAAACAAAATAAAACATCCTATACCAAGCAAGCCCAACACCACCACCTATCGATAATTGATAAGGTCGTCTCACTCGCACTAGTTTATTGAACTCTATAAAAAACCTCCGATATACCCTGACCCCTCATCACATAGCAACTGCAACGATTGCACGGTCTTATATAACTGGTATTTACTACCAGTATAAGTTGAACCTTGATCTCGCGTATTTACTAGCGGCTGCCCGCGACTTTGTTCATGTGAACTTCATATAACCTAATGTTATCAAATATATTTGATAACAATAAAAAAATATGTAAAAATAAATCTTAAAAGGTATATAGACAGATGAAGATGCTGTGTTGGGCATTTTTTTTGTACGTTAAAAGGGAACATTTCCATCATACATGACTTTTGCTTAACGTAAACCGTTTACGCAGCACAAGCAACGGAAGATCTCAAAACGAAATATTTTTTCCATTTTGTGCAAAGCTTTAATTCTATTGGTAGCATCGTGAAGTTATTTCGAGCCTTTCTCGACAAATAGACTAAGCTTATTTTTCCAATGGTCACATAATCTATATGAAGGAAAATTTGTTGTCGTCTTTCCCTAAAATTTTGGAACAAATTTAACTTAAAAATTGGACAAAATTAACTTTATCCTTTCATATACGAGTAGAGTAACTCTGACAATTGGAATAATCGGCCAAAAACAAAAAGATTTATTTAATTCGAGCTAGTAGTTCCAAAGACAATTATTGTCTTTGGTAGTTCCTATGAATAGTGCGTTCAAACAAACGAACTCTTCAACTTATTATTTATTATAAGTAAAATTACTTCTATGTTTGAGCTCCCAGTTTTTCTAGTTTATGTATAAAAATCTATGGTAAGGCTAGTTTTTAGTCCTTACCTACCTCCTTTGCGGTTATATTGTGGTTTACGCAATGTACGTTAATATGTAATTTGTTTGTTATTTTCTTGAGGGGTTTATTTACACTAGCCTATGTACGCTTAACTTCATATTCTATTGCTTGACATTTTAGATTTACTTAAGTTATTGCTAGATCCTAGAATAAATGATTCCCCAAATAGATCCTTTGGATGATGGCGCTAGTTACTATATGCATAGATGATGTTATTACATACAAAAAATGTTAGTTCCGAAATCAGGCATAGGACTTATTCTATGAAACTAACTCTAGTACTATATGATAGAAAACACGTAGGAAAAAAAAATTACATGAGCTGCTTATTTATCTTGTCACACACTGCTTATTTATCACACAAAAGGCTATAGGTGTACGTCATGAAGAAGTTGCTTCTCCATGGTGTACGTACACAGAGAGCAGCCGGCGGCGGCGAGTCGCTAAACAAAAAACAATTGAAAATCACTGTACTCATGAACTAAAGACACAATAAAAATAACCTAAGAAAAAGATAATAATGCTTTTTACAACAAAAGCAACTACTGTAGTGACAGACAAATGACAGGTATTAAAAGCCAATTATTTTACCTACTTTTAAAAGGGCAATGCAAGGAAACGTATGGAAGTGACGACACCTGCAAAATTCTTTTTAAAGTTAAATAATAGGGGAAACTGTATAAAATTACTCAAATAGCTCTAAAGTTCACAGAATAACGTTAATTGAAGGTCAACTTAGATATGTACTAGAGCAAAAATTATATTTTTTTCTGAGGTAATACCTATATGGATCTTTGAGCGTGCATGCATGAAACGGCTAACCGCACGTCAGTCTTACACAAAGACCGTTGCATTAAGTCGGCTTTTCACTATATGTATATAATATAAAATTTACAGTTTGGGGTGTAATATATTTTATAACATAGTCTGATTGGTCTCATGCAAAATGTATGGCGAGCGATAAATTTTTACATATCAAGATGTAATATGATGTTACATTACATCCCATAGTGAATAGCCGACTTTACATCTTTGCCTTAAAACCAATAAAGCAGAGAGAGAAAAAAATCTGATTAACAATTGCATAAGATAGAAAGAGTCAGAAAAAGTCTGCATGATAAGTTTTTTTTTTAAATACACACTAATAGTTTTTCCTAAGCTATTTGGTAAAAACAATTCTCATCAAATTAACACGAATCTTTCAAGTTTCTCAGTAAGTAAGTAAAAGTGTATAGGTAACACACACAATGAAGTGTTCTTTGTGCAGTTATGATATTACAAAGAGAAACAACCTTTACAAGGTTTATTTAATCAAAAGTTTATTTTATTGTTTAGGCGTATAGAATTTTTTACATTTATGATCTTCGCCTCCTTTATCTATGGCCTTATATACGCATCTTCACCAACGGTGTCATCACAGAAACTCTTCTAAAGAAAATAATCGTATTAGATGAGCGCTAAATGTATAGTAAATCTATCAATTATCTGGCTGAACAAGCTGTTATATTTTCAAAAACATGTTTTAGTAATGTTTTACAGTACTTAGGTGGCGCTGCAATCGAGTTCGAACAAGACAACAAAGCTGCTAACGCACAACTTGTAAGCAACAAGAGTAAATAGGAACCTCCCTTGTAGGTTTCTTTTGTATTATTTGTCATGAGAAAGCAGTAACCTTGTAAATGGTCCAATTTGCTACATGCTATCCTCATGAGTATAATAAGTATACGTAAAGGTGAATGTACATAATGCGGGCTTCACTAGAATACATCAGCTGCATCTCCTTCCGTGTGTGTCGTAAGAGTCGACTAAGGAACTCGGGAATTCTCTCGGTGATAAGCTGACAACTTGTTCATTAAATCATTGATAATTAAAATTTGTCCTCGCTAGGCTAAATGTGCGTGGTGCCGGCAGAGTAGAGTTTGTACCACCCCTGCCTGCCCGTGGGTATCGTACGAGCCGATTAAGGGTTTCCGGGAGGTGGGCAGCAGCGCCTCCCGTACTGACAACATAGTCCGAAAATCACACTGCGGTCACCAACCCGCCTGCCCAGCGTGGTGACTATTGGCAAAACCCCCCTGTGACAGTAGCCTTGTGGCGTGCCCTGGGGGAGGCCTACGTCCAGAAGTGGACTGCAATAGGCTGAAGAAAAAAGGCTAAATGTGGCTGTAGGCTTTATAATCCTGAATTTCTGGATAACGTGTGGTATATAAGTATGTTTATTCTTCCAACGTCCTGTTCTCTCTAAGATAAACTAAAAGAGAACTCGCATAAACTCCGTTAGACTGATTAAACCATTTCAATTTGTATTCAAGAATATCTGACCACAAGTTAGGTAACACTGTAGCTAGCTATCTAGTCAGTGGTGGCCTTTATACAGGCTGTAATAACACGGTTTACGGCAAGTAGACCAAGCGGGCACGGTGGGAACCAGTGGTTATAGATCATTTTAATTTATAGACTAAGCGCCATCGGATGTTTATGATAAGTCTTCATATCAGGTTGTAATCGCTGAATGTATGAGCTTGTTAATTAACGTTTCTGTTAATTTGTATGTAAGTGCATATATTTTGGAGATTTTGTTTTATGAAAGATTTCACATCAAACTTTATTATACCGACTCAGTTGCTGAGAAATCTTATATCAAGCTCGCTTTAGAACATTATGTCAATTATTTTCTATTGGTACATTTATATAATCTAATACATAATATAATAAAATAATGAAATTGTGTTATTAAGAGCAGCACAATATAACTCGCAGATTCCAAGATATTAATGTAATAAAATATCAGGATCGCAGAGATATAATAACAATAACGTAAATAGACGACAATTTACTATCATCATCATCATTTTTCATCATTTACAGCCCTGAGAAGTCCACTGTTGGACGTAGGCCTCCCCCAACAACCTCCACTCCGACCGGTCGGAAGCAGCCTGCATCCAACCGATGCCCGCAACCTTGGCCAGGTCATCCGTCCACCTCGCGGGTGGCCTTTCCACGCTGCGCTTGCCGATACGTGGTATCCACTCTAGAACCTTCATTCAATTTACTATAAATTCTAATAAAGAAGGATTCCTATATTTCATTAGAAATTCTTGCTTTATTACCAATCACTAGAGAAACTATAGCTTTATAACATTTATTTGAAAAATAATAAAATAAATTTGTGACTAGACTAAAAAGGCAAAAGGTTTACAGAATAATAAAAAGTAATGTCTAAATATATATGCATGCTTCGTATATGCTATATTATATATTTTTGGTTTATTTTAAGTACATTCAAAATAATATAAAGGAGCGACGTCAAAGCCACCTATTATCCACCATCTTTCATTACCAAAATTGAGTCGTAAAGTAAGAGTTTATTCAGGTTTTTAGTACTCAATAAACATTTCGAAATTCTCTGATCCCCACGTTGCATTGAAATATCTACGTTAAGATTTTTTAGTCTTTATTTTGCTATTTCATTTCTAGGTTAAAGTTTATCAGCGTAAAATAAACCCTCAAAAAAACTAATCCTTAAATTCGGCAGAAAACAATGTCATCTCCAATATAAATAACTTGTATTATAAAAGCTTTATACATGTAGATTTGGTAGCATACAATATAGGAAGGTAACATAAAGCAATAAAATACACCACACGGTACATAGGAAGACTAATGGAAAATTAATGACGTTAGAACAAAAACCCTCCGCCTCTGCCAATATTAAACTTTCTACGTGATCACGGAACACCTCTTGGTCTATAAATTATGCTAGTTCTATCAAGTCATATTAAGTGCAGTTAGTAATAGTGTACCTGTCGCAGACAACATAGTAAATGTCAAATTATGTGTATACTATTACTGATAATAAAATTATGCGGCGCTTTTACTGGATGTGTATTTATGTTTTTTAGGTTGCATTCTTGTGCATAGTGTTGATTATTATAGTTATGTCTATTAAATATTATGTGGCGATGTAAACTTGACATTAAAAAAGTGCAATTAATCAATAGTTTATATGGGTTTATACCACGAGTGTTTTAGTGCCCTGTAGGGTAAGCGTGATCCTTTTTACGCGCCGTAACACAATAAGAAAAAGAAATAAATAAATTTAAATAAATTTAAATATTCACACACTTCACAACACATTAACTTAGTCTCACATTAAGATCCATACGGTCTTGTGTCGTGGGTACTAAGCAACGGTATATAAATACATAGATAAGTATAGAAACATCCATGACTCGGAAACAAACATTAATATTCATCATATCAATGTTTGCACCTACCGGGATTCGAACCCAGGACCTATGGCGTCGCAAGCAGGGTCACTACCTACTACACCAATCGGCCGTCAAATAAAAAAGAAAGAAGAATTTTTCGCATACAATATAAACATGCATTAAATACAATAATAAGCTTGCCATTGTACATGCATCTCTTCTTTAATGTTGTATACCATATTTCTTTTTGTGTATGTGCAATAAAGAAAGATTAATAAAAATCGACTATCGACTCGCATGCAAAATTTATGACATATGACAGTGTGACGATAGCAATACGGACTTTCGAGAGGTTAGTGCTTGCCCCACTGTACTGTTCATTTCAGCAGCATATTCTGTGAATATAGTGAGAGTCGACTATAGATCTTAGCGGCGCTCTTATAATAATTATGTAGCCCCATTGTAATAGAAAGGTTATATTTCAATTCCCATTGTATTAAACGTGGCTATGTATCTGCCTATCCCATTTTAGGAATACAACCGAACTATATTAATCCTAATATACTATAGCTTTGCAATCGTAAGAAAAATAGGTCAAAGCCAGATTAGGTGTTCCGGGACCCTAGGTACTAACTAAGTACTAGTTCGCGTCGGTCATTGAAATAAAACAAAAGCTATTTATAACCGCAACCGTTGAATCCCGTTGTAACCACAAAACCAATGTGGGCGTAACACAGGTGAGATGGATTTTTCTGCGCCAGAAGGAGAGTTATGTTTTTCGAATGCTAAGCTGTACCTATGCTGTATACAGTATGTTTTTTCGTTGCCATCCTTAAGGATAAGAAGGGTACGTACTCCATACATCAAATAAAGTAAGTTTATGCAAAAAAATGCAAGGAAACGAGGTAATTTTTTTTTTAAATAAACTTTAATTACTTAATCGGGCGAAATTTATAGTGTCCAGTGTTTATGCTAGTTTTTTCATAGACAGATATTAATTATTTCTCGTGAAAAAATCTTGCTACCCGCCTATGTGCTTTTATGCAGAAAAACGCAGTATATTTACTTAACTTTGGACCCCAATATCCTGGGAACCAGATACGGTATGCTTCCATGAAGAAAAATTATCATGATGATGAGGAGGGTCTGTAGTTGTCTGGAACGTTGACGACCAAAAACCCCCCGTATTTTTTTGGCATGCTCTGCAGCCTAAACGGCTTCTCGCATTTGAACTTAAGAGGTATTGTCAGATATTGTTACTCGTCTTATTATAGAATAGAAACGTCCATGAATCGGAAACAAACATTTATATTCATCATATCAATATTTGCACCTACCGGGATTCGTACCCAGGACCAACGGCGCGGCGTTGGCAGTACCAACTATGCCAATTGGTGATGAATCGTGATATAATTTCCGATTCTATTTGTTGGCAACTCCACATCTTTTCCCCATCTATGAAACAATTTGTAACCGAATTGCGGTATTTGGATTAATGTATTTATTCGTGAATTACTACTTTAATTTATTTTGCCTATGGGTAGAAATTTCTATGACTAACTTAAAAACTACTTAGGGCTAACTACTTAGGGCTAGCATGTATAAGGTAGATCGGTCGACCAGTTCCGGTTTCACAGGTTGATCAACCGATCTCCGTTAGCAGGTAGCGTGCCCAAAGCGTGCTGGATTGCTATACTTATTCTTTGGCCTAAATAGCAGCCAGCATTCTGGTCACATGTGGACTCCACGAGCCACCCGGCCAGGTTCTTGTAGAATTGGAGGCCGCTTGTCCCCAAGGGCCCAGCGTCTCCACGCCAAACGGCGCAAATAAGTAGCCCCTGTCGAGGCTAGAATATTTACGCCGTTTGAGGGATTCCGCAGCTTCGGCAGCGCCGCCTGCTTTTTGCGACGTTTCAGGAAGGTGGGACGGCGCCAGTGTATTTACGCATGTAGCGTCCCACACTAGAGGCCGTCCCATCTTCCATGGAATGAGTGTCATGCCGTCGGGCCTATTATTTTAATATAATTTGTAACTGTTTTTTTTTAAACACAACCTGTCTTAATCCTTTAATAATAAAGTTTATTTTGAATTTATTTTCTTAAAAAATCAGCTGTTCCATACAATCTCGAATAATTACTGCACTGAAATGTATGGAACTTCAATATTTCGGAGTTGGTCCCATAGTGAAAGTTGTTTCTTCTTACCTACCTAATAATCACTAATTTTGGATAGATATATATACAACAAAAGGGGCTTAACATATTAAGCGAAAAGCTATGTAAATAACACACTAAACAGACTCGAAATCACATGTTTATTTTTCCAGATAGTATGGAGAATGCCTCAACTACGCAGGAATGTTTAAATAATGTTAAAAAATTTACATGTCATTTCAAGTCTCAAATTTTGGAAATAGATTCTCTACAGTGGGCTATTTACATAGCTTTTCGCTTAATATACCCGTTCTGTTACATCCTGTATATACCTATATAGAGAGAGAGATTGCATTACTATACGCTGTAGTACATAAGTAATGTAGTACATTACTGTACATTACAGAAATGGAATCTAAGTATCAAGGACTGGAATTGCGAGGCACCGAAAAGTCTAAAAGTGCATCGACGCAGTTAGTATGACATTAGCACTCTATGACATCTTAGTCCTCTATGCTAGAACTACAAAACCACGAAGCGTACCAATACTAGAGCCACGTTTTGCAGAGACAAGATGCTCTGTGCATCCTGCAAAGCCTTGCACAATAAGTACATACATAGTCATATAGTCACGCCCATTATCCCCCAAAGAGGTTGGGCAGAAGTGTGCAAATTACACACCCACTTTTCACCAGTTAGCCTATCAAGTCCCACATGGTAAAGAGTGAGTCTACCGCCGCTTTTCGGGCACAAATATAACAATCTAGCGACCGGTAACGAATCCAATAGGAAATGTTTCCGTGCCATTCTAACTAGGTATTAGAAGCTATTTAGCGTCAGAGCCTCGTCCGTTAAATAGCAGGGTGCACCACGGACAGGTGAGGTTGACTTTGGGTCCTAAGGTATTAGTCAAACCCACTTACCTACAACCTACATTTGCTTTTTTTGTTGAGACTCGATCGAGCAATAAGTATACTTATTACAAGTAGCTAGAAGCTGTATCCGCAAATACGTACTAATATGGGTGTCTATGCCCTCTAAAAGAACATCCCAAGGTACATAACAACTTAGGTACATAGAGAACAGTTTCTAGACTGCTAAGCTCGACTATGAACCACCATTAAGATGGGCTTGCACTGGACATTCGTATCCATTAGTCGGTAACCCAGGTCTTAGTACCTGTGTACAATAGGTTAGGTAATGGAGCTGTTGCTCAGAAATAGAAGCTAGTTTTTAGTGTTTATAGCAGGTTAACTAGTAGGTACAGGTTTTAAAGATATTAAAATTCTGAGTTAGTTATGACAAAATTTCTCGCTTATAGTTTTGTTGAATCTTAATAACCTCTTAAATCTTAAAACTAGGCTGTTTACGAATGATAATATTTATGCAAATACGTAAATATCTTGATTTTTTATCAACATTTATTATCACACATTGCTTGCTCTTTTGACATAAATAAAAATAAATATCGTGTTCGATAAACATTAGTATTATCTAAAAGATTTATGCATTTTTTTTTTTTAGAAATAAAGCTTTTTAGTTGTGATATATTAAATTCCTAATATCATGAAATATTTTTACTAAAAGAAAAACTTGAATCACCAGAGGCCTCTAGTTACACATAAAGAAACAAACTGCATGTAACATTTGAAACTTTAATGATACTCCCGACCCAAAGCTTTATCGGCGGTCATATGACAGCATCCTTATACCCTAGGGGATTCCTTTAAAGTGACATATACATAGTATCTTTGTAGGTAGATACCAGAAGAATATCTTCTCAAAACTCAAAGGTACTAGTACTTAAAATATTACATCTATACAAGGTGTAACAAGGGGGTATGCTAAGCGAAATACTTTGAAAATGTTATCTATAAAAAGTGCTAAAAGTCTAGTCAAGAGAACCCGAAACCGGCCAGCTTGAAGAGTTTAATGAATGTGGATGAGGCGAAAGAGGTATGTTTAGAACTATGTAGTCTCTGCCTACCCCTATACGAGACGGTCGTTTTCTTCTGTTACTATGGACATAGAGGATCAAAACTTGAAATATTTCCAATGAAAGTAGACATTATTTCTGTTTTCTGCACGGATTAACTTTTTATTCTCGTCGCCACTGAAATGTATGGACAAAAACGACCGTCTCGAGATTTTATGACAGACAGACGTACAGACGAGGATCGTATATATAGTTGAAGAGTTTAATGAAGGTGGATGAGGCGAAAGAGGTATGTTTAGAACTATGTACTCTCTGCCTACCCCTATGGGACATAGGCGTGAGGTTTTATGTACGTATATATAGTTAACGATAGAGAACATATTGCTGCTCCAATTCAAAAGTACCACAAATAAAAAAAATAAAAAAATTGCAAAAAACCAATCGTAATCCTTTATACTATTGTTTTTTTGCAATAAAAACGTTTTTGTTTTTTTTATTTATGGTACTTTTGAATTTAAGCAGCGATATTCACAAAACTTCAGAAACTAAAAATAAAATTGTATGGAGAATGCAAAGAAAATACTACCCTCATTCATTCAAGAAAAAAAAACGACTTTGCAAAAAAAAATTACCCAGTGTCACTCTCACGACTAAGACGAATCTAATGATATCTCTCAAGCTCAAATGCGACAAGCCATTATTTACCTTATTTTACTGTACATTATCCATGTCCCCTCTCCTATATATCGGCTCCATGTTTGAAGAAATCTTCTCAAAGACAGCGGAAGACGCCTCGAGTTTCGAATACCTAGCCAAAGCATTCCTAGTGCTAATTACAAAAGGATATTGATTGTTACGTTTTTCTGTTCAAATTACGCTTTTTAGGATTCCGTAACTAAATATTACAAACCGGGCCTTATTAGGTACTAATGGATGCCCGCGTGGAGTGCAGAAAAACAAAATGTTGAAATTATCCGGGATAAAAATATTTTCCCGGGATAAATTGTAGCCAAAGTGTTATTCTGATATGTAAGCTATATTATCGTGAAGTTTAATCAAAATCCATTCAGTAGTTTTTGCGTGAAAGAGCAATAAACATCCTTACATACCTATACATACATCCTCACAAACTTTCGCGTTCATAATATTAGTAGGATTAGGTACTAAGAAGCCGTGTCCGCCTGTCTGTCAAAGTATCTTATGAACTGTTATAGCTGGACAGTTGAAATTCACAGATGATGAATCTCTGATGCCGCTTTAATAGGAAATACTAAAAACAGAGTGAAATTCAAGGGGCTTCCATATAGCAGACGTGGTTTTTTGCCAGTTTTAAAGGGCAACTAGCGGGCGCCTACGACTTCGTCCGCGTGAAAGGGCATTACACTAGATATACATGCAAACATTCCTCCTGAATCACTCTATCTATTTAAAAAACTGCATCAAAATCCGATGCGTGGTTTTAAAGATCTAAGCATACATAGGAAACATACATACAAACAGCGGAAAGCGACTTTGTTTTAGAATATCTAGTGAAGTGATAGTAACGGTATGGAACCCTTCATGCGTGAGTCCGAGTCGCACTTTGCCGATTTTTTCCTACAAGTTTCAGTTTCCAATGTTGTCTAAGATGAAGTAACGTAATTGGGTACGTTACATTTAATGGGGGGAAGGTTAGTGGATTTTTCTTGGAAGTAGTTGTGTGATGTGATCGGTTCTGTTTTAGTAATTAAATTGGTATCTATGGGAGTTTAATTGGATATTCTATTTATATTGTATGGTGGGAGATAATGCTCTACATTTCATGATTTACAGTAATCTTAGTATGGGACTAGGTTAATGCGTTGTCAAAGTGAGCAAATATATATTTATGTATAATGAAATACCCAATAACTTATCCAATGATAGAAATTCTTTATTTTGAGAGACATTTTATAATATGTAGAGGTAGGTATAACTGATATTCAATAAAATTATTTATCAAGTTCAATATAACAGAACGAGTTTCACTGCGTTACTATAATATCAAAATCTATGGCTACTCGTATTCTACTGACTAATCTAACTATTGCTTCTTCAGTCTTGCAAAGAAATTATTTAACAGTGAAGCATTTAAAATAATTAGACCAAGTACTTAGTACTAAGATTAGGTACTAGACCAACAAGAAAAGCTGCTTACAGACCTTCTGATAGGTACCTAAAACATAGCTTCGAACAATACCACACACACGCGCTGACAAAGCTTTAAGGTGGTATCACAAAAAGCTGACCTATGTTAGACCTGAAGTAGCCCTTAAGTTGAGATAAGAGGGTTCAAGTTACCTGCACCTGTGTATGATATGAATAATATACATACATACATATATATAATAACGCCTTTATCCCTTACGGGGTAAGCAGAGCACCAAGGGTCGATAGAACCACATGGTGCCACTTCTGACCAATTTTGAGGGTATAGTTGAGATGTACAAGTTCGGTTAGTAGTGACAGGTGGTCAGCCCATCGCCTACAAAACACCAAGACCCTCTTGTCCCTCTACTGACTTGTACAGTATGCGGAAAGAGAAGCAGCTGTAGTATTATATTTTTTTTTTCACTCCCAGAGCAGCATAGAAGAATATGAATAACATAGTTTATGTTATAGGACACGTGTCCGATTTAAATTTC
Organism: Carposina sasakii; assembly: GCA_014607495.2. NCBI lineage: Eukaryota > Metazoa > Arthropoda > Insecta > Lepidoptera > Carposinidae > Carposina > Carposina sasakii. Next base: position 3,627,041 of record CP053175.1, on the reverse strand, counting down.
CCTATCCGTCTTGTGCTGATGCGGGGCTTCACTAGAAAATATCAGCTGCAGCTCCTTTTGCGAGCTTGGCGTTATCAAATGCGCAAGTATCAAATAGAAAACATATGCAGCGCCATCTACTGGATCCATTTATTTATGAATTTATACCTACCTTTGTACCACCACCGTCAAATGAATAGGAACTCTTTCTAAAAGATAACGATTTATGATTCAAATGTTTAGTATTAAAATATAAACATAAAACAACCATTAAGTTCCTGGGGTCAACCCATTTTCGTGCACTCAAACTTTCAACTCATCATCATCACCAGCCTATTGCAGTCCACTGCTGGATGTAGACCTCCCCCAGGGCACGCCACAATACTGCCATGGGAGGTATTATTTGGGCGGGCGGGTTGGTGACCGCAGTTTGTATTTTGGACTATGTTGTCTACACGGGAGGCGCTGCTGCCCACCTCTCGGAAACCCTTAATCGCCTCTTACAATACCTACGGGCAGACATGGCAGACAACTTCAACTCAAACATTGAAAAATATAAATGTTTTAAAAAATTGAAAAATATCTTCACCCGAGTGGGACTCGAACCCACGACCTCTTGCATTCCGTGCAAAACTCTCACCAACTGTGCTACCGGGTCAATTACTCGGATGACGAATTTTCTAATCTCTTTTAAATTACATTATTGGCAACGTTATTTTTTCATCTTTATATTATAGTTATATTGAAAAATAACTCTTATGTAAAAGAGTACAAAGTACTACCATTCCTCACTACAGCACCATCAACGGACAAGATTCCACTAAGAATATGGGCGTTAGAATTTGCTTATTCATTTCAAAGTTTCCAACTGAAATATATCCAAATTCATTATCCATTTTGTATCCTTGTAAACCATAATGCGGGGTTAAACCATTCTCTATCCCGCCAGAAGTTCTCAAAGTTTGACATCCTATTGCTGTTTACGCGTTGAAAGTTTGACATGCGCAGCGAATATTGGTTTGACTACTTAGTTACATAACATAAAGTAGGTACATGTTAATGCCTCGAGCACACCGGATGCGTATGCGTGTACGTAAGCGTAGACGTACACGTACCTCTAAGATGTATGGAACCGTCACCGCTTGACGTCTATGCTTACGTCTATACATACGCATACGGTTTGCCCGTATAGCGTAGACGTCAAGTGGTGTGTCCTGTCTTATACAGTTCCATACATTACAACTCAGAGGTACGTGTACGTCTACGCTTACGTGTATGCATACGCATCCGGTGTGCTCGAGGCTTAAATAGAAACTAATTTGAAATAACCTCAAAGAAAAAACTCGACTGCATATAAATTTTTAACAAGTGACTAAGACGAATCCGAATCTAATGATACCTCACAAGCTCAAATGCGATAAGCCGTTTAGTGTCTAGAGTGTGCCAAAGAACAAACATAATCTCGAAATACATAACCCTCCTTCTGGCGCAGTCAGGTAAAAAGCATATTCTACTCATGTCAAAAGTACATACACACTACCCTAAATGGGTTAGCCAGAGCTGCAAAATCATATAAGAGATCCTACAGTGTCTTTTCGCGAGGACAGACGTAAATTATCTATCATCATCATCATCATCAGCCTATTGCAGACCACTGCTGGACGTAGGCCTCCCCCAGGGCACGCCATCTATGTTATATAATAAAATTGTAATGGATCGATGTTTGTGCACGCTAATCTCAGAAACGGCTGGACCGATTTCGATGCAGTTTTCAGGAATTATTGTGACAGGTCCCACTTAACATAATAGGCTACGTTTTTATCCCGGATAATTTCGACATTTTGTTTTTTCTGCAGTCCACGCGGACGGAGTCGCCGGCGTCCTCTATTCAGTAATAAGTTGTTATAGCTTATCCCCTGAGAGAACGTACTCGTATTCTTTAGTCGACTCTTTCGACATGCATGGACTAAAATTTAATCTCACCTTTAGCGATACATAATAATATTGCATTGAGCCCGAATAAATATATATATTAAAGCAGCAAATACAAACTTTTCTACCCTTGTGGTTTACTTTAATACACTATTTAGTGATCCTGATAAAAAATTCAAGCACAAGCAAAACGCGTTGAAAGCTTCAATTCCGGTTTTGAATATTTAAAATCGTGTGTGTATCGATTTTATCCTTTCCGTAATAACGAAGCCGAGTGGTGTCGACAGAGTCTACTCAACACAGCACCACACCATGTCTGCCCGTGGGTACATATCGTAAGAGGCGATTAAGGGTTTCTGCGAGGTGGGCAGCAGCGTCTCCCGTGCTGACAACATAGTCCGAAAATCACACTGCGGTCACCAACCTGCCTGCCCAGCGTGGTGACTATGGGCAAAACCCCCTTATGGCAGTAGCCTTGTGGTATACCCTGGGGGAAGCCTACCTACATCCGGCAGCCTACTTTCGTCAATATCTGCTTTATGATGACATATACGAGTAAAACACCTTTTACAATTTACTGTAAAGAAGAACCCAGTACCTGCCGGATTATCGATTCTCTCGCTGTAAAACAGGGTATCACAACAACAACAAACAAACAGTTAACAGATGGTCCTTTTCCTAGTTCGGTGAAAAAACTATTGGATTTCTAGTACACTCCGTCTGAACTTACTTCAAGTGAAAACTTCTAAAGCTTGGATAGTTATTTTAGCCTTAAAAATGTTTTTGTTGGATGAAAGAGATGAATTTACGAAAGCAAAATTAGATTTCAAAACTGATACCTGCGGTACATATTAAGTTTTAATAAAAAATCATTTGTATTTCACTTGAATACGTCAGCTGCATCTCCTTCCGTGCATGTCATAAGTGTAGACTAATAAACTCAGGGACTCTCTCATGCGATACTCCTATCACTATATAACACATATAAATGTCAACATCAACATTTATATCCCGATCATTTAACTCTGGCTACCCTATTTTGGAAAAATCCCCTAAAGTATACTAAACGTCTAAAATAGGAATAATAAATAATTGATTATCGAATGATCAACGCAATTGTTTCGTATCAAATATGTACATACATACTTTAGACATGGCCGAGTTCCCGAAATTAACTGCAGGATCAGAAGGGAGATCGCACAGTCACATTTAGCATAGCGGGGACAGATAATAATCAGTGACAAGTTACTTGCTTATCGCCTGCGAGAGAAAATACAAGTTTCTTAGTTGACTCTTACGATATGCATGTACGGAATTGCAGCTGATGTATTCTAGCAAAGTCCCGTTTTATCACGGGAAACGTAGCAAATATACACAAAATCATGAACGTATAAAGAACAACGGACGCAATGCTGTCACTGCACAGGTTGAAGCACCGTAATGGCGGCGCATTGTGTATGTGTGCTGATTTTCTGGTAGGCGCCGAGCTTACTATGGTTTGTATGTGTGGGTGGATAACGCTTCAATACACATCCCTACTACGTTACCGAGCTTACTATGAATGCTTCACTTCGTGTAGTCACAACACTCTGTCCGTTATTCTTTATACGTTCACGCACAAAATACAGGATGTTTTTTTGTGGCCACCTTTAACGAAGGGTACGTATTCTATACATGAAATAAAGTAAGTTTATGCCAAAAAAAATGCTGGGAATTTTTTTTTTTTTAAATTTAAATTCCTTGATCGTGCGAAATTTATAGTGTCTAGTGTTTGTGTTAGTTTTTTTATAGACAGATATTAATTATTTTTCGTGAAAAAATCCTGCTACGCGCGTCTATGTGCATTTAGTTGCAGAAAAACGCAGTCTATTTACTCAACTTTGGACCCTAATATTTTGGAAACCAGACACTTCCCAGGTATGCTTCCATGGAGAAAAATGATCGTGATGATGAGGAGATTCCGTAGTTTTCGGGAACGTTGACGACCAAAAATCACCATGTATAGGAAAAACTCGAACACAGAACATCCACTTTGAAGCATATTACTTTATCATAAGAACTAAGAACCTATAGTTTTTTTTTTTAATCGTTGTCTTGCACCTTAAGTAGGTACTTAACGTACTTTTTTAAACATAATTGCGACAATAATGAATATAAGTAGTGTCACTTGTATTTTTACATGCCTTTGTTAGTAGCTTTGTCGGCTGGTTTTTAATAACCAATAATTTTAACGTCATCTTTAAGCCAAATTGTAATTGTCAAATAAGTCGAGGTTTCATGCGAGAGGGTTCTGTAGCCATAAATAAATATTTCACTTTTCCAATCACTTTATTTTGCATTTTTCGTTACTCAATAAATGTGAAAATAAATGAAAAGGTACCTACTTCATTTTATAATATTGTATAAATATTTATACAAAAGTGATTTGTCTTATTGTGAGATCCTCTCTCGTTGTTGGATAGATAATTAACGACTTAAAAATAAAATCTTGTTACCAGGAAATACCTTAATTTGACCTTTCCTTGTAATCTATAAATACTTACAATAATTAATTTGAAATAATAGGTCTATATAATATGCTTGCTTAGTTCTGAATGACTGCCTGACGGATTGACGCACAGCCTAAACCACTGATCACAAAGACTTTGTATGACGTAGTCATCCGATAAGAAGGGACTTGTATGGGACAACGCTATTTTTTGATCCAATCATATTTTTGATGCTCATACCACGAGGGTTTAGGGTAGCACTAACAAAGCATTTCCCAAAATTCATGCAGAAAACGAAAAAGTGGGCGTCAGCTAGTGTTCTTCTTCAGCCTATTGCAGTCCACTGCTGGACGTAGCCCTCCCCCAGGGCATGGCACAAGGCTACTGCCACAGGGGGTTTTGCCCATAGTCACCACGCTGGGCAGGTGGGTTAGTGACCGCAATTTGTATTTTGGACTATGTTGTCAACACGAGAGGCGCTGCTGCCCACCTCCCGAAAATTCTTAATCACCTCATACGATACCCACGGGCAGACATGGGGTGGTACAAATTCTACTCTGCCGGCACCACGCGGCCTACTCTTGTATGACACTTGTATGACTCATACCACGAGGGTTTAGGGTAGCACTAACAAAGCATTTACCAAAATTCATACAGAAAACGAAAAAAAAAGTCGTGGGCGTTAGCTAGTGTTATATGAACATAATGTATTATTTCTTATAAAATTAATAGATTTTTACTTATGGAACCCTAAAATTAGATTGTACGCCAGCGGCGTAAGAAAGCTATAACTACAAAAGGTGCATTTTTAAACCCTAACTAATTACGCCAATCTTTAATAATAGATAATACCTTTTGGTCAGCAATAAAACAAAACGCAAGCGAGTTGCATTCCTGCCACCCGGTTTTAGAGATAATTTTATTCACTTGCCTTTAATAGGTAGAAACTAGAATTACTAGTATGCGTTCTGGGAATAGTAAATTCAAAAGCAGGACTTTATTTTATGATAATGTATAATGTAGAAGTCGAAAGCATATTATACAAGAAAATGCTTAGCCGTTTTGTAAAGCAACATGTTCTACAATGTGCCTTTGACGTAGACACAAACATTGAAACAATATAGTGACTTCGCATCTTTCACCGGAACAAAAACAAAAATAGCTATTTCAGAGATCTAAAACATACCTAAACATAATTATCATTATTATTATACAATTTCCATACATACCTTCAATTTAATGCATAGTCCTTAACCTCCCCATTATCCCCCATAGATGTTGGGCAGAAGTGTGCAAACTACACACCAAGTTTTCAGCAGTTAGCCTATTAAGTCCGACGTGATAAGGGGTGAGCCTACCGTCACTTTTCAATTTTATACAATTTGATACAATTTTAAAGTAGTATAAAAATACAAAACCACGGAAAAAACTATGAATAAGACAGGCATAACAAAACTAAGTATTCAAGTATACTTAGCCCTAAAATTAAACCCTAAAAAACCAAAGCGAATCGACACCTAAAACCCAAATCCACCTGCAACCATTAAAAATTGAAAAACAAAGTAACCCATTCCTGCCGGGTCGGTTTTTTAGACCATATTTTTTTACGAACCGGTTTCTGTGGGAATGGTATAGACAACAGGTGTTACGCTACTGGATGATTATTTTGGATTTTTTAAGACCATTTCAGGGGTCAAGAAATGGTTTTTTGGGATAAAGAAAGATAATAAAGGAGATGACGAAAATGAGAAGTTGTAATTATGCCAATAATATTTTCGTTATGTATTACACTGACCTTAATTTATAATTAAAAATAAAGGTATTTTACATATTACATTTGTATTTTAAAACAGAAATAAATGTATTTAAAATATTGTGTATGTAATTATTTTCAAAGAAATTATTTTAAAAAAATACATTTTTATTAATTATAACTGAAGTAATTTTTTTTAAACTATAATACATATTGCATCTAACCGTATGAATTAAAATAAATAAACTCAGCAAGCACTGAAATAATGTAACACATAATTGGATTATGCCCAAAACATACAAAAAAAACATTGTATTTGATTTAAGTTACATTATGTAAGCACAAGTTCCTTGCAGAACCCTTATAAAACGTGCGATCTAATCTTTTCCGGTATTTTTTTGACCCAAAAGGATCATCATCTATAGGGTACCGTGATAATTTGGGTATGGAGAATCGGGATAGCGTGTTCGGGACCAAATTGTAATATTTGTATAGTTAACTTGGTGTTAAAAAGAAAATAGATGCGTTTTGTTAGCATTTCTTGTTAATCTTAATGCAGCTTTACGTTTACAAGTACTTATTAGATTTTTTTCATTTTCTTATTAATATTGTGCTTATTAGGTGTTTAATTAAAAATGAATCGCTAAATGTGTTGCTAAGCGCAAATCTCGAGAACAGCTGAACGGATTTCGCTAATTCTTTTTTTAGAATATTCCTTTATGTACAAGGATGGTTCTTTTGGAGAGAAAACTTTTAAAAAAATCAAATAAATTAAAATGTGATAGGTACATCTGGAAATATATTTTAATTATCATCATGATTATTAGTAACTAAATAATATTCATTCAGGTGGAGTTAATCAACTGAAATTATGAAATGACTTTGATCTTGTGTAGCATAACTAATTTAATAACTATGATGCCCTTTTCTTCTTAGAAAATCATTATAGGTAATACCTACTCAAAATAAATAAAAATCTTTTTTGGACTTGGCACGAAAATAACTTCCTTTTTTAACATAACATCATCATCATCATCAGCCTATTGTAGTCCACTGCTGGACGTAGGCCTCCCCCGGGGCACGCCACAAGACTGCCATGGGGGGTATTTGCCCATAGTCACCACGCTGGGCAGGCGGGTTGGTGACCGCAGTTTGTATTTTGGACTATGTTGTCAACACGGGAGGCGCTGCTGCCCACCTCCCGGAAACCCTTAATCGCCTCGTACGATACCCACGGGCAGACATGGGGTGGTACGAATTCTACTCTGCCGGCACCACGCGGCGTGGCGCAACGTAACATACTATTAAATTAATCTGACTCTCTTTAAGTATCTAATGCATCTACAATGAAGAAAATTCTGTTACATCTAGACTTTATTTAGATTTATTTATATGTCATACCAATAATTAAATTACATATATCTACATTTTTAAGGGAGAGTACCTATTCCCATCCTGCAAAAACAGTTAATAATTTCGAGGTATAAGATGAAGTTGAGCATACTAACGCCATCTATTTTTCTCCTCGGAACTAAAGTAAAAGAAAACGCAGACGGCCCCTACATAAATTTAGAAAAATAACGCTTCATGGATAAAATATTTTATATTTTATATGGGATAGAAAATAAATAAATAAATTTTGTTATTTTTATTATTTCAGTGGGTAAGTACATAATTTTACGTAATGAATGTATCAAGGCATAAGCAGCGCTAAAAGATTTTTTATCATTAAATAGGTATCCATTTTATTTATTATCTCTATTACAGCTACCTTTATAACAATGAAGAAAAATAATTATTATTCTTATGCAAAATAAAATGTAACAAGTACTCATAAGTGTTACATTTATCTCAAACTATAGGTACTTTTATGAAAGGTAATTTGATTGTGATAATCGTAAATATTATTATTTGTTATTTATAATAATTGTCATTTTCATAATTTGTCACATTGAACTGATTTTTTATGTGTTGAATAATTCATGTGTTGAATAATAATAAGATCAGTTATTTAACTTATACAGAATGTTTTTTGGTCGTCAAAGTTCCCGAAAACTATGGAATCTCCTCATCATCACGATCATTTTTCTCCATGGAGTCATACCTGGGAAATGTCTGGTTCCCAAGATATAAGGGTCCAAAGTTGAGTAAATAGACTGCGTTTTTCTGCATCTATGCACATAGACGCGCGTAGCGAGATTTTTTCTCGAGAAATAATTAATATCTGTCTATGAAAAAAACTATCATAAACACTGGACACTATAAATTTCGCCCGATCAAGTAATTTAAAAAAAATCAAAAAAATTTACATCGTTTCCCAGCATTTTTTTTACCTAAACTTACTTTATTTGATGTATAGAGTCGTACCCTTCATTAAGGGTGGCAATAAAATACCCTGTATAGTACAGTTAAATAATAGATATATATGTTTATTAAAACACATCTGTATTTTTCAATAATACTAAAAAGAATACTCCTTTCAACTTCAAGAAAAAATTTCACACTTTCCCTTATAAAAGAAAATTACTTACCATAAAAAACAATCGTAAAATCCAAAATTTATCCGTCGGTTCACAAAAATAAAACTCAAACAATACTTAAGAAACAGTATCGACAGATCAATAAAACGAAATCAACTTGCCTAATTAGTTGTCAATAAAAAGTAAACACAATATTTGAACAACAAATTACGCGTTCGATTTTCGAATTGACAGCACAGCGATACGACCGCTAGGCGTCAAGCGCGCCAGGACACTGGCTGAAAATAATTTCCCGCCCTGAGCACATAGATTAAGTGTATTGAAGATGCGACAATTTGTTTACGTATACAAAAAATATCTTTTCTCCTGTTGTATAGAGGATTTTTTACTATAATGTTGATATCAAGTTTGAGATGATTTTACTGGTACTTTTTACACTGTGAAGATTTGGTTTCCTTTGTAATTTTGACATACTGCCAAAATAACTTTGTAATTCTGTATCATAAATCGTCGGCTCAAGCTTTAGGTACACCCAACCCAAAGTAGGTTTACATACTTGCATATTTATACTTCTATGCTGCTCTGGAAGTGAAAAAAAAAGTATAATACTACAGCTGCTTCTCTTCCCGGGCAAACTGTACAAGTCAGTAGAGGGACAAGAGGGTCTTGGTGTTTTATAGGCGATGGGTCACCTGTCACTACTAACCAACTTGTACATCTCAACTATACCCTCAAAATTGGTCAGAAGTGGCACCATGTCGTCCTATCGGCCCTTGGTGCTCTGCCTACCCCGTAAGGGATAAAGGCGTGATTATATGTATGTTATATACGGATGTATTTCCAAAATGGGGTAGTTAAAGCTGCAAAGATCACAAATGACATCCTTACAGCCACGTTTGACATAACGGGGTTAGATGTTAATGACCGGTGACAAGTTGCTAGCTCATCGCCTGAGTGAAACAATAGCCTTAAGTTCCATAGTCGACTCTTACGACATGCACGGAGAAGATGTAGCTCAGTGGTTCCCAAAGTGGTCCAGGTGGACCCCCAGTGGTTCACGGGAGACTCGATGGGGGTCTACGTTGTCGGGAAAAAATGGGGGTTCACAAATAATTCGTATGTGGTGTAGGCCTGTAGGGGGTCCAGCAGAACCAGTTAATTTATGAAAGGGGTCTATGAGAAAAAAAAGTTTGGGAACCCCTGATTTAGCTGATGTAAAGCACCGAATTAGAACAGCGATTTCTGCTATAACAAAAGATTAGCTGATCTTCGATTAATTAGCATGCGAATGCTAACTTTTAACATGGAGGATACGGATGTGTATTTAATGTTCGTTGAAATTTGATAATTAGATTACTTAGAGTTGCTAATATTTGAAACTAATGGTCGCCCGCTACTTCGTCCGCGTGGACTGCAGACAAAACAAAATGTCGAAATTATCCGGGATAAAAATATTTTCCCGGGATAAAAGTAGACTATGTGTTAATCCAGGGTGTTAGCTAACTCCATACTAAATTTTATTAAAATCGCTCCAGCCGTTTTTACGTGATAGAGTAACAAACATCCATCCATACTCACAGACTTTCGCGTTTATAATATTAGTAGGATTCTCTAACACGTTGACCTATTGTGCTATATTTGCGAGATAATGCAATCTTTATTGAGAAAAACCCTCTAAAACTGACTATATTTATAGGAACCCTAAAAATGAAAAATTTGTATAGTCGAATATTTACAAGGTCTCTACATTTTATAACATGATGATTATTAATTGCTTACGAATATTTTTTTAGAGTACGCAATGAATATTTAAAGTTGAGCCGCTGAATATTCCGGCACCACCGCGTGGTGCCGGCAGAGTAGAATTCGTACCACCCCATGTTGCCCGTGGGTATCGTACGAGGCGATTAAGGGTTTCCGGGAGGTGTGCAGCAGCGCCTACCGTGTTGACAACATAGTCCAAAATAAAAACTGCGGTCACCAACCCGCCTGCCCAGCGTGGTGACTATGGGCAAATACCCCCCACGGCAGTCTTGTGGCGTGCCCTGGGGAAGGCCTACGTCCAGCAGTGGACTGCAATAGGCTGATGATGATGATGTGTGTATGAGGCTGAAGTTGTAGGCATCAGCTAGTAGGTACTCAATACAACCGAAACCCGATCTTCAAGACTACACAAATCTATAAACAATTTAATGTTATTATGGTTTACAATCATTCCTATTTGATTTCACATCGTACAAGACAGTTTAGACTAACGTCTCTCTAACATCTATCTAATTGTTATCACTATTTGCTTTCCCGACTCTGTGGTCAACCCGATCAGGTGCATTTAAAGCTCCGCAGGTCAAGCTATCGTATAAAACAACACTGATAATTATAACCTGCGGTGTTTTATCCAATTTCTTGTCCCTAATTGCATTATCGCATAAACTGAATAAAGTGGCTACGTAATCTAATTGCTATACATGACTCATTACTATCAGCTTATTCATAAAGATAAACAATTTCACTTATAGTGTATTCAGCGCATTTAAGTCATTCAGTACAATTATAAAAAGTTACTTTTTAAGGTAATCAGGCGAGGCTGTTATAAATATGAGCACAACTTAAGATAAACATTTAACCCGCCAACTAACCCCATTAATATAGTGTACCATATTTGAAGTAATAATATGAAAGCATATCATAAGAAGTCCATTACACAAATATTGAATTACATCCACATCCAATGTACAAAACAAGTAACCTAAGAAGGAAGAGCAGAATTATAAATTTTTGATCAGTCTTCCATAAGCATCTGTAGAGCCAGTTGCACCGTTAATGTAGGCCTCGATTAGCATACCTAATGGTGTTTCTGATGCAGTCCAGGGTCAATCGATACAGCACATGTCGACAAGTAGGCATTTAACTCCCAGTAGCGGGTCTTTTCCCAAAGGTTGATCTGTTTCATCTTCCATGCTACAAACTCCGACACCGTGACCTTGGACAACCACTACATCATGGAACGTAATCAACCTGTTGTTTGTCTTAAAGGAGATACCATGATACGACTAACTCGATCGTCATGGCTGCTACGATGAGGATATGAATCTAAGTCAAGTTCTTACATATGATGTTCTCAGAAATCAATTTCAGTGAGAGAGTCGATTGTTTTTGTCTCTAATAACTACGAGTATCATACAAACTAATTAAATCGAAAAGATTTCACATCGTACAAGACAGTTTACTCTCTCTAACATCTATGTTTTCATATTTCTTTCCCGCTCTGTGTCACCCGATAGGTGCATTTAAAGCTCCGAGGTATATGTAAAAAAACCGATCATTTAATTGTTTCAAATTTCTTTCCCTTTCATCGCAAAATGAATATATTACGAATCTTGCTAAATATCAACTTCACTTCTTTAAAATAAACAACTTCACTTAAGGTTTCGCTGTAAAAAAAGTCGTAATCAGGCGAGGCTGGATTAAGATGTAACATTAATATAGTGTACGACAATCATTACTGACAAATGAAGGAAGAGAGAATTTTAATTTTTATCATCTTCCTAATTGCAGTCCACCGTTAGACGTAGGCCTCTTCCAGGGTACGATACAAGGCTTTAACTCCCATAGAAGGGTCTTCTCCCAAAGTCATTTTTATCTGTTTTCTTCACATATACTACAAACCTGACCTTGGACAACCTACATCATTGAACAATCAAGTTTTTGTGATCGACAACCGATCGTCATGGCTGACGAGTTCGGATATAATAAGTCAAACTACTCAGAAAGGAAGAGTCGAGTTTTTGTCCTTAACTATCATGGTAACAAATAAATAAATAACTAAATAAAACATGGATAAGTTATATATCAACACGAGATGTTATTAAAAACAATTCGTTCAAAATCGTCTGGATAGATGTCATTAGCGACCGTTACTGACAAAAAGTTTTGTGACCTGGAGAATTAATTCACCCTTTATACTGCCATCTATTGATAAATTTTTCAGAGGATATTATTATTTTTTTTAATTTTAGTTTTCAGGAAATTTCTCATTCTTAGGCTTGGGACTTCAACAGCTTACAATCACCTACCGAGTCCAATATGGCGTTTATCTCCGCTACACCTATTCATACACTTAAAATACCCAAAATGTCATTAAAATCGGTCCAGCCGTCACAGTAAAAATTTAACATTTATTTACGTTATGGATATTAATATATATGGATATAAAATAGTACCTATGTTTTACCGGATTTCTACATTTTAGTATTTTGTAAAAATTTGCATGAAACACCGACGTGTTTAATGTATTTACGTAAAGGTTTGTAAATTATATTTTAATTGTGGGACTACAAAATCCGAAAGAATAATAAACTTAAGAAAACCCTTTCTCACAAACTTACATTCCTAATGGTAGTGGAAAGAATACTACTTTTAAAATATAATCCAAAGCAGAACTGTCATGAGTAAAAAGGGTGTTTCGAGAGTTCCGACTCCCTTTCGTGACGTAACACTCATTATTTTACCCCTTTTTTATACGAAATTAAAAACGCAAACACGTTTTTCTTTGCAGAAAAATAAATGAAGTTCAAATTGACCTTTGCGGCTTGAAATATTTTTTTGACATACTGGTTTTAAGATTATACTTCGAAATAGAATATTACCCAACCCGCCTCTGATATGTAGGTACGACAGAATATCAGAAGATATACCGTGTTATTACAAAAGAAGTTAAACATTGTTTAAGCTAAACGTGCCCTAAATTTGGCAGATATGCCATACAATTTGCTGTCAAATGTCATATTTAAATCAAGTCTAACTTTAGGCGCTCTTTTGTAATAACACCGATTGTATTTTAAAATTATACATGGTGTGGGTGACAGCTAGGTAAATAGGTACTGAAATGCTGAATAAGTACCATTGTGTTGATTTATACGACAGTGTTATTACTCGCAGGAAATGTATTTTTGATTTGATTATCAGTAATTCTTTAAGTTATCAATTGTATCGGGCGATCCTGGCCAATGATGTGATTGGACACTTAACTAATTCTTCGCATCCTACTTGACAATGACATTATACTATAAAATTATTAATAAAGAAAATGGAAAAAATTCTTCACCCGAGTGGGAATCGAACCCACGACCACTGCAAACCGTGCCAGCCGCTATAACCACTAAGCCAACGGGTAATTTTTTTGCTGGGGTGACGTTTGCCTTGCATGTTGTAGGTAAAGTGAGGAATTTGAACATTTCTCAATACTCAGCAACTTCCAAATAATAAAATATTACGATCGTAAAAACTTTAAGAAAATATGAAAGCTTAACTTTAAAAATTATCAATTCTATTATTTTTAGGTGTAGGTACATTGGATAGCCACATTCAAAATGGCGGGGATACGGAGTCATTAAGGCTGCGATTCCACTGAGGCGGAGTGGAGAGGAGCGATGCTTAGCATGAATTGACCAATCACAAGATGACATATGCTCTTTCTGAGAGATTAAAGAGATTTCGAGCACAGTGATTGGTCAATTCATGCACCGCTCCTCTCCGCTCAGCCTCAGTGGAAACGCAGCCTAATGACCAGTGTCAAGTTGCTAGCTTATCGCCTGATATAATGCCTTAATTCCTTATTCGACTTTTACGACATGCACGGAAAGAGATTTTTGTATTTTAGGGTACAAGACTACATAAAAAAGCACTTATTACTTACTAAACTGTAAATGGCAACAGACGCATACGGAAGTATGGTTCCGTACAAGTTCACAAAGGTTTCATTTAATATTAAATTTTATCTCTATACTATTTCGGCAGTCGCATACGTGCAAGCATAGATATAAAAATAATGAATGTATCAAAATATATTTTAAAATAAAGAAAATCCCGTATAAAGATTAAATAGTATGTATTTTTGCTTTGCCTAACCTCTTTGCTGATACAGGCTTAAAAAACTTGACAAAAAATTTTGGCCCAGTATCATCACATCATAGAACACTATACAGGTCATTTTTGGTCGTCAACTTTCCCGAAAACTACGGAATCTCCTCATCGTCACAATCATTTTTCTCCATGGTTCCCAAGATATTAGATTAAATTAGATAATATATATTATATTAGGGTCCAAAGTTGAGTAAATAGACTGCGTTTTTCTGCATAAATGCACATAGACGCGCGTAGCAAGATTTTTTCACGAGAAATAATTCGATCGGGAAACGCTAGCAGGTGTGGTGGCGCTTTAGTGTTTTTGCCTTTCCACTGTCGATATCTCTATGATAAAACTAGCATAAACACTGGACACTATAAATTTTGTCCGATCAAGAAATAAAAAATAAAAAAATTACATCGTTTTCCAGGACTTTATTAGATGTATAGAGTACGTACCCTTCGTAAAGGTGGCAACGAAAAAACATCCTATATACTCTCTAGTCTAGACCGTGCCATACACTCACCATTCACTCAAAAAATATAACACTCTTTCTGGCGCAATCATAGCATAGCTTGGTAACTATAAAATTACAGTGAACAATACCACAAGTAACAAATGAACACACAAACTGTAAAATTGGTAACAGTTTAACACTGCACTCTCCATTACTCTATAATAAGGAGAATATAGTTCGCACACGACTCCCAAGAACAGTTGAAAGCTGAACTTTTACACTAGATTTAAGGAGTTTCGCACATATAGGGAAAAGTAATTTAAATCTATTTCGGAACTCACTATACCTAGCAAACGTAGTGTCAAATGTTAGTTTCCAACAAAGATTTTAATTTCAGTTCTTCGCTGAAATTCTCATGAGAGTTGTAATAAAATCTGTGTGTGTGTGTGTGTGTGTGTGTGTGATTTTATTATTTTGTGTATGATATAACGCAACACATCCCACAGACGTACAAAGATCACCGAAATAGCTCAACGGTCCAGCAAGCTAAAGTGGCAATGGGCAGGGCTCATAGCTCGAAGAACTGACGGCAGATGGAGCCGAAAATAAACATTTTTTTTTTAATTACATCGTTTTCTAGCATTTTTTTTGGCATAAACTTACTTTATTTGATGTATAGAGTACGTATCCTTCGTTAAGGGTGGCAACGAAAAAACAGCCTGTATATTATCTAAAACGTAGCGTTGGATGCCTTCTACTCAGATGGGCCGATGACTTGATGATGGCTGGTAGTGACTAGAAGAAAACGGGAGATCGAGCATTGTGGCGTGTCCTGGGGGAGGCCTACGTCCAGCAGTGGACTGCAAGAGGCTGATGTAAAAAAACTATCTATATTCATAGCCAAGCCTAGGAAAATACATTAAAGAAAACCCAAGCTTAACCAGAATAAAAATTTTCATCGTAACAATCGACCCTCCGAACCCCTTTTACCCCTTTTTAATTCAAGCCAGCTTGACAACGCACTATCCAATCCCTTTCTGTACTTAGGTCACTGAATCTGAAACCTTATACCTTTTGGAATAAAGTTATTGTCAGCTATAGTTTTATGTTGGTATTTTGGAATTACTTTATTAGATACCGTGCATGTCTAGACACGGGAATTAGTAAGTATATGTATGTATGTAAAATTTTTATAGCCTTTGCTACCAAATAGGAGCTTTTTTTGTGTTAGTCTATAATTTGAAAAATGTGGAATATAGCATTTTACCTATAAGGCATCACTATATTATGTAAGTTTAAATATACAACTGTTCGCCTTACACCCTCCAAACACCCTTAAATTTGATGACTCATGATTGCGGCCACGATAAGAAACTAACAGAGTTGGAATTAAAATATTTGCAGCCACAGTTTTTTGACTCTAATCATAGCATGACTCTAATCTAATAATAATTGTATAGCACCATGTATTGAGCAATTAAATAATAATTTCATTTAATTTCAAGGGGCTTACACTATGAATTTTTTTCACGACAACTAACTTCGCTAAGTCAACGATTTCCACCAATAACAGATAGACTACATCACGTCATATCTTATCGGAAGAAATGTTTCGTTTAACAAAATTATTACATATTTATTATATGTTTAGATAATACAATTTCTGCCACTCCGAAACCACTCAAATGTATACATCTATCTATTTAGATTTTCGGACTTGGTTTGCAACACGGGAGGCGCTGCTGCTCACTTCCCGGAAACCTCTTATTAGCCTCTTACGATACCCACGGGCAGACATGGGGTGGTTGTTGGTGGCTAATCCTCTCTGCTACCACACGAAATATATGTATGACCGGAAATCTAATTATTTTGGCTTTAATCAAACGTTAACACCTCATTATATCTATACTAGTGGAAGCCC
This sequence comes from Carposina sasakii, assembly GCA_014607495.2. Lineage (NCBI taxonomy): Eukaryota > Metazoa > Arthropoda > Insecta > Lepidoptera > Carposinidae > Carposina > Carposina sasakii. Next base: position 3,610,125 of record CP053175.1, on the reverse strand, counting down.
GCGACTTCGTCCGAGTGGACTGCAGAAAAAAACAAAATGTCCATAAAAATATTTTCCCGGTATAAAAAGTAGCCTATGTGTTAATCCAGGATGTAAGCTTACTCGTATTCCATACAAAATTTTATTAAAATCGGTCCAGCCGTTTTTACGTGAAAGAGTAATAAACATCCATCCATCCATCCATCTATACTTACAAACTTTCCCCTTTATAATATTAGTAGGGTGGTGTAGACAAACCAGCGCGAACTAACCAAGTATCTATGTGTATAACACACTGCGTCGTTTGTCTACGAGGTCCGCTCACAAATCAGCCGAGAGCGCCTTTCCTCTCCTTTGTTCAACTACTGAAACCGCCGCGACGATAGCATAGAGTTAGGTTAGGTTAGACATGTCAGATAAGTTATTGCATTTAGTTAGGTAACTAGGAGACACCTCTGCGGATTGATTAGTGTACATCTACGTGATTTCGGAAAGTTTATTACGAAATTTTATCAAATTGTTCACAGGTTTAATTTTTATGTACGCAGACACACTTCTGTCAAAGGTTAAGGTGCAATCTATTATGTCAATATATTTTCGCTTCCTATACTCCTTTCAAAACGTCCTGTATTGTAGGTATAGCCTATGTGGCATTGTGAAGTACCTATACATAGCTGCTGTTAAGTTCCATCAAAATATTTTCGGTAGTCTTAAACGTAAAAGAGTTATTATAATATAATATGGAAGAGGCCTATATTTAACAGTGGACTTCTTCTGGCTGATAATGAGGCTGATAATTAGTGTTGCCGAACTATCGATAGTTTGACTATCGACAGTTGACCTCAAAAATCATCTATAATATCGATAGGCCTATCGATATCCCCGCGAGGGGCAATAATATTGACACACAGCAATACTATCGACAGTATCGATAGTATTGAAGCTCAATATCGACATTACTATCGATAGTTCGATAGTATCGGTCATGACTATTGTAATAATAATTGATACTATTGATAGTATCGATAGTCGATACTATCGATATGTTTGCGCGGTCGATAGTAGGCTATGATGTATGAATATTGGTTGATGTAGCTAGTAAATATTTTGAGGCTGTACGGTAAATATTAAAAATAAAACGGAATATGTACTTAATTTAAAATAGTGCAACAGTATTTAAGGACGATTTTATCAATTTACCCTCATAAACCATGTAATTTATTGTTGTCAACTTAAATGACAATAAAAATTATTATACGCAAATGTTTAAAAACCTTAAAACCATCTCATATTCTGTCAGCCACTAGCTAGACAATTATGGTATTAGCAATACTATTGAGGAAAAGGTCACTATCAATGGGATAAAACTGTCGATGGTATTGATACTATTGATAGTATCGATTGTTATTACAGCTTCGATAGTAGTATCAATACTATGAATAGTATCGATAGGACTATTGATACCACTGTTTTTGCCCAACTATCGATAGTCTATCGATATTGGTCTATCGAGCGGCAACACTACCTGTTATTGTATTCCTTTTATATCTGAATCTATAAATGTGTGTCTGTGAGGGTACCTAAATAAATAATAAATCAAAATTTATTTTTGTAAATACGCAAATATCTTCATGTGCCCAAAACTATTACGATTATGTAGGTAATATTAGTAACTATTTCATCCACATCTGCACATTCTTCATTCTACGCCAACGAAAGGCAAATCAGAGTAGGGAAAAGTTTGAATTATGATAGTTTTTGCGACACGACATTTATAAGGCCCCAACCTTTAGGGTGCATTCCTACTGAAGCACTAGTGGTTGCGCAACCAATCCATTTTTTTGTATTTAATAGCGTTTTTACCTTAGCACCTTTCGGCATAGGTACCCCTACGCTGAAAGCTGTCCTGATTTATGATAACTAAATCGTAGGTGACTTCTCATTAGTAGGTGATTATAATTTTGTCATTTCTTTATTTTAAAATACTCCGGTCCAAAGCAGTCCCAACCTCTGCACAGAGAGGCAAACCAGTAACCTAGTATATATCATGAACATCTAGTCTATGCAGTAACCGTAATAATAAGCACACTGTAACCTACGGCTGCCTTTTCACCAGATGTGTTACCCTACGTTGACATCATGGACCAAATTCATGGTGGATATCACAATTGTAGCAAAATAGCAAAGCACATCTTTGATAGAAAATCAATTTTAAAATCTTGGTGGCTCGCGCTTTTAGTATACCAATAGCACAAGTCCCTATAACATTCGCGCCCTTTTTACATACCCCCCTGAGATAGTCAATGGCGGTCTTTGACTCCCCATTATTCTTTTTATTCAGTATTGCTGATCCAGCGATGTTCGAGGATATAACACCCGTGTTCTTATGTTAGGGGCCGCAGATTTACAAGCCACTTTATGATTTAGGTGGTTTTTCGCTAATATGAAGCAAAAAATAGGATTTATGTACTTTTTTGAGGCGATTCATAAATATTGGTGGTAGATTTGTATGGAAGAGTTTGAAGGATTTTTAATAGCGACGAATATGGACTAGATATTATATAGCCTATGTGTTATTCTGTTGTATTATTTAAGCTCTATAACTGTCTTAATGTGCTGGTTCTAGTGAAGCCCCCATACATCAGATGCATCTCCTTCCTTGCATTAATTTATATATTACTTATTATTGCCTTTATAGGTAGATAACCATTTTCCAAATTTATAAACTTTATAAATTCCGATTTATTTGATACAAAGTAGATACTTCATTGGACTGCCTCGAACTGCAAAATAAGTGGTTAAAATAGACATTGACAGTGAAACTTGAAACTAAGCTTCACGAACGTTCAATAAAAATCAAGAGTCCTATTCTTAATCATTCGACTTACGAATATCTCTAAAGGTATTCGAGATTTTGTTGCTACAACCTGAACCGATAGAACCAACCAATAGAATAGTGAATCACCATTTTCGTAATAATATGTCTACAACTAGCAGTCAACATGATATTTTTCAATAGATAAGATACAAAAACTACTTCTAAACTCACTGTTCACAATCATCATCATCATCTCAGCCACAAGAGGGCCACTGCTAAAAATAGACTAAAAAACTATTCATAGCAGTCGAGTTTAGCAATATTTCACCGCAATGCATCATTTGTTTCCCATTGTGTTTTCGTATATGAAGATGAGGACTATCTATACTCAGCAGTATCTAGGTGCAAGAGACTGAAAAGTATAGTTGTAGTATAAATGAATTAATGAATTATTTGCCATTGTATAGGGTACATAATAGGTGATAGAATATTCATCAAAAAAGAATCTCCTACACAGCCATAACATACAGCATGCAAAATTACATAAATATGTTAGTATACCTTAGATCATGTTTAAAGATGTAAAATGTCAAGGGACACAAGAATCGGTCCCAATCATTTGTGACAAAAGTAGTTAAAAAGAGCGGCAACTAAGAATATGTACAAAATAGCATGTTCCAAAAAATTTGTTTAACATAACACCCACGGCTGTATTTCTATCTCATAACCAGATCTCATAACCAGACTCAGAATAATGGGGACAAATGTTAATGATTAATGACGACAAGTAAAAATCGGAATACATAAAAATATATACCAAAGCGCTTCCCATTTCATCAACACCACAGTAGACCAACCCAACATGCAGGTTACGAACATACGTTCTTTGACATTATGATATTTACTTACATAGGTACTTAGTATACATGGCTGTGTCTGAAAAAGGGTAGCCAGAACATGGTCAGTGACAAGCTTATCACTGACCAAGATCAGCTAATCGCCTAGCCTGAGAAAACACCCGAAATCATAAGTCGCTTCTTTACGACATGCACAAAAAAAGATGCAGCTGATGTATTCTAGTGAAGCCCCGCATCTGTTCAGGACATGATATTTAGTAAAAACAAAATAATAATATAGAATAAGTATTGCACGCCAGTTACTTAGATCGCGACTGTAGTTGTCTGTTTTCGTGTAAGTTGTCAGATTCTGTCAGGTCAGAAAAACTTGGTAGGCGTGTTCCAATTTGAAATATGGAGACATAATTCCCCAGTCCCGTCTACATCATTACATTAGTCGCCACCGTAATAGCCGCAGACACAGCCGGCTTGAATTACTAATGTCTATCGATTCTCTGAAACCCGACGCCGAGATTGTTTATAACCTGCAATGGTTAGTTTAGCTTGTTATGTCGATAATAAGTTGTTTTTATCCGACTTCGCCAGGACGAGAGTTATGTTTTTCGAGGGTACGCACTAATGCCTGAACAAGTTGTCACATTTAATTTTAAGCTTGATTAGATTTGTCTTAGAAGGTACTTGGTCTTATGTTTTTTTCTTTAAGAAAATGATATTATTTTTAAACTTATTACCTATTATGGCTAACGAATTAAACATGATAGAGTGAAAGATTTTTATGAGCTTCATTCTTAACAAATCTAAAAAAAAATTACCTAGTTGAGATTTTCCTTGGACATTCGTTGAGCGGTTACCTAATAAAAGCCACCCATCTCTCTAATATTTTGGGTTGATAATTTATGATGACACCAAGATTTACTCCCAAAACAAATTTCCATGACAAAACCTCCAAAAACACATAAAACCAAAACAATGTTAGCGCAAAGAACAAAACAAAATTCGAATCATTCCCATTGGTTAATTCGAAGTATTCAAAACGAGAACACGCAATCCATTCAAAGCCGTGAATGTGGTTGCCAGTAATTAATTCATTCGCCACCATAATTCAATATTAATTAATTAATTTTGTACCGGGCCTTTTATGCGCGGGCCAACGTATACTGAAAATAGAATTAAAATTTACGCGCGTAAAAGCGATTATGTCATTGGGCTTCGGATGAGTGACATCGGGCTTCCAAGTTTTATGGGTGGCATACTCTTTCTACCGGTGGCATATCTACGAGTACTCGTATTGTATTTTTATGTCTATGGAATTATTCAGGACCTCCTTCGTCATCCTGCAGCTCTGGCTACTTTATTTTGAGAAATACATACACGCATACACCATATTGTCACGCCCATTATCCTCAAAGAGGTTGGGCAGAAGTGTGCAAATCACACACCCACTTTTCACCAGTTAGCCAATTAGTTCCACGTGGTAAGCTTGGTACTTGTGTTTGTATGTCTGTGTAATTATTAAGAATCTCCTTTATGATCCTGCAGCTCTGTCTATGTTGGTATATTTTATAATTCGTAGTCCTGTGCTGATGCGGGCCTCATGTACACATCAGCTTCATCTCCATTTATGCATGTCGTGAGAGTCAACTTATGAACTCAGGGGTGAACTGTTCCCTCAGGCGATGAGCTAGGAACTTGTCACTGACCCCGTAAATCTCATCAGCTATTCTAAACGTGGCTTTTAAATCTCCTTTGTTAATGCTGTTGCTACCCCATTTTGAGAATACAGGCGGGTAGTTGACAGCTTTTTTATTTATATTTATATCGAAAGATCATAAAATAAAAGAAACATTTGCGAAAGAAAAACTTTGTTTGCTTGAAAACTTTCCGGGATATAACGATTTCAAAATCACAATTTTAGACTTGCCAAAAAACACTCCATATAAACGGCTACCACGACGTGACGTCACTCTTTAAGTAACTTGTATGTGCGTAAAAGAACTTTTGTTCTACAGCTATATTAAATATTGCGTTTATAATTATAGTCATAAAACAAAAAAGCTGTAAATGATGTGGGTGGAGATGTGATGTTGTAATTTTCAATTAATTTCTCATTTGAAAAATGGACTTGCCCACTTAACGTTGAAGGCACGTCGGGGTCACCACTATAGAGACTGGCGTTTGTAGAGTATTAAAAGTCTTGACTGCTGATTTCGGAATGAATTTATTTGAAATTACGCTTATATTTAAACATAGGCTAGGTACTTATGAACTAAGGTGGTGTAAGGAGTAATGAATTAAATTGACCAATCACAAACGATCGCAACGATAGGTACGAAGGAGATGGTTGATATTGTTATCTTGCTCGCACGTGTATGTAGCTGCCGACGCACAGTTCTAACATGCGCGGAGTAGCTACACTATCTTATTTGGACATATAATGAAATTGTAATTTTACAGATGGTATGATTTTGATAATTTATTCTGATAAGCATAAAAAGTTATTTACATTCAACCATAGGAAACTATTCCATTCATAGCGGCTCAACTTAGCAATGTTACATCTCTAAATTGGTTGCTATAAGAAATAATATAGGCACAAAGAATATTTTGTATGGGAATGTTATAATTTGCTTAAATACGATTTGGTATCAAGTCCTACACGACTAACGGCCAATTTCAATACAAGAGATCAAAAATAATCTCGGATTTATTTATTCCTAATTTGAAATTTTGTATGAAAACAATTGAAGATTAAATCTGAGTTAGGCAAAGAATCTCTCGAGATCAGTTATAGAAATTGACTGTAAATACATAACTTAAAAAGATGTCCTTGAAGCGAAAAAAAATTACCAACACCCGTGCCAAAGTAATATCCATCCTTCTCAAAATTTATGAAAAAGAAAAGGACAGCATCGTTACAAACTCGAATTGAAGAAAAAAAACACACGCAGCGTATATTTATTATATGAAGCTTTCCACCCTTTCAAACCATAGCGACTAATGTAATCTCCTGCAACTACAGTAGTGTTGTACTCTGTCGATAGCATTTGTCGACAATTTTATATTATAAAATTATTATTTTATAATTTTATAGTCGAGTGTCCAAAAAAGGGTCATACTTTCCTCGGAAAGAGTATAGAATAGAATATAAATAGTTGGGTATATTTTTTTTAAGATAGTTGCATATAGGTATCTACATAATACATTTAATGTTATGAAGTACCTATCTAGTTAACAAAAGTCAAAATACTATATAGGTATATAATTACTACTATAAGTACTAAAAATTACTTGTACTTATACGCATGCTTTTAGTTTAAATACGTCAAAAATAATACACATTGAGTGACGCACAACGATAAGCGTGAATCTTTTTACGCGTCGTAACGCTATCGACTCGCAAGCAAAATCTATGAGATATGACAGTGTGATGATAGCATAACCAACAGTCCCTAAGTAGGTATCCTTAGTTAAACAATGCAAAATATTTCCATCGATAAACGCAATAACACAGCAAATGACATCACTAATACAAAACCTTCATACGAGTACCATGCAAGCAATATTAAGACTGTTAATTTTTTAATGCCGTGCCTCTAACAAGAGCAAAATTACGTGAAAATGCGCTTGGGTAATATCAACTTATTGTAGTGCGAACTCGTGTTTAATTTTTAAAATGGAAAGGTACGTGCACACTTCACTATACTTACTCATTTTATATACAGGGTGTAACAGAAGGGGTATGTTAAGCATAAAGTAAAAGCTATATAAATAGCTCACTATAATACAGATCCCATGTACAAAATTTGAGACTCGAAATAACATGCTTATTTCTCCAGAGTGAATAGACACTTTCTAGGCAAAATGTACCACCTTAGGCCCGCATCTTGCTTAACATCAGGCACGATGGCGGTCAAATATTTGTCTAGTCATCTATATAAAAAAGATACAATGTTGAAAAATAAACAAGCTATTCCGAGACTCAAATTTTGTGGATAGTAAGCTATGCTCATAACATTTTGCTAAACATGCACCTTATATTACACCCTATATATACTGCTAGTATAGATTACTACCAGATATTATTCCGATGTACATAACGTAAAACTGCGGAGTGCGGATGATAGCATTAAAAAAATATTTAAAGAGATCTCGAGGCTGGTCACTACGCAGACTTCATTAGATCTCCAATGTAGTAGAAAACATTGTTGATTTAAATAAAACTAAGGATTGTTTTAGGCGTTAAGCTAGCAACCTGTCACTGGTAACTTACATCTATCCCCGATAGGCTAAGCGTGACTGTCAATCTCCTTAATTATCCTACATTTCTGCCTTCCTCATTTAGGGAAAACAGCTGTGTATACAGGGTGTAACAAAAGGGGTATGTTAAGCGAAAAGCTATGTAAATAGCCCACTATAGAGAACCTATTTCCACACTTTCAGACTCAAATTCATATCTGGAAAAATAAAAATGTGAATTTGAGTCTGAAAGTGTGGAAATAGGTTCTCTATAGTGGGCTATTTACATAGCTTTTCGCTTAACATACCCTTTCTGTTACACCCTGTAAAATAGGTTTGGATAATTGAATTTCTGAGAAAACTTCAAAAACCCCATACGTAACTAACCGCAAAGTTCATTCACACTATATAAGTAAAGTTCGCAAGATGTAAATCAGAACTTATATCTATATGCTGGCAGAGACATGTCTGCAGAAGCTATAGAGAAAATAATAACTATAGAAATAACAATAGGCACTTAACTTAAATCAGATAAATTGTTTATTGTATCACAAGAATAAAGAAGGGCGAAATGGGACAGTTAATCTGCCACCTGATTACGTAAAAGCAATAGCAAAGCCGAAGCCTCGCGATCGTGATAATAGAGTGTGTGCGTGCGCGGGGCGAGGTGCGGTGCGCGGGAGGATGCCGAGCGCTCGTTACGGGCACTCGCGGGAACATATGCACATTTAACCCTTATAGCATGTTAAATTTTAAAAATAGCAATACTAAATAATGCCAAATGTACCATAATTCAGTCGTACTAGTGGACGCCCGTGACTCCATCCCCGTTGACTACAGAAATATTTTTCTGGGATAAAAAATGGCCTATGTCCTGTCTCAGGCTCGACTACCTATTTCATTCCATTTCAGTCGTTTTGGCGTGAAAGCGCAACAGACAGATAGATATAGTACTTTTTATCTATATGGATTTACACATATCTGGCATCCATTGACTACAAAAAGAAAACATCGTCTCTACCTATTTCCAAAATTCAACACACACATCTCAGCCAAACCATACCCACCGTAATCCATAGCGAACTATTTAAAATTGTATTACGTTGGTTCTGCTTAGGATTTAGTTCCTAACTTGGACCTGTTTGAGCTAAGTTAGGGGAGGTTAACTGGAATTTATGTAGCCTGAAGTGGATTGGATGTGCTCGGCTTACTTTATGGTGCAGGTTTGGAAAACTGCAGTGCTGGCATAGCTCGTTTTCTTACATACATACATAAAATCACGCCTCTTTCCCTGCCGGGAAGCTTGCTACGATCCTGATACACCTCATTCGCTCCATCTACTTTCATGATATTCTTCATAGGTCGTTTTCTTGTATGGCCAATATGTTTACTGTTAATGATACAATCTGCTTTTGATATACCAAAACATTACTACAGGCTTATTTGAAAACGAAAATTGTTCACCGTGTCCGTCAAATCTCCTGAAACTTTATTATCGCTTTGCTTTTACATCTATACCTATAGTGTTAGCATTGTTATTATTTATATAAACATTATGATTATTTAGCATCACAAACTAGTAGCTATTTAACATTATTGTATATTTCAGTATGATTATTGTAATTTGTTTGTGGCAACATTTAGTTTTGTCTTGTTTATGAAATGTCAAAGGAGGCGGTAGTTTTTTTAAAATATTCATTCCATTACTGTCAGTTGCAAAAGATTGTTGTGTTAATAATAAATCCGTGATAATCTTTCTTTATTCTTTATTCTTTATTGCACATACACAAAAAGAAATATGGCATACAACATTAAAGAAGAGATGCATGTACAATGGCAAGCTTATCTCTACCAGAGATCTCTTCCAGCAAGCCAAGCAAGTAAAGAGAAATTGTTAACAACAGGGTAACATGTGCAATTAAACAAATTCTAAGAAACTACAAAACTACATTAAGAAAAAAAAGGAGAAAAAACAAATGACAGCATATTTATATAATGGACAGGTAGTGATCCTTCAGCTTTTCCCTAAATGTGCCAACAGTGTGACAATCTCTAACCGTGTGGGGTAATTCATTCCAGAGCTTAACCGCCCGAACCGAGAAAGAATACCCAAAAGCCCCAGAATTAAATCTTCAACATCCAACTTTATTTTTGAGAAAAGAACCAGATCCTTCAATAGTTATAGGTAGAAATACACATGATTTTGTTTTAGATTTATTTGCAATTTTGGTTTCTGTGTCTGCACTAGGCGACTGTATGTTTTGTTGCGTGTGACGTCACAGCCGCACACCGAGCACACAAAACTTAAAACTTAAATATCTCGAAAAGTGGTTGACTAATGAAAATAATCTAAATATCTATTATTATATAACTTAATATTGGCTATGGTGGCGCGTATTTACTTTTGCCTATTACCCCTCGATATAGAATTTTTAGCAGGACTGACTCCATCTTGAGAGTGATATATCACTGTACACTGTTTGGTATTGTCTCCCTTATGTTTATAATATAGATCACATGTATTATTTATCTGCTGCGCAAAATATAAGGTTCGCTCTCATTTCTTTCTACCCGCAAGTTTTCGTTGATTGTTTAAACTCTTTTCTTCACCAAGGAGTAAGGACACTCATCACACACCATCGGGTTCCGTACCCCAAATTTGTTGTCCAATCAGAAAGGAAAACCCAAACAAAACTTCGAACGCAAAATGGGTTTTCACACAGACATAGGTACAAGTAGCTAATAGCCATAATCGCTAAACATACATACATACATACATAATTATTTTATAACAATTGTTATAAAATGCAGCCGAACTGACTAAATATACCTAAGTAGAAGATTTGGCGTCCGGTATTGAGTGGAGTCTGATATCAAGTATAATAATATTGCAACCTTAAAATACAATTCAATATTGCATAGGTATTGTGCATATATTAACCATTGCTATTTAACACGTTGACGGACAGTTGCGTCTATAGCCGTCAAGTTCAAGTTCACTATGTGACATGACGGCAATAGCCGTCCAATACGAAACGGTCGTTTTTAGACACTGCGGTTGTAGCCGCAACCTAATTAAAGGTGCTGAATTAATCAAAATTAAGTGTATTTAAGCAGAAAGAGTAAAACCATACTTCTAATATTCTAAAAATTACAAAAACATATAGTGTCAATTTTCGAATTTCACTTGTTTCTACTGTCCGTCAACGTGTTAAGATTAAACATGTCATTACTTTATTCAAAGTTGATCTTTCCGGTAAATATAATACTTCTTCGTCACATTAAATCATAATAGAGGTGCCACTTTCTAAGGACCTTTTTGGCAATTTATGCATCATCTACTCATATGTATATCCATGTTTTTTCCATTGAATACTCTATGACTGCTGTAAATCTAGGGAAATCGTAAATTTTGCAAGTGCCCTGCGATCCGGCGAAGGGCTCGACCTTTGGATATTAGTTGGGTCCTTATCAATGGTTCTATTCTCACTGGGAACTCATTTGTAAGTCGAAAGCATAGAATAATGAGAAATTTTTATTCTATGATCGAAAGATATTAATCTTTGACACTGGTTAGCTTTGCTGAGTCGAGGTTTTATTCTTAATTTTTATTGCACACACACAAAAAAATATAAATAATAGGATACAATGGAATTACTATACAGGGTGTAACAAAAAGGGTATGTTAAGCGAAAAGCTGTATAAATAGCCCACTATAGAGAACCTATTTCCCAAAATTTGAAACTCGAAATCACATTTTAATTTTTCAAGATTGTATGAAAATTTCTGAGATATTTAAAAATTCTCCATACTATCGGGAATAATTTTTTTAAAACGAAAAACCGACTTCCTCCCAAAACTCGAGCTTACTAAAGTAAAATTTTACTAAAGGGCAAATATATATTGCGTTAAGCCGTGTACGAAGTTTAAGAGGCATAATATTGTCAGATTTATATAATTTTTATATAAAATAAGCCACATGACAAAAGAGAAAAAGGACTAGGCTTCGAAACTTTACGTCTGACAATATGATGATTATGATGATAATGATGACCTCCGACCAATTTCGGTCATGGCGACCACTTCTACTCCTAGATATTACTAAGTTGGCGTTCATGCGCTCGGTGATGGCTTACATTTACATAGCCAATCTTCGCCCTGAACGCCCGCGCACACAGAGGACAGGTTAGTGCGCCATTATTGTATTATAGATAATGGCAGCAGGAGGACGAGTCTTTAGTTCATCACGTTTAGCGTCAAGGTCAGCTTGACGCTGCTCCTCGAACTCGTGTACTTGCTTTATCACCGTCCTGCGCCACTCTGGTCGTTGTGCTGACAAAACTTCCCATTTAGATGGATCTATATTGCATCTCTTCATCTCTTTTCTGAACATCTTTGTATCTGAGGAGTTGCCCGCCGCATTTCCGCTTGCCCTCCTCTAGTTTAGAAAAGAAGATGCTCTTAGCCAATCTCTCCTCCGCCATACGAGACACATGACCGCACCGCCGAAGCTGCTGACGCATTAAGTAGGCCTCAATGGCACTTACATTGGCTCTTCGCAATACTTCGGTATTACGCACTCGGTTGGACCATCTGATTCTCATGATGGATCGGAGACACTTGAGGTGGAATCGATCCAGAGTGCGTATGTGGCGACGGTACATGCACCACGCCTCGGAGGAATATAAGAGATTTGGCAGCACAACAGCCATGTACACACTTATTTAAGCAACATATAATTACACTCCTTCTTCCTGCCCTGTTCCCAATCATTTGAGGTCGGTGCAATATGTAGGTACTCTTTTTTCATTCATCCCTATTATCCGTCATCTCGTTATTCTCATGTCTACCTCTTCCTCTATAACCATCTTACTTCGGACACGGCTTAACGCAACATATAATTTAATGACTTAACACAATTATCTTCATCTTCATAAGCTTATTGCAGTCCATTACTGGACGTAGGCCTCCCCCTGCCATAGGGGGATTTTGTTACTAAAAAGTTCCACTATCTGTTTTTCGGCGGCTCCATCATCAGACCCTCGTTTCCTTTATATTATGTGTAGCTGACCAAAATTCTCTATAAAAATCTAAAAACGGACTACTCGTGCCTTTTATATTTGAGGATATTCCTAGATTCCTTAGAGATTCCATCCTCAGATGTTATGTTTTATATGTAGGTGATCAAAACACTCAGTAAAAGTATAAAAACAGACTACATGTGCCTACAATATTCGAGGATTGCCCTCGATTTCTCCAAGATCCATCATCAGATCCTGATATGGTGAATATGGGACCAACCTGGAAGTATACCATGACCAACTATAAAAAAAAAATTGAAATCGGTTCATAAATGACGGAGTTCTGAGGTAACACACATAAAAAAATAAAAAAAACAAAAAAAAATAAAAAAAAAAACATACAGACGAATTGATAACCTCTCTTTTTGAAGTCGGTTAAAAATAAACATATGATTTCGGATCTCAAATTTTGTGGATAGGTTCTCTATAGTGGGCTATTTACATAGCTTTTCGCTTAACATACCCTTTTTGTTACACCCTGTATATGTACATAGATCAGCTATATTATCTTCGGCTAAAGAAGTCAGAGGCGATCAGGCGATAAAATAGCAACTTGTTACTAACGCTCGTAGCACACCTTCTTCCGCTACTCAAACTACATTTTCATCGTAGCAGAATTCAACAAGCGTTACATTTTGGAAGTGTGCGGAGGTGTGCTAATGGTATGATCAATTAAGACGGCGATGGCGGATTGACCTCGATTCATCTCTGCCCCGGTGGGTGGACAGACGTTGAATGTGGTCCATCATAGAAAGTTGGAGATATGGGAATTGGGAAAGACTATCCAACACTGGGGCATACTTAAAAACACGATTACAAAAATATCTAGTTATTATTGGAAAACAAATGAAAATAATTTTTTTAAAACGAAAAACCGACTTCCTCCCAAAACTCGAGCTTACTAAAGTAAAATTTAACTAAAGGGCAAATATATATTGCGTTAAGCCGTGTACGAAGTTTAGGAGGCATAATATTGTCAGATTTATATAATTTTTATATAAAATAGGCCACATGACAAAAGAGAAAAAGGACTAGGCTTCGAAACTTTACGTCTGACAATATGATGATTATGATGATAATGATGACCTCCAACCAATTTCGGTCATGGCGACCGCTTCTACTCCTAGATATTACTAAGTTGGCGTTCATGCGCTCGGAGATGGCTTACATTTACATAGCCAATCTTCGCCCTGAACGCCCGCGCACACAGAGGACAGGTTAGTGCGCCATTATTGTATTATAGATAATGGCAGCAGGAGGACGAGTCTTTAGTTCACCACGTTTAGCGTCATGGTCAGCTTGACGCTGCTCCTCGAACTCGTGTACTTGCTTTATCACCGTCCTGCGCCACTCTGGTCGTTATGCTAGTTCAGAAAAGAAGATGCTCTTAGCCAATCTCTCCTCCGCCATACGAGACACATGACCGCACCACCGAAGCTGCCGACGCATTAAGTAGGCCTCAATGGCACTTACATTGGCTCTTCGCAATACTTCGGTATTACGCACTCGGTTGGACCATCTGATTCTCATGATGGATCGGAGGCACTTGAGGTGGAATCGATCCAGAGTGCGTATGTGGCGACGGTACATGCACCACGCCTCGGAGGAATATAAGAGATTTGGCAGCACAACAGCCATGTACACACTTATTTAAGCAATATATAATTACACTCCTTCTTCCTGCCCTGTTCCCAATCATTTGGGGTCGGTGCAATATGTAGGTACTCTTTTTTCATTCATCCCTATTATCCGTCATCTCGTTATTCTCATGTCTACCTCTTCCTCTATAACCATCTTACTTCGGACACGGCTTAACGCAACATATACTTTAATGACTTAACACAATTATCTTCATCTTCATAAGCCTATTGGAGTCCATTACTGGACGTAGGCCCCCCCCTGCCATAGGGGGATTTTGTTACTAAAAAGTTCCACTATCTGTTTTTCGGCGGCTCCATCATCAGACCCTCGTTTCCTTTATATTATGTGTAGCTGACCAAAATGCTCTATAAAAATCTAAAAACGGACTACTCGTGCCTTTTATATTTGAGGATATCCCTAGATTCCTTAGAGATTCCATCATCAGATGTTATGTTTTATATGTAGGTGATCAAAACGCTCAGTAAAAGTATAAAAACAGACTACATGTGCCTACAATATTCGAGGATTGCCCTCGATTTCTCCAAGATCCCATCATCAGATCCTGATATGGTGAATATGGGACCAACCTGGAAGTATACCATGACCAACTATAAAAAAAAATTTGAAATCGGTTCATAAATGACGGAGTTCTGAAGTAACACACATAAAAAAAAAAAAAAAAAAAAAAAACATACAGACGAATTGATAACCTTTTTTTTTGAAGTCGGTTAAAAACATGCAAAAATCATAAAAAAATATTAAGTACTTAGTTACTGTTGGAAAATAGATGAACTAACTCGCAAAAATCTCATAAAAGGAGTTTCAAACGTTTGCATATTTTCGTGTAGCATTTTGAAATGACCAACAGTAGTGGCTCTGAACAACTCGAAAAATACTCGGTCGGATGTGGCTTTGACCTTATTTAAATTTATAATTTTGTACCTTTGATTAGGAGCCCATGTTATTTGTTGTACATTTTAATATTTGAATAATTTTACTTGCTAACAAGAGTTTGAGTAACCTTGTATTGTATATTGACCACTTATTGGAGCGGGGCGGTAACCTCACCCCTATTAGGCTAACTGATGAAAATATTGCACATTCCGTGTGGTTTGCATATCTTTACTCAATGCCTTTGATATAATGGACGTGACTATGGGTATGCTGCAGTAGCCATTTAGTGTGACCTAGGGGAGGCCTACGTCCAGCAATTGTCTGTAATAGGCTGTTTTCCTTTGTATGTGATGTAAAAGAAAGACTATTATTTATATACATCCTTTTATTTATAGTCTATTAGTGCGGCGTTAGGACCTCAAAATATACAAGCAAAGTTTATACCTACATAAACTGAATGCTCTATCTTTATACTAAACTTCTATTATTACTTTAAATAAAATGCTCCCCTGTTGACAGTATTATTTGAGTATGAACGTACGTGCATCGTATACCTGTGGTGGTATTACGTATCGCATTTCTATTATTATCAAAAGGCAATTTGTAAATCTAGTCCAAAAAGATGACAAATATTTTATTTGTCACTTGCTAGGTTACCCGGAAGTAAGCAGAGATCTCGAATCTCCACTTGCCACGGTCCTGACACACCTGTTTCGCTTCATATACTTTCATGATATTCTTCATGCACGCTCGTCGGTTTAGGATTGGTACTCTTGACCTGACCAAGGCTTTCTCTAGAATTTCACCAATTTGATCGGTGAAAGTCCGGCGAGGTCTTCCCCTCCTATCCACTCTTCCACTATACACTTTCTTGCCCGGGATCTACTGTGTTTTAATTGCATTTCTCCGGTTGACCCTAACATATTGTTGCAGCGGCGAAAATAAGTGGTGGACCAAACCCGGTTAGTCAGTTAGTTCAGAAGTGTACATTATAAATAGCTAAAGGTATATATAATATTTGACTGAAATGTATTTCCGAGAATGGAGATCTATATAGGTACATGGACCGGCCATATTGTGAGGATTTTGCAAGGTTTAGGTACTTGCATGATGTCCTGTTCTCTTTTGGAGTATCCTTGGTTTACTAAACATATTAAGAATGCAAAGATATCAATTTTATTGCCACTGCTAGCTTCCTATGGAGCGTGATTTTGCGGACAGACGTAAGACGTAGACCAGTCAGACCAGCAGTCAGTTGTCCGTGTTGATCCACAAAATTACGCACTGTGGTAAGCCAGCATAATAGGTATAGCAATTTCAAAAGTCTGTACGCCTGTCTCAGAATTTACTTTTTACAGTGCGACTACTGTAATATAAGATATATGCATAGAATAACTTATTATTCTGAGAAGATATATAATACCTCCTCCAAGTTTGGGCGGTATACAATATGTCTCAGTTTATTGCCAGTTGAGATAAGGTCCCATATTTCATTGCGCTGCATATTTTAGTGCCTAGCCTGAGTTATGTGAGATACAGTTGATTATTTATATATTTTTATCATTTAAAAAGGTGTAGAAGATTTTTTTAAAGTTGGTGATGAGTAGGACTTAGGTCAAAGTGTAAGAACGGCTCAACTTTTTATTTTATACCATTTAATACATCGCAAAGTCGTACTGCTTGATGTGACCATCGACACTCAAACTGTGACATCATTTAAAATGGCGCGCCATCAATCCAAATGGCACACCGTCAGTTAAAACTGGGGACAAATTAGTTAATGGAGCGACAACGCGCTTTACTCGGATGCGGATGCGAGCAGAGACGGGGCGGCAACAAACAAAGAGACTTCTCTTACAGACTCTTTTTCATATCATGTCATATTTAACACTAGGTCTAAAACACCCGGAGATCTCACAGCCTGGTTAAGCATAGCTGGGACAGATGTAATGGTCAACGACAATTTGCTAGTTTATTGCTAACAGTGAGGCAAGCACGAACCTATCGATAGTTCGTAACGCTATCGTTCAACCCAACTGTCATATCCCATAGAATTTGCTTCCGTGTCGCTAGTGTTACGGCACGTATAAAAAAGCTTACCCCACAGAGTACCCGAGTTCCTTAGTCGACTCTCACGACATGCACGGATGGAGATGCAGCTGATGGCTTCTAGTGAAGCCTCGTATAGCCACAGGATATCGGATAAGTGTTTATTCTGAAACAAAACACGAACAAACCCGTTTTGGTATATAACTGTAATTACTGAGTGTAATTTTAGTTGACAAAGTGCGCGGAAATCAACAGTGCGGTGTGAGTATCAGCGGAATATAGTGTTGTATTGGGAAATAAGAGTTCATGACCTTATTAACTTCGAGAGTAAGGAATTATTCAAAAAAAATATCCGAAACAATCCCTTGCGATAAAAATCCCTTCTGAAAAAAAGCGCTGGTCATTAAAAGCCTTATCTACTGTGCCCAAAAACGTCATACGGTTTCATATAATATCTCTCGACGCATTTGATGAGTGAGCTTTGATTGAATATTGGAAAAAGGCTTGGAAACGTTTTTCAACGGATAAATTTATAATATATTCGTATTTACTTTACAAACTTTTAAAAGTTTTACGTACATACTTTACTCAATCTGCTATTTATTGCCTTGCAGGGTAAACCTCGCACCAACTGAGACCCCACCCTTACTAAGCTGTGGGAAACTTCGCAACAAATTACCTCCATAGAAACTACCCTTATATAATCTACTCTACTCGTACAATACGGCCTTATTGAAGCAGTCACATTACAGTGCATGTTGAGATTAATAGTAATTGCTTTTTGAAGCAATTAATATACTAAGCATATTTTAAATCCTTTTGATTGCAGTAAAGTGTACATAAAAAAGTATCTCGTCAGCTTATTGCAGTCTTGACTGATGAACGTAGGCCTCCCTCTGAGCACGCCACAAAAAGTTTATAAAAATAAGTAATTTTATTCTTAGTTCTGCAGATAAAATTAATATCTAATTCGATTCAATAAGGGCTCGCCCACCGGGCCCTACACCCTCCACTGATTGCCCTTATTGAATGTTTGAACTTCCGAATTGTAACGCCTAATACAATTTCATTTATCTAATTCGATGTTTATCTAGCTACTAGCTACCCATTACCTCTCCAAGCATTGTGTTAACAACAAATTTAAGGTTGCCTTTGGTCCATGATGCCAGTCCATTTGATTGGTGAATAGTAAACGCAACCGTAGCAACATAGGATAGCACAGGAACAGTTGCAGGCAGCCGTTTATTTTAAGAGTGTGCGTGGGAACTTAACAATACAGTTCCACCAGCCCCTTTTCACCATCGAGATACTAGACGCAGACTAGCGTATTACCCTTATGTTGTTGATATCCCACCCATCCGCACCAAACGTTATGCTAACTCGTTTGTAATGCGAACGGCTAAAGAGTGGAATGCACTTCCTGCCGATGTATTTCCCGAGCACTACAACATTGGTCTCTTCAAAGCTAGCGTGAATAGGCACTTTCTAGGCAAACCATTTCTATATACCACCCTAGGCCGTATCTTGCTTAACATCAGGCACGATGCCGGTCAAATGTTTGCCTAGCTAATTGTAAAAAAAAATATCCAACTGTATCGTCGTCGTCAGCGTCATAGAAGAATGAGATGGTCATAGAGTGCTAATGTCATACTAACTGTAACAGTAATGCGATCTAAGTGTCAAGGACTAGAATTGTGAGGCACCAAAAAGTCTAATGGTGCATCGAGGCAGTTAGTATGACATAAGCACTCTATGACCATCTTATTACTCTATGTCAGCGTATTGCAGTCCACTGCTGGACGTAGGCATCCCCCAGAGCCCAGAGTATGCCATATGGCTAGATCTCCCGTTTTTACATCCAGTCACTACTAGCCGTCCTCTTTAAGTCATCGGTCCATCTGGCCGGAGGGCGCCCAACGCTACGTTTGCCGACTGTATAAATCAAAATAAATTCGATTCCGCATAGCATACATCTTTGGTGGAAAGGCGGTCTAACTCTGAATGAACTCTTTTTGCCGTTTATAAAGCAGATATTTATAAATTGATCCCCTAAAAGGCTTTTTTTATACCTCAACATAACTGCAGTCAAGCGTTTGCAGTCACTCATAAAATCAATTACATCCAACACTAAAAAGAGATAGTATAAACACAGCATAGTAACGCACAAAAGAGACAAAAACAATTATTGCATATGAATACACCACAAGATACTGTGTAGGTACAGCATAAAGTGAGTTATACACTCGAAACTAACGAACTTGTGATGGAAACTGTAAAAAAATACACAGGTATGGTAGTAGCACTCACGGTTATAAATTGTCTATGAACACGCTGGTACTGGATGGCAAAAACGGACATCGAGCCTTGTAGCGTACTCTGGAGGAAGTCTAGCAGAGTCCAGCAATGGACTGCAATGAGATCGAGCCTTGTAGCGTACTCTGGAGGAAGTCTAGCAGAGTCCAGCAATGGACTGCAATAGGCTGACGATGACAACAACGCTTTACGATTCGGCCGGCATTATTTTGCATCTTTTTGATGAAGCTCTCAAAAATCAAGTTTAACGAGGTTGTAACTGTACGAGCTGTTTATTAGTAGCAAGGATAAATGCAGTTGGCACGACCGTAATAAAACTGCACGTAACGTGCCGTGTAACTGCATACCAACTGCAATAAAACTGCACTTTGTCGTGCTTGCAATTTCATTGCAGTCGTGCGAACTGCATTCAAACTTTTTTTTTCACACTTTCACAACATATTGATCTAGTCACACACTAAGATTCCTAAGGTCTTGTGTCGTGGGTACTAAGCAACGGTATATAAATACATAGATAAGTATAGAAACATCCATGACTCGGAAACAAACATCGATATTCATCATATAAAGGTTTGCACCTACCGGGATTCGAACCCGGGACCTATGGCGTCGCAGGCAGGGTCACTACCAACTACACCAATCGGTCGTCCATCGGCATCGGAACAGCAATTTTGCAGTCGACTTGCAGTTGAATTGCAGTCCGTGTGTCTTTACCCTAAACTGCAGCGTATCAGTCCAAACTATTATCCCGTATGTTTCCATAGCGTTGAATCACTGGCTCCGTAGCCAGCGGCTAGCGCAAACAGAATCGCAACAAAACAAGCAAACGGACGTGGGGAACTAACTGGAACTGGGGTGCGAAGGGGATGGTTTTCAGATGTTGTCTCAATGTTTTATGGATTGTTTATACTATGGTTACTTCTCTCTGGGAACTTCTTTATGGTCCTACAGTTCTGGCTCATTTCGGAAATACAGCCGTGTGTATTATGTATTTCTGATTAGTTGAATGATTAAAGTTTTATTAAACGAGGGTTTTTAACTAAAACTTGGACTAATGATGTTACGACGGATAATACAATCTACCTTCAACATATACAGCAATACATATATCTGAAATATACAGAGTGTAACAAAAGGGGTATGTTGAGCGAAACGCCATGAAGATGGCCTACCATATAGAACCTATGTTTGTTTTATATATATTTTTTCGGATAGTATGGATAATTTCCAAACAACTCAAAATGTTCATACAATCTTGATTCACAGGTTTAGTAGGCTATTTCCATAGTATTTCGCTTAACATACCCCTTTTGTTACACCCTGTATATGAAAACTGAGTTTAAAACAGAACCGACTGCATCTGCCGAGTGTTAAGCAAACATCGCGTCCAACTCGAAGGGAACTCTCCAAAGTTATATTTGGATTCTATAAATTTTCAAGTACAATGGTTCTATTCTAGTTCGGTTACGGCCATTCTAGTTTTGTTACTTCGAATATAACTCTATGTATATATTTAAATATGGCATTTTTACAAGGCAGCGGACGGATTATGATAAAATTTTGCATTTGTGATAACAAAGTGAGTTGATTCTGTAGTGATCTGCAGAATAGCGAATAAGCCTATTGAAATAACTGTTTGTCACATCGGTTACCATATTTAAAACGGTGATAGCTGGTTAAGATCTACGTTTTCCAATGGGAAGGAGTACGTTTTATTATTCTAATATTGTCACTACACATTGTAATTTTGAACTCGAGGAGAGTTGGCGCCGGATAGGATAATGCGATATCGAAATTTCTTTTGAAAATTCTAGGAGAATTCCTAAACAACTTGGGAATATTTATACATTCTTGAAAAATAAATATGTGATTTCAATTTACATAGCATTTCGCTCGACATTCCCATTTTTTACATCCTGTAGGTATATGTAGGTCAAATAAGAACTAACAACCCGCTACGCGCAGATATTGAAAGTGCTTTCCTTTTCTCCCCCACACACGTTATATAATTTTTTTAAAATAAAATTTAAACACAAACGTTAACATTAAAATTATAAAGTAACGTATTATATTTAGAAATGTCAATACTGCCTGTTATTTTCGTATTTATTTAGGAGAATTCGCATTTTGGTGGCGCAAATGTCCGTGGGGCTCGGCTGTAAGCAAACAAATTTGTGTTGATTTTAAATAGGGAATTATAGGAGTTTTATTTATAATATCCAATTATATAATGTGGCAAAGTAAGCAATATTATAAATAAATAATAAAAATAAAAATAAAAAAGCCTTTATTGGCATGTGTACAGTGGATCTTAGTAGATAATTGTATGTCTTTTTTAGTCTGATGCCATCTGGACCCCTCTTCGGGTGAAGGCCTCCTCCAGAGATTGCCACTTGTTCCGGTTTTTTGCCATGTTTGGCCAATTTTTGTTCCGATAAGCAATATTATAATTTAGGGATAATTTGTGATATAATTAACATCTACGAGTATAATTAGATTTTTGATAACAGAACAATAATTTAAAACTCATGATAGTCAGACAACACACATTTAATATACATACATACAATCCCTTACGGGGTAGGCAGAGCACCGAGGGCTGATAGAACCACATGGTGCCATATCTGACCAAATTTTGAGGGTACGAGTATAGTCGAAATGTACAAGTTCGGTTAGTAGTGCCAGGTGAGCTCATTGTCTACATAATACCAAGACCCTATTGTCCCTCTACTGACTTGTACAGTATGCCCGAGAAGAGAAGCAGCTGTGGTCAACGTAAGTAGCAACGGCCAAGCTGTGGAACTCCCTGCCTGAATCCCTGTTCCCCATGAACTATAATCTTGCGGTCTTCAAGTCGAGAGTGAACCGGTTTCTTTTAGGCAAGCGCACTCCGTCTTAGACTGCAACGGTGCTTACCATCAGGCGCGTTATGGTCAAGCGTAAGCCTATTTCATATATATAAAAAAAGTATTATACGTTTTTTACACTCCCAGAGCGGCATAGAAGAACACACTTTTAACTATATAAAAATAACAGTATCTACCTAATACACGTAGAATACTGTGTTCCCAAAATTGAGTAGCCAGAACTGCTAGATCATGATGGAGATCCTACCTTTACCTACAACCAACGAAGCGAGATGTCAAAGATCACTGACAAGTTCAGTCAACTCTTAAGACGTACACGAAAGGAGATGCAGCTGATGTAAGTATACTACTGAAGATCCGTATCAGCACAGATAATAAAATCCGTCCATGTCTGGATTCGAATTGGGAGACCAGTGGGGTAAGCACGAACCTTTTTACGCGGCGTAACGCTTGCGACTTGCTAACAAAATCTATGTAACGGACTATCGAGAGGTTCGTGCTCACCCCACAGCTTATAAGTTTATCAACGTAACCAAAGTATAAAAAGTCAATAACCTAGATTTTTAAGGCAAAATAAAACGAACAAATCCTGCAATCTGCATTCTATCGATAAACCCAACCTTCATCGCTAAGCCTGGGTAGGTCGTTACTTTTCTAAATAACTAGCTACTGCTTGCTTCTTTGACTATAAAATTATAAAGTAGGTAGGTATATTACTTTACTTTGTGAACTATATGTATGTATAGGTAAACAATCTATGAGCTTGGTATTTTTTTAGCATACATAAAAAACCTTTTGTCTCAATTTGCTAGCATAAGTCTCTTCAAAAGATAAGCCTTACCATTATCTTTAGAAATCACAGCACTGGATTACGATAATAAAAAATATATAAACTACGACAAACAACTATAAATATAGTTTTATGGCACGCAAGAATTGCACTAACTTTTATATTGTCGATAAGCCAAATTCGATTTAGTTTCGGACGTTGAAGTAGTGTTATTCAAATAAAATAAAACTTAGTAATAATACTGAAAAATGCAAGAATATTATGGGCTAGCGGTTATATTCAGTATAATTTTTATCGTTTTAACAGTAAGTTTTATTACAAAAAATAGTACGTTTTAATAACTTTGTCATCTAATTATTATTTTGATTTTCTTCAAAACAATGTTAATTTCTTCAGTTGTTACTAATGTTTATAATTAAGATTAAAATACTTGCGAGCAAATTAATTGGTAATATTTGTAAAATTCATTATTGTATATCTTTTAAAAACAGACGGGATTACACAGCAACGATTCTCGAATGATGACTTGCAGATATTTTTACAAGTCTGACTTGTCTCTGGTGTATAAGAGCAGACATTCCCCTGACTCTTTTTCGTGGTTTTTTCCTGAATACGACCAATTCTTTACCATTATTACTATCAGTGAATAATAAATAAATAAACATGTAGTAGTTAGACCCAAATATCTTTAAAAGAATAATTTTATTTATAAGCTACCAGTCCATACAAAGTTGGTACGACCGTGGTTTCAAAAAAAAATCTAACAATAATTGTGTTTTAAAAGAGGAATCGACATTTTTACCCTCCAATTGATCCTGCCATTGCATTTTAAGTCTACCAAAGTTTAATTAACTTCACAGATAAGTACAATCATTTATTCTATTGCAGAACTCCCATCATGCAGATTCAAAGGCTGTTCCTGACAAGCCAGACTCGGTTATTTCAAAAATTCTACGTTTAAAAAAATTTAATAGCACCCCTTTAGTGGTGCTCGTTGATAATAATGATGATAACTTCAAAAAAGAAGCTCAGATCAGTGTCAAACTCTTTGATATTCTTCCACCGAAGAAGCTTAGCGAAACTGTGACTGGAGACGAAGATGAACTCATCATTGATAAGAATATACCTATAGAAGAAGTAATTGATATTTTATATATTATTTTTCGGGATCTTGAAGTGACTTATATTGATCAAGATAATATTGAAATGTCTAATATTGTTGCATTTAACAAGTTGATAAACTAATTATACATATACCTATACACAGGGCTGTGTTCCAAAAATAGGATAGGTGGAACTGCAGGATTACAAAGTCCTACAGCCACGGAAGGCATAGTGGGGCCAAAGTTTTACATCATTGACAAGTTGCTAGCTTATCTCCCAAGGGTATGCCCCTGAGTTCCTTATTCGACTTTTATGGAAGGAGTTGCAACTAGTGTATTCTATATAGTCAAACTCCACATCAATCAGTACAGAAAATACGATATCATACTTAGTAATAATATTACCAATATGGTGAAGTTTGTTTATGAGAAGGAGTTTTAAGGCTTTATCTAAACTTAGACCAGCTTGACAGGCATTACCTAAATCCGAATTCT
Source organism: Carposina sasakii (assembly GCA_014607495.2). Taxonomy (NCBI): domain Eukaryota; kingdom Metazoa; phylum Arthropoda; class Insecta; order Lepidoptera; family Carposinidae; genus Carposina; species Carposina sasakii. The sequence continues at coordinate 3,585,002 of CP053175.1, read as the reverse complement.
GTTTAATCCATTCGTTTACCCTATTTATCTATTTAATGTACTCAATCTCAAATTTTCAGCATGTAATATTGAGAACACATAAACCACCCCGAGCAAGTCTTGGTGAACCATTCAGCATTCTGAAGAATTTTTTTGGCATTAAACCTAAGGTTGTGCATTTGAAGGAAAAAGGGAGGAGGTATAAATTCAAAGATACACTTCCGGAAATTTTGAAAAATCTGGAGGAAGATCTCGAAGATCTGGATACGCCTACTAATGATCTAAAAGTAAGTCTATCTTTCCTAGCTGATTAGCTAACTCAGATTCAATAACCACATTGTTGTTTACTTTGAAAAAGCTACAGCAAGATCACTTACCTACCGCCGCATTATAGCTGGCGAAACCGCTGTTCTAAGTTTATTTCCATTAATTGGCATTGGATTATAATCCTTTTTATTTTATGGTAGTCTTTCAAACTTTAGTGAAATAGAACAAATATTCATGTGACAGACAAATTAGTTTAGGTTAAATCAATTTAAAAGATTTCCATCGAGGGTTCGCCCACCACCGGGCCCTACACCCTCCGCTGACCCTCGGATCTGTCGATTTATGGTCACGAACATAAGACACTACAGGCGTAACAAGAAGCCAGATCCAAGCAACTAGCATGATAGATACAATTTTTTTTTTCACACACTTCACAACACATTGACTTAGTCCCACACTAAGATCCCTAAGGTCTTGTGTCGTGGGTACTAAGCAACGGTATATAAATACATAGATAAGTATATAAACATCCATGACTCGGAAACAAACATCGATATTCATCACATCAATGTTTGCACCTACCGGGATTCGAACCCAGGACCTATGGCGTCGCAGGCAGGGCCACTACCAACTACACCAATCGGCCGTCAAATTAAATCTATATCTTCTATCTATTCTATACATATAATAAAAATGTAACGGATCGCTGTCTGTACATGGAAGATATATGAGAAAAAATATTATAGGATATCTTTATCAACGCAATAGTTTAAAAAAAATATAATTTTTGAATTTTTGTCTGTTTGTCTGTGCGTCTGTACACGCTAATCTCAGAAACGACTAAACCAATTTCGATGCAGTTTTCAGGAATATATTTTGAATATATTAGGCTACTTTTTATCCCGGATAATTTCGACATTTTGTTTTTTCTGTAGTCTACGCGGACGGAGTCGCGGGCGTCCACTAGTATTCAATATAAAAGAAATAGAATTTGGCCTACCTAATAGGATGGGATATATAGGCGTAGGCCATCTCGGTGGAATTAAAATTATTTCTGCACGATACAATGTTATTTGCAGTATAGGTACCCAAATCCAGTAAATAAACAGTACGCGTTGTTTGTGTTTGTTCTTTTATCTAATGAAAAAAATATGTAGCCAGCATCTCCCACTACTGAGTAAAGGCCGTGCCTTACTGTGTCACCATATTATTAATATTCTATACATATTATAATTATTTTTAGGAAGCACTCCAGATGAAGATCAACAACGTAAGACCAAGTATGTTCTCCAAAAACGGAAAATATAGAGTGTATAATCAAAAATTCCACTTACCCCATGCATTTAAAAAGAAGGAGTCCAAAAATAATAAACCAAAATGCAAAAAAGTAGCTTCTTGTAAGAACAAATGTACACTGAAAGCTCTACATTGCCAAGGTAAGTGTGAAGGTGTTTATGACAAAGAAGATGAATGCGATGAGAACAAGGAAGAAATAGAAATTGAAGAAGATGAAAGAACCCTCAATTATTTGAAAGAAGATAAGGTAAACATGAGAATGAAATTGTCTACGCAAGTTAATCCAAATATAAGCAGTTCAACTACCATTGCAAACAGTTCTGGTGATTGTGAGCCTAGTTGCGAAGAAACAACTACTACTACCCGACGTTCAAGAGGTACGGGACGGACCATGCCTCCATACTGGTTATTAAGGGCTTTAAAACAATAGTTGAATCAATAAAAGCATGCTATTTAGTTTAACTTTCTCTTAAACTCATTTAATTTTCCTAATTTTATAATTTTACTAGTAGTTATTAGGTACTCCAAAATCTTGAAATGCAGCTGCTTAACTAATTGAAGTAAACTCTTAGTTAGCAATACATTTATTGACTAATCAAGTGATATAGTTGAATTGAAGTCATTTCGTGGTATGTATATGTGATGAAGTCCATCCGCCACTGTAACAAATATAGGATATATATTTTTTAGTTTACATACATACATATATACAATCATGCCTGTATCCCTTACGGGGTAGACAGAGCACCAAGGGCCGATAGAACTACATGGTGCCACTTCTGACCAAATTTTGAGGGTAGAGTTGAGATGAAAAAGTTCGGTTAGTAGTGACAGGTGGACAGTAATTTTTTAGTTTTCAAATAAAATATATCACTGAAAGTTTGTCTATCTAAAGTAAACATTACACGCGTTTTGAATTTAACAGGTATAAACAGAACAATGGCCTAAAAAAATGGCATCAAAAATGTACTGCGGAATACATACGTTTTCAGCTTTATAGAATATGAACTAAAGTTTTTAATATCACCCAACCCATGATATTTATAAATGTTTTCATATTGTTAATTAAACCTCTTGTAGCGTAGCATGTTTACCTTTTAATCGAAGTGCATATTAATTTATCAAAGAGTAAAGGAAATGGTGTGAGAAAGATGATATCTTCTAGTAAATTAATGTTATTAGTGCTGATATCTTTGGTAAGAAAAATATTTTATTTGCTGATTTGCTATAGATATGAATGCCTGAAAAATATTTTGTTGAAAAAAATCAAACGGAGCTTTTACTTCATAGATCGAGGCCTATGATAGAGGCACTGATGAAGTAGCATTATAAATATATTTTCACACCATTCTAAATATATTTTCACATTCGTCTATGGTGTATTCGTAACTTATTAGGTAAATATTAGTTTCAATTTCATCATTGCTATGCTTTTTTTTCATATAAAAGGGTTCCTCCGCAAATACTTATAGGAACAGTTAGTGATACGCAGAAATTTAGTCACTTGTAGATAAATGGATGGATTGGTTGCAAATATAATGCGGAGGTTAATAACCTAATGGACGACTAACTTAATACATAGATACATAACCCACATCCGTAGATATGGGTATATTTTATTATGATTCTAGGTGCACATTACTTCGTCGTCAAAGGGAATTCTCAGTAAGTTATACAAGAAAGCAGTAGACAGTAAGAAGCCATTTATCCTTATACTGGAAAACAATGCTACTGCTGAGAATTCTTCCGCTTTGTTGAAGCAATTATCTAAAGTGCGGGGTGAAGGAGGATTCCCTTACATTGCTCATATAGATGCAGTAAGTATGATAAGTGTAAAATGTTTCAGTTATAAAGTTTCCTAAGAACTCTTATGTAATACATTATAGCCTGTCTAGCAAAAACTCGAAGACAGCTCTACCAATATATGTATAAACCTATAAATGAATCTATTTTTTCTTTGGTTACTTCATACTGGGCCCTCATCACTTGAGAATGGTTGGACCATTCAATTCTTTTTTTTTGTACTGTTTAACTTTGAAAATCTGATTGGAGGTTTTATTAGCCTTCAAGCAGAAGAAATCAGGTAATCAGTTAATTAGAAATTAGTAAAAATAGAACATGACACGGGAATATAATTCTGATATAAATATTAACATGACGTAACTTTATTTCTAGACTAAAAATAAAATAACTAAGAATTCAGATGAGTATGACGAATTGCCTCTATATAAAGTACTGCGATGCAACCAGTTGAATAAATGCAAAAAAAAATGCGAATTGGAAAACTGCAAAAAAAAGTGCGATGACGAGTATGGTGGTGACGATCCGTGCGCTAAGAAAAAGAAGAAGAAGGAAAAGAAGAATTGTGATTGTCTTCGAGCTGGGAAATCGTTGTCTGAAACGTCGGATGAATCTTGATTTAATGTAAAGAATTCGAAAGTAATAGATTTTCTTTTATTCACAGTATGTCCAAACGGCTCTCACAACGTATAACTATGTTTGTGATGAGAAATCAAATCCAAGCACATAACATGCAATTTGTGTGTTTGTGCTGAGCTTACTTCCTCTGTTACTCTCGCATCGACGACACTATTTTCTATACATTATCGGAGGTTGTAGAACTTCTAAAAAATCTAGTACTTATGACAAGACTTTTCTGTGCTACCGCTACAACAAATATAGATTATTCACCTGCTTCTCATTGATATGAAATTGTCTTAACGGGATCCTTGTTCAGTACAGCGGTATTTTCCTGACTACCTTGTTGTAAATTATGATATATCCCATTAGATTATTGCCAACAAGTAATTGAAAGTAGCAAGTCAAATGTTACAAAATCAAAAATATTTTATTTTATTAATTACTTATTTATTTACAACTACCAATCCTCTATAGCACCTGGAGTACTTGTTTGAGGAGTAGCGCATAATTCTGGATCATTGTCACAATTGAATGACTCTTCGGACCCATATGCACAATTTTCACTGTCATCGTCCTTACAAGCCCGAGCCATCACTCTGTCCGAAATCCTTAAAATACTGTTTACAATTGTCTCGTTCAGTTTCGATCGCCTTTTAAATAGCGTGCTTGGTTTTCCTTTAACTTGTTTCTCGGATGTGACGAAGAATTTAGGTAATTCCTTTTGATGCTGCAAATTTTTTTGTCTTATTCAAACACATTACCAAGCAATATTAACGTGTCTAGCAATAAATAAGTCATTCTATCTAACCCAAGACACGAGACTAGTTAGGAACTTGAGAAATCCTGTTAACTTCCATTTCCGTGAAAATTTCAGAAAACCTTTTTTATCGGTTATTTGAAAAAGCAGAACTTATACAAACTAGAACTATTACCAATATTTTCTGTGCAGAATTCGGTGATGATTCCCGCCGTAATAATCTTAAAAGTCGGTGAATTAAAACGTCAGACTTTGCTGGAGAATCTTTTTTCTCCACTATCAAAATAAATGGCTTATGTATTTTAACCGCTTTTCTATACAACATTTGATCAACTCCTCTGCTTTCACAGAATTGTGTACAAAACTGAAAACACATTAAAGTTTATTACGAATATTACACTTATAATAACTTAATTATTATATTTAATATCAAACCTACAAAATTAACTAACAGAAGTGCAATTGTTGACCGTGAACTCCATGGTTTTAAAACTACCATTCTTTTGACACCAATGCTCTCAACAAATTCGAGGAAGTAAATATTACCAAATTCAAATTCCAATCGTTATGCTCTTGATAATTTAATTAAAAAAGTTAGTATAAATATTGATACGTCACGTCTCAACCTCTTGTAATTAATGTTAAGCTCGATCATATATAGTTGTAACATTTATGTTTCTAAAACGAGGTGGCATAAACTACAGGATCAGTACACATTTCCTACAGTCATGTTTAGCACAGCATAATCAAAGCTTAGAAAAAGTTCCTTTATTTGTCGATCGAGGTTCGTCGTCGACACGTTTGCATCAATATGAAATCTTTATTTTAGCGTACTCGTCAAATCATATCACATAATGAGGTCTAGCCACTATTTGGTGTGGTGCGGAGTGTTTCGACACTTACGATATCGAACTTACATAAATTTCAATTTCAAGTTGCTAGTATAATGGACTAATTATTAAACGACAGCTCATCTGAGAGAACGTAACTGAGTTCCTTAGTCAACTCTTACAAAATGCACGTAAAAAGATGCAGCTGATATATTTCAGTGATGCCCCTCCATCAGTATGGAATCGATCAGATATTTTATATCATTAGTAAACCACAAGTCGCATACATTGCGGGAGATGTCAATGATTTTTACCTGAGAAAAATATTAAGTTACATTACTAGTGTTCGTTCACTACCAGGTGTTTCTGTACTAGTTCCTTTACTTTTGAAAAGTTTGATCGATGAACGGGTTAAATAAATTGCCATAAATATTAACGAAATATCATTTATTAACATTGACCACAATCTTGTGGTTCTTCGGACACGTAACCTTTAGTGCTGCCACCACAAGGATCTGGAGCTGGGGCGCACGGATCTGGTTCCTCCTCGCATTCGAAGTCCTCTTCACAGTCATCCTTACATTCGTCATCAGTAGCCCCACAGCTATCGTCACATTCATCTCTGGCCTGACACATAATTCTATTTGAAATCCTCAGTATACTTTTCACGATTGGATTTTTAATGTCCTTCAGTTTGGAAGATTTTTTTGGTATGTTTTTTGGCTTTAATAGGTCATCTTCAGGTTGCTCGGGGTATGAGACGATTAGTTTTGATGAATCGTTTTTATTCTGAAAAATTAAGATAGTAAGCGTAATGTACAGGGCACGCCACAAGGCTACGGCCATAGGGGGGTTTTGCCCATAGTCACCTAGCTGGGCAGGCGGGTTAGTGACTACAGTCTGATTTTTCGACTAGGTATTCAGCACGGGAACCGCTGCTGCACGCCTCCCGGAAACCCTTAATCGCCTCGTATGATATCCACGGGCAGGTATGGGGTAGTACAAACTCTACTCTGCCAGCACCATGAGACCTAATAAAACATAAAGAAAATAGATATTCTTTGTCATGAAGTCTCCTATTGAAAATTCCGTTCCTTTTTTAATGTACATTATTAGGCTTCAACGTAACATAAATGAGATCATAACAAATAACATGAAATATGTGGCTCTATGTACGAATTGAATGCTAATTGCTTGAATAACTGGTTCATAGTTTCGTGTGTGTGATAGGAATCATGAGTCAACAGAGTTCACGAGTCTGTGAAGGGTGTAGGACCCGTTGGTGAACGAACACCAGTTGCAGATGTTACTTTTAGACAATAATGACACGTCGATTTACAAGATGTAGCAAAAAGGGTATGTTAAGCGAAAAGCTTAACTTTTTTGAGATTTGAGACTCGAAATCACATGTTTATTTTTCCATATAGTATGGCAATTCATAAACATCTCACGAATTTTCATACAATATTGAAAAATAAACAAAATAATATGATTTCATCAAATTTTGTGGATAGGTTCTCTTTAGTGGTATTTAGAGTGGTATCTATAGTGGTACATAGCTTTTGGCTCAACACACTTTTTGTTACACCCTGTATAAATCAGCCTTGTATCAGCTTATAAAAATTGGTAACTAAAATTAAAACTGAGAGCTCAGACAAAGAAATATTATTTTGATCGATTTAATAGAGGTTCGTCATCAAATCATTTGCTCCAACAGGAAAAGCCTTCATTTTCGCGCATTCGCGTTATCACATGACGGAGTCTAACTGCTATCATGTTACGACAACGTCCATCAATGCGAAACGATTTTACAATGTCTAATAGTCATACCATAGTTATCTGTGCAAAATAAGGGCCTATTCCCTGTCCTTGGACCTTTGACAGTTGTTGAAATAAATCCGCAGACTTCGCCGGAGCGTTACTGTTGTCCAATACCAGAATGAATGGCTTGTGGCTTTTCACTGCTTTCCTGTATATGCCTTTTAAGACACCTTTACCTTCCACCAACTGGACCTATAAAAATATAGATAAACATTAGAAATGTTTGAGATGTACATTCCTGTTGGATTTGCCAAACACACATCACACAAACCTACACGGCTGGCTAGATCGATGGGGGTCCTATGATCACGTTGAGCATAGCGGGCCAGATGTTAAAGATCAGTGACAAATCGCCTAAAGGTCGATTTACATCATTATATCAAATCTCACTATATCAAAACTTCTAGTGTAAATAGGCGTAGAGCAATATTTCTAGTTCTTAGTGCGTTCGCAAAGATTCTAAAGAATATTCTAAGAATGCTCGCTTGCCCGATGTAAACGGCGCAAGAGCGCGCGAACAGTTGCTTAGAGCGTTCTTGCGTGCTCGGACGTGCTCGCGCCCCTGAGCGGTCTTTTCAAAGCGTTCTTGTGTTCTAGCGAATGTTCTAGCTCTAGCTCTTTGTTCGTTTAATGTAAATGCTAAGTACGAGTTTTAATTAACACTAAAAGATCACCAAAGAATGCTCTTGTTCTAGCTCTAGCTCTGTGTTCGTTTGATGTAAATCGACCTTAACAGAGCTCCTCTACGAGTTCTTTAGTCGAATCCGAGTTTCTTATGATTAAGATAAAAACTCACAGAAGTAATAAAAACCAATACTAAAGCTATATTCGAGTTCCATAGTTTTGCAGTGACCATCGTGTTAACACAAAACCTGCAGGAAAATCCAAACAACTAAATAAGAAAAAATCGAAATATAATTAGAACTGTTCCGCTCCGAAACATTTAATTAGAAAATTAATAAACAACTACTGAATTTAGTAATGTAAACATGGTTTCAACGTTTTGTAAAGCCAACCGTGTCGCACTGTAACTGAATCCCGTTACATCTTTTGCCTAAACTATAGCTCTAGGTTAAGTATTATAGTGATATATAGCTATAAGATCGACCAGAGATGTGCTGTACAGCTATGCTGCGAAGATGTAAAATCTACGCTACGAAAATATGTGACCGTTTCCACCAATATTAAGCTATGTAGCTGTGCGAGGAAGATGCGCAGCTCGAGCTATGCGATGTATCGATAGTAGGGCAGCCGCGAGATATAAAATATCTTTCTGCTTCCACGATGGCATGTCTACTTTCAGCGACAAACTCGGGCATACTGTAGGTACCTACTCTGCCTTGCACATTGCACATGCTACACCACTCGCGACGGCCCATAGCAGGCATCCATAGCACGCATCCATGGCAAGCATCCGTAGCACTCATCCATAGCACGCATCCTTCCATATAAAAAACATATCTTAGTTAAATCTGTTTCCACCAGTGCTAAGCTATATGCGTGCACCAATGAATGTGATTGGTGGATGTCAAACGCATCCATAGCAACGTAGCATAGCACATTTCTGGTGGAATAGCACCTTAAAGGGTGTAACAAAAGGGGTATACGTTAAAGGAGTATACGATATGAAAACAGCCCATTACAGAGAACCTCTTATAGAGGAGAGAATTCTTATACTAGTCTATTTTTTTATTATTTTTGTTTACTCCTTATCTCCAAACAATATATTTTCGACAGACATACATATGCACGGTATTTACGTAAACATTATTCATTCTTTGAGCACGAATAGGCCAACTCATATAAATACTTTTCCTTTGTTAGAAGAAGGATAAAACCTTAAAAGCGCTCTAAGAAAGTCAATCTTAAATGACATAAAAGAAGGTTGACAAGCATAACATTAGGAAGTCGTAAAAGAACGCCACGTGATATGCCTGTTATAGAATTTTTTATTATTTTTTAGTATTAATAATTTGTAGTTCAAGTTTTGACCACGTGTAACTTCTTCTTGATTTTACAAACATGCTATTTGGCACTTATCAAAAACGTCATTAACGTCGAAAATTTTAGACAGATTTTGGACTTTTGAGCTCTTGAGTAAATAAAAGCGAAATAAACTTTTGAACAGTATTAAGTAATTATTTTTGAATAAGTATGTAATAATTTTATTGAGTTAAGTGAAGAATATTCTTTATTTTATGGTATTTGTGAAATAGTCTGTTTCTTTATAAAAATAAAAATGGTAAGTCTTATCGTCTTATCTTGGTCTCGTTGGTCTCATTGTTAGAAGATTAATTTATGTAAAACTCCATGAAAACTCCTAAATGGAGATGCAGCTGATGTATTCTAGTGAAGCCCCGTATTAGCACAGGACATCACAATTTTACCAAGAAGCAATTTTTTACTTGGCTTCATTACCACTGCAATAACTTTAAACTAAAATATCATAGCGGAATCTACAAAAAGCTCCTACCACTTGCGAAATAGCAAAACTCAGTGGAATCACGTAGCCATCTGTGCTACATAGCCAAATGCGATTTGCTTGCATGTTTTGACGTAGATTTATATCGCTTTGTAGTTTTAGGGTGGTATACCACGAGGATATATCGCTAGTGTTCTCCAAATGGGGTTGCCAAAACTGTTAGATTACGAAGACATCTTACAACTACGTTTAGCATTATCATTAAGATTTTTGGATGTTTGTTACTATTTTACGCAAAAACTACCGTAAGGATTTGCATGCAAAATTGCAGTTATACAGCTTATACCTACACATACATGAGAATCTATATTGAAGATGAAATTGTAAACATACATTGTGTAATACCAATAAGATTGAGTTTGATTTCTCAAGTTCTAAGATCAGATCCGCAGTGACAAGTTAAGACAATGTTATTCCAGAATACCTACATTTAGTATGTGAATCGAAGGGCTAAAATGCATATTTTACAGAGTGCTCTGGACATGAATGTGAATGGTTATAGAGGAAGACCTAAGAAATGTTGGATGTGTTGGATGGACTGTGTGAGAAGGATATGCTTGTACTGGAAGTGTGTAATGAGATGACGGAGAATAGGGATGAATGGAAGAAGAGTACCTACATATTACGCCGACCCCAAGAAAAATGGGAAACAGGACATGAAGAAGATTTTTAGTACGGGTATGGGTAGTATAACACTGGAAGCGAAACATTATTTCAGCAACGGTCAATCCTCAGGGACGGCATCCTACTATGTGAATTATAAGCTTTTATCCCGCTAAACGAAATACAGATACATACCTAAAGAATGGTAATTTTCAAAGTGAAGTGAAAAAGCATTGAAAAAGCTATTCCAATTTAAATATATATATGTATATTTTTAAGAGAAACTAATATTTTATGGTTTGCGCTGTCGCTGGCTAAAAAGTTAGCACCTACTTATTGTGTACTATATATGTGTATGTACATGATGATGATCTCCGACCGTATTTCGGCCAAGGCGACCAATCTCTATGGAGATTGGCCGGGTACGCAGGAGATATTATAGTGCACAAGTGTGTGCGCAAACACAGATGCACTCTCTATTCCGTTATTCTCATAGTCCAATGGGACGAAAAGCCGACACGACCGGAGAGAGATGAGGCGCAGGAACAGTTTTACGTCCTTTCCGAGGCACGAGCTAAGTGACAATTTTACAACATTAAAATCTGTACATGAAATAAATTCATTGGTAGAGGCCCGTGACTGGGATCGAACTTACGCCTCCCGCTTAAAAGGTGCACGTCTTAATCACTGGGCTATCACCTACACACATATTGTACACGCAGCAGTATTCTCAAAATGTGGTAGCCTGAACTGCAGGATCATAAAAGAAACCTCACAGCCACTTTGGGCATAGCGGAGACAGATGTAAATAATCACTGACAAAATACTTGCTTATCGCCTGTGAGCATTCCCTAGTTCCTTAATCGACTCTTATGACTTGTACCTACAGAAGGAGATGCAGCTGATGTATTCTAGTGAAGCCCCGCATCAGCACAAGACTTACGGCCAATTTCTATACGAGAGATCAAAAAGAATCTCGGATTCTTTTATTCCTAATTTGAAATTATGTATGAAAACAATTGAAGATTAAATCTGAGATATGCTAAAAATCTCTCAAGATCAGTTATAGAAATTGGCGGTTAGTGTACATTGAATACTACCTATATAAATTATTTCGTCCAAATTGCATTATCAGAATTAGAATTGCTAGTGATAATACATTATATGGGTATACATACATACACATAATCACACCTTTATCCCTTACGGGGTAGTAGAAGAGTATGGGTATAATATTGATTAATATGTTGATTTACATATGAAAGGATTCGGAGTATACTCGTAGCAGCTATGTACGTATTGCTAGGCGCAATCTCGTTTCTCATCGTGACTGTAAGTTGCCTCAGATCGCAATCATGAGTTGTCAGATTCGAGGGTCAGTGGAGGATGTAGGGTTAATTAATAAGCGAGCTCTAGTTGAAAATAATTATTTTATTTTTAGTTTTGTTTTTGTAGAACACACAACCTGACTCGAAAATTCAGAATTCCAGAGTAAGTTTCCAAAGATATTTTTAGGTAGACAGATATATCGACAGACAAGGCTATGTTCCCGAATTGGGAAATCAGAACTGCATGATCATAAAGCAGATAGATCAATTGATCAGTGACAATGCTCAAGTTCCTTAGTCGAATCCTACGATATGCACGAAAGGAGATTCAGCTGATATATTCTGGTGAAAACACGCCACTATAGGCAATAATTACGCAAGCAAGATTATTATAGTAATAACTAATACAAAAAGGTTACATTTGCATGTTGTATATGTATAAATTTTACATAAATATGTAGATCCTATACTACTTCCTACTAATATTATAAACGCGAAAGTTTGTGCGTATGGAAGGATGTTACTCTTTTACGAAAAAAACGGCTGGAGCGATTTTAATGAAATCCCGGAAAAATATTTTCATCCCGGATAATTTCGACATTTTGTTTATTCTGCAGTCCACGCGGACGATGTCACGGGCGTCCACCAGTACTAAATATTTTTTTTCTTTTTAGTCCCAAAATGATGACATCTCAGTAAGTATTGTAAAGTTTAATTGTAACAAATATAAATATTTTTAATGAATGAAACTAACTTTAAGGTAAATAAATGAAATTGTATTAGGCGTTACAATTCGGAAGTTCAAACATTCACTATGGGTGCGCCCACCACCGGGCCCATAGCTAAAAGCTGTGTAAGTAATGTGTTGGGTTTTAGAGGTTCATAATAATTAGTGGTTTACTAATTTACTAATTTCTATAATCCTGAGGATGCCACGGTTGTTGGCGAAACATATGTAGATTATTTATCTGCAATGTATTGTCTTGCATGCTAGGTGCTCGGGTCTGGTTTCTCGTGGCGATTGTAGTTAGTGCAAGTGCCTGTTTTCGCAGTTATGAGTTATCAGATCCGAGGGTCAGTGGAGGGTGTAGGGCCCGGTGGTGGGCGCACCCATAGTGAATTTAAGGTAAATGTTTATTGCTATTGGACACAATAACATTCATTACGATGCAAGGTGCAATTGCTGTAGCTATTTCCAAGTAATGTTATGTAAATTGGTGTCATGATAATAGGTAACACATATTAGAAGTTAATATAGAGGTAGTAATGACTATGTAACTGCAATAGAGATAAAGTCGCGTTTTTAGTTAACAATATGCTTATTTACATAACTTAAGGTGCTAATATCTATTTTTTCATGGGATCTTGGTCTTGAAATATAAAACTTAATTATGTTCCACTACAACTGAAGTCACGGGCAATAGCTACTCGTATTCCTAATAAATACAAATATACAAATAGTTACGCCCATTACCCCCAAAGAGGTTGGGCAGAAGTCTGCAAATTACAACCCACTTGTCACCAGTTCCTAAATAAAAATGGTTTATACGACGTTTTAAACAGAACGACGAAGAGTCCCAGTTCACACTCAAATTGGAAAACATGGAAAGCTATTTGGACGCCATAGACAATACTAAAAGTGTAAACTCCTACGAAGTTTACCCTGGGACGGAAAGAATTGAATACGACTTTGTTGCAGCGCGACATTATTTGCATAGTACTAAGTAAGTTTTCATATTTTATTTTCATGATCAGCAGCGGTTTCGACTTTATTTTTATGAATTTTATCTTTATTGATTTCATGAATAAATTCACTCATGTTAGAAGCCTAAGAATGCCTCTGGCCTATTCATTTGCTTCTACTACTTAATAAAAAAAATATTTTTATTAGATTCTTGGTTACATTCAGATTAGTTATAACGTAGGACTAAAAATCTTTTCTCAATTACAGTAGACTTTATTTTTCAGTATATTAGAATCAACAGCGCACATACTAAAAGCTTGTATCGGAGTTGGTATTCTGGGCATGCATGAAGCGTATATGTACGGTGGACTGTGGACCTCTTTGATAGTAAATATTATCGTGGCTATATTATTGCCATATAACATGAATGTGAGTTACCGTTATATTTGCGCAAGTTTTCATTTATTATGTAGGTATCTTCTCCAGTTAGGTTTTTACTGGCTTACTGTAGGTACTTGATTATTCTGATTTCTTATCATCTTCATTGTCATACTTTACTCCTACTATATCCAGAAGATCACTGCCAATACCAAAAATATTCCTTCAATATATGACTAATACTTATATTACTTTTAGAGAAATTTTAAACTACAAGGATTACTATCAATCTATAGGTATTTATCCAATTACCTTTAGTTATTTCTATAGCATGCTATTTATATTTACAGATGCTTATAACATCTGCTCACAAAATGTACGTGCGACTAAGAGTCCCTAGATTATCATACCCAGACCTGGCAGAAGTTGCTTTAGCGACAGGTCCTATCAAATCCTGTAGAAAATTCAGCAAAGCATTCAGGTATTCAGGTTTGCGAATGCCGCTTGTCATATCTATGCATTAAAAAAAAAACATTATACACACATTGAAGAGTTGAGGCCCAAGTTGTGAACCCTGTGAACCAGAAGATACCTGAGCAAAACATGACTGATTTAGGGCTTGAATCACCAAAATATTAACTAATTACCCATATGACAATCAGCGAATTTTCTCATAACCGTGCTTGATTTTAGATATACAGTGGACGTCATTCTCATAGTTGAATTGTGCAGTTCATGTTGTATTCTACAAATTATAATAGCTAATTCACTAAAACTGGTATGTACTAACCCAACACCTTTCAGAGATTTGTAAATAAATATAATTAGTACTTGGTTGGTACAAAAGAATAACTATTTCAATTTTAACCTTCCTAAATATTCTAATAGACTAAAAACATTTATTTAAACATTCTAGTTATCAGATCAAAATCTCTATAACTCTTTCTTTAACCTCAAGTTGTTGTTTTACTACTTTCGATTATTTTATATAATGGTATTGGGTATTTTAAATATTTACTTTAATTTGTTTAAAATTTTCACATTATTGTTTACTTTTCAGATAGTAGACGATTTATCACCTACCACTAAGGATATTAGTAATCGAATATATTTATTAATAGTTATGATTCCATTAATACTATTATGTATGATAAGAAGTTTGAAATATCTGGCTCCAATTTCAATATTTGCAGATGTTGTTATAGGTATATTATCTCATTATTTTCTAGCAAACCTCATGCGGGGCTTCACTAGAATACATCAATTGCATCTCCTTCCGTGCGTGTCGCTAGAATCTACTTAGGAACTCGGTCAGACAATAAGCTAGTAAGTTTTCACTAATTATTAACATCTACCCTCGCCATGTTAAGCGTGGATACACAAGACAAGATTATAATGAGAAATTGATTTGGAGACATATTTTTTACACAACATTTTTACGTGAATTAGATCAGCGCTCCATCACCCAAATGTGATAGGAAGTTTGTTTCACGATGCAATCGTGAATCCTATATAATGTCCTAACCAAAAATGCTGCATAAAAATGCTTGATATTCCAGGTATAGCCGTCGTAGCTGCACTATACCACAGTTTGCAAATAGCACCGCCTATAGAGGAAAGACCAGCTTGGAAAAGTATATTTGGTCTATTCAGATTCTTCGGTGTTTGTTTGTATAGTATGGATGGATGTGCGGTAATTTTGACTATAGAAAATAATATGAAAGAACCTATTTACTATCGAACTATGCTAACTTATGGTACGATGGAATTCTTCTTATGTTAGAAATATCCAAATGTTTTACTTTCATTATTTTTTCATTCATTCGATCATAGCACAAGCAAATTATTGCTTAAATGGAGATCTCAAATTTTGTTTTGTTGTGTATACTTTTGAGAACGAAATATATATATATATATATATATATATATATATATATATATATATATATATATATATATTTTTTTTTTTATTTTTTTTCATTGTGACCTATCAAGAATTAGTGGTCATGTCAGTAATGGAGATAAACTCAGATCATAATGATATCAATTTCTATGTATAGTTATGTTTCTTGTATACATACATACATTTATAACCTTACATCTTTCCCATAGGGATAGCTGAGACTACAGAGTTCTATTTAGTACGTTCCATAACTCTTTAGCCTCGTTCACATATTTTTTGTATTTTTTCAGCAATGGCAATAATAATTGTTTTTGTGATATCTGTTGGTTTTTTCGGCTATTGGGGATGGGGTGAGGAATGTCAAAGTCCGTTGACAGTCCATCTTCCTCCAACTATGTAAGTTTTTCAACTTTAAGATTTTTTAATAAAACGCAATGATTTGCGATGAAGAAGAAAATACAAAATAGTGAAATACGATATTACAAAATTTATCTTTTAAGTTTTTATCTAAAGTTTCTAATGTTTCTACCCTGTTTGTCTTATTTCATTATAGCTATTGGATTTAGTCTGTTGGTATAAAATATCTTTTTCTATTTTAACTGTTTTCTTTTCTTGTTCTGTGCTGATGCGAGGCTTCACTACAATATATCAGTTGCATCTCCTTCCACGCATGTCGACTGAGGAACTCAGGGGCATACTTTTTGGTAATGAGCTAGCAACTTGACAATGATCCTTTACTATATGTATTTCTTTTCAGAGGCAATACTGTGTTGCAATGCCTATTAGTACTTATGTTTTGCGCGTCCTACTCAATTCACTTCTGGGTTCCTTTCAAGATTCTATGGCACTACTTCGGAAGGCACTGTAGAAGGTATTTCATAGCGATTACTTTTTGTTAAGAGCAAATTTGTTCTCTCAATTTAACAGATAAATTTTAGCTCATCAATATTCTCTGATCAATAAGATTAGCTTTCTAATTTCCAGTGATATTTTTGTAATTCGCGCACCTGTCTGATTTTAATAACGCTAAGTGGTCCGCCATATAGGTCAGAAAAGAAGAATTTCTCAGTACACCTAAACAGCCTAAACTCACTCTAAATGTTTAACCAATATATCAAAGTCGGACAACATAATAAACATAAAAAACTGTGTTTTTTTAACTACCCCATATCTTTGAGATTTGTATACCTCGTATATTACCAAAGTTCTTTCACTTGCGCCCACCACCGGGCCATACACCCTCCACTGACCCTCGGATCTGATAACTCATAACTGCGAAAACAAGTACTTGCACTACCTACAATCGCCACGAGAAACCAGACCCGAGCACCTAGCATGCAAGATAATACATTGCACTATTCCGAAATCAAAAACTAGATTAATAATCTACATGTTTCGCCAACACCCGTGGCATCCTAAGGATTATAGAAATGAGTAAACCACTAATTATGAAACTCTTTGACAATTAATTTAATCAAGAGTACTAAAAATATCAATTCTTCCATTTGCAGGAGAAGACCACTTTGGGAAAGAATATTTCGGGCGATCAATGTTTTTGTTATTACCTGTGCTGCTTTAGCCTTTCCTAATATGAACGTTATAATGACATTTGTGAGTAGTTTATTGACACCTTTCTCCGAACAGTAATGATAATGCTCAAAATTAATTGAGGTACTGAAATGGAATAATGATAGCATGTTTGTAAAGAAGAAGTCTAAATAGTAGTTTTCAAAAGACGCACCTTAGTTGAATACATTTATAAATAATAATTGAAAATAAGTTAACGTTAGAGTGAGACAAAGTACAATACTAACACAAAACAATAACGTGTTAAAGTCAGTAAAGTTTTAAGAATACATTTTAAACTTTCTGATTAGAAATCCTTTTTGTTCCAGTTGGGAAACATTCTATTGGCTTTCAGTGTCTTCATATTCCCAGCGATTATCGACAGTCTTGTATCATGGGGTGAATATCGGAAAGTCAAGTGAGTAATATGTTTTTAAAAATACTCATTATACAGCAGGGGCTACTGAAAAGTATCCTATATGCATATACCTATATTTATCACAGGGCTGGCTCAGCAGCTTTGCTAACAAATATCCGATTGCAGTCACCTTCTAAAAGAAACGGCCGTCCGCGCTCATTTTTGTTTAAAGGAGAATTTTGCCCTATAAATTTCTCTCTATAACCTACGTTATGGTCTACCTTTTCATCTCCATCTTCATTTGCCATGATTCCAGCTAAAGAATATTCAGTCATCAGATTACCAAGTTTGTAACTTACATGAAAATCTTCTGTTTTCAGGTGTTATTTAGTCCGGAATATTATACTAAGTTTAATTGGTATAACTTTATGCTTTGGAGCAGTTTACACTTTCACTTTTGAAGAAGATTTTCAGAAATTCTAAATAAAAGTGTATAAAAAAAGTACTTACTTATAGTTGTAAACTCGATTGTATATAAAAGTATATATAATTATTATATTATTACATGTAATATACACAATATAAATGTGTATAATTAATCTGCATCTGCTCTCCTGTAATTATATCCTTGTTGACAGTAATAATATTCATGATTTGTAAACCTATCAAATTGACCCGGTAGCTCAGTGGTTAGAGCAACTAGCACGGTATGCAGTGGTCGTGGGTTCGATTCCCACTCGGGTAAAGAATTTTTTCCATTTCTTTATTAATAAAATTTTATAATACTCGTATATAATATCGTGACTAAGATAAATTTATAAAAAACACTTCTGCATTAATATAATCCGTTAGGATATGGTTGATCGTTTCATCTTTAAACATTGTGCTGAGGGATTCAGCTTTGTTTGCCGAGATTTGGCTAGTGTATAGCTATCGGGATGAAAAATAACGTTGCCAATATGTAATTTAGAAAAGAGATGGTAAAATTCGTCATGCGAGTAATTGACCCGGTAGCTCAGTGGTTAGAGCAACTAGCACGGTATGCATTGGTCGTGGGTTCGATTCCCACTCGGGTGAAAAAAAAATCCATTTCTTTATTAATAATTTTATAAACCTATCAATGTCAATTAAGGCATCTACAAGGATTCGAATCCAGGATCGTCATATTATATTACATAAATGTCAATATTACTGATTGGGGTTTGCAATTCGAATATTCAAATATTCATATTATTCGAATATCCGTTCCAATTTCAAATTCGAATAATTCATTTCAATTATTCGAATATTCGAAAAGTTAATAATGTATGGCAGATGTCCGACAGCCTGCGAGAAAACGACTGACTATCGGCGATTTTCTCGTTCAAGAAACATACAATAGATATATAATCCGTGTAAGGTAGTCATGAGTAGGGTTGCCAACCGTCCCCTAAATAACGCATCCCGTTTAAGTGTCTGCGCCAAATGTCCCGCTTTCAGATAGAAAAACCTTCTTCAAATTATTGTCACGGAGAGCACGTGATAAACAAATCTTGATTTTTTAATTTCTTATGCGGATTCATGAATATTCAATAATCTAAGTACCTACTAGTTTAATATACTTGTTACAATGAATCAGTGAAACATCAAAATTTATGAGTAGTATTAGGTTAAATATTATTAAAATCGTTCTCATTTCTTCTCTTGACTCGCTATTACGTACTATGCGTGTGTATCAATCACTCAACCAATGGATATGTAAGGCGCCATCGCCGTTTTGACACTGGTTAATCGAAGATTCATTTTGGGGAATTGTGGATTATTATTATAATATGTGGAGGTATTACTAGGAGGTAAAATAAAACGAATATTGCAAACCCTATTACTGATATTATGTCAGGCAGAAAATAATTCATCAGTATTGTCATTGTGGAAGCAAGATATCGCTCTACACTATATATATCTGCACCTCGTTTCTATAGTCGAAATCATTTTGTTTTCACAGTTTATGATATGCCGCTAATTAGTATTCTTGACATCAGTAACTAATTGTCTGTTACATAAAACCTTGTAATTTTGTTTTTGTGTAGTCATCATGCATGCATGGTGCCCCACTGCTGGGCAAGCGCCTCCCTCTTTTGAGTCCACTTAGTTATGTAATATTATTTATATCATTCAATAATTTATGCTTACATTGTAAAGGCCTGATAACCCAAACTTATGTTATTTCGCCGAATTACTAAGAAAATGGATACGTACATTCCAATAACCGAAGTCCCACAGATTTTTATGGAACTAATTGAAATGATTGGAATAGTTTTAAGGATACAAAGACACTAGCGCATACTTTAGGAGACTTCATGACTGAAAGGAAGTGTAGGGGACGTATAAAACAGCCCTATTAGAAAGGACGGAAGTTCTGACAATTATCATTACAACTTAGAAACTGTCCTCGAGGGCTTTTGGGACGCCGCATTAAGGCAGGCCTTAACAACTAGAAGATGAAGACGTTTTGGATATGATATTTTATAATAACATTAGTGACCCCCCGGCTTTGCACGGGTGCAATGAAGATACTACATATAAACCTTCCTCTTGAATCGTTCTATCTAAAAACCATATCAAAATCCGTTGCGTAGTTTAAAAGATCTAAGCATACATAGGGACAGACAGAGAGCGGGAAGCGTTTTTTTATACTATTAATGATAATTATTATCTTTATCTTATATTCTTTTTAGGGCTACTGTCTGTCAGGTTATAACAAAAGGAGTATTTTAAGGGGTAAATTTGCAAACCCAAAATCATCTTTTTTTTTTTTTAGATTTTACTAACATTTCTTAGTCGTTTAGGAATTTTTCGTACTACAGTATAAATAAGCAAAATTTGCCACCGATATTTTACATTGGAAACGTGACTGTTGTTAATAAATAACAAATAAATTTATTTTAATGATTTTTATTACGAATTTGAGTTATTACACATTTACGTTGAAGAGAAGAGAGAGAAAGATGGCGATGCGCTCGGAAACGGAAAGCGAAGCTTTTTTACTTTTAATTATATTTTTTATGAACATAAAATTCCCGGCCGCAAAACCACTTAGTTCTAATAATATAAACTTAAAAATATTTAAACAATAGTTTGCTTTACAATTAACTATCGAATTATATAAAAGATAAACAAATTTTATAGTAACTAAATCACTTTAAGGTGCGAAGATTTAGTTAAATTTAGCATACTGGTTAATCCTAAAATTAAAATGATATACCCTTTATATTTACCATGAAATAAAAATAAAGGTAAGTAGGTCCTTATTAATAGTTAGAAAACATAACATTAGTCATCATAAATAGGAAAAACTGCAATCTTATTAATAGCCCTACAATGATTTTTACCATTTAGTGTTTTCAACTCTACAGATCTTACAAGACCATCGCTACCTCTGAACACTTTACTAACTCTAGCTACAGGCCAGTTCAGCGGTGAAATATTGTCATCTATCAGCAATACAAGAACACCCTCTTTTACATCTGGTTGAACTTTTTGCCATTTAGGGCGATTAACTAATTGTGACAGATAACTCTTATGCCAGATTTTCCAAAAATCTTGCTGAATTTTTGTACATTTCTTCCAAAACCGTAAATTGTTAATATTAAGTGAACTAATCATAGGCTCAGGTATGGCGTTCAAAGGTTGATTTATAAGAAGTGACCGGGGGCCAGAAACGTAAAATCGGAGTTATCACTGGTAAACGGAGTGATCGGTCTTGAATTTAATATTCCTTCGACTTGTATTATTACAGTGTTAAATTGTCATAAGTCAGAATTAAATTACCAATTATTCTTTTGAAGTGATACTTGGCAGATTTGACTGCTGCCTCCCAAAGTCCTCCCCACGTCGGAGAGTAGCTGGGCAGGAAACTAAATTCAATGCCACGTATGCTACAATGATCTAATACTGCGGTTTGATGATCCTGAGATTTACACAATTTATACAAATCGTTTAGCTGATTGTTAGCACCTTTGAATGTGGCAGCGTTATCGCAGTATATTGTATGAGGCAAACCCCTTCGTGAACAAAATCTCTTAAGAGCGGCTAGAAAGCATTCAGTAGTCATATCAGAGACTAATTCCAAATGAACACATTTCGTAACAAAAAACAACAAAGATGCAAACATAACCCTTAGATACAATTGAGCGTCTTAATGTAGATTGCTTAATATTAAAAGGGCCGCAATAATCAATGCCAACCTTATTAAAAACTCTGTCTTGAACAACTCTGTCATGCGGTAAGGATGCCATTAATTGTTTCGCTCTTTGAGCACGAAATTTGAAACATTGCACACACTTATTTATTACACGTTTTACAAGTGTTACGGCGCCCACTATGTAATATTTCCTAGATAAACTAGATACCGTCAACTTTAAACCAGCATGCAATAAGGAACAGTGTTCATTTCTAATTATCATACATGTGACATTGCAATTCTTTGGCAATATTACAGGATGCCTTTGTGTGTATGGTATGTTGGCATTATCCAGTCTACCACAACACGCATAATGCGATCAGCATCAATGAACGGGCTTAACTTACTTAAGTTAGACTTAACTATTACAGATTTATTTATATTTGCAATATCTTCCGAAAAATGCAATGATTGAACATGTTTTACAATAATATTCATTGCTGTGAAATACTCTTTTACGCTCAATTGCTTAGACAAGCATCGGTCATCTCTTTGAAGTTTGCAATTTTTTATAAACGCATTACATAACATACTACACGTTGAAGCTTTACAATAGATGAAAATGCTGATAGAGGTAAAACTTCATGAACTATATTACAATTGACATATTTTTCAGTATTATTAACGTAATCAGTTTCCTTAAAAGGAAATCTCTTAGGTGAAAAATTTACATTGTACAATTCAGGTGGACCCTTCCACCACATTTCATTTGTGGATAGTTCTGAGGGCATTACACCACGAGACAAACAATCTGCTGGGTTACAATTACCACTTACATGGCCCAAACGTAATTACTTGTTAAATCATTAATTATAGAGACTCTACGTGACACATAGTTGTCCTTGATAGGTGGTCTTTGCAGCCAGCACAGAGCTATCTGAGAATCACAATACAGATTCTATTATTAAAATTACATGTGGACAAAATACCATGGATTCTTGAATACAACTTAGAAAGTAACAAACATGAATTTAATTCAAGCCTTGGTATAGTTTGTTTTGTTTTTATAGGAGCAATTCGTGACTTACTGCATAGCAACGTAGTAACAATCTTTTCCTTGTGAACTGCCCTTATATAAATGCAAGCCCCGTATGCAATAGTAGAAGCATCACAATAGCCTACTAAATCTCTCTCAGTCTCTTGACTCTGCATCAGTCAAGCTTAGACTACGCTTTATATGTACAGGTTTCATGTGCATTAAATCATAAAAAAATAAATTCCAAGGCTGCAGGACTTCATCAGGTAATGGGATATCCCAAGCAAGATGTAAGCGCCACACTCGTTGTAAGAACTCTTTCGCTCGTGTTACAATAGGACCAGCCAATCCCAAAGGGTCAAAAAATGATCCAATAAAACTAAGAACAGTACGCTTAGTCCAGTGGTTATATATACGACCGCATGGTTGTGAAATAATAAACTGATCATTAGGTATGTTTAATTTTAGACCTAGAGCTTTGACAGTTAAATCTGTGTTACCCAAATCAATGTCTTTATGTTGCTGCTTATCCCTTGGTATATCTGCTAGTATATCGGGGTGACTAGCACACCATTTGTGTAACTCGAAACTACCTAATTGTGTTAAACTTATTAACTCACGCGAGATAAGCTTGGCCTGTTCAATTGAAGATGATCCGAAAAGGCAATCATCTACATAAGTGTTGTTCATAATTACCGACGCAGCCTGAGGATACTGATGACCGTAACGCCGCGCAAGCTCGAGTAAGCAGCGGGTCGCAAGGAAGCTGGAACTTGTCACGCCATACGTGACAGTTTGTAGCTGCAAACATGTTATAGGGTCATTAATACATTCTTTCCACAAAATTAACTGAAGATGAGTTTGAGCGGGATCAACCCTTATTTGCCTATACATTTGCTTCATATCTGTCATAACAACATATTCATATGTGCGAAATAGTACAAGAATATCAAAAAGCTCTTTTTGGACCACTGGCCCAGCATGTAATAAATCATTTAAACTGATTTTTAAATCAGTTTTAGCACTAGCATCAAACACAGTTCGAAGTTTTGTTGTCACACTGTCCTCTTTTAAGACAGCATGATGTGGCAAAAAGTAACAGCAATCAATTGGTTTACCCAGGCTAAACAAATCAACAAGACTAGCATGACCCAAAGAAATAAACTCATTTATGAATTGACAATATTGCTCTTTTAGCTTTTTATTTTTTGTGAACTTTTTACACAAGCCATTTAATCTCTGCAATGCTATATTAAAAGAATCTCCTAATTTTATCTCTTCAATCGGCACTTTAAGGGGTAAACTAACCTGAAACCTATTATTAACCAGCTGCACTGTGTTTTTAAAAACTATTTCGCATGCATCTGCATTTAATGTATCCTCTTTTGGAATTTCAGGAATGTGTTGTTCTTCCCAAAATTTTTGTAAGAGGGAATCTACCCTAGCCTCATTCGAAATAACATGCATAGAAATTCTAGTATGCAAATACTACTATGGCATGTGTTGATACAAGACAATTGCTATTGTCCTTTTTAACATTGCCTGATACAATGTACCCATATCTTGTAGCCAACCAATACAGATTGCCCTTGGATAAAACTATTTTGTCTCTCAGCAATATTGAAAACAATATATCGGCTGAAAGCAAAAAAGAAATTTCACCAGGTATATTAAATTCGTCGTCAGCTAACTTTATAGACGTGGGAATTTTTATATTACGAAGGTCACATTTTGTCTGTGGAAGAAGGTTTGTTATATTGTCTACCACAGAAAACAGAGCATTGCTACTGTAATCGTCGTGCCTCGAATACATGGACAAATTGACAGCCTTGGTAACAGGGACCTGTTGCTTTTGACCAAGAGCTGTGATATTTATGTCATAACTGAAGGTATTAATATTCAGTTTATTTAATAAGCTAGCATTTATAAAAGATACTTGACTACCGCTATCAAGTAGGCCTCTGGCTGTGACAAATGAACCATTAATGTTTTTAAAAAGAACCTTAATAGTAGGCAGCAAGGTCATATGTTCATGGAGGGAAATTTGGTTAGATAAGTTGCAATCTTTTCCTTCCAAATGCAATAAAGAATTGTGCTCATGACTTTTGCAAAAGGAGCACTTAAAATGAAATTTACATTTTTTCAAATGCACATTTAAACATATTTTACATAGGCCCTCTTTCGTAGCAAAATTAATTCTCTCATGAGCACTTAAAATTTGAAATTTATTACAATGAAAAAACCTGTGATCATTAGCCCCACAGAATGTACAACAAGAATGGTTTATCTTATTGTCATTGTCACAAACATTGGCCAAATTGGTAGTTTTATAAAGGCTACCTTTGTAAGATGAAGTAGACTTACCAGCGGATACTTGTGACTCTTCAAAGCTCATTGCTCTCCTCTCTATGTACATTAAAAGTTCTTCAAATGTAGGCAACTTTGTAACATCTCGATCTGCATAGTAAATTCTGCAAGATAATGGATCTAATTTTCGCAGTACAATGGGAATAAGAAGCATGTCCCAATACTGAGTTTGTTGTCCTAAATTGTTCAAAGCACCTACCTGTTGTCTTGCTATCGAAACTAAATGTCTAAGCTCTGTTGAAGTACTCTTTGAAATTGGCTGGTAATCTAACAAATTATTTACAAGATGTGTAATAACTAAAAACTTATTATTATAACGCTTATCTAAAAGATCCAACGCTTGATTGTAAGAATCACTGACTAGTGGCAGTCCATCAATTAGTGTAAGAGCATCTCCTTTAAGGTATTTCCGAAGGTAAAACAGTTTCTGTATAGGTGTTAGTGTACTGTCGCCGTCCACAACTGCACTAAATACATCTATGAAGGACTTGTATTCCGTTATCTTGCCCTCAAAGGGAGAAATATCTAATTGTGGTAGTCTGCTTGGAGCATGAAGAGTTGTGGATGGGCCATCCTTATCTTTGGTAGCCTTCTGCGTCTGCTTATTTAAAAACTTCTTCAGATCGGACATGACTTTGAAGTAACGGTCCTCGACCTCGTCCTCGTCAGACTGTACATCGGTGATCAATACTAATTCTAGTGAATTCTCTTTATAAGTTTGAAGACCGCGGCTTAATTCGTCCATGCGCAATTTAATGCCCTCGAAGTCCAGTGCTTGCCTTTCGTGCACCATCACATACTTAGCGGCACGTGTTAATTGCGCTTTGAATTGGCCTATAGCCACTCTCAGCCGTTTTGCGTCGGCCGTCTCCGAAACATTAGTCGCGCCAGTAGCCATAGTTCTACGTATTATTTATTGGGTTATCGCAAATTAACAAAACTTTCTTGTTTGTTTTGACTGTGCAGACGTCTGCTTGACAGGAGCGGAAAACTGGAAAACTCTATACCAAAGAGCAAAATATGTCCGGCTCTTGATCCAGAGATGATAGTTTTTTCTGTCAAAGATATTTACTTTGACAAAATGAAAATGGCGATTTTAAAATTTTGTCAGCTCACCAAGCCCCGAAATAAAATTCCGAATTTCCAGTTAAATAATATAGCCAGCACGTCACAAACACACACACACAGTTGTATTGTTATATTGCGCAAGGTTTCGGCACCAATTTGTTAATAAATAACAAATAAATTTATTTTAATGAATTTTTATTACAAATTTGAGTTATTACACATTTACGTTGAAGAGAAGAGAGAGAAAGATGGCGATGCGCTCGGAAACGGAAAGCGAAGCTTTTTTACTTTTAATTATATTTTACATTGGAAACGTGACTGTATTATCTCCTTTATGACCCTGCAGTTCTGGCTACCCCATTTTGTAACAAAGCCGCGTGTTGAAACTACAATTTTATTATCTTCTCACATCTATGTTCCCTAAGAGAATAACTCGGTAAGTTGACGACATATCCTCCAGCGGGGACTACCCCGTTCGCCATACTTTGTGAAAGTGTTCCAGGAATGAAATTAACAGTGAAATATATGCCGTAGTTCTATGTTAGTTTTATAAGATTGAGCTTAACGCTTGTACATATTCTTAGTAACAACCTTTCCTTTGAGGTCATTTGAATAGATTATTTGGGAAACCCCCAATTTTTTGCGGTAGGTAATGCGTTCTATAGATCATTGAGAAACCCCTCAAGTGAGTAGGTATTTTTTGGGGAAGTTACACTTTTGCGGAAAGTCGGTCTAAATCGAAATCGAAATATACATAACATTATAGATATAAATCTCGCAAATCAATGTCTTTATATGCTCGAAGGCGCTTACGTTTTTACTAAAATGTTTTCTTCGTCTCTCGTAAAATTAAGGTCAGCTGACTATAGGGTTTCTCAAATAAGCAATTAATTTGCGTGATAGAGCATAACATGTTTTCTTTGACAATAAATCTATTTCAACGCTTCCGTATTAAATAATGTACACTGCAGATTTTATCGTCCACTTTTATAGAGTTTTCACTTCGAACTCGCAAAGTATTCAACCAATCACGTGCCGCTATTCTCACTTTTATTACATCACGTCATTACGCCATAATATGATTGGTTGACTGATTTATGTTAACGCGAACGAGTTCAAATTGAAAACGTACACCCTCAGGCGCCTACGAAAGCTAATGTGCTATTTTTATGTACATAAATATAAGCTAAAACTACCAAGATCATAAAAAAAATTAAGTAAAATATTTAAACTTTTATACTGATTCGTACAAACTTTCACATTTGTTGCATTCCTAGCATCTGACCCTTCCTCTACAAATACTAAGTCAACATCCTTTCCATACCTCAGGTCTATACAGAATCTGAAATGCGCAATCCAGTCTAGATATATATCTATACTATATATATATAGATATATACTAAGCCTATCAACTACTAATAAAACCACAGGCGTTGAACATTCAAGAGCCACTTGTGTTAAACATCGCTTCAATGTCACAAGCGCGTCTAATTTATATAAATTAAGCTCATTTACTCTTTTTAGCTTTTAACAACGAGTACTAACATTCTTGAGATCGTTTAGGGTCAGGCATCAGGTTGAAGAGTTTTGCATGAATAAAAAAATTACCTAATTATGTCGTAATTTACAGCTGCCACGGGAATCAAACATGGGGCTTAGAAAATCTTTACGTGTCCTGTGGAAAATCTCAATGTAACAATATACGAGTACAAGTGAAGCGAAATTCCCAAAGTTATCGCAACATTTCAACTAACAGCAGTTAAACTTCGTCACCTCATTTAACGAACGTGAAAATGAAGGCTCCCTATTGGAGGTAACGTTTCGATAACTTTACAAACATCGCTGTCGCTCGTAAATCCAGGACCTGTCCGTTGGTCAGTTTTGCCACAGCACTGTACCCTTTGCCAAACCGGTCCTCAAATTATTGTTGGGGTCAGTAAAGTTCAAACCATACGGAAAATGCACTAGCAGTTATATCTGCGAAATAAATATCCATTTAATTTCAGATAAAGCTAAACAATAGTTTACTCTATTGGCTGTGCTAAAGTACAATAAACCTTCACTGTTTATCTGTATCATTGTTTACATCAAGTGTTTTACTGTCTCTATCTATATATTTATTTATATGTCTTTATCTACCTTTATTTATTTATTTGTTTGTTTATATATAATCTCAAATAATCAGTTCCTGTTGTTCTAATCGTGCTGTTGGATTTCCTTTATGAAACTGCAGTTTGGCTACCCTTTCGGGTCACACATCCGTGTGGATATGTATGTTTGCTTTCTGGAAATAACTAAGTCCGACTAAAATGCTCAAGCATTTTTCCGTCTACTTTGAAGTGGGCCTTATTTTTTTGGGATCGTAATAATTATATTGGCTCAATAAGAAAAACACAGCTAAACCAGTCTTAACTATTACATACGATGACAGCGATGATAGCCCAGTGGTTAAGACGTGCGCCTTTCCGTCAGAAGGCGTCGGTTCGATCCCAGTCACGGACATTGGAAACAAAAGTATTAAATAGTATGGTTCGTTTTTCTACTAGACGACATGACCAGGGCATGGCCGCCAATATTAAATGATGAAATTAATGTCGTGGTCATGTCGTGTCGTCTAGTGGAAAAACGCCCTATGAATTTTACTTTTATGAGCGTACTTTTCGCCGATAGAACATTTCGTTCGCCGAAGGGGTACTTTTCACCGAATAAGCTACTTTGTCTCACTACGAAGAAAATTATAAATGGTCTTTACGGTTCTGACATGTGAAAAGGTCCTTCACGGCTGATGTATGGCGATGACTGTTTTCTTCAATAGTTTTAAATACGTATAGATATATTAGGGTCAGTTCTTTGACTTTTATACTATATACTTTCAGCCAATTTCTAAAACTGATATTGAGAGATTTTTTGCATATCTTAGATAGGTATAATCTTCAATTGTTTTCATAAATAATTTCAAATTAAGAATAAACAAATCCGAGATTATTTTTGATCTATCGTATTGAAATTGGCCGTTAGTAGTCACAAAATCTCGCTGCGCGCGGGCACAGAGGAATAAGATGGTCATAGAGTGCTAATGTCATACTAACTGCCTCGATGCACCATTAGACTTTTCGGTTAACAATTCCAGTATGCAGTGTACGTACAGTGAAAACTCATTTTCATATTACAATAAAAGTCACTGTACATTAGCTGATAGAAAACTACTTATTAATACCTCGCCTTTATCAGTTCATTTACGTTCTTATTACTTTAGTTTACCTAGATAAAACTAAGTCACAGTCCGTATTATATTATTTACTTTATTTATTTTTGTGTTATGTTAAAATACACTCGACAATCAAAATTAGATAGTCTAATATCCTTATAACTTTACACTGAAAAGGACATTAATTATGCACAGATTCATCGTTATACCCTGTCTGTCTGTCTCTTTGTATGCTTAGATCTTTTAAACTACACAACGGATTATGATACGGTTTTTATAAATAGATAGAGTGATTCAAGAGGAAGATTTATATGTATAGTATCAGCATTTGTACCCGTGCGAAGCCGGGGCGGGTACTAAGATAAGACCTGGGTTCTCAGACAATGTACCTAACATCGTTTCGCATTGACGTTTGTTGTTGT
Organism: Carposina sasakii; assembly: GCA_014607495.2. Taxonomy (NCBI): domain Eukaryota; kingdom Metazoa; phylum Arthropoda; class Insecta; order Lepidoptera; family Carposinidae; genus Carposina; species Carposina sasakii. The sequence continues at coordinate 3,555,066 of CP053175.1, read as the reverse complement.
CGTACTCGTAACACTCTCACCAAATAGCAGTTGGACTTCAGCACGTGATTTGACAAAGGCGGAAAAATTAAGGCTTCCTATTGGAGCAATCGTTTCTATGACGAATTCTTATCGATTCGTTCGAGATATTGTTTGTTTGTTTTAAATGGTCTTTATTGAATAACAGTATAAATTATTAGACAAATTTGTAACTACATTAAAGGACTAATTACAAAATTAACTTACCAAAAAAAAAATAGTGCTTTTACAGGCTAGAATGCGCCTTTATAAGACATTACACATAACACTTTGCACTAATATGGCACTGGTAAAAACATCACTTATCGAAATAAAGTTTAACAACTAGACATCGAATTACTACAAATGATCCAATTAGTGATTGGCATCATTTAAAGCAACCGAAAAGAACAGAGGTAGTATGATTAAATACAATAGCAAGTATGTAATACAAGTACTGATTAAAAAAAGTAATAAGGTAGGATGCAAAATTTTACGCTAGCCAGCGACACTGACCACTAAGCAAGACCTCCCATACACCCCGCAGCAGTACGTTTACAGATAGGCAGAGCGGTAATTTTAGGCGTGTCGGTAGGTCTCGCGTTCGAGATATTAGAATGCTACTTTGACTAAGCCCCCTATACTCATGCGGGGCTTCAGTAGAATACATCAGCTGCATCTACTTCTGTTCATATCTTACCTAAGAGTCGACAGGGGTGTTCTCTGAGGTGATGAGCTAGCAACTAGTCATTGATTTTTTACATTGACCTCACTATACAAAATGTCGCTGTAAGATTTCATGATCCTGTGATTTTGCCTATCTTAGGAATAGAGCATTGTTTTTTATTTAAAATTTATTTATTTATTTATATAAGTTTATATTTATTTAATTATAGTGGTAATACATCTTTCACATAATAGCCCCCAAGGGAAAAGTCACCACTGAGAATACCACACCGTATTCCTACGCCTCAAAAAGCCATTTACACGTGACAAATTTATCGTCCAAAACTTGCACTCTTTTAACATCATCCTTACTGTATCAATGTAAAACTAATTTGTCATTGTTTGTTACGTTTTTGCGTCCGACTGTCCCCGACCAAGGTCGTTGCCGAAGCATCTCAGCATCTCATTTTAATTGAGGCAAAAGTGCGGGACTGGGAGGCTGTGTGTGCTCCCAGTTTTGTGGTTATCGTCCATTATTGTAACTGTGATTTAAGTGATAATGGAATTGAGCAATAATCACGTAAGTTTAGTGTTAGGTATTCTTGTTTTAAGTAAGTTTATAATACTTAAAATTGGCTGAACAGATTTTTTTTTGTGTAACGTAGTCTTGATTTCCCTCGAGTTCCCAGACACTGTCTGCTTTTTGATATGAAAGCTATTTTCCAATTGTGAATGAAGTTTGAGTCTACGATCAATGATATTGGGGTGATGCCTAATAGCCTAATGCCTAAAGGATCCTGTATGTGTGTCGAGCTGACGTCGAAGCTCCAGCAAGAGAACTTGAGCAAGACTAATCGAGTGCGAGTTTATCGCCTGAGGAAATTCTCGAATCGACTTCTCTTAGTCGACTCTTACGATATACAGAGAGATACCGAGAAGCAGGTGATGTATTCTAGTGAAGCCCCGCAACAGCACAGGACAAAGAGTTTTTTTTAACTTAATGTCAGACAGAAAGAGTCTCGAAAGAAACCATATTGTGCCGACTACATAAACAATTAGGTAAGGACAGGTAGTCGATGATGAAGTTCTAATTTTGGGCTATAAATGAAAAAACCTTAATGACGTTTGATTTGAATAATGCAATGAACCCAAGGATAACCGCTGCAGTAAGCTATGGTTTTCCTGTTGCGACTAAAGGTTTTATCCGCAGGTTTTTTAAAAACACTTAAGAAAACTAAAAAAGCATTCTATTATCGCAGGTTATAATCATTATAAGTATGAAGTCATGACGATCTTTGTTTTTACCTCTTCATGCTTTATTTACTCAACCTTCTTGAAATTATGCATACATATTTTTGGGAGTTCCCGTTGTACTAAACGTGGCCGTATCTCCTTTATTATCCTGTAATTCTGGTTTCCATATTTTAAATTTTCACAGCCGTATCTATACAGGATGTTTTTTCGTTGCCACCCTTAACGAAGGGTACGTACTCTATACATCAAATAAAGTAAGTTTATGCTAAAAAAAATGCTGGGAAACGATGTAAATTTTTTTGAAACTTTTTTAATTACTTGATCGGGCGAAATTTAATAGTTTCCAGTATTTATGCTAGTTTTTTCATAGACATATATTAATTATTTCTCGTGAAAAAATCTTGCTACACGCGTCAATGTACATTTATGCATAAAAAGGCAGTCTATTTACGCAACTTTGGACCCTAATATTTTGGAAACCAGACGCTTCCCAGGTATGCTTCCATAGAGAAAAATGATCGTGATGATGAGGAGATTCCGTAGTTTTCGGGAACGTTGACGACCAAAAATCATCCTGTATAACGTACATACATTATGTACGTACATATATGAATAGTTGGGAGTATAGAAAAATACTGTAGTCCACGCGGACGAAGTTGCGGGCAACAGCTTGTACCTAATATTTATTTCTAAACTTATTTTTGGAAAAATCTTGTACAGTTAACTTACTGGAAAAATGTTTGAAGTACAACTCACTACGTAACACCGATTCTTGAAGGCAAATTCGTGGAAAAGATCTGCCCTCGACGTGGTTTGACAGCTTCAGGGAATGCACCGAACTTAAATACAATTAACTGAAATTGGAGGCTCAAAATTGCTGGGGTCTCTGACCTCCAAATTTCGATTCGAAGATGATGTGTTTTTGTTAATACGGAGAAACAATTCAAAATTTTTAATGTCCGGGCAAAAGTTATTTGTTGCGTATTTTGACAATACCTATAACATGGTTTTACATTCATGCCCATTGTAGCAACACTCCCACCAATGGTTTTAAAGGTTAGACTTCACGTGACTTAGCATACGCGCGAAAATGAAGGATCCTATTCGGGCCAAACACAATTATTGTCTTAGTTCGGGCTACGTGTGACTCTATCGATTCGATCGAGGAATTAAGTTAATTTGTCTAAGACCCTGTGATTAAGAAGTGCCTCTTCCAAGCAAGGGGGTGTAAGTTAGATCCCAGTCACGGCCCTGTACCATTGAATTTATTTATGTACGGATTTTCTGAAATTGTCGCTTAGCTATACCCGAGGATGGCGACAGAAAACAAATGCCAAATGTTTGGCGATGTCAGTTTCGAAAGAAACTACCTATACAGGTTGTTTTTTCGTTGCCACCCTTAACGAATGGTACGTACTTTATACCTACATCAAATAAAGTAAGTTTATTCGAAAAAAAATGCTGGGAAACGATGTAATTTTTTTTTCTTAATCCGGCGAAATTTATAGTGTCCACTGTTTATGCTAGTTTTGTCATAGACATATATTAATTATTTCTCGTGAAAAAACTTGCTACGCGCGTCTTTGTGCATTTATGCAGAAAAACGCTGTCTATTTACTCAACTTTGAACCCTAATAACTTGGGAACTAGACACTTCCCAGGTATACTTCCATGGAGAAAAATGATTGTGATGATGAGGAGATTCCGTAGTTTTCGGAAACGTTGGAGACCAAAAATCACCCTGATCATTTTAATAATGGGATAATGGCAGATGATGATGTCTTAGGTCCTGTGAGGTAGATTTTAGCGGTGCTATTACAAACCTGCGTCTTAAACCTCTCTTAAACACTGTTTAATACTGACATTTGACAGCAAAACGTACGGAATATCTGTCAATTAACAAATTATTTTGCGATAATACGGTAGGTCCTTACGTTATTTTAATTTTTTTTTCAGATAATACAGACAATATCTGAAGATGTACAAGATCCATCGAAGAAACCCCCACCACAACCGCCACCGAACCCCGACGGTACGGGACGTCGGAAGTATGTGCTATATTCTGAGAAGGAACCCTTCGATTTTGTTGCCGAACGACGGAACCCTAAAACCACAAAGTAAGAACCTTATTTACTTTAAAAAATTTAGGTAAAAAAACCTTTTTAAAAACAAGCTTTTATTTAAATGCGCTAAAAAGAAAAAATAAACTTTTACACTAAAACTTTTACTGATAATTTATAACGTCATTTCAAATTTAACACATTTGACACAATTTATATGTTATAAAAGCTTGTCGCGACATTTAAGTACTCGTATTTACTTTCTTAGTTTTAAATTTTTAATAAGTCAAGGTGAGGCCGTGCCGAGGACTGAGTGGCATGATGACATGATGTCGTGAACATACCACCTCGGGGCACCGGGGCGAACCCTGTTATATATTACTCTCTTACTCTTCTACACGAAGCTCTGGAAGGGTCGACGGATATTTCTTCGATATGCGTGGGAACAATATGGGAAAATCTGAAACATCAACACAAAGATGCTGCCTAATAAACATTTAAAAGTAACAACGTAAATACGAGTACTTAAATGTCGCGACAAGCTTTTATAACATATAAATTGTGTCAAATGTGTTAAATTTGAAATGACGTTATAAATTATCAGTAAAAGTTTTAGTGTAAAAGTTTATTTTTTCTTTTTAGCGCATTTAAATAAAAGCTTGTTTTTAAAAAGGTTTTTTTACCTAAATTTTATTTTATACTAAAAATATCTGTTTCAAAATAGATTTTCAAGTTTTAGAAGTCCGCCATATTGGATTAAGAGTGACGTCACATTTTTTTCGAGTTACTCTCAGCTAGCCCTTTAATTTGATACCCATATTGTAGGAATGCATTAAAAATAATTGGTCCGCCATTGTGGGTATGCCGCCATGTTGGATTTAGAATGACGTCACACTGTTAATCATGCATTGTCATCCGAACTGAACGTGCTCACCAAATTTCAGCCCAATCGGTTGAGGGCAAGTGCCTTAAAATTGAGTTGTAAGATTTCACCCGAACAAATATACATTGCAAGTTAAATAAAAGCTTGTAATAAAAACCGACTGAATTTTATTTCACACAGTGTCACCCTACTACTAAGGGCCATAAAGATATACAAGCACAAAAGAACGTAGTTTTTACTTTTTTACCGTTGCTTAGTATCTATCCACGACACAATGTTTATGTGTGATCCTCGTCCCCCACCACTTATACCTATTTACCATACTATGTTATCTCCTCTATTTATAAAATCTAGCTATAACTTTTGCGTGCTAATGCCTACAAAAAAGTTAGTTCTTAGTTCTGCAATCAATCAAAATCAAACCATATAAGAAATCATGACATTGCCAACTTCCACATTTGTCGCGAGTATACCTACCAGTTACCACAGATCGTGAACAGGATATTTTACTAATAATACTCAATTAACAAACACAATCATAATGCCTATTACTTAGACGGTTTTTTACGGCTTCATCGTAACATTGGAACCGGTATATATTTTACATTGTTGTACGGAATACTATAGGAAATATCTCATCGAGGTATTACAAATGTAGGTACCTACATACATAAGATAGTATAAAATTATTAATAAAGAAATTGAAAAAATTCCTCACCCGGGTGGGAATCGAACCCACGACCTCTGCATTACGCGTAAGATAGTGTTCGTAATGATCCTGGCCGCGTACGGCGTGTTAAAGGTGGGTTCCCACGGTGCGTGATTTCGCGGACGGTCTGTATTACCACGGACGCTCCGTTTCCCACGATCCGTGGTGCGGGCTGGTGCGCGTCCGTCCGCGAAATCACTTTTAGATTAGCAATATTCAATATTCAACTCTTGTTGATGCAGGCTTTCTCTAAAACTTAATCGTGATCAACTTTGTTCTTCAGATAGGCTATCTAGGTTTAAAAAAGCGTGAAGAGGTAACAAACTACTGTCGCATTAGTTGGGATACCTTCATAAGAATATACGTACATCAATACGTCCTCCATTCATTGATGAAGATTGAACCATATTAAAATTGAGTGTATTTCTACGAACAGCTGTTAAATGTATGTCAATAAATAATTATTGTATGAAGCAGAGCGAAGTACACTTTTGAGCCTCACTTGCATGATACATTTTCTTCTTGCCTGTTTTATACATATTGAAGCAACAAGTGACCGGCGGCGGCGGCGGCATGATCTTAACTTAACTCCCATATTTGACACATTGTTCAAGTTTTTACTTGTAAACTAGTGGACGCCCGCGACTTCGTCCGCGTGGACTACAGAAAAAACAAAATGTCGAAATTATCCGGGATAAAAAGTAGCCTATATGTTAAGTGGGACCTGTCACAATATATTCCTGAAAACTGCATCGAAATCGATTGAGCCGTTTCTGAGATTAGCGTGCACAAACGCACAGACAAACAGACAAACCGACAAACAGACAAAAATTCAAAAAATCATCGTTTTGGGTCCTAATGCGTTGATAAAGGTCTCCTATAATATTTTTTCTCATATATCTTCCATGTACAGACAGCGATCCATTACATTTTTATTATATGTATATAGGTATAGATAGATAAGGACGTAGTATCATAATAAATTGCACTCTTCTTGAATATTCAAGAAAATGGAGCTTTCTACAATAGTTTATATATAATGGTCAACTACTTTACTGAAAAATTTGTTACACTCAAACATAAAATTATAACTGTCATGTCGAATGAAGTGAGGAAATGAGAAATCTTAAGTTTTAAGGACCAGATTCTCTTTTACAAACTTGTCTTAATTAAAAACGGCCTTTTGATCTACCTAGCCTCGTTTTAAAAGTAAGTTACATAGTTAAATGGCACCACACCATGTAAACAGTTAAAACGTCGTTTCATACTATTATGAACCTTCACAATTTTGTGAATGAATAACCTTCGCCTTGAACATATATTTAATGCACAGAACTTAGCACAGAAGATCTAAATTTAAATAAAATGTAGTTCTTTTAACTTGGTGTTGTCGTGAATTTTATTAACGTTGACAGGCGTTTCAGTAGGGCCGGATTTAGGGGGGGCAACCGGGGCGAAGGCCCCGGGACCTCCACAAACGGGGGGCCCCCACAATAGAGATTTCGGAACAAAAATCTTTCAAATTCCAACTACATAGTAAACTCTAGAACATTTTTCCTTAGATATTTTTTTTTGCTCTTTTACCTTTACCTACAGTACTTTGTAATGATTATTTGATTACATATATTGTCGACTCTAAATATTAACAGAAATCATTGATCTATATTTGTTCACTCCAATCAGGAGAATCTACTTGGTTTCACAATAAATTATTGATTGAAAAACTCGACATTTTTTTTTCATTTTATTTGGAAAATAATTTGGGGCAAGGTGACCTCCGCTCCTTTATTGCCCCAAGGCCTCCGGACCTCTAAATCCGGCCCTGCGTTTCAGAAACGGGTATTACTATTTTTTTTGACCTTGAGCCTAGACTTCTGATGTTCGGTTAGTGAGCGCCGTAAGTTATGATAGGCAGGATGCACATTTCAACGAGTTTGCACTTCAGAGATAATGGGAGGTTGCCTTTCATCAGCTCCTTCATGGACCAGTAGCTCTTCCAGGCATTAGAAATGCGACGTTCCATTTTCCTGTCTTGCCTGTTTTCAAAGGACACTAACTGGCCCAAGTAGGTGTACTCGTCAACGTATTGTATGTCCTGCTCATCAACCACTACCTTTTGCTTTGCGCCGTTGGTCATGAGCTGGGTTTTTGACCGATTCATCATCAGTCCAACCTTAAGGCTCGCAGTGCTCAGATCTTGAAGCATTGTCTGAAGTTCAAGTGCCGATGCCGAACACAGTACAATGTCGTCAGCGAAACGAAGGTTATGAAGCCTGCGGTCACCAACAACAATGCCACTGCCTTGCCATAGAACCACTAACTTTTTTAAAACTTCTTGCAGGGTATATGTGAATAGCTTTTTGTATTATAAATGACGGACCCGAAGATTCTAGTTTAATATTTGCTGTGCTATTATTGCATTACTAATATTTTGATTAAATTTATAAAAACAATGAATTGCATAAAGCCCTCTTATGTGAATGATGAAATACCTACATTTGATAAACTCGTAGTTTTCATTGCACTATAATTACCTAACCTAGATAAAGTGATAATTATGTAGTTAAATATTTTTAAAATAATGTTATCAACAACAGATAGAATCTAGTGTTTGTTTCAGTTTTTATCGTCAAAACTTTGTCGTGAATACACAACACAAATAATACAATTCCTAAATATAAAATAAACATTAAATTAATATAAAGTTAAATAATATACAAACATATTCACACGATCGTGATCCCAAAAATGGGGTAGCCAGAATTGCAGAATTGCGAATGAGATTCTTCACTACGCTTAACATAACGGGGTCAGATGGAAAAGATCACCAACAAATAGCTAGCTCATCGCCTGAAAGAAGGCCTAAAAATTACGACCCTAACGAAATGCTCGGAAGGAGATGCAGCTAATGTATTCTAGTGAATCCCTGCATCAGCACAGGAATAAAACTGAATATATTAGTTGATTATCTAAGAGCCGATTATCCCAAACGTCAGATAGTCTATCAGAAGAATAAAGTTGATGCTGTCTTTCCCTATAGATAAGTTATAACTTGATGAGCGGGCATCAAAAATCTGCCCTAAACTAAATGTTATTTAGGATACCATAACGACAAGTCACAAGAACATTTAATACTTTGTCATTTTTTTATATCGTTTGAAAGGGGTATTAGACAGCTCGGTTTTATATTGGTCTTTGTTTTGTTATACTCAGTTTCAGAGGTTCTCAAAGGACTACATGATTTTATTGGATGTTTATTATGAACGATTACTTACCTACACCAATACATCATCATCTGTCATCTACCCTTATTTTATCGCCAAGTTTGGAGCTAAATACAATATTCCTTCGCTTATAAACAAAAGCCATACTTACTGTTCAACATTTGACATTTGTTTTGTGGCTAGCTGCTGACGCCAACTCTCCTTGAGATTTTTTATGTGAACAATGCTTATTAGCCTAAAGTCTGTTCATACTTTAGGCTAATAAGCATTGTTCACATAAAAAATCTCAAGGAGAGTTGGCGTCAGCAGCTAGCCACAAAACAAATGTCAAATGTTGAACAGTAAGTATAATTAGTTTCAAGGTGTTTACTTACGACCAATTTCAAAGAGAGATCAAAAAGAATCGAGGATTTATTTATTTCTAATTTGAAATTTTGCATGAAAACAATGAAAGAAAAATCTGAGTTATCCAAAAAATCTCTCAAGATCAGTTATAGAAATTGGCTGTTAGTGACCCAGTATTTTTACGAGTAAGAATCACAAGACGACATATTTAACTAATGTATATTTTTAATAATTATTTATCTATAATAATTTTACATTTCTAAACTAATATGTAGGTATTAACATTTATTTTTTTATGTTGATTGAGGGTATAAAAATGATTTGCAATACATTGGTTTTAGTTGTTAGTTAGTTGGTTCGGTAGATAGAACTAACATGGAAAACTAATCCTGATGATGCCACGGGTGTTGGCGAAACATATGTCGATTAAAATTTTAATTGGTTTTCGGATTAGCAGCTATGTATTTATGGTTGCATGCTAGGTGCTTGGATCTGGCTTCTCGTTGCGACTGTAGTGTCTTGTGTTCGTGATCATGAGTAGGCAGATCCGAGGGTCAGCGGAGGGTATAGGGCCCGGTGGTGGGCGATCCCTCAATAGAGATTTAAACTTCCGAATAGTGACGCCTGATACAATTCAATATTTAATTAGTCTGATCCAGCATAATCACATCACTGGATCCAGCAGATTTTCCTCAAAGATGTGTGTGACTAGATTCTAGGGGGGCTTAGTTGCTAATTAGGTAAAGTCCTGATTATTTTTTTTTTTATTCTTATTATTTGACAGACAGATTATATAAAGTATCTTTCTATCTAATAAGTTACTAAATTAGTGGCTTAAGTTTTTTAAAATTTATTTATTTATTTGGTCTATTAACTGAATACAAATCATAGACATCATTGATTAATACATTTGCATCTACTTTACAATTTGTACCCTGCTTTGAGTAGACACAACAAGTTAGTAGAATAAGTAAATAGAATAATAAACAAGACGGCCGATTGGTCTAATAGGTAGTGACCCTGCCTACGACGCCATAGGTCCTGGGTTCGAATCCCGGTAGGTGCAAACATTGATATGATGAATATTGATGTTTGTTTCCGAGTCATGGATGTTTCTATACTTATCTATGTATTTATATACCGTTACTTAGTACCCACGACACAAGACCTTAGGGATCTTAGTGTGGGACTAGGTTAATGTGTTGTGTAGTGTGTGAATATTATATTATTATATATATATTAAGTAAGTAGTTTTCAATCGTCGTTCGTCGTTAGCCTATTGCAGTCCACTGCTGGATGTAGGCCTCCCCCAGAGTACACCACATGGCTCGATATCCCGTTTGTGCCATCCAGTCACCACCAGCCGTCCTCTTTAAGTCATCGGTCCATCTGGCCGGACGGCGCCCAACGCTACGCTTGCCGAGGCGCGGTCTCCATTCGAGAACCCGCCCCCTGATTACGTAAAAGCAATAGCAAAGCCGAAGCAAAGCGATAGCGAAAATTATTCGCATTGAAATTCATTTTACGTAATACGAATTTGACAAGCAATCAGTGATTTTCGCTATCGCTTTGCTTTTTCTAGTTAGGTATTAAGGGGGCCGCTTACTCCACCATCCATCGGTTCTACGACAGATGTGGCCTGCCCACTGCCACTTCAGTCTGCTACATTTCGAGACTATGTCTGTCACTTTGGTCTTCTGCCGGATAATCTCGTTTCGGACTTTGTCCATTAGTGAGATTCCGAGCATTGACCATTCCATCGCTCTCTGAGCGACATACAATCAGTGAGCCAGCCCCACCGTCAGGTTCCACGTCTCGGCTCCGTAAGTCATGGCTGGTAGAACGCACTGATCGAACACCTTGGTCTTGAGGCATTGTGGCAAGGATGACTCAAAGATACGAGTATGACGCAACTTCCCAAACGCTGCCCACCCAAGCTGCACCTTTCTGGTGTTTTCTCCCTTAAAGTTGTCTTTACCCAACAAAATAAAGGTTACTTCTTAGTTCACTTACTCGTAATATTTATTCGACTTTTTCAGTATGTTGGAGTCGGCTGGACATTTGATAAAGGGGTGTCTCGGCGGAGGTCTACTTGGTATCCACGAGGCGTATATGAAGTGTGGTTTATGGACTGCTTTAGTATTCACCATCATTTTTGGGTTTTACATCACCTATTGTATGCATGTGAGTAATTTTACTATTTATACTCGTACCTCGTATATACGAGTATAGTCATATACCCACCCACATACACTTATACATAATTAATTTGCAGGCCTGCGTAGATTAAAAATCTTTTAATTTCTCGGGATAAATGGGGACTTATTATTATTAGTTATTCCTTAGATATACCTCTATGTGAAGTGTGTAATAGATTTTATCATATTTTATTCATCTGTTTTGTTAGTGTCAGCTGTAACAGGTAGAATAGAACATGCCTACTTTACTACTTTAAGTTTGTGAGTATGGATGGATGGATGGATGTTTGTTATTCTTTCACGTAAAAACGGCTGAAGCGATTTTGATAAAATTTGGTATGAAGTTAGCTTACACCGTGGACTGACACATAGGCTATTTTTTATCCCGGGAAAATATTTTTATCCTAGATAGTTTCGACATTTTGTTTTTCTGCAGTCCACGCTGACGAAGTCGCGGGCGTCCACTAGTTTAAAAGACAGTAATGTAATTAACATTTTTTTTTTTTTTCAGTTACTAGTAAAGTCGGCACAGACTCTATACGGCAGGCTACACCTGACTGTAATGTCGTATCCAGATGTAGCTGAAGCTGCGTTGGAGGTCGGGCCATTTCCCAGATTACGAAAATACAGCAGATGGTTTAGGTATGTGTATATAACTATAGACGGTTTCAATACTCAACACTAGAATGGATCAATACTAGATTTAAAAAGAATTTTGAATTTTTTTAATTCCAATTTGAAATTATTTAGAAAAACAATTTGAAGATTTAAATCTAAGCAATGAAATTTATTGAAATTGGCGTCTATAATCACTCTCGAATAAATGAAATGAAATGCTTCCTGTTGGACTAAATATAAATAAATATTATTATTATACCTAAGTATGGCTTCGGTTTAAAGTCCAGGGGATCCCATCCACCCTAGCCGCTCAGCAAATGTTGCCCCCTTTGTCGCTCCGTGCGTGCGGCCGTTTAAGGGGGCCCATGAAATGAGTCGGCGAGTCACCGCTTGCCACCTTTACAATTTTGAGACTTGGTTGTAATGGCAGGCGTCCGTTAGTCTCCTTTATAATAATAATAGCCCGATTATCCAACTCCACCGGACAACCACCCCCATAGCCCATTACCTTATTTTCCATCGCACGACATAGATCTGCACTCCAATAGTCTTGCACATGGCGGGGACCATCGCCGGGTGTATCATATTGTGCAGTCGGCGATGGTATCCGCCATGTGTATCCCACACCATATTAAAGTTCTCTAAAAATGGCCTCTAAATCTTGGCCACGGCCCGATGCACGCCTCTTAAAGGATCGGGACTCTGTAGTACCAAGAATTTAAACAGAGATACAATAATAATAATACTATAAGCCTTTATTTCCCAAACAACATGCTTAACTTCAATAACAAATGCGAGAAATACAAAATAGTTTCAGCTATCTTGATTATTGGTTCTATAGGCCCTTGGTGCTCTGCCTACCCCGTAAGGGATAAAGGCGTGATTATATGTATGTATGTATCTTGATTACTTATAGATTAAAATCGTTATCATAGAACAAGAATCAATATTAAAGGATTTGCAATAACTCAGTACAAACAAATTCAATCAACCATTATTATAAAATTTTGTTGTTAATGGTAAGTATAGCTACAATGCAAAATTTCTCATCGTGTAATTTTCTTAGTAACGTTCAAAATGCCCCCTATGACAGAAAGTTTTTAAGTTAAAGTTAAAATCCCTTTTTAGGGTTCCCTACCTCGAAAAGTAAAAACAGAACCCTTATAGGATCACTTTGTTGTCCGTCCGTCCGTCCGTCTGTCTGTCAAGACCCCTTTTCTCAGGAACGCGTGGAGATATCAAGCTGAAATTTATATGAAATACGCAGGTCTACTGTTCATAAAAGCTAAAAAAAATCAAACTTCTAAGTCAACGCAATCAAAAGATGTAGCCTTTTATATCGCAAATTTCCGCAAATTTTCGACTTCCCGTGAACTTAGAATCTTGAAATTTGGTATTAAGCAACATCATATACGAGCACAGATAAAGGAAAAATTGCAAAATCTGTAAATTTCTAGTTACGTCATATAATATAATTTTTTTAAACAAAAAACCGATTTCCTCCCAAAACTCGAGCTTACTATATTGCGTTAAGCCGTGTACGAAGTTTAGGAGGCATTATATTGTCAGATTTATATACCAGCAAATGATTAAATAGGCCACATGACAAAAGAGAAAAAGGACTAGGCTTTGAAACTTTACGTCTGACAATATGATGATGATGATGATAATGATGACCTCCGACCGATTTCGGTCATGGCGACCACTTCTACTCCTAGATATTACTAAGTTGGCATTCATGCGCTCGGAGATGGCTTACATTTACATAGCCAATATTCGCCCTGAACGCCCGTGCTCACAGAGGACAGGTTAGTGCGCCATTATTGTAATTATAGATAATGGCTTAGGAGGACGAGTCTTTAGTTCATCACGTTTAGCGTCAAGGTCAGCTTGACGCTGCTCCTCGAACTCGTGTACTTGCTTTATCACCGTCCTGCGCCACTCTGGTCGATGTGCTGCCAAAACTTCCCATTTAGATGGATCTATATTGCATCTCTTCATATGTCTTTTCGGAACATCTTTGTATCTGAGGAGTTGTCCGCCGCGTTTCCGCTTGCCTTCCAGTCCAGAAAAGAAGATGCGCTTAGCCAATCTCTCCTCCGCCATACGAGACACATGACCGCACCACCGAAGCTGCCGACACATTAAATAGGCCTCAATGCCACTTACATTGGCTCTTCGCAATACTTCGGTATTACGCACTCGGTCGGACCATCTGATTCTCATGATGGATCGGAGGCACTTAAGGTGGAATCGATCCAGAGTGCGTATGTGGCGACGGTACATGCACCACGCCTCGGAGGAATATAAGAGATTTGGCAGCACAACAGCCATGTACACTCTTATTTAAGCAACATATAATTACACTCCTTCTTCCTACCCTGTTCCCAATCATTTGGGGTCGGTGCAATATGTAGGTACTCTTCTTTCATTCATCCGTATTATCCGTCATCTCGTTATTCTCATGTCTACCTCTTCCTCTATAACTATCTTACTTCGGACACGGCTTAACGCAACATATAATTTCACGACTTAACACAATTATCTTCATCTTCATAAGCCTATCGCAGTCCACCACTGGACGTAGGCTTCCCCCTGCCATAGGGGGATTTTGTTACTAAAAAATTCCACTATCTATTTTTCGGCGGCTCCATCATCAGACCCTCGCTTCTTTTATATTATGTGTAGCTGACCAAAATTCTCTATAAAAATCTAAAAACGGACTACTTGTGCCTTTTATATTTGAGGATATCCCTAGATTCCTTAGAGATTCCATCATCTGATGTTATGTTTTATATGTAGGTGATCAAAACGCTCAGTAAAAGTATAAAAACAAACTACATGTGCCTACAATATTCGAGGATTGCCCTCGATTTCTCCAAGATTCCATCATCAGATCCTGATGTGGTGAATATGGGACTAACCTGGAAGTATACCATGACCAACTATAAAAAAAAAATTTAATCGGTTCATAAATGACGGAGTTCTGAGGTAACACATATAAAAAATAAAAATAAAAAAAGACATACAGAATTGATAACCTCTCTTTTTGAAGTCGGTTAAAAACAGGTTTGTATGGAACCCTCCCTTTAACCGTTTTTTTTTGTTATCAGGTTTATAGTAGACCTAACAATCTGTCTGGACCTATTTGGAGCCTGCTGCGTCTACCAGATCATAATAGCGAAGACCATCAAGCAAGTTGTAGAGGCCTCAGATTATGAAACCGACCTCAATGGTCTTAGGCTGTATATACTGGCACTGCTGGTGCCTATACTGCTGCTGTGTATGATCACTACCCTGAAGTATTTGGCTCCATTCACACTGTTGGCTGATGTTTTTATAGGTAACTAAAACTTACATTAATTACTAAGATTACTATCTACTAGCTGAAGTTTACTTCAGCTCTCATCTCATCATCAATAACCCTACATTTACCCACGTCTCCGGGAATGTACCTATAGTATAGGGTAACTATTGTAATATTTTGTGATATAGGCACCTTCACTACTACATCCATCCAATCTGGCCCCAAATAAAACCTTCAAGAATAAGCTACTCGTAAGATTAATTTGAGATTAATAGACTTTTTTCTTTTCAAAGTGATATGCGCTGTAGCAACGGTATACTACAGCTTACAAGTAGCGCCTGACATAAATACAGTGCCAGCATGGAAGAATACCCTGGGTTTCTTCGAGTTCTGCGGTATTGCAGTGTTCAGTATGGAAGGGATCGGTGTCTCGTTACCAATTGAGAATAATATGAAGGATCCTAAGAAGTTTTCACTGGTTTTATGTGGGGGTAAGTGAATAATGTACCTCAACAAGGGCCAGTTGAAATTTCTGAGACTGGTTCCTGGAAAAAAATCATCAAGTCATCAAGAAAGTAGTAGTTTAAAGTCGCGAAGGTTTCTGCTTGGTGATACAGACTTCGATCCGAAGATAGCCTCACGTTTGAATTTGCATCGAAGAACTTGCATTGCGCCTTTTTTTCATTGAACCTACTTTGATGTCAAAAATGCTGTTATATTTGAGGTATGTAACAACCTGATATTCCCGAGTGGCAAATTTTTATTTTATCGCAGAATATTGAACTACATTCTATATCGTAAATTCCTACCATACTTATATATTTTTTATACTTCTAATTCGTCATCCATATTATTTACTTTCTGTTTTCAGCCATGACGGTAGTAGTAACATTTCTGGCATTCGTTGGTTTCTTCGGATATTGGGGTTTTGGAGAAAATTCAATCTCGCCCGTCACTCTCAACTTCCCATCTGAGATGTAAGTTGAAATATAAAATTACAACCTTTTTCGCTAGATTGACCCATTTAATAACCACAGAGAATATACAATCCAACCATGATCCAACCCCACTTAGCAATCCCCACTGAAACATCGATATAACATCTATCTATAAGATAGTTTGATTCCTTGCTGATTTGATCTTTCATTTCTTTACCAGATTCCCAACAATATTAAAATGTATGATGGGCGTCATGATCTTTGTAACCTTCGCTCTCAATTTCTGGGCCCCTTTTAACCTAGTTTGGCACTACTTGGCGAAGAAACACGATGCAAAGAAGCACTGGTTTTGGGAGAGGGTCTATAGAGCTATTTTCATAGTTGTCATCACTGCCATAGCTATGGGCTTTCCAAATATTGGAAATTTGATGGGTTTGGTAAGTTTTATTCCTTGAGAAAAGCTAGCAATAAGTTTATTATATTCTTGTATTTTTATTATACACACAAACATTGGACAATATAGTTATTTTACATAATTCTATGTACCTACTCGTATCTATTTAAAAAACACGGAAATTTCTTGTTGATGAGCCTTTGGGGCCATACGTCGGATTTACAAAATGATCATCATAACATCCTATGCCCGATTGCACAATATGATACACTTGGATATAGTCGATGCCATATATTAAAACAATCGTTAGAATATAGAAATAAGTGGTGATAGGATTAAAAATTGGAAAGATATCTCATAATTTTTTTTTTCCTTACAGCTAGGCGCATTCTGTCTCTCCAACATGGGTTTTATTTTCCCAGCTATAATAGAACTCTTAGTAATTTGGGAAGACCCAGGTCTTGGCAAATACAAATGGCTTCTGTGGAAAAATATTTTTGTAATATTAATTGGAATATTATTATTTATAGCTGGCACATACTCTAATGTTAAGGGATTAATAGTTAACTTGTAAATAAAATTGTATTAGTATTTAGGTTTAATTTGTGGTTGTTGTTTATTTATTGTGGAAACCTATTACTCGTATTCTATAGTTGCTCTATATTTGTGATTTGTTACATACAGGATCAAAAATTCTTGTTTTCAGCTTACACTATTGTTTACGTTTGTATCTTTTACGGACTACTTACGTACATTACAAGAAAAGAGATCAAACTTTTGAAAAAATATCCAAATTACTGTAAACTGAAATTACAAAAAAACAGAACTGTCTAAATATATAAGGTCTATCCAAAATTACTGATTATCTTTTAACACGAAACTAAGTAGGTAATAACCTCTCTTTTTGTAGTCGATTAAAAAGAAACAACTTTCACTATGGGACCAACTTCGAAATATTGAAAAAAAAATCAGCTGTTCCATATAATCTCGAATAATTACTGCACTGAAATGTATGGAACAGCTGATTTTTTTCAATATTTCGGCCTTTACAAATAAGTGAAAGATGAAATTAGAGGTGCCCTGGGAATAACATGACGAATAAACCGTCTATATCTTGGAAAACCAAAGGGGTTAAAAGAACTTTGCAGGTAATATGGATTCTGATAAAATTGCTGCAATTGGGGTACTTGAGGTACTTGGGGATAATTTGGTAAAGGTCTTGCAACAGGGTTATTTTCAACATATTTTGGCGGTAAATCAACGTGTCTAATATGAGAACGGCTAGGTTTATGACGTACTGCATGCGGTTCATATGGGTATGCATTTCGATCTTGTGGTATGAACTTTTTGATTTCTTCAAACCTTTCTTCATTATGGCTTCTTTCGAAATCATGATTTCTATGCTCACGATTATTGCTCAGTTCGGAATCAACTCCTTCTCGACTTCGTGAGTCACCTAAAGCTGCAGTTGACGTTGGTACCCCGTGTCTCTCTTCATCACCTAAAAAATGCAACTATTACATTATAATAAGTGTCATTAGTAATAATTATTCAATATACTTACAAGTAAAATATTTTTCGCACCTGAATCACGATGATTGTTATCCGATTTCGGCTGTACATCAGATCTTGATTTCGTATCAACGAAATCACCATAGAAGCGTCTTGTATTTAATTCATGTGAATGGTGACTTTCCTCTTTTTGATGCTCTTCATTATCATTTACTTTATGGTCGCTTCTGAAATCCTTATGATTATCTTGATTTTCCCCGGTTTCAGATTTTTTTGCGGATTTATCGGTCAATTTATCTGCAGGTTTGAAATCTTTAACCAATTTTACTTCACTCGGTGCATTTTTTTCTATGTCGTCTTTATGATTGTCATCACTTGTATGTAAAACAGGACTAGATTCTTTATCTACGGGCAGTAAGTCACTAGTATCAATCAATAAGAAATCTTCAGGAGCTTCTGGGAAGTAAGTATTTCTTTCCTCCGAATTATTCTTAAAAGAATTAGCATCATCTACAAAATTATCGCCATTTCTGTTATAACTTTCATTTGTGTCGTTTCCAGATCTAACAGCAGTATCAAGAGTGGCATCATTCTCAACATCAGAGGACGTTTTTTCTTCGGTTTTTGGTTCACCTGCTTCCACCGATTTAGAAACTTCATCTAATGAGACATCAACCTGGAAATAAAAAGTATTGTACTTAATAAAAAGTTTTTTTATTATTATTGTCTCCAGTATTCAGAGATTTTATTACTTACTGGGTTAGCCAAAATTAATTGAATGAATAGAAAAATAGCAATCGTCACCGCCAAGGTTTTCATTATTATATTGTTAACTATACATTATGTTATAAGCCTAAAATTATGTGCTACTTGAGAGACTTATAAAAAGTAAATAGTCAGGGTCTCTACTTATTATTTCAGTGGAGCGACAGTGTGAAATCAATTAACTTTAAGTAGGTATTTTACGACGGCCGTGCTCTCGTGATTACGTTCACACATCAATGTTTAACTGCTGATTAAACTTCATGGTGTTTACCAAGAAATCCATTTTATCACAATCTCCTAGTAAACAGCTGCCAGTTTATCAAATTTTATGATTATTTTAAATTATTTAATTATATTACGCGTGTAAACATGCCAATCTGAAATAAAACTACCGTAACATATCGTTAAATCCGACTTTGCTACAATATCATATACATACATATACCCGCGGCTGTGTTCCCGAAATGGGGTAGCCTGAACTGCAGAATTGTAAAGAAGATCCCATAGCCACGTTTAGTATAGCGGGGAGATGTAACTGATGAAGTGATGAGTGACAAGTTGCTAGCTTATCGCCTGAGAGAATGCTGTACAAGCTGTCATCATCATCATCAGCCTATTGCAGTCCACTGCTGAACGTAGGCCTACCCCAGTGCACGCCACATGGCTCGATCTCCCGTTTTTGCCATCCAGTCACTACCAGCCGTCCACTTTAAGTCATCCGGTCCATCTGGCCGGAGGGCGCCTAACGCTACGCTTGCCGAGTCGCGGTCTCCATTCGAGAACCCGTTTACTCCACCGCTGTACCAGCTATATACACATATAAATATATAAACTATTATTGACGCTGATCTTTACTAATACTTACTGGTAAACAGAAAGAGAATCTTCTTTATTAATTAACTATCTATGGTAGGTATCTATCTATATTAGAATAGAAAACGAGTGGAGAATACTATTAATAATATACCGACGATGATATTTCGCAATATCTGTTGTTTGTATAATTTTTTTTTATAACTACGTGTAACTGTACCACTGTACCTAATCCAGGAACGCCATTGAAATAATAGCTCTACTTGTAGAAAAAGTATACAAACTCCATTCTGACTCTCTATATTTGATGTTTATGCAGAATAAACCCTGTCTAATCGTAGATACATAATTGTATAGTAGGTGCCATTGGTACCAAATAAGTACATATTTAGGGGTCAAACAAGAGATCGCAGTAAGGATCTCTCGTCAAACTTTGTTGAAGTAGGTAACATCTTCATTGCTTAAACTCCAACGGGAAAGTTTCCTCCCACTTAATGCTGAGGTTATGCTTGTTTACTTATAGCGCGCTTATTTATATATTGCCACATACTCGTAGTATGTATGTGATTGGATTTCTTCGCGTCATTTAGCAAATGCGCTAAATGAATACTTTTTAATGGGGGAAATATTTCGATTATTTTGCAGACTTCGAGAGAGTTATACGCGAAAAATTAGCGACTAAAAACACAGAATGGAGTCAAGGGTAAATCTTCTTAGACCTTAAATCTTAGACCAGCAGACGTGGAACGGTTGATATATCAAACATCTAAATTAATTAAAACAGCATACCAGGGATATCCATGAAATATGTGAAAACTCTTCAAGCTATCAAAGTAGCTTGAAGAGTTATTATCATATAATACAGGGTGATTTTTTGGTCGTCAACGTTCCCGAAAACTACGGAATCTCCTCATCATCACGATCATTTTTCTCCATGGAAGCATACCTGGGAAGTGTCTGGTTTCCAAAATATTAGGGTCCAAAGTTGAGTAAATAGACTGCGTTTTTCTGCATAAATGCACATAGACGCGCGTAGCGGGATTTTTTCATGAAAAATAATTAATATCTGTCTATAAAAAAACTAACATAAACACTAGACACTATAAATTTCGCACGATCAAGGAAATAAAAAAAAAAATTTTTTACCCAGCATTTTTTTTGGCATAAACTTACTTTATTTGATGTATAGAGTACGTACCCTTCGTTAAAGGTGGCCACAAAAAAACACCCTGTATGTAGGTATTAGGGCAGTCGATCTTGTGTAAAGATTTCTTCTGTGAAGAAATATATTATGCGTTCCCTAGGGCACGCGATTAGGCGCGATCACCCATTTTCGCCATCCAATTACTACCAGCCGCTCTCTTTAAAATATCTCTGAGTGACGTATGCAATCGGTGGCCAGTCCCACCATCATGTCCCACGTCTCTGCTTCGTAGGTCATGACTGTCAGGACGCACTGACATTGTGGGAAAGATGAGTTAAGGGCCGGCGGCGAGGGTCGGGATTTTGATAAATTTGATGAATTTATATAGAAAACGATGCTCCACAACCTTAAAATTTATCACACAGCTAGTGCTAGCCAACGAATGTGGCATCTTCCCAAACGCTATCCAGCTTTACACTTTTCTGGTGATTGCAATGTTTTCCCAAGGAACACACACATTATACATAGGCACCTATTTTATTCAATCTTATAGCTTTGACAGCTCTGTTAGCTTTATTTGATAGTATCATAAAACATAGTCCCACAAATTTACCTGATTTAATAAAGAAACCAAGACTAACTTTAATACCTGCAATAAGATTGTATTTCTCTATAGACACTAGCGATTCTGTTATCTGAATATAACTTTGTAGCGATAAAGATAGTACGAGTACATCACTTTTTTCATTAGCTATTGCATTCATTTTAATAATCTCAATAAAAGTGTTAGAATCAGTGCTTCATCTGTTTTTATGTCTTGATATAGCTGTAACTGTATAGTTGTAACTCGCAGTTAGAAGAAATACAAAAGATCTAAGATAAGAGAAATTTTATTCTGGATTTTTTGCCGTAAATTCCATTACATACCTTTCTCTTCTGTTATGCAGGTAAAGTAAATTCGATTTTTTGGCATAACATGTGTGAGATTACCAGGCACCTATTCTTCATTTTGATATTTGTGTATACAGATATTTGTCTATACACAAATATGGGTGGGTTATAATATAACCCACAACTATATTTATTATTCGTCTCTGTACAGTAGATGAAGGTAAATAAAAAAATATTGGCTAAAAAAGAAGAAACACATTGTCATTTTAAAGCTGGAACAAAACTGACAAGAGTCTGACAATCAGTGACAAAGATCTATCATAATATTTCAAGTATCTGATCATTTCTTTATTTACTATTTCTTATAGCTTTTATTATAAAATTAATACTTGTGTTTGCAATAAAGTTGTGGATTTGCTCCGATGGACGCCTTTTAAGGTAAAGTAAAATTTTACAAGAGTATAATGAAAACTAACCACTGAATAGTTATTAAGCATTTTGTAGACCATGATAGAAAAGGCTAGCTAGTCGCTGGGTTCTTATATAAAGAAGAAACCTTAGATTAATGATACGGAGCGACGAATCATTATTCTAAGGAAGAAACAAAAACTTTGGACCGTGTTGTGTGAAAAAGTTTGGGGGAAGCCTTTGTCCAGCATTGAATAAAGTCAGGATTCGGATAGTTCTGGCTCTACTTCTGATATTCTTAGACGTAATCATTCGCCCCGCGCGAGGAGGCCTTACTTCCCTGCATGATGGTAAATGAGGTCATAGTTTCTTGCATAAATGTTCAAGAAATACTCAAGAAGTTACTTCCAGGAATGTCGGTTAGCTATCCATGATAGACCTAGGCGAATTTTGGACATTAAAATATAGTAATAGTACTGTTTGTGTCTCATGAAAGAAATAAAAAATAATTTAAAAATAAAATAGCTGAAGAAATGAGTAAATATTCGGGGTGGTTAATAAGTAGGTACCTAAGCTGTATGGTGTACCTATCTCTCACTATTTTAACTTCCATCATTCCAATACCCCTACTGAAAGCAATTTTAGTCATCGGATCCGTAACTAAAGAGGTCTAAAATACTTTAAGTCTTAATTGAGGACTAAACAACATTAAACTAAAATTAGACCACAAAACAAATATTAATATTTGTCATAATATATGATCCTGCAATACTCGTACCTGGCTACCTCATTTCAGAAACACAGTATATGTATGTAATGTATGTAATATGTCAATGTTTTCCTTTATCGAGGTTCAAAACCAGAATCTTCCGCTCAGTAGATAACTTAACAGTGACAGGTTGTCTGTAATATATCAGATTTTCCTGTAGACAAGGAGGCCTGGAGTATTGCGTCAAAGATGCCGGATACAGAAAAACCTAGCGCTGCACCAGCGGAACTAGCTGGAGAATGGGTAAGATAACATTAGAAAGTCATATTGCTTAAGATTTACTTACAGTGTGGTATCGGCAGAGAAGATACCGCTCTATATCTGCCCGTGGGTATCGTAAGAGGCGGCAGGTGGGCAGTATCAACTGCGGTTACCAACCCGCCTGTCCATTTTTGCGACTATGGGAAAAACTCCCCTATGATAGTAAACTTATGATGTGCCCTAAATCCAGCAGTGGCTTATGTCTATTGCTTTATTCACCTATAAGATTTATTCACCTAGCTGCTATATTGAAACATTAGGTATTTATGTGGTTTAAGAGTAGGGACTTTTTACTTATTGCATACTTACTAGGTGCTCGGATCTGGGTTATAAGACAATCAAACAATTTTACAAGCAACATCGAAGTTCGCAATTTATAGAATAATTTTCAGGAATAGCGATAAGACGTCATCACGTCATTTAACGCGATGAATGATGGCTTCCTATTGGAGGAAATGTTTGGATAGTTTCCCGAACATCGCTTTCACTTGTAAAATTGTTACGTTGTATGCACTTGTAAGCACCCTGGTTACCCATCGTAATTGCCTGTGATTGGAATCATAAGCAACCAGTTTCGAGAGTCAGTGAAGGGTATAATATCCTATGTACTTTCTCGTAAAACAAAATAGAATAAGTATATCTTCCTATTCGTATTCACAATGCAATCCAACCCATTACTTAATTCTGAGACGCAATAAAATAAGAGAACATTGGTAGTAACTCATAATTTTCAGTCAGGGAGACGCCAAAGTTTCCATCTGGTTGCTCAATCGGAGGAAGAGGAACAGCAATATAATTTTTGGGAACACCGAAATACCCCTAAACCTAGCGGGTATGTATTTTTCACAAACTTCTCAATAACCTAGTCTAAAACCTAGTAAAAGTCTTTAACCTAGTCTTAAACTTGGTGAAAAAAAATCGAAATTATAGGTAGAATAGAGAAACCTGCACTATTTGGTAATGATAGCTTGAAGACTTGTAGGTTGGCATTTAATTCCTGGACAAATTGGCCAACCACATCCGTGGGATGATTAGTAAGTAACCTGCCCCGCACAGTCACACACTCACAATTTTTGCTGTCGCATTGCTACCGCTTTGCTTTTGCAAATTACATTATCAGCCTACCGGTCAGCCCGTTTTCCATCCAAAATAAAATTTCTTATTCCTGACAAATATTGGATCAGTATTGGCATGGAGGGATAAGATATCTCTATTTGCTCTATGGCATTGGTTTGTTACCAAAGGTATGGCCTACTTTTGTAATGACATGATAGGTAATTAACCTACTGCAGCAGTTAGTCTGATATTTTTTGCCATCTAGAAATCGTATGATGTAGTAATAACGTCGTGTATTTCATTTGGAGACTGTTCGTACCCGAGCTGACAGTTTATTCCCGATAGTACCTACCTACTTGATCATACTTATAAATTATTACTATGGTCTTATGGTTCACTTACTATAAGCATAGAGGAATAAGATTTTTTATTCCTCTATGCTATAAGTATGTATGGTCAGTGCCCTTAAATGTTTTTCAGAGTAATTGGATCAGTTGCCCACATGGTCAAAGGAGCTTTGGGCAGTGGGATCCTGAGCGGTCACGTGGGCTATATGAAAGCTGGCATTGCGGTTGCCTTACCCCTCGCTATCTTTTTCGGCGTTTATATGTCATACTGTCTATATGTGAGTTACATCTATATAAAATTCTTTGTTCTGAATTACTGGCTAACGGATCAACCCACTAAACTACTGGTTTTAGATACCGGAAACTTGTAAGGTGTGGTTGTTTGCTTGATGTAGGCTCCCGATAAGGCCGATAAGAAAAGATTTCTCAAAATTCCCACGAGAACAATGAGAATTCTAAAGATTACGCGAATGAAGTCGTGGACGTCCCTTTAGAAACGATTGATTTCCTGATACGAGTACGCTGACATCGGACGCAGAAGTTAGTAGAACTTTTCTAAAGGGCACGTCGTCCACGGTAGGTTTTGCGAGATTTTTCAATGTCATACTCGTACACGTGACGGATAGCGACTGATGTTAGGGTAAAGGGAAAGCTTAGCCGTTGCTGCATCAAAATTATGTGGTATCCGAAAACTTAGGTAATTGATGTGGAGACTTTCTAAAAGAAAATTTAAAAGAATTTATTTATAACACATCGGTGCTATTTTATAATAAGCGTACCTTACCCTTCCTAGTCCTACGCGAACGAGTTTAATAAAATTTGTTCTAAAACTAAATTAAGTATAGTTTGTTGCCAACGCGCCAGGGGCATGATGTTAGTATAAATTAATTAAGTTTTTATATCTCATTCTAAATGAACATTTGTACCTTGTATTATGTTTGTATGAGAAATAAATATCTTTAAACCTATATTGAAATTTACATTGTAAACAAAAACCCATTATGACCATTGTTACTAAAAACCTGTAGATATTGGGAAGATCAGCGCAGGTGCTGTATAGGAGAACTCACGTACCTGTCCTGACGTACCCGGATATAGGCGAATGCTCAGTGGCTCTTCATCCTAACCCGAAGGTATCCAAGTGGTCGTCATGTTTTAGGTAAGTTCTCCTTCATTCTTCTTTACATTTATATTTAATTAGATCTGTTTAGATGATCATAGAATACACAAGCGTGGCCGAACAACGGACACTAATCCTCCGATCGCCAGCATCACTCTCCTGATGCAAACCTTGAAGGCTGCTGACCTTTTGGGAAAGTCTGGTTTGGTTGGAGTAGACAGGTAAGGTAAAATACGTACAATGGCCTCACCTATTATGCAGCGGAAATGTGTTATGACATTAATAATATAATGGAAGTAATTGTTATCAGAATCTATGGGTCTATTACCTGAAATAAATGAATTTTGAATATAGCAATAGGGTGCACCACAAGCAGGTGTGGTTGACTTTGTAGGGGTGGTGAAGAGGGAAGCGCTTCCGGCTTAACCGGCCCCCTTATAAAAAAAATCCTGGTTATTTTTTCAGACATGCCATTGATACAATTATATGCATCGACTTATTTGGATCATGTGCTTGCTACCATATAATAATAGCTAAATCGATCAAGCAATTGGTGGAGAATTCGCAAAGCACTCCCATAGAAGCTGTTGGAAGTAAGTGAAAACCAGTGTATAGTCTATGGTGAAAACTACCAATTAATTTTACTATCATAATTAACCACCACTAACTTGGCATTGAGTGACAGTACAAGTATTTAAATAAATATATAGTATAGTATATATTTCGACCCTAATACATGCATGACTTGACTGTGTTCCCAAAATAGGATAGCTAGAACTGCAGGATGACGAAAGAGATTCACGATTAACATAGCGGGCCTAGATGTGACAAGTTGCTAGCTCATCATCTTAGAGAACGTGTTCGTGTTTCTTAGTGGACTCTTACAACATGCACGGATGGACATGCAGCTGATGTTTTCCATCAGCATCTGCATTGGCGTAAATTAACTTATTATTTTAGGTTCACCGGATTTAAGGGTGTACATGGCCGCTTTTATAGTACCTATCATTTTAATATGCCTGATTACTCATTTGAAATGGTTGGCGCCTTTCTCCATTGTAGCAAATTTCGTCATTGGTAAGTAGATTAGGTTACTATTTAGACTTTTGGTATGCACCAAGACTAGAGTACGAATTTCTTGAATGACTATTCATCTCCTATTGCCGAAGGTATGTGACACCCAATGTGTAAGAATAATGTTGAAGCGAGCGACAGAGATAAATGATGAGTGTTTAGGAAAGAAAATTAAATGTTTAGGGACTTAGGGGGTCGCGTCGCGTCAAAGTAAAAATAGAAGTCAAACCTGAGTGTTTTCTCTTCTTTCTTCTTCCGCGCGGAATCTCTCGTAGGGTTCTAGGGTTTTCCACTTCACTATAGTCCACTTTCAGGTTTAGGGGCACTCCGTTTGGGTAGGGTTAGTTTGTCACACACGAAAATTAACTTGTTGAGCAAGGGTTTGGCGTTGCGCAGGTTTGGGAACGGTCGTTGGGCAACTGACGTCAGGTAAAAAACTCAGCGCGGACCGGCGCTCGTAGCGAGAAGAGACAAAACGTTTAGAAGAATAAGGAACAATTATAGTTTTAACAGAGAGGTTATTACGTGATCCGAATCCATACTTTAGTACCTACCTATGTTGATTAACTCTTTAAATGTTTTTACTGATAGCAGCCTGATTTTCAGCGTTTTGCATAGGAATGACGATTTATTACTGCATGCAACGGAACCCAACCTTTTCGAGCATGAAATTGTCTACTAACTTGCCGCATACATTTCATTTTATGGGTATGGTGGTGTTCAGCATGTCGTGCGCAGGTGTGGTGATACCAATTGAAAATAATATGAAGGATCCTAATAAGTACGGACTCACCATCACGATTGGTAAGGCATTTATCATAACTTTGAGTTCCACAGGACGGCTTGGAGTAGGGGCAGATTAAGACAGAGATAACGAGACGATGAGTGTGGACCCAAAAGGGGGTCTTTGGACACCCTTATGGCTACATAAAAAGTCATCAGTATAAAGATAGTGATTATGAAGGTAGCTTAATGTAGGTACTGAGATCCGACGGTGAGGATTTACGATCTAACTAATCCAAAGGCAACCACCGCTTTGTCTAAATCCGTGCCAATAAATTTTCAGGCATGACTATGATTGTAGCCGCAACTGTTGTAGTGTCGACGTTTGGATATGCCGCTTTTTTGGAAGAATCTGATTCGCCAATCACTGTGAATTTTCCAATGACTCTGTGAGTATTGAAAGCTAAGCAATCTAATGTTTCTTTCCAGTGGCTTGTTTACCAACTTTTACGAAATATTTTTAATGTACCTAATTATTTTGGTTGTTCATTTTAAAAGTCTAAATTAAGTTATCTAGACATTATCACCAGTAGCATTCAGACTTCATTTACTTAGCGAATCGCTTAATGAAGGCTTTCTATTGAATAAAAGTTTTGATAACTTGCAATGTTTGGCTTAAACAATGTTTAAATTCTAACACGTTATTTTTCTATGTTCTAGCCTCCCTAAGATCCTCAAAGGAGGCATTGCGCTTATGATCTTCGTCACCCATGCTCTTAACTTCTGGGTTCCGTTCAACATCTGCTTCTACTACATCAAGCCCAGGGTTAATCAAGAGAAGCTGCTTATGTGGGAGTTGATTTTCAGGGCCATTATTGTGATCATCATTGGCCTTGTCGCCATCTGTTTTCCTGACATCAACGCCTTGATGGGATTTGTAAGTAGTTTTACATAGAGCATGAAGTTTCCACCGTGGAAGCAGAATGCCGCAATAGACGACTACTTTGTTTCCACAGTAAGAAAAATCATACTTAAAGTGTTGATGATAACCCCCAACATGTACCAAACCCCTTTAGTACTCTGAAGACACTGAACTCTATCTATGAACCTATTATTAAATTTCCCGTGCTGATGGGAGGCTTCCTAGAATACAGCGGCTGCATCTCCTTCCGTGCATGTCGTAAGAGTCGACTAAGAAACTGATTTAATGCGATCATAGCCCAATGGGCCCAATGGCCCGTGCGCCTTCTAAGCGATCCTAGTCGTGGGCCTGTGGTAAATTAAATTTATTTCATGTTCAAAATTTAATGTAAAAATCATCACTTAGCTCGGCCTCGAAAAGCACGTAAAACCGTTGGTCCTGCGCCTGATCTCTCTCCGATCGTGTCAACTTTCCATTCCAACAGACTATGAGATTGATGCATCTGTGTTTGAGCACAAATGTGTGCTCTTTAATATCTCCTGCGCACTTGCTTACTCTTCCTTGACCGAAATGCGGTCGCAGACATTAATTATTTGTTATTTAGGAACACAGCCGTATTTGTATGCATGTATTGCAATAATTACCTTCTTCCAGATTGGAGCCTTCTGCTTGTCAAACATGGCTTTCATCTGGCCCAACGTGGTCTACCTGCTGGTGGTGTCGCACAGACCTGGCTTCGGCAAATACAACTGGAGATTGTGGAAAGGTGGAATCCTGATTGCCATTGGCGTGTTCCTGTGCTGTGTTGGCAGCGTTGTTAATGGTTACGCGTTGTTCAGTGGGAATTAATACTACCAAGACCTATAAAACTAACCTATAAAAGGCTAACTATAAAATCTGCGAAAGTGACACGGGCATATGCTATAAAGGATTTTAAACTCACGTGATATCTACCTGGAATGAAGTCCAGAGTAACTTAAGTAAAAATCACTTCGCTTAACCCATGAACCATGGCATGCCTTATCCTCATCGCTACATTTGCG
Source organism: Carposina sasakii (assembly GCA_014607495.2). NCBI lineage: Eukaryota > Metazoa > Arthropoda > Insecta > Lepidoptera > Carposinidae > Carposina > Carposina sasakii. The sequence goes on along the minus strand of CP053175.1, from coordinate 3,525,625 downwards.
CATTTGGCTCTGTATTATAAGGGTCGAAACACATAGCCGCGTTGCGGCGTCGCAACGCTAAAATCGGCAGTTTGCGTTGCGGCGTTGGGGCAATTTGGGGCATTGGGCCTCGAAAAAGAGCGTTTTACTGTTGTACAGTAGGGTAGGTAACCATAATTTTTGAGTGTTGATAGACGTCTCTCTGCTTTTGTAAAGATAATTGTTTCGTCACTAGAATCCCACAAACAAGCGTTCTTGAATAAAAGATATTAACATCAACATCAGACATTTTGATTTTAAAACTGCTTCCGGGTTGACGCGTGCTATTTGCAAGAGTAATCTCTTTGAATTGAACATCAAAATGTAATATCTTACATAATACATTACCTAGGACCTAGAGAGTAGGTAATCTTTGATATACATTAAGGCCATCGGTTTTCCAACATTTTCTTTAAATTAAGAGTTTTTTTAGAGTTAGTGAATCATTGTCACCAAGTATGGTGTCACAATGCTGGAATTCGCGTCGGGTTGCGGCGCCTGCCGCTAAAATCGGCAGTGACGCCACTGTCGATTTTAGCGTTGCGGCGCCGCAACGCGGTTTTGTGTTTCGGCCCTAATGCAAAGCGTCTCCAAGTATCAAAATTCTTTGGAATTTTTGGCAGTGTTTTTTTTTTTATTTTTATCTATCTATACCAAGTATACTATACAACAAAATGTGTGGGATGTTGTGTGCAAGTTCAGTGCCATAAATTTTTCTGAATATTTTTTTATTCTAATTTTTAAAATGGGGTTTTTACCCAAGGGGGCATGTCAACCCCATTGTATCACCTTATTTTACAAAAAGGATAAACATTCTATTATTAACCTACTAATGCAGGACTGTGATTAGCTTGCAATCATAAAATATTTGTAAGTTTAAATATACCTACTCTAAAAATAAATGTTTTATGTTTATAATTAAACTTTTTATTTGAAATGCTACCTATAGGCAAGTGAATAGATATGACCTAGGTACTCTTTTTACCTACCTTGTACCTACTTACTATACCTACTAATCGATCGTGATTAAAACCCTTTCCTTCTTTATTGTACACACACACACATAAATAAAAAATAACACAATTAAAATAAATATTGTACAAAGGCGAGCTTATCTCTATAAGAGATCTCTTCCAGCTAACCCGAACAAAAATATTTAAAAAAGACATATCACAGAATAGATAAAACACATGTGCACAGAGGGAGAAAAATAAAATAAAAAGACAGATAACAAAGAATAAACAAATACTATACATACTAATTTTCATACATACGAGTATTCCATAATAACCTACTACCTACTAACTTCAGAGAGACAAGTAGTGCTCCTTAAGTCTCTTCTTAAAAATGCCGATGGTACGACAATCCCTCACCGAGCGGGATAAGGAATTCCAAAGCTTGACCGCGTTAACTGTGAAGGAGTAACCATATGCTCCGGTGTTGTGTTGAGGAGTTTTCAACATAGACGCAGTGATAGACCTAAGAGGTCTGTGTCTGGAGAAAAGATATTGAAATCTCTCAACAAGATATTCCGGAGAATGGCCACTGTACAGAATCTTATAAAGTAGTATAAGTACGTGAGTATTCCGGCGAAGGCGGATAGGGAGCCATTTTAACTCTTTACGAAGATGAGATACATGGTCATACTTGCGTAAGCCATATATAAATCGAATTCCTAGATTTTGGAGCCGTTCGAGTTTATTTAGCAGCTCCTCATTGGCGTCAAGATAGCAAACATCCGCATAATCAATAAGGGGAAGAATAAGAATAAGTGACAACGCCGGAGCTGTATCCGTATTGAACCTGCAAAAGTGTGCAAGAGTGGGCAGTCTAGTGAATGTGCTGTATACGCTGCTGGAAATATCTGACGGTGCCGGAGCTGTATCAGCGCTGGACCTCCAAAAGTGGGTAGTCTAATGTATGTGCTGTGCACGCTGCTGCTGATCGATAACTGCGCGGTGCCAGAGCAACATCGGAGCTGTATCCGCATTGAACCTGCAAAAATAGGCAAGAGTGGGCAGTCTAATGAATGTGCTGTGTACGTTGCTGCTGATACCTGACGGCGCAGGAGCTGTATCAGCGTTGGACCTTCAAAAGTGTGCAAAAGTGGGCAGTCTAATGAATGTGCTGTGCACGCTGCTGCTGATCGCTGACTGCGTGGTGCCAGAGCTGTTTTCGCGTTGGACCTCCAAAAGTGTGCAAGAGTGGGCAGTCTAATGGATGTGCTGCTGCTGACAGCTGACGGCATCCGAGCCGCATCAAACCCAAAAAAAAACAAAGTAATTTTCAGTTACTTTTGTCATTTATGATGTCAAGTTATTTTTGGACATAGCCGTGATTGACACTGGATAATCAAAACAAGCATTTTATATTTTATAGTTCATTGACTTTTGATAAACTGAATGTTATGATGTTTTTGGATATTATAACGATCAGCAATTTTTTATAAAATGATGTTCAGTGATATTTGAACTTTAATGATGTTCATTCAATTCTGGCGCCTATCTTGTTAAGCGATTTATGTGTTATTATAGTGTTAGTGATTTTGAAAATCTGAATGTGTTCATTGACTTTTGATGCTGACTGTACCAAGGGAAATATCAAAGTTTCTGAACCCAGAATAGAGATGGTGTTTCAAATGATGGTAAGTGAGGTGACACTGGGTGACACAAAAGTTGGCTCCTTAGTTAGTAGCAGGGATTTGGTATCTGCTTATATCGTAGAAAGAGTATAGGCTTGTATACATTTCTATGGTTAGTAGACACACAAGTTCTATTTTTGAAATCTCATTTTTTCGAAGACTAGGTACCGCCTACTTTTGTCCGCGCCGGCATGCTCGCAGGGCTCGATACATTTGTAAGCGTACTATTTTATTGACGGAGCGTGCATTTTTGTCCGTCACGGAGAAAAGTAGGTCATCTGCGTAGGCTATAAGATCATCAACATCCCGTAATAACTATTACCAAACTGACCTCTTCCACTTGCTATAAACATAATATAATCTATGCTATAAACCGTCTTCCAAAGGCTCACGCAAAATCTAAAATTATTACATAATCATGGCTGTACAAAATAATCGATTTCTTTGCCTTACTTATTTTGACAGTTGGCGCTTGTAAAACAAAAAGAAATAACCTCATTTTTTAGTTATTTATTGTTTTTGTTTTTATGTTTTAAAAAGTTTGTTAAATAAAACTTAGATTACTTTATTGACAATAATGGGTAAACGTTATAAGTGCGATTATTGCGATAAAACAATGGTATCTGCTCCATCTATAATAAAAACTCACAATAAAGGCTTAGTTCATCAAAAACTTGTGCAAGAACATTATCTGCAGTATAAAGGTTTGTTTCAACCAGAGCGGAGCGAAGAGCTATCATTAATCTAAGGTTTCAACTATACATATCTCAATAAAATTATTATTATGTTAATTCCTTCTTTAGAGTAGTGTGTGAATAGAAATATAACCTATAATTCTATTAGGTTATAATTATATTAGTGTGTGTTTGCTCAATGATTCTACCTTAACTAAACTACCCAAAGTAAAAATTTCTGAAAAATTGTGTCGTAAGATTTTCATATGTATTTTACAGACCCAGAAACTATATTGAGAGAAGAGCAAAGCAAGAAACCATGTTCTCGGTTTGAAAAAGGAACATGTATGTTTGGTGCCTTATGCAGGTTTTCACATTACACCAGGCAGGATATGGAAGCTATAAGACAACTCGGTTAGTACTATTTATTACAAACTTCCTTGTGAAACTACTATTGTACATTCTCTTTTTAAAAATCCTCCTTAGTTGTCTAGGTGGAAAATGCAATGATTCCAGGTTTAAATCTTAGCTGGTACAAAATATTTGTGGAGATGTTTCTTACCTAGATCCTGAATGTTATTAGATCCACCCAAGCATGAAGTGTTAGTATAAATCATTTATTTTAGTTGCATCTACCTCTTCTTAGATCTGCTAAGTCATCTATATTTTCCAGAGGTAAAAAACCAATCACTTGTGTATTTAATTAACTACATAAATCCTATTCTACTAATATTATTAATGTGAAAGTTTGTGAGTATTGCACATGTGTGTGTGTATGTTTGTTACTCCTCAACACAAGAACTACTGAATGGATTTTGATGAAACTGAAATATCAGATTAAAACATAAGCTATACCTAAGGTTCATGCAAACAAAGTCACAGGCAGCCCCATGAATCACATGTAATGACTACTTACCACTTGCCTTTAAATTCCAGTTGAATCAAAGAAAAGCCAAACAGAAGTGCAACAGCCATCATTCGAAGACCTTTATGCAGATTATGTGAAAACTCAAAAAAGTAAGCTATTGGAAAAAGGGCATGAAACTACAACAATAATCGACAAGAATGGAGTAACTCACGAACTACCCTGGACATATTGTGCAGCTCTTGATACCTATGAAAATATACCACCAAGTATAAAAAGAATCAAAATAGAAGATTTTGCAACAGTTGAGCTTAGTATATGGGGATGAAGCATGCTGCTAAAGGTAACAAAAAAGTTATTGCTATACTTAAGTAATTTTTATTTATTTTTTTATTCGGGAAACAAACGGTTGACAATAACTAAGATTATTACAACATAAGCAACTATTTACCACCTGAAAGTTTCCACATTTAGAGACTAGTATAAATATATAACAGATACCTTGCCATATTATGATACCCCAGCAAATTGTGAACAGAAAATCAAATCAATATAGTCTGTTGGCTTGGCATAGTAAAAAAGAAAAGCTTAGAGAACCACATGCTCATTGAACCACTCTTTGGATAATATCGTCTTAAACGTGTTTATTTTCAGGGTAATATCCACCAAGTGTCTAATATCTTAGATTTTAGATAATTAACATGGTGGCAGGCAATATTTTTTTATGATGGTATTTTTACCATACACATTTTATATACATGCATGACCTCACAAATATTGGATTTTACTAGCTTATAAGTTGAAGTCTGTAACATACTTCATTTTCGCATTCAATAAGTAAGTAGGCAGTTATTTCATTTTGTTTGTTTTGATTCACTTTGCACATTACTTAGTTTCTTCGTTAAACTAGTAAAAAAATAATTTCAAACGAGTAACTTGAATTAAATTAAATGTTAATTCAACTCATGATCTTGCATTGGTTTAAAATTATTATTTTGGTAATAAAATTTTATTTATTTTTATTGTTAAAGGCTGCAGGACATACAGTCCTATGTCTTGCTTGAAGCAAGTGAACCTAAATAGTTTTAACCTTTAATTATATTCTTCTTTTCTGTGACATAAATATTAAGACTATTTTGTGAACTAGGTGTTTTAATCAAGATTGTGAGTGAATTAATAAAATGTTTTATTTGTCTGATTTCTGGTAATACAATGACACTGTAAGGTGTACAAGACTAATATGACCTGTCGTCTTGTATGGATCTGAATGCTGGGCCGTAAAGAAGAAGGATGAAAATCGACTGCATGTAAGTGAGATGAGAATGTTGAGATGGATGTGTGGAGTTACAAGAATGGATAAAATAAGAAATAAGTATATAAGAGGAAGTCTGAAAGTTGCGCCGATCACAGACTAGTTACGAAGTAAACTTCTGTCTTGGTACGGGCATGACATATTTTACAGAGAGTGTTGTGCATGAAAGTGGATGGATTTAAAGGAAGAGGTAGACCAAAGAAATGTTGGATGGACTGTGTGAGAGAGGATATGCGTGTACTGGGAGTGAGCAATGAGATGACGGATAATAGGGATGAATGGAAGAAAAGTATATATTGCGCCGACCCCAAATAAATGGGAACAGGGCAGGAAGAAGATGATGATGATACACAGTGATGATGTAGTCTTGTCCCTCTACACTGCTTATCCAGAAAATCCAGCTTTCAAAGCTTATGGTAGCACCCTGTATTCAGAGTTTCATTATTACATTTGTATAATATCTATCTAATCTTGTAAATTAGCTCTTTGTGTTGAAGTACACTATTCAGGTCCGTTGCGTCCAAAAATCGTAGATTTTTCAGGTGGTGAGTTGTTGTAGGTATTCCCTCAGCACAATTCGCCATTTTAGGCTCTAGATTAACTGCATAAAGAGTTCTTTCCTATCATGTATGTAGTAAAATTCTGTGTACCTACAATTCGTTGGAGTTTTCTCTTTCAGGTGACGTTCCAAAAACGTGTTGCATCTCAAAACTTGCAGGATGACCATCTCCAAATTACAAATGTAAAATATGGAAATGCTCTTGGTAAAACGGTAGAAGAACTTTTACAATTGGACAAACACTATGAGGATGTTGAAAATGCAGCTAAAAATGATAATTTTTTAGACGTAAATCAAGAGCTTAAAATCAAAGCACACTCAAATGAACTGAATAATACTGGTGACGCTAAACATAACGGTTCAAAAGTAGCAAATAAAGACGAGAGAAAAGTGCCTAAAAAGTTCGAAGATCAGATAGAAGATAAAATATCAATGCTAAATCGTGCATTAAACTGGCGTAAAAGCATAATACAGAGTATTTTAAAAAAGGAGCATGATAAGTATAAAAAATTTGGTAGAAGCAATATCGATAGTAACATTGTAGATGAGTATTACTCGAATGTAACGAGAGATTATAAGATCACTTTAAAACCTAAAACGCGAAGATGGCTGTATGAAGGAGAGGATCCAGGCGAGACGTTACCGGGAAAGAATTTCCTCAAAAAAAATATTATAGACCTGATCAGGGAAAAAGAAAAAAATTGTCGTACAGTTACTAGCTTGCGGAATAGGAACAGAAATAGGACGATTATACAGCCGGATCAAGTGATCACCTGCCCGAAGCATTTGAAGCGGATGGCAGAAATTGCAGACTTTTTAAAAGACAAATATCTTAGCTCGCAATACTTTCATAACGAAATGCGCAGGATTTTGCGGACTAGAGTAATCATAGATGACTTGAGAGCCATGGTTTTGTATATTGAACACCCTCACCACGCAGATGAGAGACAGCAAGTGCTAAAACTGTTTGCGAGGATCAAGAAGGAGGAGGAAATTCGCTTGCGACATGATCCGTTTTGGGATCTTCCGACAAACAATTTGGTTTTGCATGTGATACGGGATCCTCCGAATGATGGTTTTTCACCTTAAATACATCGGATTAAATTATAGTCATTTAATGGCTGTTACATTATTTATTATGAGGCCAACTTTATGGTAGATTCTGACAAACACACTAAATTATTAAACTCTAAATTATTCAGTTCTTTCAAATCATTAATCCCTCTCCATTCTTAAATGGCTGAGACAAAAAGGGCTACCTATAGGACTAATTAGGTTTAAGTGTAGTCAAAATCGACCACTTTGTCCGCTGTTATTTCCCCTTAATGTAGGAATTTTAGGAAATCCCTTCATAGTAGACCTAAACACCACATAAGGAAGCCATGGTCTGGACATGTTACTTCATTATAATAGATTTGATTCATTTTATATTAGTTTATTTAAGAGAATTTATCGGAGATAGGTCTCTATTGGGACTCGATATAGAGGTTGCCATCTTAAACTTTGAAAACCAGGTTTGAGGAAGAAATACCAGGACATTTCGATAAAACCCAGGACTATACATGTGCGAGCCCAGTGACAATACGATTGGAGGGAGTTACTGGCTTGCGAATTTCAAAACATAGGTCTTTAACACATTCAATGCCGGTGACTACGTATTTTCTTCTTTTAGGCTTTCTAGAGGTGCCGCTAACGCTTATTTTCCCGATGTCGGCACCCTTAGAAAATGTGCCGACAGCGAATGTGTCAGGACTTTAAAAACCAGGACGATGCTTAAAAACTATCCAGGACAGCCCAGGACACCCCAAAAACCAGGACATGTCCTGGGAAAACTGGACGGTTGGCAACCCTACTAATCAATCATGTGTGTCGTATAACATACCCTAAGATAGCCTAATCTCAAAAGGAATCGAAAGTAATGTGTAGATTGCATGAATACAGGATGTAACAAAAGGGGTATATATGAAGCGAGAATCTATGATAAGTATACAGGGTGTTTGTGACAGCCAGGCAAATGTTGATATGGTGACTTCAAACAATGATTCTAAGGCGAAAAACACTGAAAATTTTCGCAGGAAAATTTAGAAATTTTCCGACTTATTTTTTATTTCGGGGCAAAGTGGTTGGAGAGTTTGGTTTAAATAAGCCTTAGATAATGGGTTCATTTCAAAATTTTAACCTGAGGATGATTTTCATAAAAAAAAATGACCTTAAAAAAGTTCAATTAACTGATCAACCCTAATGGAGCTTCACAAGTGATCCAAAACCAGAAATGTACCTATCACCATAACCAATAAACCCATTCAACTAGTCACGGGATCGTCTAATACAAATTGCGCGGAAAGCAAACATTGCGGATAATAAAATTAAAAATGCATTTCCTGCAAGTACCTAATAACCAGCGGGAAGGGAATGGGGCGTTTTCACTTAAGAATAAAAAGTATAAAATAAAAAGTAATTTAAAATAATTGATTTTAAATTACAAAGAGTTGATTTCAAAAATCTACTTAAAGTTATTTTACTCCAATATTAACACTCATAAAAAGAAATCAAAATTGGCCATTAGGGGCCTACCTACTAAGGAATGCAATTTCGATCTTGAGATCGAGATCTCGCCCTTTTTAGCGAGATTGATCTCGGACGAAAAAAGGGGTGAGATCCCGCGAGTTTTACGAGATAGTACTCGAGCATTAAAACGTTTTATTCGAAGCGCGGATCTTAGTATATTTTGTTAATTAATCTGTAATTTCAGTTCTGTCCGACTAATTGATATACTTTCTTAATTAATCTGTAATATCTAATGGGTCTACTGAGTAGATATAGTTTTATTTAGGGCCGATTTTTTCAGACGTCAGGTAGCCTAAATAAAGGAATAAAGTTCTGTCTCTATTAATAGAGACATCATCAACCTTATTCCTCTGTGGTATGTAAAAATCTATGTAATAGTAATACCATGTTTGTATCTATACAAAATATAAAAAAAAACCGAGATTCTTTATGATCTCTAAATATTGAAATTGGCCGTTAGATAACAAGAAAATTTTATACAGAAGAATGGTTAACAGGGTGCGGGAGAAAACAATCGGATCGGGCAGCAAGTTTGCCTCCGCGTTTAAGAACTTCTTTCAGGAATCTAAAGAAAAAAAAAAAACGTGTTTCAGTAACTAAACTGTTAAAGGAAAAAAAAATGAAAATTATTTTTGGCAGACGTTTTTACAAAAAATGCAAATTTCGAGAAAATTTCTCGATCTTCGTTCATTTTAATGTGTACTTGTGTAAGTCGGTTGAAGTTCGCGATAAACCGAACTGAAATGTTTTAAGAGACTAAAAGTGGGAAAAAATTTTTTTTTTCAATATAATCGTCGATTTGGGCCATTAGAGAACCTGCTGCAGCTGCAATGTCCAGGGCATTTTTGATTGACGAGTCTCGGTTGTAGATTTTTTTTCGTGCGGTCAGGTTTTCCTAGCCTAATATAAATAGCCTAACAGCTTCATAGGTTTTTTTGAAACCGGCCTTAACCCCTTAATATTCATAAATACGGCAAAGTTTACTACTTGGAAGGTCTAGATATATTCCAAACCAAAAGTATTGTCGTTCTTATAGGTAGGCTGCAAATCTCGCGAGATCCGAAACTGGCGAGATCTAGCTTGAGCCTCAATCTCGCAGTTTTGCATTCCAAATATTTTTTGCGGCCGGTTTACCTATGAGGTAATTTTAGCAAAGTCCTTACTATGGCGCGATTCTCATTTCTTCTAATACTGAACGCAGGAAATACAAGGGAGGGTCCTATTATAAAAAAAAAGGCTAACAGTGCGGGAGAAAACCGGTCGGGCAGCTAATAAATGTCTACTTAGTGCAACTGAAATTGACTTACAGACTAACAGCCTAAATAGCCTCTAAGGCCTAAGAGCTCTAGGTTAGGCCTTTTTCAGGCCTTTAGGCTTATAACCAAAAGGTTTCAATAGGCTTAATCCTAGCCTGGCCTCAAAGACCAAATAGCTTTTTAGGTTTTTAGCCCACTAGGCTTTCATTTAATAGGCTAGTCCTAAAAAAAGGCTAAAAGCCTAAAGTCCTTTGCAGGCTTATTTAACTGATTGATTGCACGTAAGTTAGGCTTATAAAGTATACTTACTTGTGACTAATAAGTACCTACCTACCTAGATACCAAAATTTTAATCAAGCTATTTTGATTCGCTCAGTAAACACATTGTAATTTTGTAAACATAGGCAAACTTTTAACGAAATATTCATTTCAATACATATAACAACTCATGTGTTTAATATATTGGAGTAAAATTGTCATTTTGGTACGTAACTTTTTAGAATTCCCAAGTCCAATCTCTACCTCGAGAAGATTTGCTTAAAAATAGCAAAGTAGGTTCAAGACTTGGAAAAATCGGCCCTAAAAAACTTACAATTCCTTGTTTGTATTGTTATTTAGGTTAAGGGTATTTTAAGCGCTAACTTTTATACAGTTTTATTAATTTTATCACTATTGTCATGTAGTAGTAATAGTAATCCTCACTTTCCTTCAGGTTACGCTCCAAAATCAAAATGTAAAAGCAAACGATAATGATAACATTATAAAGAGACAGATAGATAACATCGACAATGTACTTCTGGGACTTACTGATTTTGGTGATCCGCGTTATAACATAGAGAAAAATTATGATTCCAATATTCCTGAAGATGATTCAGTAGGTCATCGTGAAGCGATAGATAAAAACACTTATGAAGAATTGTATGGATCATTTAGTCCTGATGAGGAAGAACCAACTGTTTATCCTCGATTAAAATCAGAGGATGATTTTGAAGCAATTGAACAAGGGGATCGAGATATAAACTTTAATGAATTAGTAGGGTATAAAATGTTGGGCCAAAATAAAAACGATGAAATGAAAGATCTTTTGAGAAAAGTTAAGGAGAAATATGAAGGGGTTAAGCTATTTGATATTCAAACCGATGTAGCAAATGATTATGGCAGTGTACCAATAGAACTAATAGAAAGAGAGAGCAATATTAGAAAACATAATAAAATTAAACGTAATAAAGGTAAATCTGAACGGAACAAAACTGAAGAAGGAGAGTTATTAAGTAGACGCCGAGCGAGATTGTATCTGAAAAAAGAAACAAAGTTGGAGATGGAAAGGCGACAGAAGTTGATGGAAGCTCACAGGATAAGGGTTACAGAGATATTGTTATTTTTGAAGACCAAATATGAAAGCTGTATATGGTTTTATTATGAAATGATTAGAATATCAAGGACCCATATTGTAATAGACGAATTGAGAGCCATAGTTCAGTACCTGGAGGACCCAATACACTTAGTGGCGAAAGAAAAATTTCTTATTGAGTTTCACAAATTAAAGTCGAGAAACAAGAAACCTCCTCCTGATCCATTTTGGGATCCACCGACGAATAATTTGGTTTTGCATGAGATACAAAACCCTCCGAATGATGGTGTCAGCCCTTAGGTGTTGTTTTTTTTTGTTTTGAGAAATTAAACAGATATTCAATCGTTACATACTTTTGTTATTGTTGTACATACGTATCAAGGGTTTGCAATAGAAAAAGTAGTGCTCGCTAGTAGGTATGTCAGACCGACGTAAGTCTGAACACAAAAGTTTCGTCAAAATCGATTTCAATAAATAGTCACGGGGCAGCGCGATAAGTTAAACGCATACATTAACACACGACTGTTCTTCCGTAATGGTGTAGCAAGATCATTAGGGAGATACCATAGCCACGTTTAGCATAGCGGCGATAGATGTAAATGACCAGTGATAAGTTGCTGAATTATTGCCTGGGAAAATGATCGAGCTCCTTAATCGACTAGGTATGTACCTACCACGACATGCACGAAAAGAGATGCAACTGATATATTCTAGGAAAGCCCCGCATCAGTACGGAAAGATATATTAAAGACAAAATAAAATCTTTACAGAAAAATTGTGACACCTACAGGTAGGTAATTCGAGATGGTTCTACTTTTTTACTGAGTACAAAAAAAGAGCGTGTATTTAATTTAACTCTCTACCCATATGGCAAGTAGGTAACAAGGTATAAACAAGGGGTATAACAAGCCTACGAAGGGAATTCACTATTTTAGAAGTTACGAAGTTAGGTAAGCGGAAAGTAGCTACTTTAGTCTCATATAATCTAGTCAACATATTTATTTTTCTTTATAATATACAAGAGGCGAGGCGACAGTTTTGTAAGTTGCGATAACACTTTCTGAGCTTGAGAACCTTGTTTCAGTTTTAACTTGATCGTATCCTGAAAAAAAAAATTGGCATTTTATGGACACATAGTCCAAAATTGTTGAGCTAGTTTATCCCAGATTTTAACTCAACATGACAACATTATTATATAGTGAAGGAACGACTAGGTAGGTAGGTACACGACTTGTATGCCGCATACATTTTCATACAAAAGTAAATGAATCTTTTACTACATAATATATGTAGGAAGGTATTTTCTTACGCCGCCGCATTGAGAAAGTAGGCACACGATAATAAAAGAAAAAAATAGAATGCAATCTCATTGAAAATTCTACTTAGATAGCTTACCAGTTCATAAAACTGCTTAGGTCCAGTATCAAGCTAAAAACAAAAGAGCTTTGTTATTTCTAATTTATCTATCTATTACACCTACTATTAACTTATTCAGAAAACAGTTACATCTGTCTTGGTATGTACCATTATTTCATACCTACATACATGTTAGGCGAAGGGATGAGAGAAATTATTTTACACAGATTTTAAATTATGAACTTAGACCCTATACTATTCATACCCTATACTAAGAGGATGTTAGGTACCTACGCCTATTTTAAATAAAACAAGACATTTTAGTTATCTAAAATTATTAATAAAGAAATGGAAAAAATTCTTCACCCGAGTGGGAATCGAACCCACGACCACTGCATACCGTGCCAGCCGCTCTAACCACTGAGCTACCGGGTCAATTACTCGGATGACGAATTTTACCATCTCTTTTCTAAATTACGTATTGGCAACGTTATTTTTCATCCCGATAGCAATACACTAGCTAAATCTCGGCAAACAAAGCTGAAACCCACAGCACAATGTTTAAAGATGAAACGATCAACCATATCCTAACGGATTATATTAATGGAGAGTGTTTTTATAAATTTATCTTAGTCATCTATCTGATATCTTATATTTTTCTTCTCTGTTGGTACCTACAACTTATTTAATCCATGTTGATTTTTGTCATCTCCCTACCGATCTCTCATTATTATTCGCTTTTTCTAGTAGTAGGTTTCTAAATGCCTATCATCAGATAATGTTGTCTCTATCTACCTTCATTCATCACCAAAAAGTTACTTTTTATTCTCATTAAAGGTGTTGCCCTTTAACACAATTTATTATTTATTTGTACTTTACCTTGTCCAATCCATCTCTTAAAAGTGCTTTTGGATTTACTTCTTCTGTCCATACTGAATTCCAATAGTTCTAAAACAAGAATTTTATGATACTTTGGGATTATTTATTATTTTCATTTAGTTCTCTTTCTATATTGGGAGGACTACCCTGGTATACCTTCATAGTCCAGATAATACCATATCTTTAAAAGCTCTTTATTGTGTGTGCATTCTTAAAAGCGGTGATAGCCCAATGCTTTTGGTTTAAACCTGCGCTTTCCAAGCGGGGGACATAGGTACGAACACAGTTATGGGCCTGTGAGTTTATTTTATGTCACTTAGTCTTGTTCCTGCGCCTGATCTCTCTCCGGTCGTGTCGGCTTTCCGTCCCATCGGACTATGAGAGTGACGGAATACACTTGTGCACTATATCTAATATCTCTTAGAGATTGGCCATGACCGAAACACGGTTGGAGACATTATACACTACATACAAGCTAGACAATGCTGTTGTAATTTGTTGGTAATAAGATTATAATTTCCCGTGATGCTCATCCCTTTCGAACGATTAGATGCTTATTTATTATTATACTGAATCAATGTTAGCGATGGTTATGGGCTTTGTCCATTTTATACATACCCCAGTCCGTAAAGCATTGCTTCTAATGAGCTCTTCAGATGGATTTACTGGTTTTGCTGCTTCCAAAATGGCGGAATCTTTGGCCACTTTTAAAACTAGTTCCGGAGATGCCTGCGAGATTTTTTAAATGGTGTTACCATAATTTTTCGAGCTACCAGTCCATAACGATTGACAGCTGATGAAGCTAGTAGCTCATCATCAGCTTGACTGATAGAACCATAGTGGAGCGCCACTCAATACAATAGGTACAATACAATATTTTCCTACTTCTGGAGCTCACTACTCACACTTTTGATGTATACAATCAAAATCATCTAAAGCTGGAGCTGTATTCGAGATTTAGCCTCCCTTTTCCTGTGCTTTGCTAAGAATGCATTGAATATCCAGCAGTCAAATTAATTGAAAATTAATCAATGACTTAGTGGATATCATACGCATCCGTATTTATAGCAAGGCTCTGTAATACCTACTTATCCGAAAATTAATAAAAAGTGTTATAGAGGCTGGTCTTATTTTACAAATGCGTCATCTTTCAGTCTAATCATACTCAGACTTTTCCGTCAAAAGTTTTACTTCTCCATTGCTTCTCCACCTCATATTATGACGTCCCTACTGTACTGCACGTCAGTAAGATAAGGTTAGGGTTTTACTTACTTTTTTCGGTATAATTGACATGTCAACTGGACCCTTATTGCGTACATTATTATCCTGTAATACACCAATTACTTACATACATAATTATGATACGTCGGGTTGCAAAATAAAACGCTAAGCAAAACAAATTTTATTTACTAATGTTATCCTTATCATTGCTAAACTTATCTGTCCAGTGCTGATGCGGGGCTTCACTAGAATACATCAGCTACATCTCCTTCCGCGCATGTCGTAAGAGTTGACTAAGGAATTTATGGGCGTTCTATCAGACGATTAGCAAGCTTGTCATTAATCTTTTAGGTATACTGGGCCCGCTATGTTAAATGCGGCTATAGGGACGCTGTCGTAATCTTGCAGTTCTGGCTTTCCTTGTCCTGGCCCTAGATGGGGTAGAGGGTGTAGCGGAGCCTACATCTATATCTACAGGATGCAAAACCGAACTAGAAATCCTAGAACGCTATACCGAAGTTTCTCACAATAATCGGTATATATACAATAGGCCACACAACAACTAGTGACCCGGTGGGGCCGGAAGCGCTTCCCTTTTCACCATCCCCACCGCACTAGCGAAATAAGCTAGCAACTTGTGACGGATATCTTATACCCCGCTCTGCTAAACGTGGCTGTAGGAACGCCATCGTGATCTTGCAGTTCTAGCGACCACATTTTGGAGAACAGAGCTGCAGTTTTTTCTCTCATTGATTTCCATAACCTAAAGTTCTAGTCTAGAGCATAATAAATAAATAATAAAATAAATATTCACATACTACACAACACATTAACCTAGTCCCACATTAAGATCCCTAAGGTCTTGTGTCGTGGGTACTAAGCAACGGTATATAAATACATAGTTAAGTATAGAAACAACCATGACTCGGAAACAAACATCGATATTCATCATATCAATGTTTGCACCTACCGGGATTCGAACCCAGGACCTATGGCGTCACAGGCAGGGTCACTACCTACTACACCAATCGGCCGTCAAGCATGGAAGCGAGTGGTTACAAATGATGATGACATAAATATAAGAGGTTAATTTACCACGACGTCTCCATCTCTTAAGAGTGATAGTGGGTCCACTGGCTCCGTCCACACTGAGTCCCAATATTGCTAAAAAAAGATCTCACATTATCGTTGGCAGTCAAGTTTATAGAATTAGGTTGGGTTATGCTGCATCCCTACTGTATTAGAGATACCTATTGCTTATTTTATTATTTGCAAAATATTTTTTTTCAACAAGGTAGCTATTATCGGCGACATCGTTATCCTTAACCTATGTACTACCAAAGAAAATATTGAAGAAATCTCTGTTTTTCATAGGCAAATTAATATTTTTAGTCTGACTTTGGAGTTTGTACCTAAATAGAGAGAAAAAGAACATACCCCAGTCCTTAAAGCATTTTCTTTAAGTAGTTCTTCCATAGGATCAACTGGTTTTGCGGCTTCTAAAATGGCAGATTGTTTGGCTATATGTAAGACAAGTTCTGGTGAAGCCTGAAAAAAGACGCTTATTAAGTACATTACTGAGTACAATAATACTCACTTCTGAAGCATATACAATCAAAATCATCTAAAGCTCGAGCTGTATTCAAGATTTAGCCTCCCCTTTGCTTTGCTAAGAATGCGTTGGATATCCAGCAGTCAAATTCATTGAAAATTGACCATGAATCAGCCGCGTGGTGCCGGCAGAGTAGAGTTTTTACCACCCCTGCCTGCCCGTGAGTATCGTACGAGGCGATTAGGGGTTTCCGGGAGGTGGGCAGCCGCGCCTCCTATACTGACAACATAGTCCGAAAATCAGACTGCGGTCACCAACCCGCCTGTCCAGCGTGGTGACTATGGTCAAAACCCGCCTGTGGCAGTAGCCTTGTGGCGTGCCCTGGGGGAGGCCTACGTTCAGCAGTGAACTGCAATAGGCTGAAAATAGGTGGATATCAAATGTCTAATCATAATCCGACTTTTCCGTACAAAAGTTTTACTTCTCCACCATAAAGTATGTAACGACGTCTCCAGAGTACCTACTGCACGTTAGTAAGATAAGGTTAAGGTTTTACTTACTTTTTTCGGAATAATTGACATGTCAACTGGACCCTTATTGCGTACATTATTATCCTGTAAATTCTGTAATACACCAATTACATATTATGATAGGTACCATCGTACGACGGATTGCATAATAAAACGCTTAGCAAAACAAATTTTATTTACTAATCTTATCATTGCTAAAACTGTGCCGATGCGGGGCTTCACATCAGCTACATATCCTTCCGCGCATGTCTTAAGACTTGACTAAGCAATTTACGGGCGTTCTCTCAGACAATGAGCTAGCTTGTCACTGATCTTTTACACACTGGACCTGCTATGCTAAACGTGGCCGTAGGAACGCCGTCGTGATCTTGCAGTTCTGGCGACCATATTTTGGAGAACAGAGCTGCGTTTTGTTCTCTCATTAATTTCCAAACCTAAAGTTCTAGTCTAGAGCATGGAAGCGAGTGGTTACAATTAACATGATGATGATAACATAAGTACTTATAGGGGTTAATTTACCACGACGTCTCCATCTCTTAAGAGTGATAGTGGGTCCACTGGCTCCGTCCACACTGAGTCCCAATATTGCTAAAAAAAGATCTCACATAATCGTTGGTAGTCAAGTTTATACAGTTAGGTTTTGTTATGCTGCATCCCTAGTCCCTACTGTAGGTATTGGGGATATTACAAAAAATTCCTTTTTCACGAGGTACTTTTTAGGTACCTCTTAGCTATTATCCGCAATCCGCAACATCGTTAACCGTAGGTATGGACCACCAAAAATAAAGTTGAAGGAATCTTCTCTTTTCATGATTGGCTATTTTTTTTGGTCTGACTTTGGAGGACTTACATAGAGAGAGAGAGAAAGAACATACCCCAGACCTTAGAGCGTTTTCTTTAAGAATTTCTTCCCTAGGATCTACTGGTTTAGCCGCTTCTAAAATCGCAGGATTGCTTAGCTATATGTAAGACAAGTTCTGGTGGAGCCTGAAAAAAAAAGATGCTCAATATGTTACTTAGTACAATAAATGACATTACTTCTTGCGCTTACATAAAATCGTTGGGGTAGAGAAAGCTCACGGAGCTCTCAATCCTGATAAGTAGGTTCACCTCTTTCGCGTCATTGACTTTCATGATATTCTATATGTACCAACGCTCGTCAGTTTACAATACTCTTAACTAAACCTTTCTCTGGATTTTCTCCGATTTGGTCAAAGAAATCCCGACGTGGTCTTCCTCTTCTAACTCTTCCATCCACTCTTCCGATGTACCTACACTTTCTTCGTTAGATCACTTTTATTCATCCTCTCTACATGCCGAAACCACTATAGATCCTTTACTTGGTTTCCTGTTTAGACGAATATATCACTTACAAAATCAGTATCGAATTAGAAATTAGCATTAACCGTTACCCCGTGTATAATGCTTCCTCCCTTCCTGCTCGTTTGTGTGGTATTTAGGTCATATCAGAGCACCAAACACGGATTGTCTCGGACTGTGGTCTCGGACATAACATTGAGTTAGGAACAATCCAGGGAATAGTCTCAGATCAAGTAAAAAAAGATAGATCTCTCACGGCCTCATGCACACTTATGCAAAAAACTAATACAAAATTGGATCACTTCGCACCCGTCCGCCGCATAGAAAACATTTATTAAAAACGCCGTCTTGCGCAGTTAAATGGTGCAAAAACTACACAAAATGTGTTTCTGCATACAAAAAAAATGTTAATTCAGAAGACAGGCATATGAGTAGGTATAATACAAAACGGACTCTTTACTACAGTTCAGCAGGTTTTTTTTCATATTTCCAATTTCAATACGGGTATCAATCAATAACACATTATTATTGCCAGCTTCAGCAAGCGTGGAAAATGTGGTGTTGTCAAGTACCTATATCTAACATTTCCTCACACACACACGTATTTTAAAACTGGCCTCACTTTTTTGTTAGGAGTGCCTAATAAAATTTTCTACGGAGTGCCTAATCTACCTTTTTTACTTGATCTGAGGGAATAGTATAGTTACTCCCTCCAACGGTCGGCAACCTTTTCTCAGTCAAAGGCCACAACCTTTTTTCCAGGCATTGCATTTGGTCTTTAGAATATAATCTTACCCTTTTTGGTACGATGGATGTATCAACTGTAGATCTTAATGCTTTCTTTCCCTTGTCCTGAAATATGGAATTACGAGTAATTGCTTAATAAGTAACTTTGTTCAAAGTTTTTAAATAAAATTTGGTACTCTAAATAAAAGTGTACTTACAGTAAGATCTACATATCTTCTATTAAAGTCATTATATTTATCTGGATGCTTATAATGTCCTGGAAAATATAGTTTACCTGCTGCTATCTCTAATAGACGCTGTGGATTACTCTGTGAAAATAACAGTCACTCCAAGAATCTGGTAAAAGATGTTTGATAAAGAAAAAATCCGACAGCATAAAAACATCACTCTCATGACTAAGACGAATCTAATTATACCATAGAAGAATAAAAGACTCCTTCTGAAGGTCAATTCCTGTATATCTTTCGAAGCATAGATAGCTTATCTTAGCTTATCAAAGCATAGGTAGGGGTAGGTTATCCCACTAGGTTAGGCAAAGCCTAAATTTCTTTACAACATTCTAAGCATACCTCTTTCACTAGTTAATGAATAGCGATAGTCTTAAACTAGGAGTTTTTATCTTTAAAATTGAATTATTAAACCTACCGATTGGATGCTATGTTGGACGTTCTTAACATTGGGAACATTAGTTAAAACTGGCTCAATATTATATAATGGCAAATGTTGTTGTGGTTTTCCATTAACTTCTTCATTTAATTTTTCGTCTGGATCATTCAAGTTCAGGAGCAGTGATTTCTATAGGTATTATAACCTCTAAGGGAGGGTCAGTATAATCGGGTACTTCGTCAATCGGAATATCTATCTCTGGTTCATGTTCCTGTAGGTAGGATAATACTGATTATTTGTAACAATATGTTACGTGTTGTCAACACGGGAGGCGCTGCTGCCCACCTCCCGGGTAACCTTTAATCGCCTCGTACGATACCTACGGGCAGACATGGGGTGGTACGAATTCTACTCTGCCGGCACCACGCGGCCATCTATCTATGTAGGTACTTAATTATGTTTCTGAGAAGACCTGACCCTGTCCTAAACATAATATGACCTTATCAAGGGATCAGCCCTTACTCTACCAGTTTCACCGCTTACCTACCTATCATTATACAAGGTGATTTTTGGTCGTCAACGTTCCCGAAAACTAACGCCAACATAAATCCTACGGAAAACTACGGAATCCCCTTATCATCACGATCATTTTTCTCCATGGAAGCATACCTAGGAAGTGTCTGGTTTCCAAAATATTAGTGTCCAAAGTTGAGTAAATAGACTGCGTTTTTCTGCTTAAATGCACATTGACGCGTGTAGCAAAATTTTTTTCAAGAGAAATAATTAATATCTGTCTATGAAAAAACTAGCATTGACTATAAATTTTGCCCGATCAACAAATAAAAAAAAAATAAAAAAAATTACATCATTGCCCAGTATAATTTTTGGCATAAACTTATTTTATTTGATGTATAGAGTACGTACCCTTCATTAAGGGTGGCAACGAAAAAACATCTGTATATTCCTACATTTCTCTTGTAGTATCTAATACTATGGGGATCTATTTCTAAAAGGAAAATATATACTTACATAAAGAGGTACATCTTCTTCATCTTCCTATAAAAATTATAAATTATTTTATCTACCATCTTTGTGCAATTTAGTATGGCTAGTTTCAGAGCCTCCTCTGCACGGGCTCCCTAAAGGAGTATCCCGTATACTCGAAGCTCTGAAACCAGCCCATGTGAATAAGTGTAATTAAGGCTTATGGAAGGAGTTTTCACAATTTCATCAGACTTTACAAAGGTAGCATTTCGTTCTTAGCAGTTGGTGCTATGCCCCTGTCACGGACAGTTAAAACCTTTTTGTATTTAGTTTATCCGACCTCCGTGGCATCCGCTGTCTAATATAAAAAACTATATGTTTTTGTCATTCTTCTGATTACACGATCGATATTTCCGACAACGAGTTTGATTTATTATAATTATCCAATGAAATCTATCCTTAAGATCCAGCCCCATATGTTGCTGCTTTTAAACTTAAACACGCTCTTTGATTGGTGTACCATCGTCGTCTGTTGGTGATGATTGATGACCTACTGCGCCATGGGTCCTGGGTTCGAATCCCGGTAGGTTGATTGATATAACGAATTTATCCACGAGTTTGACAATACCTAAACATTTCGTAACATCAGCATGACGAATGCTACAAGTCCCAGCGGACATAATAAAAGATGTTTAGAGTCTACACGTATATTTGTTCCACAATCCTGTACAGTACTTATTGCAATTTATTTAATTTTGTGCAACACACAGAGGCTGATCTGATGCCGGTTGAAAGTAGACAGCTGTCAAAAGTCGAAAGTCAGGTAGTAAACTTCCGAGGCTCCTAAGATTTGCTATCGTTGTTAGCATAGGCGCTAACACTACATAGTATATTATAGACATAGTATATTATATTATAGACTACATATAGACATGGCCGGAACTGCAGGATCATAAAGGAGATATTACCGCCAAGTTTAAATGCGATTTTTACTTTTTGTAAAAGATAACTCCTGTTACTTATAAAATAGCGTTTATTAAAGTTATGATAATTATAACAATACTACTTATAAGTACCTAAATAATAAGTAGGTACTATGTTTGTAATGTAAAATTGACAATTTTGGGCAGATGTTTAAAACCGCTTCGATAGTCATACTCTATTTTAGATATTCCAGCTATTGACGATTATTGAATAACTGGAACACCTTCTTCTATCTTTTTGCGTAGAACTACCGAGTTATGTTTTTTTCTTCTCTTAGTTTCGGTAATTGCCATTGTATTTGTTATACAAATATTACGTATTGGCAAATCCTCCAAATGACCTAAAAATTTTGTAAGTATTACTATTATGTTATTGGTATTTTCCTCATCTAGTTTATCACAATATTCATTGCCTATATTTTAATTATCCGCCATCTCATGATACGAGTACCATACATCAACTTGCATCTTCTTCCATGCATGTCCTAAAAGTCGACTAAGGATTTTGGGGCATTATCTCAGGCGATAAGCTAGCAACTTGTCACCGACCTTTTATATGTAACCCCGCTATGCTGAGTGTGGCTGTTGGACCTCGTTTTCGATCCTGCAGTTCTGCTACCCCATTTTTAGGAACAGAGACCGTGCATGTAAGCAAATAATTCTTACTCTAAAACGATTTGAAGCGAAACTCTGGCCCTTTAAAGCCCAATTTTTCCAAAGGTCAGATAGGTCTCTAAAACTTGATCAAGACAGATATAACAGACCAACTTCAGACCATTTTAAAAATCAGCCTTTGAAAAAAACTTAGATATTTACCTCTCCAAACACACATAAAATTATTATAAATATTAATAAGCAAATGTTATACGTCATAACAATAACTATATACTGGAGCAAATGGTAATTTATACGTCTTTTTAAATGGAAAAGTTAATTGAAAAACAGGATTACTTTACGGTTGCATTGCTAGTACAAATTGCATAAATGCACCGAAACTTACGTGTACCATATTTGTTTGCTGAGTAGGCTTTCTAAGAAGTCGCTTACTTTAAAATTACGTTTTGCAGCTAACGGCTTTACTAGCCGTGATGGTTATTTATATATACAGGTGTTTTTTCGTTGCCACCCCACATCAAATAAAGTAAGATTATGCCAAAAAAATGCTGGGAAACGATGAAAATTTTTAGATTTTTTTTTTAAATTACTTGATCGGGCGAAATTTATAGTGTCCAGTGTTTATGCTAGATTTTTCATAGACAGATATTAATTATTTCTCGTGAAAAAATCTTGCTACACGCGTCAATGTGCATTTATGCAGAAAAACGCAGTCTATTTACTTAACTTTGATAGATTAACCTAAGATTTTGGAAACCAGACAGTTCCCAGGTATAGCTAAAGGATCCATGGAGAAAAATGATCGTGATAATGAGGAGATTCCGTAGTTTTCGGGAACGTTGACGATGGTCCAAAAATCATCTCTGTATAGGCGCATAACTGACCATGATCATCATGAACCAGCCCCAGATAAATTGAGCCACAGATCTGCATAACTTGGAGTATGTGTTCTTTGTATGACGTAGTCACATTCTTTGATAATGAATAAGTATTATCCCAAAATCTGCCAGAAAACGGGATTTATTCTAAAATAAAGTTACTCAGGCAGTAGATAGGAGTCGTCTGTTAGCTAACGCTAAAGGCATGTGAATCAGTTAAGCAAAACGTAGACGTTGAGATCGAGTTAGAATTGAAAACTTAACTCATACAACATCGTACGAATAGTTATTATAGAATAGAACACACAGCGATACTGGTAGGATTGCGATCTCAGTCACGGGCCTGTTCGATCCACTGAACCTTAAACCAGACAGTTCCCATGCTTCCATGTATCGTGATAATGAGGAGATTCCGTAGTTTTCGGGAACGTTGACGACCAAAAATCATCCTGTATAGGCATAACTGACTGATCAATGAACAGCCTAAACCACAGATCTGTAACTTGGAGTATGTGTTCTTTGTATGACGTAGACATTCGATAAAAAAGTATTTCCCAAAATCTCCAGAAAACGAGAATTCTAAAATTTACGCGGTCGTAGTAGGAGTCGTCTGTTAGTAACGCTAAAATGTGAATGTTAAGCAAAACGTAGACGAGATCGAGTTAGAATTGAAAACTTAACTCATACACATCGTACGAATAGTATATAGAATAGAACACACAGCTGGTAATTGCGAGCTCAGTCACGGGCCTGTTCGATCCACTGAACTTATTTTATGTATAGTACCTTAGATTAATGATAGGTCTTCGCAGAGCGGAGCGAATCTTTATTCTAAGTATAGTACGGATTTCAATGATTTTAAAATACCTACTATAATTGTCATTTAGCTTAGTACCTAAACGTATTGTAAAGTTTGTAAACTTTTATTTATTTAACTGTCTATAACGCGCATCTCCTACTATAAGCTTACGTAGGTAGGTACTTAGACAGAAATAAAACAAGTTTAGTGACAACAAATTAATTTCTACTTTTCACAATATACAGAAGACGTGGCGATATCTTCGTGAGCTGAGCCAGCAACTTCTGGCCTTGAGTTCCTGGCGTTATTTTAAATTTAACTGCATCCTGAAAGAAAATAAAATTTATGTAGAAGGTCTACCAAAAAGTACTGATTATCTTTTGACACGAAACTAGGTAGGTAAAAAGAAACAACTTTCATTATGGGACCAACTCCGAAATAGTGAAAATAAAATCAATCTTTAAAAAAAAATCTTGAATAAATTCTGCTCTCAAATGTATGGATCAGCTGATTTTTTTTCACTATTTCAGAGTTGGTCCCGTAATGAAAGTTGTTTCTTAAAAAAAAAATTAAAACTCAAAATAGCTGTTATTTATTTCTAAAAGAGGTCAGTTACACCCCCACATAAAAGTATTTTTATCGATAAAATGAAGTGTACAACACGCCCATACAATATCGCTAACTCTATCCCGGACATACTATAGGTAGATATACAGGATGTATATTTTGGTCGTCAACGGCCAAATCACTTTAAAACTACGGAATCTCCTCAATTTCATGAAGCATACCTGGGAAGTGTCGGTTTCCAAATATTAGGGTCCAAAGTTGAGTATCATGAAATAGATCAATTCATTATGCATCATATCGCGGTAGAACAAGGATTTTTCACGAATTTAATATCTGTCTATAAATAACATAAAACTAGCACTATATTGTGCGCTACGATCAGGAATTTAAAAAAATTTTTCAAAAAAAAAAAATTCCCAGCATTTTTTTGACCTTTCATTTAATAATTCCCTTCGTTAACGGGCCACAAAAAAACATCCTGTATGTATACATACGGAAACCTGCGTGCGTAGGGAAAGACTTGGATAGGTTTCAACCAGAGTGGGCCACTATAGCGGGAACAAGACAGAACAAGATGGCTTTTTTCGTTATAATTTGAAGGAGAATATTGTGAGAGGGTTAGACAATTTTGTTATTTCATCTACTTACTAAATCACGCATTTGCTTTACGTGTGCTGGCTTCTGCAGAAAAAAAAAACAAAGTTTTCAATGTGGTGTACTCGTACTGGGTGTAAAAAGACAACGTTGTTCTTTTAATACCTCTTATTCTTTGTAACATCATGATAGTTTTTTTTTTATGGAAGTACCCCTGGGAAACCACGGGTTTCCAAGATATTGAAGTCCAAAGTTACATTAATAGTTCCATTTTTTCATTCATCTGGAATCGGTTAACAATTTTTTTTTTTAAAGATACCATGTCATAATGTTATAATGTTAGTTTTGAAGGAACATTTGTACTTTTCTCATCAAACGAATAAGGGTACTTACATTGCTTGCAATAAAATTAATTAATTTTTTGTCATTTCTCAGGGTTGGTTCCATAGGAAAAAGAGGTTGTAAGTGTTGGTAACCTTACAAAGAATACGAGGTATTAAAAAAACAACGTTGTCTTTTTACACCCTGTATGGTTATGGTACGAAGAAAGGTATGAAGAGTCCTGTACTATTGTACACTAGAATACATCAACTGCATCTCCTTCCGTGCATGTCATAAGACTCGACTATGGAACTCGAGCCTACTCTTAGGCGATACTTAGTGTTCCGTAGCAGAACAGATTTTAATTTGGAATAAGGTAACACAATCTGGAAATATACGTTCCGAGTAGTTTTAAATTCTTTTACTGGGTTCACGACGAACTGAATTCTGATCAACCCGTGCCATTGAGTTGGTACATCTGCGCGCCACAACAGCGCCACCTATAGCTCGATTTCATACAACGAGCTGTCTATTGCCAACCAACCGCCGCCGTCGCGAAAGCAATAGAACAATCTCAAAAACCGTTTAACTCATATTTCGAGGCATCTCTCTCCTCCTGGACTTCGTACTAGTGATACCGGTGGATAAATGTGTGATAATTGGACTGGAGAATCTTTTGTGACCCGTGCCGACCGCTCTAACACCCTGAGCGTGGCCACCCTCGTGCGTGGTTCCATCGGTTGAAGGGTAAGTCGCTGGACCCAGTGTAATATCATACACTATTTTAAAGATCCTTTATAAAATAAATAAATATAATGGTTTCATACACTTAAGTACCTACTTCGAAGTGTAAAGTGACATTTTGTATAGCAAGTCTGAGTTTGAGGTCGGGGCAGCGTAGGAGTTAATCTTTAACATAGGTACCTCGTTCAATGTCCTCAAGTCCAGGGGGTTTACGTCCTCCTTCCATACAGAGTTCCAGAAGTCCTGAATGAAAAAATAAAGAGATGCTATTGGAACAAAACGCCTATTAGTCCAATCAATGGGTGGTTTGACCCCAACAATAATTCCTCCGTTCTTAATATTGGTAAACGACATAGATCAGAAACATAGCGATCATATTTTGTCTTGATTAGTCCAGGTTATAGCTGCTGATATTTTATAAAGACAACTAGCGGCCGCCTACGACTGCGTGAAAGGGCATTGCACCTGTGCGAAGCCGGGGCGGGTGTCTAGTTATACATATAAACCGTTCTCTTGAATCACTCTATCTATTTAAAAAACCAGATCAAAATCCGTTGCGTAGATTGTTGTGTAAATTTACCCTAAGAAACGGAACGGGACAACGCCCCCTGTATCATATATTTAGCATAAGAAATTTCTAAACGTTAAAATTCGTGGACGCAGTAGGTAGTCTTAGGTATATTTCTTGGGAATCCTAGGGGAGCAAAAGACAGTAATGGAAACTACTGGAACTCTAAACTTTTTGCTGATTATTTCATGGACAGCCACCCAGTTTTGTGATACAGATATACCTAGGATTGACAAGCATAAATCTATGATGACAAGGGTCAAACTTGTGCACTTATTATATTATATCTTCTAGCAAAAAAAAACAAAATGCCCGAGATTTTTTTCGAAATCCGTTAAGATTGACCGCCATGACTGGAATTCTAGGTCTCCGTTAAGATTGACCGCCATGACTGGAATTCGGTCGGAGACATTATATAATATGGCATCAAGAAATTCAACGTCGATATTTTACCCCATTCCTTAGAGCATCGGGCTGAATCTCCTCATCATAATGATTTCGTTTCAAAGCCTCCAAGCGAGCTGACTCACTGACCACTTTCAATACAAGTTCTGGTGATGCCTGAGAATAAAAAAGGTGAGTTTTTATAGTACATACAGCGGCGGTAGGCTCACCCATTTTGACGTGGAATTATGTATATATAAATGTTACCTTAAGCGGGATTATTGATCTATCTTTACGCCTCGAATTTTCCTGAAAAAAGTTAAGTTTATGAGAACTGGAAAGTCAACCAATTAGTCACGATTCTGTAGCAAAAGCCACAGTCTAACATACACAAGGCTGTGTTCGCAAAACCACATCTTGAAACCACGTTGAGCTTTGCGGGGCCGGGTGCACAGGATCAGTGAAAATTTGCTACATCATTGCCTTGAGTCGATTCTTACAAATCAAATAGTTTATTTGTAATGCACAGGTTATTACAGTTGTTAAATAAGTTTATAGTTCTTCTGTGATCCGCCTACTCGTAGGTATTTGGCATACAAATTGTTAACAAATGTCAAAATTAAAATCTATAATATAATTTGTTGAAGTCGCATTCAAAAATGTCAATCAATCAAGCACCCACATATAATAATCCGAGAATTAGATAACATGCTACGATAGTCAGAACAAAATAAACAGATAATTGTTACAAAATATACGATGTCAAAAAATGTTATTTAAATATTCATTAATCGTATAATAAGAATAACATTTTCCTATTAAAAATGCTTCTACCCTACGTTTAAAAAATTCTTGGTCACTCCCTCTTATGACCTTAGGCAATTTATTATACAGACGTTTTTTCGTTGCCACCATTAACGAAGCTGGGAAACGATGTAATAAAAAAAAATTAAGTACCTGATCGGGCGAAATTATAGTGTCCAGTGTTTATGCTAGTTTTTTCATAGACAGTAATTAATTATTTCTCGTGAAAAAATCTTGCTACCCGCGACTATGTGCATTTATGCAGAAATCGCAGTCTATTTACTCAACTTTGGACCCTAATATCTTGGGAACCAGACACTTCCCAGGTATGCTTCCATGGAGAAAAATGATCGTGATGATGAGGAGATTCCGTAGTTTTCGGGAACGTTGACGACCAAAAATCACCCTGTATAAGTTGGGTGCTATACAAAATAGACTTTTTCGCTTGAGGGCAGTCTGTGCCGCAACCATAGGTACACAACCGATCTCTGAAGCGGAGGTCTCGGTTATGTGATTGACCAGCTCTCTGAAACAGATTTGGATTCTGTCGAACGAAAATACAAACCTCCAGAATGTACAATGGCGGCAATGTAAGTACATTTAATGATTTAAAGTACGGTTTGCAGCTTTGTTGTGTATTTAAATTACAAATTGCACGTATGCATTTTTTTTGGGCTTTAAGATTTTTATCTTTTAACGTCGAATTTCCCCAAAATATTACACCGTATTGATGCCCCATAACCGTGGTTTGCGACAAGTAAGGCTTTGCGATTTATAACTCGAGAGTTCTGCATGAATTTCCAGTTGCTTGTCAATGACTAATCCTAAGAATTTTGTATGATCTATTTCGTCATTTTTTTATCGTCATAATTTTATATTAAGATTACTTAATTTAAATTTATTTTGATTAAAGTGAATTATCTTTGTTTTATATAGGTTTATTTGCAATTGATTTATTTTAGCCATTCTATAATTTGCTATAGGGCACTGTTTATTTCGTAAATATATTGATCCTAATTAAAATTATTTTGTTTAATAATAACCGTGCTATCATCGGCAAATAGCACCATAGGGTGATGTATATGTGTTGGTAAATCATATATAAACCAAAAATAACAATGGTCCCAAAACACTACCCTGTGGCACACCACGGTTTATTTAACGACACGTTGATGCATACTTTTTTCGGATCTTGATTTAATATAAATTTTACATATTTCTGTAAATTGAATTCTATCATGTTGCAGCACATTTCCGCGAATACCACACCACAATTTGTACGGAAGGAGGTGCAGCTGTGTGTTCTAATGAAAGCCAGCATCAGCACAGTATAACTTGTTACGAATACTTAGGTACTTACATTATTGTATCTTCTGCTGAATTCAGAATATTTAGGTGGATGCTTGTAGTGTGCAGGCCAATAAAACTCTCCTTTCTCAATTTCTTTTTGGTACTGCGGATTCGGCTGTCGCTAAAATCAAATTAACAATATCATGCATAGCCGTTAATGTGATGGAAAACATGATGTACTTTCAAAAATACTTTAAATAAGGCCTTAAGTAGGACATTTAACATGCTGGGTCCTTAGGCTGGGTCCCATATTCAGGCGTGTATCATGCCAGCTCTTTTACGGGTGTTCAAACTTTTGGGATCTAATTCCTCTAGCTAGACTATAGAAAAAAACAGCTACAGCAACTTATACATTTTAGCGTAGTAGGTAGGTATTTCATTCCCGTTGTTGACAAGTCACTCTGCTGTCATCCCAAATGTGGGTTCCCACGGGAGATTCAATATGAAATAAATAAATTAAAACAATAAACGAACTAAAATCATTAGCTACCTCGCCGTCTTTAGTGGCTGTCAATTTAAAATCTAAGTCTGGAGACTCTGGAGGAGTATTCAATTCTGTATCTAGTGTATTTTCTTTTTCTTCTTTATCTGACGGGACTGGTACCTCAAATTCTTTATCTATTTCATCTGGATTCCATTGAGCTGGATCAAAATTTTGAGATTTCTCACCTAGAGGGTCTATGTAGTCTGGGCCTATGTCATCTTTAGGTACATCTATGGTTTCTTCAAGTTTGGTATCTTGCTTATTTGAACCTATGTCATTGTCATTTATAGGGATATAACCTTTGTTAAAGTGTGGATCTACTACATGCTCAAATGGGCCATCTTGTACGTTTTGATCTTCCTCTTCATCTAGTACTTTGGTATCTTGCTTATTTGAACCTATGTCATCGTCATTTATAGAAATATAACCTTTGTTAAAGTGTGGATCTACTACATGTTCAAATGGGTCATCTTGTACATTTTGATCGTCCTCTTCATCTAGTACTTCCACTGCGTATTCCTCGTCCTGAAAAAAAGTTGTAACCATAAGTAGGTACTTAAATTTAACCCTGAGCTGAAACTTATAAAAAAGTTAGGGTTGCCATCTCAAAACTTTGAAAACCAGGAATTGAGGAAGAAATACCAGGGCATTTCGATTAAAACCCAGGACTATACATGTGCGAGCCCAGTGACAATACTATTGGAGGGAGTTAGTGGCGTGCGAATTTCAAAACATAGGTCTTTAACACATTCAGTGCCGGTGACTGTGTATTTGCTTCTTTTAAGAGGTGCCCTTAACGCTTATATTCCCGTTGTCGGCACCCTTAGAAAATGTGCCGACAGCGAATGTGGAAAGGACTTTAAAACTCAGGACGATGCTTAGGTAGACATTAGGACAGCCCAGGTCACCCCAAAAAGCAGGACATGTCCTGGGAAAACAGGAAGGTTGGCAACCCTAATGTATGTTCATATTTGTCATTCAGCTCGTACCTCGGAAAGCACGTACCTAAAACCAACCGTTGGCCGTACGCCTGATCTCTACGTACATCGTGTCGGCTTCCGTCCCATCGGACCACTATATACTCTCTACATCGGACTATGAGCCCGAACACAGTGCCCCTGTGTTTGCGCATGTGCACCTTAATATCTCCTGCGCAGTTGGCTAATCTCCGTTGAAAATGGCCGCCGTGACCGAAATCCGGTCGGAGACATTATTATGGCTAGCGTTAGTAAAACTACGTTAGGCTAGGCTAGTTTAAGGTTGCCTCATAGAAGACTGCTACGGCAGTCCTACAGACGACGGGGAATAACCTGGGGTTTTAGTGGGTATTGCGTCAGGGTTTTCCATCGGGGTTTTCCATATCATTTTCCTCGGCGGGCGCCGAGTCTTACAAAGGTAAGCCAACGCGCGCGCCTCTCGCCGGTGGGTAGGTACCTACACGTAAAAGCGTTCCCCAGAAAAAACCGGCCAAGTGCGAGTCGGACTCGCGCACCGAGGGTTCCGTACAAACCTGTTTTATTATATGACATAATTAAAAATTTAATTAAGGTTTTCGCAATTTTTACTATATCTGTGCTATATGACGTTGCTTCGTACCAAATTTCAATATTCTGAGTTCACGGGAAGTACCCTGTAGGTTTTGATTCCCTTGCGAGTGTCGAATGTTGCGTAAATTTTCGACATAAACGGCTTTATCTTTTGATTCCGTTGACTTAGAAGTTTGATTTCTGAAGTTTTTTACAGCTCCTAGGGACAGTAGACCTGCGTATTTGATATAAATTTCAGCTTGATACCTACACGGTCGGACGGACGGACGGACAACAAAGTGATCCTATAAGGGTTCCGTTTTCACTTTTGAGGTACGGAACCCTAAAAAGGCTATTTAGGTTACGTACGTACGAATTAAAGTCTAGAATCTAAGTAACAAACTTAAACCTCAAATTGAAGTACATACCTATACGCAAATACCTACGATATCAATTACTTTGTAAAAATATTACTGTAAAGGGGGTAAAAATAATAACGCGGACGGAATCGCAGGCTACCACTAGCTTAGTCCACTAGTGATTTTAATATATTCTCTCACCTCGCAACTTATACATAAGAGCTTAAAGACAATGAAGAAACATATAAAAATAAAATACTTCATTTCATACTTTACAACTATCTACCTGCACTGAACAATGTCCACTGATAAATAATTTTTAAATAAGTATATTTTTCGATGTAAAAGTTAATTGAATTCTGAAATTTACGACGCCATTATAACTCGGTATATTGAAATACGAACGTTGATGTAATTTTAAATCCGGCACATGGTTGGCAATCCCAATAAGAGTTGGTGTCAGGCAGGCAGCCTACTACTTACCTAACACGACCAAATCTTTTCCTTACCAAAATGAACAAATAAGTGTACCTATTAATTAATGTTTTCATTATAATTAATTAACTTAGGTTTTTTTACACGAGACCTACCTACATAATGTAAAAAGAAACAACAACAAAAAAACTGCTTCTCCATACAAACTTGAAAAGATACCTCGGTACCTACCAAGGTAGAGTATAGCTGTAGAGTAGGTAGGTACTCTACCAGCTAAAATGTAGGTAAGGAAAAGGAGATTTATTTTCACGGTTGAAAATATCTTGTACAGACTGTAACAGAAGGGGTAGCTTAAGCGTATGTTAAAGCTAGGCTATTATATGAATTGGCTCAATTACTTCCTAAAAATTCAAGGTCAACAACCGCGAGCGGAGCGAGCACGAAATTAGGACCACTTGTAGTGATCTAAATTTTGCATCTCTAGCTCAAAAATAGGCTCCTTGCTCTCGTAAAATTATGAAATTGCCTAAGCTGCCCTGACACGCAATTAAAAAGCCTGACTATGCCCGACTTTATCAGGACGCCTCCCTACAAACCTACAAAGGTACTTTATAATGCGCTGCGATTATAATTTCCAGCGGGCCTCTAGTTATAGTTTGTGTCTAGGTAGGTACTTGAATAAACCCAAAAAAAAGTTAATAAAATTAAAATACAAAGCAGGTACTTATACCTAGATAATAATATCTGTGGTCATTACGCCATGTGGGATGTGGACACAACCATAGAAATGTAGATACCAAATCCCTGAACTCAACAACACATAACACTAGAAATAATAATATAACCCACATTTTGGTATAAATAATTTTATTTATTTGTTTTTATACAATACTTACAATAAAAAAATATAAAAATGTTGCCATGATTTAACTTTTTACATATATTTAGGTAGTATTTGCAAAAATAGCAACTATTACTATTGGAAACTATGTTTTTTATTTTTAAGTCACGTTGTCAGTTGAAATAGTTACCCAGTATACTATTTTAGCAATAATTCATTTAATACAAGGCCATAAAATATTAATTGAATGTTTTACAAAAGACTTGATAACGGTGGCGGCAGCGGCGGGATAGTAAAACTTTTGTTAGGATTTATTTTTTTGTCTCTATTCAATAGAACCTACACCTGTCTTAATTATGATCATCCACTCTCGATGGGTAACTAAAATACACGTATATAATATATACAGGATGTAACAGAAAGGGTATGTTAAGCGAAAAGCTATGTAAATAGCCCACTATAGAGAACCTATTTCCAAAATTTGAGACCGTAATAAAGAAAATACAAGAAAAACATTTTGAAAAACATATTTTTTAAATTATAAAAACAATTTCGCTTTGTGATAAACAAAGACGAAGGTTACATTTGTATGAAAATTCCTGAGTGTTTGCATATTTAAAAACAGGCAAATTCCAACCGAACACCATCCATATTATTTTTTTATATGGTTTATTTTGTTTGTGTTGTAGTTATGTACGGTATTCTATTTTTATTTAATAACTCCGAAAAATAAACATGTGATCAACCAGGCGTTGTTTAGGCGTCTAAAGGAGAGAATCTCACCTCTTGGTTTTAATTTTATAATGCAACGAGCATGGATGACTCCACCCATATGGTTCTCTATTTGAGGACAATCTACATCAACTCGTGGGCTCTTGATTTTTCCATCGGGTGGGAATCGACAAAAGAACTTGCTAGATTCTTGGAGAGAATTTTGTCTGAAGGCAATTTATTTTGGCAACCCCTGATTATTCTTTATGGTACCGAGGCTGAAAATACCATACTCATTACGAAGATGATAAATTAATTCTAAGGATGTAAAAAAATTATCAAAATAAACGACCGCAGGTTTTTCGGTACCTTTTTGCACCAAGACCCAGACTTTCCTCAAATTCTGTGAAATATGGTTCCTAAAAATGTCATCTCCACCATATGGGAAAATATGGAACCATCATCTCGTCAACACTGTACCTTTGTTCACCTTCCATTTTTAGACAGTTAAGTCTCACCTTTTCCAATATCAGAACTTTAAAGTAGATTGTCCGCAAAATGTAGATATTTCCTGATTTTCTCGTATTTTTTCAGGACTTCAATAATCTCTGCTTACAAAATAATAATGGCACCGGAATTACTGTCACAAACTTTTTTACTTTTTTGATTATTTGACGTTTTAAGACAGAGACACATTAGAAAGGCGGACAAAGGGACAAATGACGGACTGATTAGTGTAGTTGTCTCCAAAACAGGTGACAGATGAGATAATGCAAGCGAAATGCAATTTATTTATTTTTCTTTTTATCGCAGACCACTGTCTGCAAAATGGTGCCCGGGGAAGTCTAATTAATTCATTATTTATTATTTGAAAATATTCAATAAAATTAAGGAAACGTGCAACGTTGAGCATTTTCAACACACAACTTTAAGACAGCTTGTGTTGTAGTTTCTAACCTACATGTGTACTGTGAGCAAGAGTTTATAAAACGAATAATTTTTAGTTTTGCCTGTGTATTTATTTAAAGTGAATGTTGAGAATTCTGGGTTAAGCGAAAAGCTATGTAAATAGCCCAATTCTTGTGTAGTGAGATTGGTTGTGTAAAGGTAATACCCTTTTTGTTACATCCTGTATAGGTACATATGTACCGGTAATATACAAAATAATAATGGCAACCGGAATTACTGTCACCATTATTTGGTAGACCAAGATGCAGACAGAATGGAAATGCAATTTATTTATGCAGACCACTGTCTTCTAATGGAAAACTTGTGTTGTAGTTTCTAACCTACACTGTGAGCAAGCGAATAATCGAGTGTACCAAGAAGTGGACTTCTTTCCACACAGCAGCTTCGATTACGAAGTCTTATACAGGTAATAATAACCCTTTCATACAAGGTTACAAAATTATTTGCTAGTTAGTTTCATCAACAGACATCTGCCTACTTACTCTTCTTTTTTGTCTACATAAGCTTGTCTGATGTCATTCATTCCTGTATCTTTATTGGAATGAAGGAGACTTGTTAAAAGTACTACTTTGTGAATAACAAGACTACTTTTAACACATTCCAATGCACAGACAGTGTTTGTAGTAACAATTCTTGAGTTGTTTATTAAACAAAAGTAATTGTTATTTTTTTAAATCATGAACTCATGAAGCAAAAAGAGGTGGTTGTATGATAAAAGTTCCTGAAACCTTAATTTGGTACTACTTACTAAGTAAATCACTTGTTAATTTTAAATTTGACCTTAATCTTATTCTTTATTGTTCTTACACTATCAAATATTAACAGAAAAGTTGTTAAAAATATATAGAAATAATGGTTGATCATTTCATCATTGAACATTGTGCTGAGGGATTCAGCTTTGTTTACCGAGATTTGGCTAGTGTATAGCTATCGGATGAAAAAATAACATTTGCCAATAATGTAATTTAAAAAGAGATGGTAAAATTCATCATCCAAGTAAATGACCCGGTAGCTCAGTTGGTAAGAGCACTTGCATGGAATGAAGAGGTCATGGGTTCGAGTCCCACTCTGGTGAAGATTTTTTTCCATTTCTTTATTAATCATTTTATAATATACAAATAATTGTTTAAGTATGTCTAAAAGAGATTTCATCCAGCAGACCAGTCAGATTTTCTTAACTATAAGTTTTAGATTACCAAAGGTACAGGTCAAGTGTAGACAAAGGGCTTGGAACTGTAAATGAAATGTGTGATGCTTAAAATTAACTTGATATTAGATAGCTATATTTGTACCCAAAAAGGGGTGCTAAGTATAATTTAGATATAATAAAAATGTAACGGATCACTGTCTGTACATGGAAGATATATGAGAAAAAATATTATAGGAGACCTTTATCAACGCAATAGTACCCAAAAGAATAATTTTTGGAATTTTTGTCTGTGCATTTGTGCAGATGTTTTGTATAGATAAATATAACAGGTAAAGATTTTCTTGTCATTTTCCAGATTGTTGGCTACAATATAAGACCACCAGAGATGTGTAGGTCTCACTGCAGCTTCTACGTAACCCTCCATCGGACTCCCATGTGTGCTCCTTTCTACACTAGTGAGAAGATCTCATCTCCACATCCAAAATGGAAGGAGATCGATTCAGGTAAATTGAAATATTAATAATTTAATAACCAGTAGGCTATAGTCTGCACTTGTACTCGGCTTTGGTATTCTCTGGTCAACATTGATTGAACAGATGTTGGTATCTACATTCCTCATCACAGCATTCACAGCAATTTCTGTGTATTCACTTATTTACAAAATACATCAGCTGCATCTCCTTCTATGCATGTTGTAGGAGTTGACTGAGGGACTCGGGCACTCCATCAGGCGATAAGCTAGAAACTTGTGACTGATCATCAAAATCTGTTATGCTACACGTGCCGCGTGGTGCCAGCAGAGTAGGATTCGTACCACCCCATGTCTGCTATGATTAAGGATTACCAGGAGGTGGGCGGCAGCGCCTCTCGTATTGACAACATAGTCCAAAATACAAACTGCGGTCACCAACCCGCCTGCCCATGGCAGTGCACAGCCTTGTGGCGTGCCCTGGCGGAGGCCTACGTCCAGAAGTGGACTGCAACAGGCTGATGACTATTGCTAAACGTGTTATCTCCTTTATGACATACACATACATACATACAGGGTGTTTTTTTGTGGCCACCTTTAACGAAGGGTATGTATTCTATACATGGAATAAAGTAAGTTTATGCCAAAAAAAATGCTGGCAATTTTTTATTTTTTTTTAATTTTTAAATTCCTTGATCGTGCGAAATTTATAGTGTCTAGTGTTTATGTTAGTTTTTTTATAGACAGATATTAATTATTTTTCGTGAAAAAATCCTGCTACGCGCGTCTATGTGCATTTATGCAGAAAAACGCAGTCTATTTACTCAACTTTGGACCCTAATATTTTGGAAACCAGACACTTCCCAGGTATGCTTCCATGGAGAAAAATGATCGTGATGATGAGGAGATTCCGTAGTTTTCGGGAACGTTGACGACCAAAAATCACCCTGTATGTGTAGTCACGCCCATTATCTCCTAAAGAGGTTGGGCAAATTACACACCCACTTTTCACCAGTTAGCCCATTAAGTTAGTCTCACGTGGTAAGAGGTGAGACTTCCGCCGCTTTTCGGGCTGACAAAACAATCTAGCGACCGATAACGAATCCTCTATGATCATAATTTAATCATTTTAGTAATAGCAGAGGCATTGACATACTGCAATAAATTACTACATATTATGGGCAATCGGACCGTCACTATCTCTTAAGCCACGATATAAGAGAGATAAGCATAGATAACTTCTCTTAATGCACTACGTAATGTAATGTAGGGCAGGGGCATGGAGAAGAAATAAAAGAGGAGTAGCGGCTAAATATATTTTCATACAAAAATAGTGTGCCGCGGAGCGGGGGTGAAGTATGGGACGAGGGGAGCATTGAACACTGTAGCCCTGCCCATTTACATACATAGAAACCACCTAGTCAAACTAATTGCTCATTATCAATATGGTTCAAGATTGTTTTACTATGTAGTGCAATTACTCATCGCTATATGGCAATATTATACTAGTTTTAATAAAAAAAGTACCCTGATAAAAGCGCTAGTGTCTTTGTAATTTTAATACGGTTACATTTCGGAGCACAAGCGTGTGGTTACAGCTACTGCGTTACACTGGCGCTGAAGCTCCGCCCCTATCATGACGTCATTGCCTCACGATTGCCACACGACTCACTTCATAGTCCCACCTCCTCTGTTATACCTTCTTCATGGGCAGGGGTGTATAAGTAAGTATTATCTATCACAAAACCAGAATGCACGGGTTACTATAACGACTGCAATATATTGTACGATTGAGTGGTGTAGTAGTGCACGCATTTTTCTGGTCACCTATGTTGATCCTGGCTTACTTTGTTTTTTTTTCTCAAAACTCATATTGCTAAGGATTGGTCTTTTTTTCGGCCGGCTGCCTACTTGAAGCCAACCCTTCTCAGATAGAGCTGAGTGACAATTTTAGTATTTTAAAATTCGTACATAAGGTAAATTGGTATATTCGCAGTCGTCCCCACCCTGTCGTTCCCACTCTGGCGTCCCCACTGGATACGAGTGGGAAAAAAGTTTCGTTCGTCCCCAGTGGTAGGCAAGCGTAAAAAAGAACGAGTGGGAAATAAAAAGTTCCAATCGTCACACGAACGAAACCTTTTTTTCCCACTCGTACCCAGTGGGGACGACAGGGTGGGGACGACTGGGAATAAACCGATAAATTCAGTGCTACATGCCCGTGACTGAGATCGAACTTACGCCTTCCGTCTGAAAGGCACGTCTTAACCATTGGGCTATCGCTTACCTAACTTATTTGAATTTTATCGTTATGTATTCCCAAGCCAGAATTTAAATATCCGGTTAGTGTGTAAACACATAATATATGTTTCTATGTCAATTCGTTGTATGAGTCATTAGGTAAACCAGTTAATTGGGTCGTCCAACTATCGTAGAAACAGAATATTTGATAGTCATAGTACCTATATGTATGTCGCGCGATTCAAATCTGGTATTTTCACGCGATTACTGACCAATTTCAATACTAGAGTTCAAAAGAATCTCGGATTTTTGATTTCGAAATGTAGGTATAAATGAGTACCTAAATAAATAATATTCACACAGTAAACGAGTCCCACACTAATATCCCTCCCTAAGGACTTATGTCGTGTGTAGGTACTAAGCCACGGTATGTTTCTATACTTACTCGTATCTATGTATTTATATACCGTTGCTTAGTAACCACGACACAAGACCTTACGAATAAGGGATTAAGTTAATATCTTAAGAAGTGTGTGAATATTTATTATTATTATTTGTAGCAACGTGGCGTGTGTAAAGGTGGGTTCCTACGGTCCGCGATATTGCAGACGGACGCGGACGCGCCGACGGCTACGGACGAACGCGCACCACGGACGAGGCTATCCCACGGTGCGTGCCCGTCCGTGGTCGTCGGCGTCACCTCACCTAGAGGGGCGCGTTATCGTAAAGGGTTTAGAGTTTAACTAAACGAATAACCGTAAAAAAATATATATACAGGCATTGCACCCTTAAGAAGGGTACCATACATCAGGTTTATGCCGGAAAAATGCTGGGAAACGATGTAAATTTTTTTGATTTTTTTTAACTACTTGATCGGGCGAAATTTATAGTGCCCAGCATTTATACTAGTTTTTTCATAGATAAATATTAATTCGTTTTGTTCAATGTGCACAATAGTCTATTTACTAACTTTGGACCCTATTATTCTAATTATCGTGATAAGACAGTTTTCAACGTTGACTTATATGTGATACTGAATGAAACAGTGAACAAGTACCATTGTTATGACGACAGTGTTATTACTCCCAGGAAATGCATTTTTAATTTGATTATCCGCAAAGTTTACTTTCCGCGCGAATTGTATCGGGTGATCCTGTGACTATTTAAATTAGCTTATTTGGTTATTGTGTGATACGAGTACATTGCTGTTTTATAGATCACTTGTGACTATCCAATGGGGTTCATTAGTATTTTGAACTTTTTGGGACTTTCTTTTCGAAAATCATCCATAGGTAAAATTTTTGTTTTTAAGTCATTATCTAAGGCCTACATAAATGAGCTACACAATTTTTTTCCTGGAAAAATGAAAAAAAATCCGGAAAATTTTCGAATTTTCCTGCGAAAATTTTCAGTGGTTTTCGCCTCAGAATCATGGTCTTAAGTCGCCATATCAATATTTGCCTGGCTGTCACAAACACCCTGTATAGGTAACTTACTGTTAAAGGCTTATGCAAGTTGTAATGTGTAATTTTAATGTGTTGTGAAGTGTATAAAAGCACCTTTCTTCAAAAAACCGCAATCGCTGTTACCTCAAGTAAGATTGGGGAAAGTTTAGTATTCCAATAATAAAAATAAAACTATTAGTAAGTCTTGAATAAAGTAGCATTTTTTTATATCTGAGCTAATACAAAAAAAAAATTAGAAGTGTATTCATGGGCGAGTGTATTCAAAAATGCCATTAGACTACTATACTACCACAATCGCTATTGCATCCATGCAGCCGTCGACATGGTCGTCAGTTTTTATGTGGTCGCCTACAGACATCTCCGCACGAGCACGCACGAGCGCGCACCGCGTCTGAGGCTATCCATTCGCCATGGATCGGGCGCACCGCCACGGACGTGTCTGCAATTACCACGGACGACCCTATCCCACGGTGCGTGTCGGTGCGGGCTGGTCCGCGTCCGCCTACATTTATCACCACGGATCTAGACGCACCGAGACGGACGCGTCTGCATTACCACGGACGCTCTGTTTCCCACGGTCCGTGGTGCGCGCTCGTGCGCGTCGGTCCGCAATATCACGGACCGTAGGAACCCACCTTTAAAACATACTTTTCTGGGTGATCTAGTTATCTTAGGCCAATAACTTGGCCAAAGCCAAAAGGTCACTTACCTACCCACTTTGTTACAATTTAATTATTATTCTAATTAATAAACACAAGCTTATATTGATGTTTGCTAGGTGATAATTTTATTAATATAGGTAACACATATAGGTCACAAATAAATCAATTTGAATTTGATTGTAACATTAAAATGTCACAGACTCGTGACTGGGATCGAACACACGCCTCCTAGGCCCGCGTCTTCGTTCGCGTGGGTGGACTACAGACTCCTTTTCCGTACTCCTAACTATACGTATGCAAAATTTCGAGAAGATTAGTTGAGCAATAAGACGACCAATCTTTACGGTGATTAGGAGATATCATAGTGCACAAGTGTGTGCGCAAACACAGATGCACTCTCTATTCCGTCACTCTCATAGTCCAATGGGACGGAAAGCCGACACGACCGAAGAGAGATCAGGCGCAGGACCAACAGTTTTACGTGCTTTCCGAGGCATGAACTATTAAATGTCAATTTTATAACATTAAAATCTGTACATGAAATAAATTCATTGGTACAGGCACAGGCCTGTCACAGGACTGGGATCGATTAGTTGAGTATATAAAGCGTGAAGGCCAAAGAAATTTGCTTTTAATAATAATTTGGATGCGTCACGTTATTTCCCTCCATACATCAGCTGCACTAAGAAACAGCCTAGCGACAGTAACTAAAGCCATAGAGGAATAAGATGTCATAGAGTGCTAATGTCATTCTAACTGTTTCGATGCACCATTAGACTTTTCGGTGCCTCACAATTCCAGTCCTTGACACTTAGATTCTATTAATGTAATGTACTACATTACTAATGTATTGTAACGTATAATAATGCAATCTAAGTGTCAATGACTGGAATTGTGAGGCACCGAAAACTCTAATGGTGCATCGAAGCTGTTAGTATGACATTAGCACTCTATGTCTACATCTTATTCCTCTATGCTAAAGCTAGCAACTTATATCAATGATCTTTTAAAGACCATTTGACCCCGCATTCTTGATCCTGCAGTTCTGATAACCCCAATTAAGATACACATATTTACCTTTATTGCTTTTACTTACAGAGCTCACCCATCGTATGTCGTCAACGAACGTGGTCATCAGAATCTGGTGTCATGTGCTTCAGCAGCCAGATGTCACGGAACCCGTACAGGACACCGTTGTGCAAACATGGGGGGTATACTTCAGTGGTCTCAGATACATCGGAGCTAATCTGGCGCTCAATTTTACCTCAGATTGCTTTAAAAGCAACACCCTGGTCTTCCAAATGCATGGAGGATACTTCTGCTCGTATAAAAGTCTCAAACTCGACATAATTCCGCACGAAAACGAAACGGAGCAGTGCTCTCTATCCTCCGATTCTTCGGGTAAAACTAACTTGTCGCGCGTCACTTTAGAGTCGAAGTTCATCAAAAATCACGGCAAAGACTCGAGGTCGACTTCTCCTAGTAAATATTGCAAGAAGTTTGAAAAGGAGTATTCCAAAAGCCACAGCCCTATCGAAAAAGGTTTTAGGCAGAGTTTTCCAACTTTAAAGTCGTCAGCCAGTTTGAATATCAATAGAGATTATAGGCGAGAGGAGAGCGTGGAAAAGAAGGCGGTCGATCCGAATTATATTTACGAGCATTCGCCAACGAATCTGGAAGAGGAAACATCGCGCGGTCCCGCGAAAAACATGTCGCACGAAGAGCTATCAGCGAGTAATATAGATTTGAGCGAAACCGCGGAAAACTACGATCTGCGCAACGAAACGGATGGCGTGCCGAAATTTAGATATCTAGCTATCAACTTCCTAAAATCGGAAATACGTCCTAGCTATAATTCGGCGAAGTTGCAAAGGCTCCATTTGCTGCAGTATTCGATCAAGAAACGCCAAGAGGCTGTGCAGGAGGTGAAAGAGCGGATATACCAGATTTCAGCGGTTAACAACCAAGTGTGGCAGACGAATGAGAGTGAAGTCAAACATAAATTCA
Organism: Carposina sasakii; assembly: GCA_014607495.2. Lineage (NCBI taxonomy): Eukaryota > Metazoa > Arthropoda > Insecta > Lepidoptera > Carposinidae > Carposina > Carposina sasakii. The sequence continues at coordinate 3,483,262 of CP053175.1, read as the reverse complement.
AAAGCAGAGCTCAAAGAAATATTTTCTCAGCCGACGAGGAGGATTCTGATAAGTCACTGGACTCGAGTGCTAAAAATGGAATCGCCAAAGATACTAAGCCGGTTTTGAACGGACCAAGGCTTGCTCTTAAATTAAACGATCTCTTAGCTGTAAAGGTTAGTTACCTGCTTACGTACGACCTTCTTTTTAAAAATAGGTGTTGATTTCCCCCTTTTTTGTTACTGATGTGCGCTAGTGTATGTATAACTGTAGCAATGTTCAATTTACTAAATTAAGGACCAATTTTTCCACTGGTCAGAGAGTCTTTCTGAACGATAAAGTTGTTGCTGTCTCTTAGTTGATCAAGATCTTCTCCCTATAATCGATATCCATAACTGATGTCGATGTTACTTTGCCCCTAGAAATTGTATATTTTAGTTTACATATGTATAGTATTTATTTATTCTATTCTATTCTATTCTATGGATAGTATGTTGATAATACTCATTATGTTTTCTTAATTTCAGACAAAAATCTCGCCTCTACAAAGGGCGGAACATTTAAGGCTGACAAAACACTTAGAAATATTACGATTCAAACGAATTATATTGTCCGATGAAAGGGACACATTGCTCACCAATATAAGGAAACTTAAGAAACGGCACGCCAAATTGAGTGAGGAAAACCTAATTATATGTAAGTACTAAATTTAAAGATATAAACATATAATACTGTGCTGATGCCAGAATACATCAGCTGCATCTCCTTCTGTGCATGTCGTAAGAGTCGACTAAGGAGCTCGGGCATTCTCTCAGGCTACAGAGAAGTAGTAGTATAGTATTATATAAATATAAATACAAAATAATATCTAAGGCATATTTTACAAATAATTTTATATACTTCCATGCTGCTCTGGGAGTGAAAAAAAAACGTATAATACTACAGCTGCTTCTCTTCCCGGGCATACTGTATAAGTCAGTAAGGGACAAGAGGTTCTTGGTGTTTTGTAGGCGATGGGCTGACCACATGTCACTACTAACCGAACTTTTTACATCTCAACTATACCCTCAAAATTGGTCAGAAGTGGCGCCATGTGGTTCTATCGGTCCTTGGTGCTCTGCCTACCCCGTAAGGGATAAAGGCGTGATTATATGTATGTATGTATGTATGTATGTTTGTAATTTTATGTTCTAATCTTAATCATTTTAATTATAAGTACTAATGTACTTAATAGCCTACTTTGAAATTGAAATTTTAAAATGTTGACATTCATATAAAGTGGATATTTATTCGAAGGTGAATTAGGATACCGACATATTATTTTACTGGGGTCCAGTCACCCAGGTGATTCGCGGGTGTGAACACTAAAGAGAGTGGAATAGACCTTTTGTTGCAACCTGTATATTGATTGGATTGATCGATTATTCCAGGTTCAGAACTAAGGGACTTCAAGGATTTCAAGTCTCAAATTTTGAAGATAGGTTCTTTATAGTGGACTTTATTTATAGATTTTCGCTAAACATACCCTTTCTGTTACACCCTGTATATTGATTGGATTAATTTATTATTTAGTGGAAATCAGTGATCTCTGCCTATCCCTCTGGGAAAGAGGCGTGATTTATTTATTTATTTTTATGTATGTATTTCATTTTAAGCTGGAAAGTTCTAGAGTGGATACCACGCATCGGCAAACGCAGCGTGGGAAGGCCTCCCGCGAGGTGGACGGACGACCTGGACAAGGTCGCTGGCGACGGTCGATGCAGGCCGCTTCCGACCGGTCGGAATGGAGGTTGTTGGGACCTGTGTTCACTTCCCAGGGCTGAGAATGATGATGATGATGATGATGTAATTGATTATTTCAGGTTCAGAACTCATGGATAGTTTCCATTCACTATCGCGTCGTAATGAAACGCTGCGCGAAACGAGAGAGTCGGCTCTAGCTGTCAGGGGTCTTCTGTCTCGCTCGCACTCGTCGCTTGCGCTGCAACGGGCTCATTTGTTGGAGAAATTACACGAAATATTCTATATACAAGAGGTTCGTACTCATACGGCCAATTTATATACGAAAGATCAAAAGGAATCTCGGTTTTTTTCTCTAATTTGAAATTTTATATGAAAACAATTCAAGAATAAATCTGAGATATGCGAAAAATCACTCAAGATCAGTTATAGAAATTGGCTGTTAGTGTATGAAATTGCATGAAATATTCTATAAGGTTATCAGGTCCGAGGGTCAGTGGAGGATGTAGGGCCCGGTGGTGGGCGCACCCATAGTGAATTCTATAAGGTGTTAGTGAAAAAGAAATCAGCTGTTCCATACATTTCAGTGCAATAATCATTCAAGATTGTATGGAACAGCAATTTTTTTAAAGCCAGGGTCACTAACAACTACACTAACAGCCAATTTCAATACTAGAGATCATAAAGAATCTCAATAATTTTTATTCTAAATTTTTTTGTATATCATGAAAAATGCGAGATCGGTTATTGAAATTGGCAAGGGTGGTTCGTGCGTCACGTATTATCGGTCACGTAACGCCAGAACAGACAAAATGTATAGAAAAACACTCGAACCGTTCACACTCAACCGATTATACGTTAGTGCGTCGAGCGTACGTTTGCCTGTACCTGGAGATACGCCTCGACGCATCTTCCGTCAGATATGAACCGACCCTAAGTCGCCAGTCACTAATGACACGCTATCCCATTTCGGGAACCTCACCTCATGTAATGTGTATAATTACAGAAAGACGGTATGTGGACAATATGCGACATAGAGTTGCCAATATGCGACGACAGGCCTTCGCCGTCCAACCCGATTCGAGACTCGGTTGCATCTGGGCTAGTGGCCCAGGCGTTATGCCTAGCATCGATTATTCTGGACAAGCCTATACGATATCGTATAACCTTGCTGGGTTCCGCTAGTAAGATACTTGGACGTCACCCCGGATTTGCCTGACCCTAAGTAAGTACATCTTATTAACCGCCAATTTCAATACTAGAGAGAGATCATGAAGAATCTCGATTGTTTTTAAATTTAAAATTTTGTATGATAAGCAGTGGAACATTTAATCTAAAATATGCAAAAAATCTCTCGAGGTCGGTTATTGGAATTGGCTGTAATTTAGTTTTATTTTATTCTACATCTCAACTATACATATATGTGGTGTCATAAAGGTGCAAATAAATAAGTCGATTAATTATTTTTATCAACTTACAAACAACAGTAGCCACTTTAGCCCTGTGTTACCCGTGATTCTCTCCTTTTACTACTCGTAGTACATTTTGTGACCGTGTTACTACCGATAATCTTGGTTGTATTTAACACAGGTAAAGAAGCCTTTAGTAAATAGTTATTTAACTTTTTTACACTTCTTTATTGTACATACACATAGATAAAAAACTAAGACTTCAACTTCAACGCAAACACTAGAAACTATAAATTGCGTGCGATCACGTCAATAAACCTAAACCTAATCTTAGTCAGGTCTATCTCTCTCTCCGTTCTGACATAAATAGCTGAGAGAGAAAAGGACAAGTAGGACTAATTTTACGTTTAGGTTTAAGGGTGACTGCTTGAATCGACCATATTATTCGCATAAACTTAGCTTATGTTACGTACCCCTCGTAAACGGCGTCAACAAAAAAAAAAAAAAATCAGCGATAATATCACATTTTCAATCTAAAATACTTTTAAAATAATTTATTATGATTTTTATTACGATGATCGATGTAAACATTGGCCTAAAATGACATATTGGCCCAACGTCAACATAAGACCTCGCGTGTGTTGGTGGTGGGCTGCAAATAGTGGTCACACGTCAACGTGTTAATGTTTTATTATTAAACATTTTAAAACTAGCTTATTACACGACCTAAAATGATTATTATAATGTTGAAGTTTATTTTTTAAATTAAGACCAAATAGGCCGGTTTTAGTCGTAGCGTTCGTATTTTATATCATGCTAATTAATAACCGATGATTTATGTAACTATTTTACGATATGAACAAATAATCTTGATTACTTCATGAAGTAGTAATCGCCCATTTAATTGCCTACATCGGGAAATTATTTTTATCATCGATCTGTCCAAACCATATCATGGTGTGGCCAATAAATAGACAGTCGAACATTTCATGAAATGCAACCATTTTATGAAATACTCGAGCATTTCATGAAATGATCAAATCTACGATATGGCCACGACACATACGAGTACATGCCAATTTGAAGTGATTTAGTTTCTGGGATACGGGATAACATTTAAAAGAAAATGGATTATTTGTTTATTTCGGCAAAACCGAGTACAATTACATTAAGGTTGTTACACGTTAATTAGATCAGTGTCATGTCAAAGGATGTACTAAATTGTCGCATCTTTCGACGCATATTAAAGGCTATAACTAAAGGGGTATTAGGAGCAAAAAAATGTATACACAATAAGTACTAAGCACGCCTTTGTACATCTTTGTTATAAAATAAATAAAAAAAATCTTGTAGATGGGTTTTTTATTAGTTGGCTATTTTCATAGCTTTTTCGCCTAACATACCCCTTTTGTTACATTCTATAAGACGCGTGCTTTCCAATCGGGAGCCGTATTTTCGATCCCAGTCTCGAGCAGTATTACTGAATTTGTTTTATTAATGTTGTAAAATTATTGTTACCTAACTATGTATGTCGTGTTTCGAAAAGTATGCAAAACCGTTGAAATGAAATGATTATTTATTTACTCAAAACATGGTAAGTACAATAAAGTTATTGTTTAATCAGAGACATTAAAATATTTTAATTTATTAAATAGTATTACAAAATTAATTATTATAAGTTGGTCCTGCGCCTGATCTCTCTCCGTTCGTGTCGGCTTTCCGTCACTATACAATCGTGACAATAGAGAGTGCACCTGTGTTCGCGCACACACTTGTGCACTATAATTCTCTGCGTTGGCTAACTTCTGTTGAGATTGGCCGCCGTGACCGAATTTCGGTTGGAGACATTACACAACATACATACATAAAAAACACGCCTCTTTCCCGGAGGGGTAGGCCTCGATCACGGATCTTCACTTGCTACGGTCCTTACACACCTCTTTCGCTTCATCTACTTTCATGATATTCTTCATGCACGCTCGTCGGTTTAGGGTACTCTTGACTTTTCTCTAGAACTTCACAAATTCTATCGATGAAAGTCCGGCGAGGTCTTCCACTTCCACCCCTTCCATCCACCCTTCTGTTGTACACTTTACTTTACTTAGCTTCACATTACACTTTTTCTACTGCGTAAAAAGACAAAAGTATGAGGTCACAAATAAAAGGTTATTTTTCTAGAAGAGAATATAAAAGATTTTTTGTATTGATTGTTAAAAAACTATAATAATATGCAGTATATTTATTATCCATTTTTATCACCATGTACGTACGCGGCAATCAATGGTACCCCATTACGTCACCTTGTTAATAGTATTTCCGTTACGCTAAATATGTCTGTTCCTACTGAACAAGTGTATCTGTCTGTCTGTCCCTAGCGCAAAACTACGCAACAGATTATTTTTAAAAAATATTATTAATAGTACGGTCGAGGTACAGAAAAAATAAAAAGTGCATGTCAGTGAAAAAGTAGCATTCGCCCGACCTTGTCTAAAAAATTAATTCTTGTCCCCTTCCCGTGGGAAGAAGCTGCTTACTACGCCTCCCAACCCGTAAGTTATTTTAATTTTACATTTATTTATTTCTTCCTATAAAAATATTACATAATAGGTTTAATAGTGCCCCTTCCCGTGGGATTAAACCGTTTTTAGTCCTCCCTCGGAGTTTCACTTCATATGGCGGTTTTCGTACTAATTTTTGTCCCCTTCCCGTGGGAACGGGAAATTAGTCCTCCCTCGCTGTCCCCATACTAACTTAAAACTTAAAAAATATAGAATTCTCGCCTTCCCGTGGGACATATCTAGTCTATCCAATGATTCTAACGGTGAAAGAATTTTTGAAATCCATTTTTTGAGCTATTTTACATCAAACTTTTCCTCTTTATAATATTAGTAGTAAGAAACACAAAAATAAAGAAGGTGCACACATATTGTAGAACACGCCGTATTACAAAAATCTACTCAACATTAGTTATTACTCGTAGGTACTAGGCAATACGAACAACAAGAAATAGTACAAATCTATGTCAAAGGTTTAGCAGCGGCCGTGGAGGGCGACAATTTGGTTTCTATCACTCTTGTCTGCCACCAGGCACGCTAATTAGCGAGCAATTTTAGGTTAGGTTACATATGTGCTAGTAAAAATAATGAAATAAAACTAGCTGGAAGGAAAACAAAATTATTTTTACCTATGGGTTAGTAGTCGATTCGCACAACCACTGAAAAGCAGGCATTATAAAAAAACACTCCCGTTCGCACGAGCGTGCCAAACGTCCACTTTCGTTTTCGCGAAAAATGTTTGCCTATTTTGTTCATATTATTACCGCCCACGCCCCCAGTTCCACTTACGGCAGGCTTGGAGATCTCTGACTTTCATGATAGGGATTTTCATGCTGCGCGGTTTAGGGTACCGAACTTTTCTCTAGAAAAAATTCTATCGTGAAAGTCCGGCGAGTCTTCCACTTCCACCCCTTCCATCCACCCTTCTGTTGTAACTTTACTTTAGAAAAAGTGCGTAAAAAGATACACCTAGAAGAGAATAAAACCGTTATTTTTTGTGTTGATTGTTCTCATGAGACGTGCGCAGGCGGTGACGACACCTTGTCGTATCTGTTCCTACACAAGTGTATAGCGAGTAGTGTAGGTTTGCATGTCATACATTCGCCCGACCTTTCTCTTGAAGAAGCTCTCCCTCCCAACCCGTAAGTTATTTTAATTTTACTTTTTTATTTCTCTATAAAAATATTACATAATAGGTTTAATAGTGCCATTAAACTTGGAGTTTCTCTAATTTAACTTAATACTATTAAAACTACTCCATATCTAGTCTATCCGCCAATGCATAGTATATACTCATGAGTCGAAGGTTATTGTAGAACATGGATTACAAAAAGCACAATACGTGTATGGGTTTTGGAGGGCGAATTTGGTTTCTACTCACATTATAGATACATTTTAAACCTAAATAAAATTGAGCACGATTTTTCTTTTGCAAATTGTGTCGATTCTACATTAGCCGAAGGAACTTCGTTCCTACCTCCCATTATTTTAGTAGGCGTTTCGCCCGAATGTACCTACGAGTATTGTAATCTATGTTGTAATATTACTACATAGTTTACAATACATTCGGGCGAAACGCATTTTTGGATTTTCATTCAAAATGCCAACCCGTTTTGTAATACGGTTACTACCAATTACGCACGTACCTAAATAGTTAGTTACGCCTGACATGCATGTCAAAGCATATTCTAAGTATTAATCAAAATGCCTAGCCGTTTTGTAATATGGCTTATTCTAGAATATACCTTCAACGTGCATACCAGGATACTCGTACAAATCAAATAAGACAGTTGTTAAAATAGTCTAGAAATGTGCCAGGGGCATCACCTACCTAGGTACAAACGGGGATATAGGATCTTTACCGCGATTTTGCAGTTCTGACTACCCTGTATTGTATACACACCAGTGTGTTTATATATCTGGCTATGTAACTATGTCGTCAGCCTATTGTAGTCCACTCCTGGACGTGGGCCTCCCTCAGAGCACGCCACAAGGCTCGATCTCCCGTTTTTGCCATCCAGTCACTATCACCCTATCTATCTATAAACATCTATGTTGTATAAATAAATATAATTTGCGCATATTCTTCTTACAGCACCGACATGGCGCGACTGGACCGCGACCCACAGGCGACGCGATCGCAGTCGCTTCGCAGTCTCGTCGCGTCTGACCGCGGTAAATGCAGGCCATTTAATAGGTTCAAGGTATGTTTGTTTGTCCTTGTGCTTTTTGTTACAGAAGGGGGTATGTAGTTTGTACAAAAACTCTTGAGATTGAATTTGAAAACGTCTTCGTCCGTTAGGGTCTAAGGGCTTAAATATAATTTTATATTTAAGGGCTTAAATGTCAATCTAAAAAGAAAGTTAGAAATCAATTAATCTATTCAACATGACATTGTATATCCTATCCTACAAATCCTACTAATATTTATAAATGCGTTTTTGATCAAACTTGGCAGGTATATAGCTTATAATCAGTGAGTCCACGCGGACGAAGTGGCGGGAGGCCGCTAGTCACATACAACTTATTTATCGATTGCCATTTTTACTAGCCTACGCAGACGACGTACTTTTCTCCGCGGGGGAGAAAAAAGCACGCTCCGCCAATAAAATAGAACGCTTACAAATATATCGAGCAACGCAAGCGATGCGACGGATTAAAGTATCGCGCATTTAAATCCGCCGAATAACCGCGGACATGCAGGGAGCAGAGCGGATAAAAGTACGCAGGAGTCCTCGAAAAAAGGGAGCCAACTCGGTTATTTTGTGTCACCTCACTTACGTCTTTTGAAGCACCATCTCTATTCTGAAACTTTGATATTTACGTAGGTACCTACACAGGGTGTAACAGAAAGGGTATGCCAAGTGAATAGCTATGTAAATTAGCCCTCTTTAGAGAACCTATTTCGAGACTCGAAATCACATGTTTGTTTTTTAAGATTGTATGAACATTCCTGAGTTGTTTAGAATTTTTATTTATCTCATCGCGCTTATTATTAAGTTAGTAGTACAGCTAATGTGTAGATATGTATCTATTTTCTATAATATAGTGGACGCCCGCGACTCCGTCCGCGTGGAACAGAAAAAATAAAAAGTGATACCTATATCGCATAATTCACGTAATATCAGAGTTTCGGAACCCGTAGAAAAGAGATGGAGCTTCAAATAACTATGAATAAGTCCGAGGTGACAGAAATTTATAGCCTGAATTGTTTGCCCCTCCCGTCTATCCTCCTCGCTGTCCCCATAGTTATTCTCGGTTTTCTATGAAATATCGAAATCGCCTACACCGTGGATGCGTCCTGAGTCCGCCATCCGAGTTTCCCCAGCGGTTGTTTACCTGCGGAAATAAACCGTATCGCCAGTCCGCGGTTGTTCGCGGTAAATATAGTAGAATCATGTGGTGTGTCAGACCTAATGTTGGTTTTGCCATAAAGGAGAACTGTGTAGCAGCTCTCCTGGATTTCGTCTTTAGGCGACCTTAACTCTTATTAGCTCCACGTTGGTGGCTATTAAGCCCCGAATCGCTAACTTATGCCTGACAGACCGTAACAAAACGCACCTTGGGGTGGTGACCGTTGCCAAAGCAAAAGCTTTGCGATTTTTTTTTTTTGGGTTGTTTAAATTCACCTCCTTTTTTGTTTCATTTTGGGGTGCGAACATAGAAAGTAACATATAATTAGACAATCGACAAACAAGTTGTTAATGCTTTCATGTCGATTTTTTATTATTTTGAATTTGAATTTGAAAAATCCTCGGCGTACTTTTCTCCCCCGCATTGAAAACTCCGTCGTCTGCGTAGGCTATATATGTCACTTTCTATATTTGTTACGGTCTGTCAAACATGAGATGGGGTTTCGGGGCTTTATGGCCACCAACGTAAAACTTATAAATGGTTTGATCGCTTAAAGGCGAAATCTAGGAGAATTTTTTAAGTCAGTTCTTTGAAAACATAACAACAAATTCAGGCAGGGTCAATTTGGGAATAAGATTTTCGGAAGACCTCCCGGAAACCATTAATCAACCCTTACGATACCCACGGTGCGGCGTGGCGCTTTTCTACTCCGCCGACACCACACTGTTTTATTTAGGTAACCAGTAAAATCACGAACATAAATAAAATTATACTTGTTTATTTTATAGGCACTGTATAGACATAATATATGAGCGGATTCATCACGGATTATTTTCGGGGTCAGATGTTATTATTTTATCTATCTAAACTACACTCTTCTGTACGTAACATTTTAGAGGTATTTTCTTATGTGTTTACCGTAAAATTGTCTATGCTAATTCTGTTGTATGTCTTTCTCAAGCTATATTTGTTTTAGGCTAATTTTCACTGGTTTAAGTAAACGTATTTTCCTTATTGCTAGATGTCTGTTTCTTAATTACACTGAGATAACGCCGCTCAAATATAAAAGGGACAAGTTAGCGCATCGCCTGAGTAACCTGGGTCTTAGTCCTAAAGTTCCGCATCAGCACAGGGTGTTTATTAATCAAATATGTTTATCCTAGCTTATTTACCGTAAAGGTCGGTTCATATCTGACGGAAGATGCGTCGAGGGTATCTCCAGGTACAGGCAAACGTACGCTCGACGCACTAACGTATCATCGGTTGAGTGTGAATGCAAAAATGACAAAATGACGTTTCACACTTCAAGCTGATATTGGAATCAGCGTCGCGGCGCGCGAGATATATAACCCGCGGATGTCGCGGGCAACAGCTAGTAAACTATGCTTTCCTACACTTCTGCAGGGAGATGCGAAGTTTCAGCTTAGGTACTATATTCAGTAGATTCAGCTTTTCTTTTCGACAATCAGTAAAGGTATAGTTTTATATTTATATTTTATACATATAACTCGCAACCCGCTCCAGCTTTTTACGGGTGCAATACTGATAAATCTTCCCCTTAAAGCACTCTATCTATTTAAAAAAACTGCATCAAAATCCGTTGCATAGTGGGGAGCAACTTTGTTTTATACTATGTTATGATTATGATCTCAAGCCTGTATAAAGTGAGTACTATTTTTAAGCATATCTCTTTCGCCTTGTCCATCATCATCAAAATCTCTTATTATACCTAATATTCTTTCTATACGTACCTCCAGGATTCAGTGGATGGCCACTCCCCTCAGACAGCGATGAACCTTCGTAGACATCGGCACTCCAGAAGCGTTGGCAGCTATCAGGATGAACAGGTATGCCCAAAAAATAAAGACAATAGTCACGCCCATTATCCCCCAAAGAGGTTGGGCAGAAGTGTGCAAATTTCACACCTACTTTTCACCAGTCACTCATAGCCCGATGGAAGGAAAAGCCGACACGACCGGAGAGAGATCAGGCGCAGGAGCAACGTGCTTCCCGAGGCACGAGCTAAGTGATGTTGTTACACCATTAAAATACGTAAATTAAATTTATATCTTTTAATGTTACTAGGTGACCTTTATTCCGGGATTTTAAATAAGCTAATAGTCGATTTTTTCAATGGTCAGATAGCCTATCTGAAGGAGAAATTGGATGCTGGCCTTTTCCCAAAACTTGATTTAGATCACAGCATCAACTTTAGTCTTCAGATTCATTAGAAAATCGGCCCGTTACTAATTTAAAAATGGTTTTACAGGAAATATCAATGATGGATGCCTCAACTACATCTATAATGGGTAGTGAACCAAACATTTTCAACATGTCTCCGGTAAAAACAGATAAACCACCTCTAAAAAGCCATAATTCTGACTCGGAAATCCTAAGACTTACATACGTTGAAAGCAAAGGCGATACTGATTCTAACAAAGTAATTTTCACCCTTGGTGAAGATACCACGCTAAAAGGTTTAGAATCAGCGCAATTAGTCAAAATTTCTAGCAATAACGGTGATTGTAATGTTACAAGCGCTATAAATGATAATGTGAAACAAATATGTTCGGAAATCGAGGATTTTTGCCTAGCTAAAGATTGCAGAGAGGTCGATGAAAGTTGCAATTTAGCCAAGCCAGAATTTGAAGATTTCTGTTCGGCTAAAGATTGTACTAATATCGACGAAAGCTTTGATATAGCCAAGCATTTGGAGGCTATGAATGACAATGCTGACAAAGAAGGAACAAGTGTGGAAATAGAAGACGTTGGTGAAATGTCTTGTGATAAATGTGAGAGTAACATTGACGGTGTTTGTGATTTGGTTTGTGCCAAAAGTGAGCTGGACGTTGTGGTTATACCTAGTGCAGAGGCTATCTTAGATACGGGACAAAGTGAGATTTGTGAAGAGCCATGACTATTTAAGATTTTTGTATGGAATTATAGCTTTGAAATATCAATTTTTGTAATATTTGAACAAAAGTTTAAACGTAGTGGTAATGTGATTGATATTTTAGCGTTTACAATGATTTCGAATGTGTTAATTTTTGCGATTTTGTTTTACAATTATGTGATATTGTTTATGGCCAAGTAAATTTATGAAAATGCACTGCAATGTTATTCGTCCAAGTGCTTGGCATAGTCAAATAAAAAATGGTCATTATAAAATTGTTACTAATAATAATAATGAAACTTAAGGTATATAGACTCAACAATCTTATACCATGTCCATTATATTCATGGTTTTTTGACAGCTTACGCTTTTGAAAATACGACATCTATATACATATAATAAAAATGTAACGGATCGCTGTCTGTACATGGAAGATATATGAGAAAAAATATTATAGGAGACCTTTATCAACGCAATAGTACTCAAAACAATGATTTTTGGAATTTTTGTCTGTTTTTGTGCGTTTGTGCACGCTAATCTCAGAAACGGCTGAACCGATTTCGATGCAGTTTTCAGGAATATATTGTGGCAGGTCCCACTTAACTATATGTAATATAGGCTTTGACTTTTATCCCGGGAAAATGTTTTTATCCCGGATAATTTCGATATTTTGTTTTTTTTTCTGTAGTCCACGCAGACGGAGTCGCGGGCGTCCACTAGTTTTGTGATATGATTTCGACTCCATGTGGGTGAGGTGTTTAAAAAGCCATTAATAAAATGGATACGGTATACTTTACATATTATGTACTATACATAAATAAATACATACAGCTGTGTTCACAAGAAGGTATAGCCAGAATTGTAAGATCACGAAGGATACCCTAAAGCCACGTTTAGGATAGCGGGGCCAGATGTAAAAGATCAGTGGCAAGTTGCTAGTTTATCCCCTGAGAGAACGCTCTTGAGTTCCTTAGTCGACTCTTAAGACATTAGCACGGAAGGAGATGCAGCTGATGTATTCTAGTGAAGCCCCGCGTCAACACAAGTTTCCTTCATCAATACTTACATAGCTTTATAGTTTAATTTTGATTATTCACTATTATAACTGTGATCATTTTAATTTATATTGTGATTGTGTATAATTTAATTTGTCATATAATAGCAAATATTGGGGTAACTACAATTTTATTATGAGTAGTACTTGGGTCCACTGTATTTGGGTGTATATTAATTAATTTATAAATATTAGCTGTAAAAATAAAAGAACAATAATCAATTAGTAGCCTTGAAAATATGCTGATGTATATTGTATGAAATTAAATGTCATTAGAGTCCCATAACTAGTAATAAAGAATTACCTTATTTTTTACCTTTACAGCCAAGGACCTTATTTGTGAACACTGGAGAACACTTCGAATACCTAATTGAAACATTCTGTCACATTTGGTGGCTTTATCTCTCTACTTGCATCTAGGTAGATTTCTTAATGTTTCTCGAGTCGAGTTTTCACTAAAGTATACGAAGCGTAGCGTTGAACGCCTTCCGGCCAGATAGACCGATGACTTAAAGAGGGCGGCTGGTATTGACTGGGTGGCAAAAATGGGAGATCGAGCCATGTGGCGTACTCTGGGGAAGGCCTAGGTCCAGCAGTGGACTGCAATAGGCTGACGGATCGATGTGACCCCTGCTGTTTGAAAAATTGAAAGGTTGAATTAATTGCAATAGCATAATGACCTGAATTTCTACCCTGTTTGTTTAGTCTCATTGTTGCTATTGTATCTGTGTGTGTAATCACTAAATAAAAACGTATTCTATTCTATTCTGAATAATTTTCTGTAATTCCAAGATATTTACTGATATTTCATTTTACTGATGTATGGTTAGTTACAAATAGGTTTTTAAAGTATGTTCTCCATATAACATATACCTTCATGGCTATAGCACATATTGGGTAATATTTTAAAGGTACCTACTTTTATATGAAGAATAGACTCTTATTGTAAACTGTAATTTTTACATACCTAATAATTAATACCTCTAATAATTATTCAACACGCCTACTCATTAAAATATTGTTATGAATACAATAAATAAAATATTATGTTTTACGTTTTGTATTGTACGGATTTTAAGATGGACGAAGTGTAGATTCCGGCAGTCACACTTAAACCTAAATCTAATCTTAGTCAGGTCTATCTCTCTCCGTTCTCAACATAAATTGCTGAGATAGAAAAGGACAGGTAGGACTAATTAGACGGCCGATTGGTGTAGTTGGTGGTGGCCTTGCCTGCGACGCCATAGGTCCTGGGTTCGAATCCTGGTAGGTGCAAACATTGATGTGATGAATATCGATGTTTGTTTCCGAGTCATGGATGTTTATATACTTATCTATGTATTTATATGCCGTTGCTTAGTACCCACGACACAAGACCTTAGGGATCTTAGTGTGGGACTAGGTCAATGTGTTGTGAAGTGTGTAAAAAAAAAAAAAACGTTTAGGTTTAAGTTTGACTGCCGGAATCGGCCATATTATCTATTGACCTAATACAATGTCAATGTTTCAGTTTTATCTTTGAACGGGTGTGTTTCCAAAATGCATAATCACTAAGGATATACCATAGACACTTTTAGAATAGCGTGGCCAGATGTAAATTATCTGTGACAAGTTGCTAAAGTCCCTGAGTTCTTTAGTCAACTCTTACGACATGCACGGAAGGAGATGCAGCTGATGAATTCTAGTGAAGCCCCCCATACGTACAGGACAGTTGCATATAGTGTGCATATTTATTCTACTTGCCTAACGACGGCTGGTTTCTGTTTTTTTTTTGTATATAATTTATTTCATAATATGAATACTGTGGGTAAGTACGAACCTTTTTACGCGGCGTAACGATAGCGACTCGCTAGCAAAATCTATGTGATTTGATAGTTGGACGATAGCGTTAAGGTTACGGACTATCCAGAGGTTCGTGCTTACCTACCCCTCAGACTACATACAGACGCTGATTCTAATCACCGGGTGTTGCGGTTCGTTTGGTTTTCTGGAATAACGCTGGCGTATGAACGCAAAAACACCTCTTTACGGTGCCACCATGTAAAAAGTTCCTTCTCGGCCGTTATATCACAGTACCGGCATCCTAGAAAGCAAAATCTTGCCTGAATGGCATTATACTATACGCCAACGCTCCTGGCACGCGCTGTCATATATATAACGTTCTATGACTGCGTGTGCCAGGAGGGTTGGCGCATAGTATAATCATTGAAAATTAATGATTGAAAAAATACACAATTATAACAATATCGTTTATTAAATAAAATACGTTTTACAAAAGTATACAGCATGCGCCTGCGTTGCTACAAAAATATAAGTAAGTAGATATGTCTATGTCGAAAGCATATTTGTGTAACGCGCCGTATTACAAAACGGCTAGGCATTTTAAATATGTATAGGCTTAAGAAGGAAATAATTTGGCTTCTAGCACATTGCCAGCTTAATTAATTAGGTTAGATAATATCAGAGCTGTTTAAATAACAACGGATGAGTTAATTGAAGATGGAAAGAATAATGAAGGGTATTTTTCTTTCATATAATGGTGCATTCATATTAGACGCCAATAGCCGCGCTGATTTTTAAATCCATATAAATATCTCTCCTAACTGGTTTTCTGAAAGATATCTCTTTTAGATAAGCACGCCTTTATACATTTTGTTTTTGATCAACTCTGTGAAAATTTTATTGGCTCATTTGAAGGCGCCTTTATTCAAAATGCCAATGCCGTGTTATACAATATGCCTTCGACATCTATATTCCTAATATGGGTTCGAAATAATCTAGAGTGCGTTTCACGCAACGGCGCTATGTCCAATGTAATGGCTCCATACAGTTGGCGATGTTAGTTCGGCGAACGTCGTCGAACTTAGACAATCGTCGAATTAAAAATGTTTAGTCCCAAATCGTCCAGTAGTTCAATGAAACGTATTCTATCCAGTAAGCAGTGGTCGTCAGTTTATGATGCTGGTGCGGCCGTGGTTGTGGGAGGGCATGCCCCAGTTCTTAGAAGAGTAACGCCTGAAACAATTTTGTTTTAAGTTAGTGTGTGGGGGCTTCACTAGAATAGAGAATAGATAAAATCCTTTATTGTACGACTGAAACATTATGTACAAGGGCGAGCTTAATGCCTTGCAAGGCATTCTCTACCAGCTAAACTTGTTACTTAAGAAATTTACATCAATACTAGAATATATCAGCTGCATCTCATTCCGTGCATGTTACCAATACCCGTGGCATTCTCAGGATCATAAATGCTTGGTAAGTAGGTATAATAAGGGATTTATGTTAATATGTATTTATTTTAACGATAAAATTTTATTATAAGCCAATTTATATAATCTAACTGAAGCATAAAGTTGATGCTGACTTTCTCTAAAACATTATCTGACCATTAATATTGGAAAAATGTTTTAGTAAGTAATTACTTATTAGGTCCCCCCAGGATTTTCTGTGATTTGTTTGCGTGATTTTGTGTGATTTTCTGCTGATCCTGGCTTACAGAAGTTGCAGTGGCGGGAATGAGTGGTGGGTCAACCTTGGCATAGGTAACCAAGATAAATAATAGATATGGACTTAGGTACCTCAAATTTACTTTTCTTAAAAATGACAGTGATATTATTTGTTTGTGATAAACTTGAAATTTTGTGAGCAGGAGTGTTTTTATTACTACGTACGACGTTTTCAATGTTTTGCGATGCCCATCTGCACGTAATAACAGATAGGTACTTACTGATGCCGCAGTCGGTAGCGCATTGCAACCTGCTAGGGTTCTCGTACAGCACCAAGTTGGTTCCACACACTGGGTTGTACTCAGTTGTTACTGGACAAGCCCTGATGCAGTCTCTGCAAGGAAATACATTATCAGCCTATTGCAGTCCACTACCGAACTTAGACTTTAGAACTTATGCCGCTTGGTGCTGGCAGAGTAGAGTTTGTACCACCCCATGCCTGCCCGTGGATAGCGTACGAGCCAATTAAGGGTTTCCGGGAGCTTGCCATGTTGACAAAATCCAAATTCCAATTTCCAAAATCAGACTGCGGTCACCAACCCGCTTCCCAGCGTGGTGACTATGGGCAAAAACCCTCCTATGGCAGTAGCCTTGTGATGTGCCCTGGGGGAGGCCTTCCTCCAGCAGTGGACTGCAATAGGCTGAAGACGAACTGAACTTGGCACTCCCCCAGGGTTCGCCACAGGGCAAAGGGTTTTTGCCCATAGTCACCACACTGGGCAGGCGAGTTGGTAACCGCAGTGTGATTTTCGGACTATGTTGTACACGGGAGGCGCTGCTGCCCACCTCCCGGTGACCCTTAATCGCACATTACGATGTCCACGGGCAGACATGGGGCGGTGTTATTCTACTCACACCTTATTATTCATCAGTAAGCTAGTTCCAAGTGTTTGTCTACCGCCGCTTTTCACCACAATAATCTAGCAACTGGTACCTACTATGGGAAATGTTTCAGAGTCACTCTAAATACATACATACATAAAAATCACGCCTCTTTCCCGGAGGGGTAGGCAGAGATCACGGATCTCCATTTGCTACGATCCTAACACCTCTTTCGCTTTATCTACTTTCATGATATTCTTCGTGCACGCTCGTCGGTTTAGGGTAGGTACCTACTCTTGACCTGACCTTTCTCTAGAATTTCACCAATTTGATCGATGAAGTCCGGCGAGGTCTCCCTTCCAACCTTCTAAATAGGTAAGCGTTAAAAAAGTACTTACGCCGATGTATTAACAGCAGAAGTTGTTACAGCTGTAGTAGGCAAAACAGTGGGTAAAACTGTAGGTACCCCATTATTAGGAAGCACGGGGAAAGTGTTGGGCGGGTACGGGAATGTATTAGGCGGGTACGGGTAAGTATTTGGTGGGTACGGGAAAGTATTAGGTGGGTACGGGTAAGTATTGGGTGGGTACGGGAAAGTATTAGGTGGGTACGGGAATGAGTTGGGTGGATAAGGGTAGGGGTTGATGTTTGGGTACAAGCTAGATCCATATCTATCCTCTAGTGTGTTGCCAGAAGGTACATCTTCTGTTTTTGGAGTTTGACGGCTTATTCTTCTGCCGAATGCCTCATTGCTGAGAATTGCTATAACAAAAATTAATTAAGTTAATCATACAATCGTTGAGCCGATTTTTTTTGTCGAAGTGGATGTTGCTGTTATAGAATACCAGAAATATTGCATAAATTTCAAACATTATTTTCATTTACCTATCTATGGGTCTATTACCTGAAATAAATGAAATTTGCGGGTTGGTGACCGCAGTGTGATTTTCGGACTATGTTGTCAATGTACGGAAGGCGCTGCTGCCCACCTCCCGGAAATCCCTAATCGCCTCGTACGATACCCACGGGCAGAAAGGGATGGTACAAACTCTACTCTGCCGGCACCACGCGGCTAATATGATACACAACTTACCAAAAACTATAACAGCACACAAAACCTTCATACTTATTGAATTACGAGTATTTAAAACACTTGACTACTTTATATCTCGAACTTGTTAGTTATACTAAACACTTACTGGGTCCTAAATGCATTTAAATAATAAGATAAAGCGTGGGTTTTCATTTGTTGTGAACTTTGCCATAGGTGAGGACTGATAAACTTACGCAGATACGATACTTGTCTCTCGATATTTTAGGATTCCGTAGGCATAATGACACAGCTGTATTTCCGAAATACACTCTTCTTTTAGGCTTTGCTGCAGTTTAGTTTGCTGTAGGTTAAGTATACAGGGTGTAAAAAGACAACGTTGATTTTTAATAACTCGTAATTCTTTGTAAGTTTACGATTTTTTTTTTCCATGGAACCAACCCTGGGAAACGATAAAAAAATTATGAAAAAAGTCATTATTATTGCAAGCAAATGTATTCGTTTGATGCACAAAGTACAAATGTACATACAAAACTAACATTTTGACATGTTATCTATGAAAAAAATGTATGTTAACCGATTCCAGATGGATTTATGTAAAAAAAAATGCTAACATTAATGTCACTTTGGGCCTCAATATCTTGGAAGCCCGTGGTTTCCCAAGGGTGCTTCCATAGAAAAAAGCGGGTGGGGCTGTGTCGGGGCACACGGCCGTTGGTTTTAACGTGAAACGTCTATGTTAGTAAAGTTTGAAATGAAAACAAGATGGACGCTGTTTTAAGTATTTTAATAAATTATTATTAAAAAAACAAAATACCCGACTGCACACTAAAAAAAGAGTAAAACAAGCCACACAATAATATTGATCAATCAAATGCTAAAAACTAACCGTTTAAACAATACCTATATTAAAATACACTACAATATGTGTTCGTAATCGATAGTTAAATAAACAGAAACTTATTTTGAATACAAATTTACTGAGTTGATGGAAAGCATAACCAACAGAGGCTTATTTATAGAACCATTTAGCTAAGGTGGTCCCCGCCTGCGATGCTTTCCATCAACATTTATAAATTATATTCAGTAAATTTGTATTCAAAATAAGTTTCTGTTTATTTAACTATCGATTACGAACACATATTGTAGTGTATTTTAATATAGGTATTGTTTAAACGGTATTACATAATTAGTTTTTAGCATTTGATTGATCAATATTATTGTGTGGCTTGTTTTACTCTTTTTTTAGTGTGCAGTCGGGTATTTTGTTTTTTTAATAATAATTCATTTATAACTTTTTAGCTGTTTTTATTTAACGAAAATGTTGTAGATGTAGAAGACTATGTATATGTAAGTACCATTTTAAATTATTTCGAACATTTGGCTTTAGATTACGAGTGATGTTACTCCGCAACATTTAAAAGAACCGAGTTAATTAATTAGAAAGAACGAATAAATTTAAAGAGAGAAACACGAAAGAAAAAGAACGAGTTATTTATACTTTATAAGTAGACGACGAAGTATCGAAAAAATCGCTATTTAGAGACGACCGTCCAATGCGTGTGCCCGCATTCGGGCTGTATACTCGAGCATTACCGCGCCGCGCGCCGCATGCCAGGCCACGCCCTATCTTTTTGCTTGCTAAATGAGTTGCTTTGCGTTGACGCACATGTTCCCGTGGGAATTTTGAGAAAAAACGTAAGTGATTGAAATGAATCTAATGATACCGCATACATTTTTTGTTGTTTAAAGGGAAATTTAGAAAAAATATTATTATGTCTTTATCCCGGGGACTTTTATGATAAAATGTATCCTATGACACTCCCGTAATTCTAACGATACCTCATACATCAAAATCCATTTTAGGCTACAGTCACAAAGGAACAGACATACATACATACATACATACGCTGCGTCGCGCAGTCGGGTAAAAAAGAACAGGTACGTAATAGAAACATCTAGCAAATGTTTATATATTTATTGTCACTTTCTGGTTAGCAGCCGCCCACGACTTCGTCCGCGTGAGGGGGCGTTGTATTTGTTGTATAGACTGTAGCCTTCCTTGGTAAATGGGCTATCTAACACTGAAAGAATTTTTCAAATCAGACCAGTAGTTCCTGAGATTAGCGCGTTCAAACAAACAAACAAACAAACTCTTCAGCTTTATAATATTAGTATAGATATAAATACTGTCCAAATTACACTTATTTTTGTATAAATCAATCGGTTCAAATAAACTTGACAAACACACGAAAGAATCACCACGCTATAAAGTCGGAGTCACGAGTTACACTGAATAGAAACAAGCGTGAGCGCCGGTTTCGCACAGTCGCAGTATCCCTCCCCCGCCCCCCCCGCTTGACCCCGACACGAACTCAATGTCATAACAGCGAGCTGACTATATAAGCACCACATTTTTGTTTCTAAGACCAATTTTTTTAATTATTAAGGTACGATGATATAGACCTTTTCGTTACGGTCCAGTTTTTAAACCTGGTACCCGTATGTGTCGGCGCGATTTTAAAGACGTTTCACGTCAAAAATTATCGTGGTATTACCAAGAATATAAGGTGTTAAAAGAACAACGTTGTCTTTTTACACCCAGTATAATAACACTGAAGCTATGATGTCTCAGGACAGCCGTGAAAAATGTAAAAAAAAACATTGTTACGCTACACAGGGTGTGTAACAGAAAGAGTATATTAAGCGAAAAGCTATGTAATTAGCCCACTGTAGAAAACCTTTTTCCAAAATTTTAGACTCAAAATCACACATTTTTCACATGAACATTTCTGGGTTGGTTAGTGATTCTCCAAACTATTATGTAAAAATAAACATGTGATTTCGAGTCTGTCCTTTAGTGGGTTATTTAGGTTTATAACTATTCGTTTAACATACCCGTTTTGTTACATCCTGTATAATAGCATCGTATCATTCCAGTAAATCATAGCTTGAGCTTAGCTTGAGCCTTCGAGTAACTACAGAACTCTATATCAGCGCGTGGTTCGACTCGCACTTGGCCGGTATTTTGCAGTTTATTTTCCTCTATATTTACTAATATGCATTTACTTAGATAGTTATGTAGTTACGTACTTTTTAACTTGCTTGCTGCTTGGTTGCAATTGTACCTACCTAACCAAAATAAAAGCCGATGAAATCGTAATACAACGTGGTTCTGTCATTTTTTTATGCTGCTACAGTTCTGGCTACCCCGTTTCGGGAACACTTCGTCCGCATGGACTGCAGAAAAAACAAAATGTCGAAATTATCCGGGATAAAAATATTTTCCCGGGATAAAAATTAGCCTATTATGTGTTAATCCAGGGTGTCAGCTAACTCCAAACCAAATTTAATTCAAATCGCTCCAGCCGTTTTTACGGGAAAGAGTAACATACATCCATCCATCCATACTCACGATTTTCGTGTTTATAATACGTAGGATGTGTAAATAGATTGACCGATCTCTATTATTCATCTCTATTTCGTAGCGACTCCATGTTTGTGATGATGCACAGGTTATCAGTTATTTGCTGACATTCTGCTCTTTGAAAATCCCTGGGGCTTTCTGATGGACGTCTTCAATAAATAATTACCGGATAATAGGACTAATGAAATTGCTAAAAAATTTGCAGGAGTATTCCATATTCCATACTCTACTGCAATAGAGGGTGTAACAAAAAGGGTATGTTAAGCGAAAAGCCATGTAAATAGCCCACTATAGAGAACCTATCCACAAAATTTGAGATCCGAAATCACATGTTTATTTTTCCCGATAGTATGGAGAATTTTTAAATATCTCAGGAATTTTCATACAATCTTGAAAAATAAAAATGTGATTTCGAGTTTCAAATTTTGGAAATAGGTACTCTATAGTGGGCTATTTATACAGCTTTTCGCTTAACATACCCTTTCTGTTACAACCTGTATATGTAGGTACCTAGATACTTATATTCTCATTCCTTATTGTAGGTTATTATTACTATTTATATATAATAATTATTATAAAGCTGAAGAGTTGTTTGTTTGTTTGAACGCGCTAATCTCAGGAACTACTGGTCCGATTTAAAAAAATCTTTCAGTATCAGATAGCCCATTTATCAGGAAAGCCTATACAGGCTGTTTTTTGGTCGTCAACGCTCCCGAATACTACGGAATCTCCCCATATTCACGATAATTTTTCTCCATGGTAGCATACCTGGGAAGTGCCTGGTTCCCAAGATATTAGGGTCCAAAGTTGAGTAAATAGACTACGTTATTTTTGCCATAAATGCACATAGACGCATGTAGCAACATTCTTTCACGAAAAATAATTAAAATCTGGCTATAAGAAAACTAACACAAACACTGGATATTATAAATTTTGCCAGTTCAAGTAATAAAAAAAAAAAATTTTTTTTTTCATAAAAATTAACATCGTTTCCCAGCAATTTTTTTGGCATAAAACTTACTTTATTTGATGTATAGGTCGGCAACGCATATACCCCGGCTTCGCACGGGTGCAAAGCCTCCTCACGCGAACGAAGTCGTGGGCGGTCGCTAGTAAAATATATAACCATTATCATTATCTTTTCAGCCTTATGAAATCCACTGTTGAACACAGGCCTTCTTACCCCAATGGCTTCCACCGGTAAAAGCTGGCTGCATCTAGTACAAAAAACACGAGTCGTCATCTTTCTGCCCTTATCCTATTACGAATATTTATGGGGTCGGCGCAATATAGTTTCATTCGAAACACATTATTGCCAAGAATTTGGCGTTTATTTTACTGTCGGAAAGAATAACCTAAATACCTGAATATTCTTAATTACCCATATGCACGTAAAATTTACCTATAAATAGATGAGTACTTGACAGTCTCATTAGAATATACTATACCTACCTAAAATGGCGCCCTTATCTTTCAAACTTTTCTTCCAGCAAACCAAATTATTGACAAAAATACAATAAATACCTACTTCATTTTAATAGGTCAACGACTCAGCTAGGAAGTGGCTGAACCCCGTTGGTAAAGATCAACCGAGCTCCTGAAAATGTTCGCGCAGCCAAATATCATTGTAGTACCAATATAATCTGGTCTATGACAGTGTGTCGACCAACAGCAATATAATATGTGTCCACGAAGTCCGTGTACAAACTAATCATGCAAAAGAAACTTCGTTTTCCAGTAACCGTCCTCCTGCGTTTAATACTATTTCAAGTCGGTGTAATATGGTGTCTTTCCAAACTTATGTTTGGCTAATGGGCTTTTAGTGGGTTTGAATTTAATTCTGTATAGATACTACCTATATACATATATATACACGATCAGCCTAGATTGCAGTCCACTGCTGGACGTAGACCTCCCTAAGAGCACGCCACAATGCTATTTCCCATAGTCACCACGCTGGGCAGGCGGGTTGATAAACGCAGTGTGATTTTCGGACTAAGTTGTCTACACGGGAGGCGTTCTGCCCACCTCCTGGAAACCCTTAATCGCATCTTACGATATCCACGGGCTATTCTACTCTGCCGACACCATTTTGCACATAGATAGGTACTATGGGGTTGACTAAGCCTACCTTAACTGTCTAGCTACCTCTAGTAATAAGGCATCGCAACACCGTGCCTTCTTTAGAAGTGCCAAACAACGTGAATATTGAACAGCATTGCAAATGTAAAGATGTGTGACTTCCAGTATTAACGGAAAAGGGAATCGGAATACCTTTTCAGATGGTCCGAAACAAGTGTAAACAGACTTTTTGGACAATATACATGCATGTGTAAAGAGGTAAGACTGGGGCAGATCTATATATATCGGTACATCGTCTCGCCCAGCGAATTTATAAATAGAAAAAGTTTGGTTGCGCGCGCGCCGAACCAGCATCTAAATCCATAGTGACCGGCGCGAGAGCAGCCGGGAATCAACTTTTACCTATTAAAAATCGATTTCCGATTATCGATCCGACTGGAAAGGCCATCGATTAGTGTTTCAATCGATTAAGGACGAATTTGTGTGTGAAAATGTGTGATGGGTGTACCCAGCGATAGTTTTTCAAAGGATTTGTGGGATTGGTAAGTCCAAAATTATAGTCTAGTTTGAGTTTAATGTGGTTGAAGTGGGATGAGCGTTACATAATGAAATATAGAAAATTGGAGCGAACGAAAGACAGAGAAATTCGAGTAGGGCAAACACGTACCTATACGTATAATGTCTCCGAAGTCCGACCGTATTTTGGTCATGGCGGCCAATCTCAACGGACACAGGAGTGTGCGCAACCACAGGTTCATAGTCCGATGAGACGGAATACCGACACGACCTGACGCACCGGAAGCACCAGCCTATTGACAGTCCGTAACGCTATCGTCAGATTATCGAAGCTTGCGAGTCGATAACATTACGGAGCGTAAAAAAACTTGTATTTTCCCCCTGGTGATTGGCTTACCATAATATTATTCCATAGTTTAGGTTGTGTGCAAGCATAGCACAGAGCAGAGAGAGATTAGTAATATCATTTTCCTTGATAAAAATGACTCCATAGGTAGGTACTGTTTATTTTAGTTATCAATAGCTTTGGTAAACCATCGCAAATCGCGATGCGAAACAATATTGACTTACTCAAGCGTAGTTAGGTACCTAGGTACTATTATTTTAAAAATCGGTCAAGCTGTTTAGGAGGAGTTTGGTAACAAACATCACAACACGAGAATTTTATACCTACCTACCTATACATATTAGATTACAGTATTCTCTCTATTTCTTCGCTACGTCTGTTTATCATGTAACAAAAGGGGTAGTTAATCGAACTATGTAAATAGCCTAAAAGGAACCTACCTATTTCAATTAGTCTATATGGAGTTTGTTTATGAAAAATAAACATGTGATTTCGAGTCTCAAATTTTGGAAATAGATTCTCTGCAGTGGGCTATTTACATAGCTTTTCGCTTAACATACCCTGTATATCTAATAAAGGTACTAGGAAATTTTCATGTACTTACCAAATCTGTAGATATCCTATTTCGACACCACCTAAGCTAAATTATTTTCGTCTAGCCCTAAATGAATCATTATTATGAATGAAAGCAAGTCTTGAATGTGTGCCCAAAATACGTCGTCTTCAAATTATTTGCCTATTAGGTCATGTTTTGTCATTGATTTTATCTCTGCATGACACCGCATAGGGCAAAAACAGTAGGACTGTAGCTGAGTAGATCACATTAAAGCTGGCAGCTTAGCTGCTATTTTGCGCTCGTATTATTTCATTTAAAGCCACATATTGCTCAAATAAAGGCAAATAATACGTTCTACAGCTATACCAAAAACAACCAGGGTAAAACCCGCAAAATCAGAAACGCAACTACTAACGAATCGCGATGATTACTATTATTTTTAAAATCGCAAGCTGTTTAGGAGGAGTTTGATAACAAACATCACAACACGAGAATGTTGACTTAATTTTATGCGTGTTTGTAGACACAGCTGTAATGCGAATATGAGACGGTTATAGATTATGTTGACTTAATTATGCGTTTTGTAAATTTAAAAGCCATACTCTTAATACAGAGTGCCTTTATTACCTACCATGTTAAGTCAAGCACCACATTTTTAAAAAACAATGTCAAAATAGTTTTTAAACCTGTTTAAATATAAATTTAAATAAAAATAGTAGGTATTAGAATAACGTGGCTTCCCGCCTGCTGTGATTACGCTTAAAACTTTAAAGTATTAAATTTTGATGCGAATTTATAAATTGTTTGTCTAGGAAATAGATTAGAGCAATTCAAGGGAAAGCCTATGTATTTGGTTTCATCTGTTGCCCTCGACTGTTTGCGTGGTCTAGAATGTAGCCTATGTTCTTCACCGTATTCTCAACATATGTATGCAGAAATTCAAGAGGATTAGTTAAGTAAATAGAGTGTGATGTGGTATCAAACAAACAGACACACTTATTTTTATTGTACACAAAAAAATGTATATTATTAGTTGGGATGTACATTTCATGCGGGGTAGCAAAATATCAAAATTATAACAAAGCTGGCGAGTTTGTTCAGACAACCGACTAGCTTAACTACTTGTCTGTCTTAATAATTGGCACTCGGTCTATAGTTTTCCCGAAAGCCGTATAGCCTTGCAGCTTTCAGTGTCCTGCGGAACTTTGGCCGCGGCGGACGTGGTTTGGCGATGTGTTCGCGACCAAAAAACGCATTGTCCAAGTTCACGTTAGCTTGACGCATCAGCGCGCGTTTTCCATTGTATTTATCGTGCTACGTGATAGTTTTACACGTTTTCTCGTTTTTAGCCGCGTTTTGTTTTGTGTGTTTTTTGTCGCGTGTGCAGTTTTCATTATAGTGTGCTTTGAAATTAATTCAAGCAAGTAAATAGGTACAGTGACCTAATTCTGGCATAATCTGGATTTGCATTTGGTGACTTAAAAGGTAGGTAAAGCCTTTGTTACCTTGTGAGATCAACTAGTTCTAATATCGCTCGTTTACAGCAACATTGACATAACTGCAAAAATGCGAGTGTAGATAAATCTTGTGCAATTTAGTCGGTTTCACGTGTTTTTAGCCTTTGTTGCTACAAATAGGCGATTTAGTTACGTAGGTACATTTTCGTTTGCATGTTGCAATGTAGTTGATACTCGAACCTATGCATAATTTACTCGTTTATTAATATATTTTAGTCTCTAAGGCATTACTTCACATGATTGACAATTTTATCGTTATTATTTTAAGTTGCACTTAATTAAAATAGTATTTAGGTAAGTACTTAATTTTTTTTTTATAAAACCTTTACACAATTTAGTGAAAAATTAATACTATATTTCTATTTCCAAAGACAGCTAGGATACTGCGAAAAATGTTGGTGAATAATTTTGGAACCTTTCAATTTCTACTATTTACCTCCTATTACATTTTAACTACTAAATCTATCTACCTATCTAAATAAGGTGTAGAAATAAACAGCACCAAAACTTAAAGAGACTTAGTGATGTGTAATCTATCCACAAAAGGAGGATGGGCAGAATGTCCCCACCACCGACCAATAATAATTAGCAATAACTTTTTTCACTCAACGATTTGAGAATCATCCCTATATTAACAATTGATAGTCACAAAAAGAGCTTTCCAACTATATACGTCTGATCGTTATTGGTCGCTGGGGACCCATCTCATACATTTTCGCCCATCATCCTTTGAGAGTTGAAATGTTATATTATTTATTTTATAAGTTGTATGAACATTCCCAGTTGTTTTTTTTTAGTTATTTTTCCATACTGATCATCTTCATACCCTGTTTCCATATACTTGGGATTGGTGCAATATCTACTTTTCTTCCATTCATCCCTATTATCCGTCATCTCATTACTCCCAGTACACGCATATCCTCTCTCACACAGTCCATCCAACTTTCATTTCCATTCTTTGGTCTACCTCTTCCTTTATATCCATCCACATTCATGCACAACGCTCTCTGTAAAATATGCCTTTCATCCCGTCGCTTTACAGCCCCGTACCAAGACAGACGGTTACTTCGTAACTTGTCTGTGATCGGCGCAACTTTCAGACTTCCTCTTATTCTATCATCTTCTCATTTCTTATTTTATACATTCTTGTAACTCCACACATCCAGCTCAACATTCTCATCTCACTTACATACAGTCGATTTTCATCCTTCTTCTTTACGGCCCAGCATTCAGATCCATACAAGACGATAGGTCGAATTACGGTCTTATACACCTTACCCTTTAGCTTAACGGCATACGGGCATAGCACGTAACTCCCGTGACCTGTCGCCATTTCATCCATCCCGAACTAATTCGGTGCTTTGTATCTCGGTCTATTTCCCCATCCCCTTGATATTATCTAGAAAAATAAACAGTGAATTCAGGTCTCAAATTTTGTGGACATATATTACCCATACGTAGTAAGGAGAAGTGGGCCACCAGGTTGACAGACTGGATACTACGGCATAATGCAAAAAGGAGAAGATGCAGACCACTTATGAGATGGTCAGACGACCTTAAAAAGATAGCCGGGCCACTGTGGGTCATACTTGCAAGAGACAGGCTGAGATGGAAGGAAATAGAGGAAGCCTTTGTGTCAAAAGGATACGCTGATCAACTGGACACAAGGGATAATATATTATAATAATAAGAACGTGTAGATTGTTATTGATAATAAGAAATTATTAACTGTTAAATAATAATTATTAATATTGTAATAACAATTGAATATGACCCATCAGTGTACGAGTATTAGGATTGTATGTTTATAGATCTTCTTGCGAGGCGAGATCTTTACAGAGTGTAAAAATATTTGTGCTTACCCCCCTCTTTAGTAGAGGTTATTTTTAGCTGAGTACCTATCCTTCTATTCTTCTTTAGCCTATTGCAGTCCACTGCTGGACAAAGGCCTCCCCCAGGGCACGCCACAAGGCTACTGCCACGCTGGGCAGGCGGGTCGGTGACCGCAGTGTGATTTTCAGACTATTTTGTCAGTATAGGACGCGCTGCTGCCCACCTCCCAGTGGTACAAACTACTCTGCCGGCACCACGCGAGTACCTATCGTATATAAATTTAGCTTAGGTGCACCTAAGCTAAATTTATAAACAAAACATACTAGGTAATAAAGTTGTAAGGTCACTATATCACGCAATGGCACAGATATTGCAGTTTTCAAGTTTATTTAAGTGTAGCTTTTTTAGCAACGTTTTGATTCTGGGTCTATATCCTCTCCTACAGATATAGTTAAATATGAGGAAGTGTAATATGTCTGTCTCACGCAAAAACTACTCAGATTTCAATGAAATTTAGTAGTTAGTTAGACCATGTTTATGTTAGGCTTATAACATTAAGGCTATACAGAGTGGAACAAAAGGAGTATGTTAAGTGAAATGATGATAATTATACTAATCTGTCTACAATAGAGAATCTATCCGCAAAATTTGAGTCTGTAATTTTGTGTAAAGGTGTTCTTTATAGTGGGCTGTCTTAATAGCCTTACGCTTAACATACGTACTCCTTTTGTTACACCGTGTATAATTCACACAAACAAAGCCGCGGGTGGCCGTTAGAAAGTTAGTAGGTAAGGTTATTAAATGTATCAGGTTTGATGAAAATAAGGTCGATTCCGGCAGTCACACTTAAACCTAACCCTAATCTTAGTCAGGTCTATCTCTCTCCGTTCTTAACACAAATGGCTGAGAGAGAAAAGGACAGGTGGGACTAATTTTACGTTTAGGTTTAAGTGTGACTGCCGGAATCGACCATAATGTCTTGTCTACCTACATTTATAATACATAATATATAGGTTGGTACATCACAATGAGATTTATTGCTTTGGAGGGGGAAAAGAGATATATTGATGTACGAGTATGTACGATGGATACAGAATCGTGCGTAACATAAGGTTTTAGGGTTACGTAAGCAATAAAACTCTGATGTTAAATAATATTGTTAAGTTTATCCTACTAATATACAGGGTGTAACAAGAAGGGCATGTTAAGCGAAAAGCTATTAAAATAGTCCACTATACGAAACCTATTCCCAAAATTCGAGAGTCGAAATCAAATATTTATTTTTCTAGTTAGTATGGAGAATTCCATTTCGGGAACATAGCCGTGTAATAGTATTAGTATAAATATTTATTTTCATGAGTGGACCAAAATCATATTATTTATTACCTCATAATCAGCTCAGCAGTTTAGTGAAAAAAAATTCAGTTCCCAAGTGAACCAATAATGCTATTTTCGCGTCCCATGTGGGCTTATATTTGCTGTCCTTGTTACACTCAAGGTGAGTGAAACGTGCGACAAAACCTTGGCCCCTTAGTTTACAGAATACCTAGATGGGTATTTTTAGAATCTAAATTGCCTGAATTTTATATTTATTGAGTTTTAAGTTTTATTTGTTTTCTGGGTTGATGCGGGGCTTCACTAGAATACATCAGAGGGCTTAGTGCGAGTTTTGACTTCGGACTCGATCGCGTAAACGTAAACAGTTCAACCAATCACGTAACGCCGTTATTCTCACTTTCATGACATCACACATCACTTATTCTAAACGTAACAACTCAGACAACCCTTTTTTCTTGTACTTAAAGTTATGCAGTAAATGAATTGAATTGGACATTCCCGCCCCCTTATGACCTAACTAGCAAAAGCAAAGCGATAGCGAAAATGGTACAAAAATCACTGATTGCTTGTCAAATTCGTATTACGTAAATGAATTTCAAAGGAACTTTGACATTTCAAGGCGAATATTGTACAATTTTCGATATCGCTTTGCTTTGGCTTTGCTATTGCTTTTACGTAGGTAATCTGGGGGCGGTACCTACCTTAAGGATTACATTGGTTACTATACAGTTACCTACTTCTTTAGTACTGAAATATTTGACAAAAAAAATTTGACGGCCGATTGGTCTAGTGGGTAGTGACCCTGCCTGCGACGCCATAGGTCCTGGGTTCGAATCCCGGTAGGTGCAAACATTGATATGATTAATATCGATGTTTGTTTCCGAGTCATGGATGTGTCTATACTTATCTATGTATTTATATACCGTTGCTTAGTACCCACGACACAAGACCTTAGGGATCTTAATGTGGAACTAGGTTAATGTGTTGTGTAGTGTATGAATATTTATTTATTTATTTATTTATTATTATATAATATGAAAGTGACTGGGATACTAAAAACCTCGTAAAACTTTAACTCACGCCATATGGCCCAGTCACGCCCTTTAGTGAATAAATAATTTAGACATTTTACCAATTTTAAGTAGGTAAGGTAGACGTTTTAATATTTAGGCATCTTACTTAGTTACTTGTAGATAATTTTCTAATTCATTTATTTATGTAGTATGTGCCTATGTACAAGGTGCTTTTAGAAGACAAGACTAAGTGATTTTGCTTAAGTAAGACATTGATTTTTTTCATTACCTTATATTACATATTTAAGGTTTTTAATGAAGCTAGTAAAAACCAAGTAAAAAGTCAGAAAAACTGAATTACAGTAGGTAGCTACAAATTTTCGGCCTTCTGTTTGAATACCTACTATTTCATGACCTACACGCTGTACAAGTGAAGTGTTATTTCCCTTGGGAGTGCCAGAAACTAGGGTTAACGGTTCACCTTCACATGTAGTTGGTAGAGATTGCTTCCACATATCTACCTATACCTACGTTAGGAAAAACAGAGCTGGCAATAAAAAATTTTCATGTTCCAACTCTTTCGTCACTTTGTTCGTCACGATACATTCTGTTTACATGGCAAAACACGTAAATTCAAAATCATTAATTCGACATGAAAGCATTAACAACTTGTTTGTTGATGGTCTTTTTATATGTTACTTTTTATGTTCGCACCAAAATGAAACCGCTACCAAACGAAAAAAGGAGGTGAATTTAAACAACCTAAAAAATAAATCGCAAAGCTTTTGCTTTGGCAACGGTCACCACCCCAAGGTGCGATTTGTTACGGTCTGTCAGGCATAAGTTGGCGATTCGGGGTTTAATAGCCACCAACGTGGAGCTAATAAGAGTTAAGGTCGCCTAAAGACGAAATCCAGGAGAACTGCTAGACAGTTCTCCTTTATGGCAAAACCAACATTAGGTCTGACATACCGCATGATTCTACTATTATTATTACACTATTGCAGTGAAGTGTCATTGCTTGGAAGAAGAAATAGCAAGAAAATTACCTATTAGACTTCGCCGGAATGTTCACATATTAACTCTTCTGTTTAAAATATTATATAACACATCCTCTCCAGTATATCTGCGAGAACGTTTCGACTATCTCTTTCCACGAGACCGCCCCTTGCGCTCATCAACTGCTACTCTACTTAAAACTCCTCAGCATAATTCTATCGCTTATAATTACTCATATACCGTGTATGCAGTCAAATTGTGGAACTCTCTGCCTCACACCGTGAGAGATTGCCAAACTGTTGCATTTAAGAAAAGGTTAAAGAACCACTACCTCTCGCTTCAATAGAAATGAGTCTGTCTGTTATATATTTAATTAATAGATATTTATGTATGTTTATGTAGGTATATTTTATTAATTATATTGATTAGATTAGGGATCTATTTGTTAAATTCCAATTTTGTTATACATATATTCTGTGTACACGCATATCTACCTTTTATATTTAATTATCACTTTCCCAGATGGTTTGCTGGAAGAAATCTCTTTCAGAGATAAGCACGCCTTTGTACATTTTCTTTCATAATTTCTGTCTGTATGTAATTGTATGTGTACAATAAAGAATAAGAATAAGAAAGCTCCCAGCGACATAGTCAAAAGTTAGTAAATATTAACAAGAGAATCTTACATTGGATTAGATATCAGATAATCATAGTAACACTTAACTCACTTAGGTGTATAAATTCAATTAGCATAACACAATTTCGAGAAAAATAAATTCATATAAATTATATACCCACTTACACAATGCAAGTACAGGTCCATGTCAAATTAAAACTGTATAAATTTAAAAAAATGTATAAACATAAGGTTGACATTTAAATATAAACGTGTTTTCCACTTAAACCCCTTTATGAGTTAGATTACGTTTTGTCTACCTCTTGCTCAAACCTCTCGCTAAAGCCGCATCTGGGTGTTACATATGTAACCCAGATGCAGTACATCTGAGCTTTTTCTTTTTTATCTTCCCCCCCTGAGTTTAATTTTAGTTCCCCCCCCCCGATCAAATCTAACCCATTCCAAAGACAATAAACTGAACCAAAGTATATGAGTCTCAGTATTTGTATGAAGGATTAGACGGTCATAGACTTCCAGATAGTATGGAGATACCTACCATACACTAATTAGGACAGATTTATGGATACTTGTAGTATACAGGGTGATTTTTGGTCGTCAACGTTCCCGAAAACTACGGAATCTCCTCATCATCACGATCATTTTTCGCCATGGAAGCATACCTGGGAAGTGTCTGGTTTCCAAAATATTAGGGTCCAAAGTTGAGTAAATAGACTGCGTTTTTCTGCATAAATGCACATAGACGCGCGTAGCAGGATTTTTTCACGAAAAATAATTAATATCTGTCTATAAAAAAAACTAACATAAACACTAGACACTATAAATTTCGCATGATCAAGGAATTTAATTATTTTTTTTCCCAGAATTTTTTTTGGCATAAACTTACTTTATTTAATGTATAGAGTACGTACCCTTCGTTAAAGGTGGCCACAAAAAAACATCCTGTATAGAAGTTCATGGAAGTAGAAGTTGTAGTTGTAATAGGTTCATGAAAATAAGCATAATTTTGAGGAAAGGTCTGTAATGGGTTATTTACATAGCTTTACATACCCTTTCTGTTACATCCTGTATACAGGATTTTCGTTATAAATTCTTGGTGGCCGATATATATATAGATGACGAGTTAAGACTAAACTAGTTCAAGACCAAAGATCACCGAGCCAAAACTCACAAGCGTGCGATGCGATAATAAATATTTTCTGATATTCTCTATTATTATTGATACCTATACAGGATGTTTTTTAGTTGCCACCCCTAACGAAGGGTACGTACTCTATACATCATATAAAGTAAGTTTATGCCAAAAATGCTGGAAAAGATGTAAATAAAAAAAATGAATTTAGTAGTTATGGTTCGGGCGAAATTTATAGTGTCCAGTGTATATACTAGTTTTTTCATAGACAGATATTAATTATTTCTCGTGAAGAAATCTTGCTATACGTGTCAATGTGCATTTATGCAGAAAAACGAAGTCTATTTACTCAACTTTGGACCCTAATATTTTGGAAACCAGACACTTCCCATGTATGCTTCCATGGAGAAAAATGATCATGATGATGAGGAGATTCCGAAGTTTTCGGGAACGTTGACGACCAAAATTTATCCTGTATATATGAAGCAAAAACTTTAAACTATAGATAAAATAAATAACGTTCCTGCATTGAGCCCCTACTGAAAATTTTGCCACGGAACAAACGTGCAATTTGACAGTGGGCTGATTTTTCCAGTGGTCAAATAGCCTTCAGATAGACTAAATTAAATTGGGCCTTAGTTAAAGTTAATGTAGAGAAAAATTTCTAAAAGCTTTTATACACTAAATAAATTAGAATAGAAATACATTTTAATATTAATTTTATCACCGTCCACCACTATAAGAAGAAACGGTTCAAAGTTCACAACGATTTCACATAATAATCTTGTAGCCAAAATTAACAAAACTGCAGTTTGCATTTCATGCAGATTACTATGCAAATATATGCACAAAGTCATCCGGCGTTGCACCTTCAACCAAGATATATGTTTACCTAAACTGGCCTCCACTTATAAGTTATCTTTAGACTATGCCTGATTTCAGAACTACCTTTTTTGTATGCAGTAACATAGATAAATGTAGTGCGCATAGGAACTAGCGCCATTATGCAAAGGAACTACATATTTGGTGAAACGCACTATACCTTTACCCTGTGATTTATGTGGGTTATTTCAGTTATACCGTTTCCCTAAATAATAATAACCGTGGAGTATGGACGGAATATACATATACAGGGTGATTTTTGGTCGTCAACGTTCCCGAAAACTACGGAATCTCCTCATCATCACGATCATTTTTCTCCATGGAAGCATACCTGGGAAGTGTCTGGTTCCCAAGATATTAGGGTCCAAAGTTGAGTAAATAGACTGCGTTTTTCTGCATAAATTATGTGCATTTATGCAGAAAAACGCAGTCTATTTACACGCGTATCAAGATTTTTTTACGAAAAATAATTGATATCTGTCTATGATAAAACTAGCACAAACACTGGACACTATAAATTTCGCCCGATTAAGAAATTTTTTTTTTTTTTTTTTTTAATTTACATTGTTTCCCAGCATTTTTTTTGGCATAAACTTACTTTATTTGATGTATAGAGTACGTACCCTTCGTTAAGGGTGGCCACGAAAAAACATCCTGTATATACATAATCACGCCTTTATCCCTTACGGGGTAGGCATAGCACCAAGTGCCGATAGAACCACATGGTGCCACTTCTGACCAATTTTGAGGGTATAGTTGAGATGTACCTACAAGTTGAGATGGACGGAATATTTCGATGGAATAATAATTTCGAGGAGCAAAGTGTGATTGTGTAAGATATGACTGCATAACCTTTCCACCAGACATGTGCCACGTTGCTACGGATGCGTGTGATTATCCACCAACAATATTCATTGGTCCGTCATCATCAGCATATTGCAGTCCACTGCTGGACGTAGGCCTCCCCGAGAGTACACCACGAGGCTCGATCTTGCCATATATAGGTAGTTACTACCAGCCGGCCTCTTCAAGTCATCAATTTTTCAATTTCAAAAGGTCTTTATTTATAAAAAAATAACAAGATAAGGTTATACAAATCCAGTGTAAATGTTATCCTTGATAGTATTTTAAACTTAATTTAACACGTTTGCTACTTTGAATAAAGTTTTACGAACTTATTAACTTAAAATATTATAAACATAATATTAGTAAAGGACCATGTATCCTAGTATAAACCATGCAATCTTTAGTTAAGTATTTATTACATTTGATGTAGTTAATTACTAAATTAAGGAAATAAGTGACAACATAACAGTTAAATAAAAAATTTGTCACGTAAGAAAAATATTGAATTTAAGTAAAGTCGTCGGTCCATCTGGCCGGAGCATCCTACGCTACACTTTCATTGGTCCGCGATGTCAATGCATTATATTCGTGGACTAGCGGCCGCCTACGACTTCGTTCGCGTAAACTTTGAAAATCCTGTTAATTTCCGTCCCCGTGGGGATTCCGAAAACTCCATTCTTATCCGGATGCCTACATGCATATTAAGAACACACCCTCCAAATTTCAGAACCCTTTAGTGGCTTAGGCTCTGACTTGATCCGTCAATCAGTCATTCAGGACAAATAAATTTTGTTGTACTCATAGATATCACGCGGAGAGAGGCCCCGGGCCATCCAAAACTCATCGCATATAGAGTGCACATAGGCTTTCATAGACCCTTTCAAAAGTTAACTGGGTCTGGTAGACCGCCTACACCACATAGGAATTAATTGCGAACCCTCATTTTTTCACGCCAACGTCGAGTCTCGGTCGGGAGTCTCTAGTGGACCCCTAGGGGCCCACTTGGAGCACTTTGGGAACCACTGGCCTAGAGCCTAGCGAGTCACCAAGCGAGTAGCTAAGGAAAACGAACATTCTAGAATTGGTACGATCGGATAAACTGCGCACTTGGCGCCTAGGAAGTCGAATCGCTTATCATATTTCTTTTACTTTAATCGTTGTCAAAATTTATCGCGATACTAAAAGTGTATAACGCTATGGTGAAACGTAACGTTTATGTTAAATAGATGTAACATAAATATAGTAGGTACATGTGACGCCCTGTAAGGACACGGCAAACAACAAAACCAAGTAGTGGCCACTTTACTTAAAAATATAATTTTGTTATAATAGGTTGTACCTTTACTTGTAATTTAAATCCAATTCAATTTTCGGTAAATATTTCAATGGCAATACAATTCTCATATAAAAATTTCAATTTTCATGTTTGTCTATTAGATTATTACTTAGTGATTTATACTTAGAATAATGATTCGCTGGAGCGGAGCGAAGACCTATCCATTAATGTAAGTTATAATATATAATAATATATTATAAGTATAAATAATTTCAGAAAAATGGGTATCATAAATTACATTTATCATCGAAAAATTCCGTTATATTATAATAACACTTATTTAAAATATTTATTAAACATGCAATGTTGTTTCAGTAAATACGTTCAACAATAGCGCGGTTGCCTATAGTTCCTGTAATTAGCAAGTTCAAACATACATACTCTTCAGCTTTATTAGTATACAGGGATAGGTCATGACATAGTTCACGTCTTTGGGTGTGTTTTTATTTTGCTTTACTCATTTTCGTAATAGTGACCTACCTACTTGTACTTTATTAATCTATGTGAGTGGTGCTTGGATTTATTATTGTCGTAACGTAGGTATACCAAGAGATATTAAGTTTTTTACCCGACTGCCCCAGAATGAGGGTCATGTTTTTTCGAGGGTATGTTTGTTTTTACGAGTATGTATATTTTTTGCACGCTCTAACCTAAACGGCTTGTTATATTTGGGCTTGAGAGGTATCTTTAGGTGGTATTCTTTTATATACCTACTTATACATAGATGTGATGAGGATGTATGTAAGTTTGTTACTCTTTCACGCAAAAACTACAGATTGTATTTTTATGATAGGTGTATAGCTTTTACAGCAAACTAACACATAGACTATAAAGCTCAGGCAGACAAAGTCGCGGGAGGCCGCTACTACAAGTACCTGTTGTGAAAACCTTTTTTTTTTTTTTTTTTTTTTTTTTTTTTTTTTTTTTTTTTTTTTTTTTTTTTTTTTTTTGAGTAAAGTATGTTACATTTAGTTTTAATATATACAGATTTCACTTTAGTACCGATCAACTTAACAAAACTAGAATAAGCTATTTTCATCCGTGATAGCTAAAAATGAGTATCCATTTCGGCCAATTCTCGATAAGATAGGGTATTTTGGAGCGACCTCATGCACTATTAATGTTTGGCCCGGGAAGTGGGTCAAAACGACACTTACAATGTTTGTGCCCCTTTCTTCGGCTACATGATAAACAAACAAATATTTTTTTATTCTTATTAAGTAGAACCGGAATATAGGTTGTGCGGAGGACAATGATTTCTTTAAATACGTAAATATTAATTTATATATAAATAACTTAAATATTGACTCATCAGTGATGAGCGTTACAATAACGATGAAATACTTGAAGAAAACGTTTTGCTTCACTCAGATAGGTATGTGAAGCGAAAAATGTTTACCCCTTTTTACTGTTTGGGAAAATTGCTTTAGCGATGAACATGAAATATTACACAGTTATAGTTAATACAGAAAGGATCATTATAAAGCTATTTTTACACAAAATGCCTGGATATATCAAATAATATCAGAAATACCCTTATATACGATATCAGAAATACCCTTATATACCCGTTTTCGAATCGACCGCTAATTTTGACGAAATAACTCAAGGCCCACATGCACGAAGTGAACTAAACTTTTACAACAAATTGCTAGAAACTACTTTTGAAGTAGGTTTCTTGAGGCAAACTAATGACTGTAGAAGGTGTTTCGCTATGAATAGTGAATACTAGCGTCAGAAATAAACACACCTCGCTATTATACTACAAAGATGTTCTAGATTAGACTAGATTGGATATATTATATGTGCTATGTTGTGCTAAGTACCATAGTATGAGCCAATGGTCACACAATTAAATATAATAATATGGAACTGGTAGTCGCCCACTACTTTAATGTACAAATAAGTATGATGATGATGATGATCTCCGACTGTGTTTCGGTCAAAGCGACCAATCTCTTCGGAGATTGGCCAGGTACGCAGGACATATTATAGTGCACAAGTGTGTACGCAAACACAGATGCACTGTTCCGTTACCCTCATAGTCCGATGGGACGGAAAGCCCACACGACCGGAGAGAGATCAGGCGCAGGACCAACGGTTTTACGTGCTTTCCGAGGCACGAGTTAAGTGACAATTTTGCAACATTAAAATCTGTAGGTACATGAAATAAATCCATTGGTACAGGCCCGTGACTGGGATCGAACTTACGCCTCCCGCTTGGAAGATGCACATATATATATATATATATATATATATATATATATATATATATATATATATATATATATATATATATATATATATATATATATATATATATATATATATTTCTAATATATAGGCATAAAATTCTCGTGTCACGGTGTTAGAAGTTAAACTGCTCCGAAACGGCTCGACCGATTTTCGTAAATCTTAGCATGCATATCGGTTAGGGTGGAGAATCGGACAACATCTATTTTTCATCCCCCTAAATGTTAAGGGTGGTCCACACCAAAATTTTTTATTTTATTTTTTTTACAAAATTTTTTGTTTTTATTTTTTTTTGTGATACAGCATACAAAAATACATACAACCATGAATTTTCACCCCTCTAGGATCAACCCCTTTTACATGGCAAAGTTATACTTAGGCTATGTAAATAAAAGAAACCTATCCACAAAATTTCAGACTCGAAATCACATGTTTATTTTTCCAGATAGCATGGAGAATTCCTAAACGACTCAGAAATGTACATACAATTTTAAAAAATAAACATGTGATTTCGAGTCACAAATTTTGGAAATAGGTTCTCTGAATAGTGGGCTGTCTACATAGCATTTCGCTTAACATACCCCTTTTGCTACACCCTGTATAGTGACAGGTCGCACTTAACATATAAGCTACTTTTTATCCCGGGAAAATGTTTTTGTCCGAGATAATTTCGACATTTTGTTTTTTCTGCAGTCCACGCGGACGGAGTC
The DNA here is from genome assembly GCA_014607495.2 of Carposina sasakii. Taxonomy (NCBI): domain Eukaryota; kingdom Metazoa; phylum Arthropoda; class Insecta; order Lepidoptera; family Carposinidae; genus Carposina; species Carposina sasakii. The sequence continues at coordinate 3,443,479 of CP053175.1, read as the reverse complement.
GCGGGCGTCCACTAGTAATGAATAAAATTGGCCGCGTGGTGCCGGCAGAGTAGAATTCGTACCACCCCATGTCTGCCCGTGGGTATCGTACGAGGCGATTAAGGGTTTCCGGGAGGTGGGCAGCAGCTCCTCCCGTGTTGACAACATAGTCCAAAATAAAAACTGCGGTCACCAACCCGCCTGCCCAGTGTGGTGACTATGGGCAAATATCCCCATGGTAGTCTTGTGGCGTGCCCAGGGGGAGGCCTACATCTAGCAGTGAACTGCAATAGGCTGATGATGATGAATGAATAAAATGATATTTACATTAGGTTAAATAGTTAGGCCATCTCCTTGTTATCATTCGTTCATGTACTCCATGTTTCTGGGCGGCTAATGACCATTATAAATACATAGCGACATCGCAATCTACCTACTTCAAATAAATGTATGTACGGTATGGATCTATATGAGGTCACTTGGCAACGTTCTCCATTTAGAACTTGCCAAAAATGAACTCGGCTGAGAATACACGCAACGCTTATACACATCTGCCTAGTCCACTGCTGGACGTAGGCCTCCCCCAGGGTACGCCACAAGACTGCCATAGCGGGGTATTTACCCATAGTCACCACATGCAGGCAAGTTGGTGACCGCAGTGGGATTTTCGGACTATGTTGTCAACACGAGAGGCGCTGCTGCCCACCTCCCAGAAACCCTAATCACCTCTTACGATATCCACGGGCTGACATGGAGTGGTGCTATTCTGCTCTGCCGACACCACACGGTGTCATTGATCGTAAACATCTGTCCTCGCCATGTTAGGCGAGGCTGGTGATCTTGCATCTGATCTCTGCCGTATCTGCATATAAAACAAAACATAACTTTACCAGAGATTTGTCCAATATTCCATGAAAAATTGTAAAATTGTTGACATTTAATTTATTATTACTATTTTATTTTATTATTAATGTGACATTTATTACTACTAGAATTTAAAAAAAGCCTATATGCTAGAGTATCTGTATTGTATGTGATGCTAGCTAGACTTATAACATTAACCAATTAATAACTTTTAGCTTTATCTATTAAACTTTATCTTTGTGTAACTAACATAACTAACATTTGCATGCCAATGACTGGCAAATATGCAGGAGCAAATTTTTCTATTACACTATCACTATTAAGTACCCATATTTATGCAAATAAATGATCTGAATCTGAATCTGAAAAATTACATTTGAACCACTGTGCACATACACTGTGCCTCATCAAGTACCCACTCAGGAAATAATTCATAAGTCTGGAATTTCCGTAACGAATGAGTTGTGAAGACACGCCCTGTGAGAGAACAAAGAGCTTAGGAGGCGAGTAGTAATGCAGAGTAGGTATGTTATAAACTTCAAAAAATTCGGCTACTTCATCGTACCTCAACTATATTGTATGTTCACTATGGGTGCGCCCACCACCGGGCCCTACACCCTCCACTGACCCTCGGATCTGATAACTCATAATTGCGAAAACAGGCACTTGCACTAACTACAATCGCCACGAGAAACCAGACCAGAGCACCTAGCATGCAAGACAATACATTGCACTATTCCGAAATTAAAAACTAGATAAATAATCTACATATGTTTCGCCAACAACCGTGGCATCCTCAGGATTATAGAAATTAGTAAATTAGTAAACCACTAATTATTATGAAACTGTAAAACCCAATACAATTTCATTTATATTGTATGTTGCCAAAGGAATAGGAATAAATAAATCATATAAGTATTAAAATGACAGAATTTTACGTAGTTACTATTATATACAAATTGCGGCAATGCAGGAATATTATAGAAAATAGTAAGGGAATAAAAATATGAGCGGATATTAATAAGCGTAGTCTACTACATATTTGCTACGAATATTCGTAGCTTGTGTAGCCTACGTAGCAACTAGTTCATGGAACTTTTACAATTTGACTAATAGAAACTATTTAGTAAATAATGATAACACAGCTACCGTTTTGCTATTGCATGATACCTACCGTCGTCTAATAAAAAACCCATTTCGTTTTTAGTTAAAATATAAATCAAAAAACCTTCAAATAACATAAAATATTACTACTACACAACCCATCTATCAAAACAATACCAATGCAACTTCGGCCTTGTGTATTGAATATAGAGTTGAGTTTTACTACAGCCTTATGTAGGTTGTGAAATATTTCGTTTAACGCCAACCTAACCACGTATATGGGCCAAACGGCTTACTCTCGGATAATTTGTTATCCCCGATTAAATTATTACTAACTTTCGTCTTAATTGATGTTAAAAATAAAGACGATTGCAGTTTTATAAAAAGTTACTCACTCACGCCTTTATCCCTTACGGGGTAGGCAGAGCACCAAGGGCCGATAGAACCACATGTTGCCACTTCTGACCAATTTTGAGGGTATAGTTGAGACGTACAAGTTCGGTTAGTAGTGACAGGTTAAGTAAGTTAAGTATGCATAATTATTTTAATTTTCTATCGATGTATGTAACAACCAAATATTAGATATTTTATTTCAATTTCAGTTAAAATCAGCATTCTTCTTCTTCTTGTTCAGCCTATTGCAGTCCACTGCTGGACGTAGGCCTCCCCCAGGACACGCCACAAGGCTACTGCCACAGGGGGGTTTTGCCCATAGTCACCACGCTGGGCAGGCGGGTTGGTGACCGACTCATATCAGCATAGTTTAGTCTAATTCTACATTTTTTTAAAATATTATAGATGTAAGGGTCATTATTTCGGAACCGCAAATAATACTTCCAAGTTTTCATAAAAAAAATGTATTTGATTATTAATTTTAATCTGTAATTGACTTTTACGATAACCGTGAGAAGTGTACAGGTGGTGGGGAGCACCTATTTATGGCCGCTACAGAATCTACATAGCAACAAACTATATAATTATATCCAAACATTTAAAAAGTAAACAGACCACAGTAAATACAGACTCACCATGTACATAAACAAACATGGCTGTGTTCCTGAAATGGGGGTAGCAAAAACTGTGAGGATCATAAAAAATATCCCACAGGCACATTTAGTAGATAGCCTTATTAATAAACGTGGTGAAATGTGTGTTACGTTAATAAAAGAGTAAGATTAAGATCGGAAAGATGGAATTTTTCATCAGGCTCATACGAAATAAACGCCAGCATTTTACTAACACATTACTAACACCTTAAGACCACCTTCTCAAGTCCGACAAAAAAAAATCGTGATTTTTGAAGACTCAAGCGCAGACTACAGCTCTATTGTAACGCTCTGAGGGTCACATAGACTCTAGCGCAGAAAAAGGCTTTCGCCCTCTATAATCTTAAAAGAACAAGCTCTTATAAAGATTCCCGAGTTATTAGCACACACGCACGAGTAACGATTATTTTGAACTAGTGGACGCCCGCGACTTCGTCCGCGTGGACTGCATAAAAAACAAAATATCGAAATTAAAACCCGGGATAAAAAGTAACTTAATACCAAATTTTATTAAAATCGCTCCAGCCGTTTTGACGTGAAAGAGTAATAAACATCCATCCATCCATCTATCCATCCATCCATCTATCCATCCATCCACCCATACTTACAAACTTTCTCGTTTACAATATCAGTAGGATATTATCTACACTAATATTATAAAGAGGAAAACTTTGTTTGTTTGGTTGTAATGAATAGGCTCAAAAACTACTGGACCGATTTCAAAAATTCTTTCACCGTTAGAATCCTTATTGGACCTGGATGAACATAGGCTATAAGAATTTCCCGATATTCCCACGGGAAGGCGACCAACGGGAATTCTATATTTTTTACGAAAACCGCTATACATATGAAGCTGAAATCGGGCATATATGTTCATTGGGGACAGCGAGGGAGGACTAAAAACGGATTTCCCGAAATTCCCACGGGAAGGGGACAAACGGGAATTCATAGTTTTTACGAAAACCGCTATACATATGAAGCTGAAATCGGGCATATATGTTCATTGGGGACAGCGAGGGAGGACTAAAAACGGATTTCCCGAAATTCCCACGGGAAGGGGACAAACGGGAATTCATAGTTTTTACGAAAACCGCTATACATATGAAGCTGAAATTGGGCATATATGTTCATTAGGGACTGCGAGGAAACACTAGAACGGATTTCCCGAAATTCCCACGGGAAGGAGACCAACGGGAATTATTTATTTTTTACGAAAACGGTTAAACATGTGAATCTGAAGTTGAGCATATATGTTTATTTGGGACCCCGAGGAAGCACTGGGAACGGATTTCCCGAAATTCCCACGGGAAGGGGACAAACGTGAATTAATTTTTTACGACAACCGCGATAACATATAGGCTACTTTTTACACTTAACATATAGGCTACTTTTTATTTTTTCTGTAGTCCACGCGGACGGAGTCGCGGGCGTCCACTATTTTAAATAAATGATTGAAAAAATTAAATGATGATGAAAATGATTATTTTCTTGCTCAAAACATACCTATACAAACATTAAATATTTCCAGAAGGGTAGAAATTTCTATAACTAACTTAAAAACTACTAGGGCTAGCGTGTATATAGGTATATATGGTAGATCGGTTGACCAGTGGGGTAAGCAAGAACCTTTTTAGGTAACGCTAGCGACTCGCTAGCAAAATCTGTGGGAATCGACAGTTTGACGATAGCGTTACGGACTATCGAGTGTTTCGTTCGTGCTTACCCCTCAGATCCGGTTTTACATTATTAGATCAGAGACATGTTTCGCCAAAAAATGGGCCATGCAAATATTTTGATTTAGGTATTCAACAATGTTCTATGGTAAATGTGTTAATCGATTGTAAAAGTTTCTGTATTTTAACTATCTTTTATTTTTGTTACAGATATGAAAACCACGAGGAATGTTCACGAAGTAGACATTGACAGTTAAGTGCGTATTAGAAGAAATCAAAGATGGCGGAAGCTGAGGGGGGAGCGAGTGAGCAAGATGATGTTTCATTCTTGCGTACGGTGAGTTCTCATTACTAATATTAATAAATACATATTTCTAAACAAGGTGTAACAGAAAGGGTGTGTTAAGCGAAATCTATAGACCACTATACAGAACCTAATCCCATATTGAGACTCGAAATCACAGATTTACGTAGAATTTCACTTAATATACACCTTCTGTATACTATACGCATGCACAAAATGAAGGAGATCCTCCAGATGTTAAATATCAGTGACAGTTGCTAGCTCATCGCCTGAGAGTACACTCCTGAGTTCCTTAGTCGACTCTTACAACATGCACCGAAGGAGATGCAGCTGATGTATTCTAGATTAACCCCGCATCTAGATTTAATCTTCTAAGCAATGGAATTATTTTAAAAATGTGACATTCTCGACCAGATAATAGTTAATAAGGAATGTAATTTATTAATGTTGGGGATATTAGTACTTTGTTTTCTTTCAAATGAAAGTTGTTTTGCCATGATTCAGTGTGCTTAGAGAATATAAGGGAAAACCTTGCCATCTCGGGTGAGAGTGCACTTAAGATAAACCACTAAAAATACAAGCATTACTGCACAAATTGCCTCAAGATAAGAAAACGTCTCCACGACCTTGAGACGTAGATGATTGATACGAGAGCGTCAGAGTTCAGGGCATCGATTCTCGTGTCCTTCGAGATTATCTCTGTACTCGACATAACTGTAAATACAAATATCTGAAATATTTACATAATGGCATATTAAAACAACTAAGGGCTGATTTTCCCAAACGTTCAAAATCAGAAGAATAAATTTGATGCTGTCTCTATTATGATCTAGTTTTAGAGGAAGACAGCATTAACTATACAGGATATTTTTCCGTTGCCACCATTAACGAAGGGTATGTACTCTATACATGAAATAAAGTAAGTTTATGCTAAAAAAAAATGCTGGGAAGCGATGTAAATTTTTTTCAAAAAATGTTTTTAATTACTCGATCGGGTGAAATTTATAGTGTCCAGTATTTATGCTAGTTTTATCAAGGACAGATATTAATTATTTGTCGTGAAAAAATCTTGCTACACGTGTCTATGTGCTTTTATGCACAAAAACGCAGTCTATTTACTCAACTTTGGACCTTAATATCTTGGGAACCAGACACTTCCCATGTATGCTTCCATGGAGAGAAATGATCGTGATGATGAGGAGATTCCGTAGTTTTCGGGAACATTGACGACCAAAAATCACCCTGTATACTCTTATGATACGAGTAGGTTATCTAAAGTTTGGAAAAATCGGCCCTAATTATATCAAATGGTCGGTAGCATTAGAGTCGAATGTCGAAAGGTGTTATCTATACCTTAGATTAGAAAATTAGTAGAATTGCAAAACGCTATTGTATCGTTGTTTAACCAAAGGTGCGATATGTAGAAGTCGAGTGTGTAGACAATACGAGTATATAGATGCTAGAATAGATCCCCTATGTAAGAAATGGTGCCGAGAGACCATTATGTAAAGCGTTATGTATACACGTTGATGTATTAGGTATACGTAATAGGTGGTCTACATGAACTATCTTAGTTCTTAAATAGGTAAAAATTAGTAAAATCGTTCTCCATATAAACACTAGTCTGAACCGTGATATTAGATCTATGCAGATAAATGAAACTAGACTGACTGTCAGTATTAAAATTACTGCTTTTAACATACCTTTAGGGTAAGTACTTACATATATACATAAGTAGCAAATCGCTGAACATACCTATTTTGTTACATCCTGTATACTAAACTTAATGACGATAGTTAATTTACGCGTTATTACAATACAGTGATTGTCAACCTTTTTAGCAAAATTTTAAAGGTCAGTGATCCCCAATAAAATTTGTTGTCTGTCACGCTATACCTTTTACTCGTACCTACCAACTTTAATTAAGTTTTACGGGAAAGAGCGGTGGTTTAATCTATATTATTTAATAATTGAAGTCTTCACAAACCATTTTACTTAAGCACGAAATTGGTATGATTTATGTTTTTTTAGTATGGAAAGATAAGCACAGTAGAAATTGCACTATGAGCAAAATTGCAATGAATTTTGACGCTGATTAATCCAGACCAGTATAAAATATAAATATACAGGGTGTAACAAAAAGGGTATGTTAAGCAAAAAGCTATGTAAATAGCCCACTGTAGAGAACCTATTCACAAAATTTGAGACCCAAAATCACATGTTTATTTTTCCCGATAGTATGGAGAATTTTTAAATATCTCAGGAATTTTCATACAATCTTGAAAAATAAAAATGTGATTTCAAGTCTCAAACATACCCTTTCTGTTACATCCTGTATAGTATAAAATTGAACGAGACAGACAAGCTTATACAAATAGAATGTTTCGTTATTTTTACAACTTTCATACAAACGTGAAATAAAAAAGCTAGACAAGTAAGTAGAGCACTTCCATAACAATTTTACTAGCACCAATAAATTTTATTTCCTCAACAGAATTAGTAGTAAAACTTGAACTTGTTTTGCGTTTGGACAATGTTCAATATTAGGCGAACAAAGAAAAGAATCTGATTGCTTTTTTTGAAATTTATTACATGAAATGGTGCTAATTCGTTACAGACATTATTTAAATTGAATTATATGTTTTTATCTCGAAGCACAGGCAAAAGGAACTATGTCCATACAGCCATTGTTGGCGTAGACAGACAATGAGTTTGGCAATATTATTTTACGTTGACATTTTTTATTGTAGATAGCTGGATCCTTTTTCAAATAGTCTTGTGTTTTAATTAACCTAAATTATGTGTGATGTACCTAGCCGGGAGTGGATAAGTACATAAGAAACTATTTTGCTAAATTAGTAAGTCAAGTCAATTTGTAATTGTGTGTTGCGTCTTACGTAATATTTTGTGGCATACTTGCGGAGACCCTAATTTAGCTGTATGTCACTATATTGTTGTTATTACTGCCTTAATATAGCTGTTGGTCTTCCTAATACCAAATAAATAAATAAATAGCGATAAATGTTATGTATGAAATTATTTTTTAGGGTATTCTCCACTGGCGGACTAACAGGGGGGCGGTGGGGGCGGTCCGCCCCGGGCCCCACAACTGAGGGGCCTCGGATTGGCATATTTAAAAAAAAAAATCCTTGTCTACTCAGACAATGTTATTTTAACATAATCTGCTGTAATTAAACCATTCTTCCGATCATTTACCATATTAAGTAAACGGTGTAGGTACCTAATTCATCTAAGTTCATAAGATTCATAACCAGAGGTCGGAATTAGGTAGAGTCATTTATGTACTTGCATCGAAATGTTGATATTAATGTGGACCTTCCCAGGATTTCTAATGGACAATCCCGTGTGGCCAACAATATTACAAATAAATAATAATAAAACCCTCAGAGATAGACAAATAAAACAAAGATAATTAACATAAAATGTTTATTAGTTTGTAATTTGAGGCATATCCACTTTATTCTTTCGCTGTATGAAATCAGTGCAAGTACATAAATGACTCTACCTAATTCCGACCTCTGTTCATAATGCATTATAGGGTCTGTTTCAACACTTACTGATAAGTGCCCGATATAATTATCTGACAGATATCTCTATTGACATCTCCCTCTTGTTAGTACGAACCGAAAGAGACGGCATCACACATATCTGGCGGATAAGATATCCGGAAGATATCTGCATTTGTTTAATTCAGTAAATCTGGAGGGCGGGCGCCAGGGGGCCCTAAAATTAAAGACCGCCCCGGGCCTCAAAAAGTCTTAGTCCGCCAGTGGTATTCTCTCAGGCAATAAGCTGGCAACTTGTCACTGACCATTAACACCTGCTACCGGCATACTAAACGTGGCCGTTGAATCTCTCTTATGATCATGCAGTTCTGGAACAATTCCCATTTTAGCAACAAATCCGTCTATATAGCTCAATATTATCATGAATTAAATATGTGTTCTTTCGAACCCGCGAAGTTACGGCAATTGGCCTTTAGTTATATAACTGGGTAAATAGAGTGTCTTTATCTTAAAAATAAACATCTTTATACATAATAATAATATAACGTTCATACAGCAAACGATCTATATCACAGCAAAAGATTGTGATTGATCGATTAATATTTAATCTCGATTAATTTCATAAAGCAACCTGTCAAAAACTGTCATTAAAATTTATAATGTTCATCGTGGTACACTCAGCTAGCAAAGACTTAGCGGCTGTGGCGCAATTGCGTAAATAATATCAAAGCTTTTTTTTATTTTAAATGGTAAGTAAATCTATAGTTTAGTTTCAAGAAGGAATAAATTAAAAATACAGAATTAAAATAATTACTGCTAGTTGTTATTTTTCGTTTTGATTTGACACATTTTGAAGTAAATAAGCGTTGATAGCTCTTCGAGAAACTGACAGCAAATACGTTGATTGTGATACAGAATATCTAGTCATATCACAGATATGATAATACTATAGTCATTTCTACATATGCCAGGTACTGCTATGATCGCATTTCTCGGACTGTACTTACCAAATGTTTTTCATAATCAAAAATGTTTTTCACTTCTGAAATTCGGAATATTCGAGGCTTCTCCCCAGGGTCCCTTATTGTGGTGTGGAAATTTTAACGAAGGGACCAAGGGTTATTGTTTACTGGACGCAAAATTATATAGTATACGTAATTTATGCTATGTACTATTTACCTTCTGATATTACTTGTAAAAATAATTATTTGCTGTTTGTTAGTTTCGCTCAAACTAGACGGCTAAACTGATTTTGAAGAAATTTTGTGCACGTGTATGAGTTCAGGAAAGGATTAATGTCAAGTTTAGATCTGTCTAAGCTGTGTTCTGGTTCCTGAAAAAGAATGTTAATTATTAAAGACATAATTTATTTTGGAGTTTCTAGTATTTATCTATTAAAAAAGAACAGGTCAAATAGAAAAAATATTTTCAGTCAGTGAATCGCGAAAAAGACGTTTTTAATGAAAACCGGTAGACGCTCAATGAAACCGGTAATTGGACCCGGTCTAGGCAGGGTTGCCAACTAACTATTTTATTTTTGAGTAAATTACAATTTTCACAAGTTTCAGTGCCTTCGATAAACAGTAACACAAACTGATGTATGACTACATAAGGCGTAATATGGTACTTTTAACTTACAGACATAAATACATATAATCACGCCTTTATACCTTACGGGTTAGGCAGAGCACCAAGGGCCGATAGAACCACATGGTGTCACGTCTGACCAATTATTACACACAGGTTTTTTAAAAATACATATTGAATTATTTATTGTCAAATAAAAAGTCAAATTAAATAGGTACATACTTGAGTATAAATAAAATAAAAACTACCTATTGACTAAGGCTGTTATAAATCTCAAGAATAGAGCCTTCTATTTTTGACTACACATTTCATTAGGTAAAATAAATTTTCACGTCTCTGCTGTTTGTAGGTATGTAGAGATTTTAAACGGTTTTGTTTTTTGATTTCTTAATCTGGCTTCGGCATTAGCCGGGTATCCGGTATCAAAACAATTTTCTCGCTTGAGTTTTTAGTGGTATCTTTAATATCCTTTCTATTGATATGGAGGGGTGACTTGATATGAATATATTTTAACATCCTCGATAAAGGTATACTGGTTAAGTATGCCTATGCCTTGCGTAGGTACTTAGCCAACATTGCTGATGAAAATAACAATGGTAAATTCCGAAAAAAGTTTTTTCATATTCGTGATGATCTCATATAGTATATGTAAAACCTGAAGATAATTATCCTTTTTCCACGTAGACATATTGCGATTATCTCATTTGTCTTATCTTGTCTTTAGCCTATTGCAGTCCACTGCTGGACGTAGGCCTCCCCCAGGGCACGCCACAAAGCTACTGCCATGAGGGAATTTCGCCCATTATCTCATATAGTATATGCAAAACCTGAAGATAATTTATTCTGCCTGCGACGCCATAGGTCCTGGGTTCGAATCCCGGTAGGTGCAAACATTGATATGATGAATATCGATGTTTGTTTCCGAGTCATGGATGTTTCTATACTTATACATGTATTTATATACCGTTGCTTAGTACCCACGACACAAGACCTTATGGATCTTAATGTGGGACTAGGTTAATGTGTTGTGTAGTGTGTAAATATTATTATTATTATTCAATTTTTAGGAAGACATGGTCTGCCTGTCTTGCACGGCGACCGGTGAGAGGGTTTGCCTGGCGGCCGAGGGTTTCGGCAACCGGCACTGCTTCCTCGAAAACATCGCCGATAAGAACATACCGCCCGATCTGTCGCAGTGCGTGTTTGTTATTGAACAGGTATGTATGACGATTTTATTCTATGTAGATTATTTTTATCATGTTCCATTCCGAAATCACTCTACTAGACATAAAATGATGAAGAAATAAAAACCAGGCAAATGCGAGTCCGACTCGACTCTATGCCATTATGACAATGCTGGTTAAAAAATTCTGTAATCTTCTATACTAATATTATAAAGAGGTAAACTTTGATTGTTTGTTTATTTGCAGCGAATAGACTCCGAAACTACTGGACCGATTTCAAAAATTCTTTTACCGTTAGAATCCTTATTGGACCTGGATGAACATAGGCTATAAGAATTCGCCAGCTCGGCCACGGGAAGGCTACCAACGGGAATTCTATATTTTTTACGAAAACCGCTATACATATGAAACTGAAATTGGGCATATATGTTCATTAGGGACTGCGAGGAAGCACTAAGAACGGATTTTCCGAAATTCCCACGGGAAGGGGACCAACGGGAATTAATTCTTTTTTACGAAAACGGCTACACATATGAATCTGAAGTTGGGCATATATGTTCATTTGAGACTCCAAGAAAGCACTAGGAATGGATTTTCCGAAATTCCCACGGGAAGGGGACAAATGGGAATTAATTTTTTTACGACAACCGCGATAAGTACATATTAATTTGAAATCAGACCTGTACGTTCATTAGGGACTGCGAGGGAGCGCTATGAACTGATTTCCCAAAATTCCCACAGAAAGGGGTAAAACGGGAATTCCAAATTTTCCCGAAAACTGCTATTTGTATGAAGCTGAAATCGGATTAGGGACTACAAGGAAGTACTAACAACGGATTTCCCGAAATTCCCACGGGAAGGGGACCAACGGGAATATTTTTTTTTTACAAAAACGTCTACACATATGTATCTGAAATTGGGCATATATGTTCATTAGGGACCCCGAGGAAGCTCTAGGAACAGATTTCCCGAAATTCCCACGGGAAGGGGACAAACGGGAATTCATTTTTTTTACGACAACCGCGATACATATGAATTTGAAATCAGAGCTGTACGTTCATTAGGGACTGCGAGGGAGCACTAAGAACGGATTTCCCGAAATTCCCACGGGAAGGTGACTTACGGGAATTTAATTTTTTTTACGAAAACCGCTATTTTTACGAAGCTGAAATCGGATTAGGGACTATGAGGAAGCTCTAAGAACGGATTTCCAGAAATTCCCACGGGAAGGGGACCAACGGGAGTTCCAAATTTTTACGAAAACCGCTGTACCTACATGTGAAGTTGTAGCTAATGTACTGATATGTACCGAAGCGAAGCGAGGGCGGGCCACTAGTAAATAATAAAATGGCGCTGATAGTTAGCACGTCCATTTTGTTGGTGAACTCATTGATATGGAATGATTGTAAGTTTGTTATTTGGTTGCGCTGCCATGTACCTATGTCTGTATTTACATGTTTGCGTTTCGTCAAATATTTGTCCATAACCAATAGCAAATTACGACATGTACTGTTGGAGATACAGCAAATATTAATACCATATTCGATTATTTTTACAGATTGTATTTTTTTCTTTTTCAGGCTTTGTCCGTCAGAGCTCTTCAAGAACTGGTAACCGCTGCCGGCTCAGAAACGGTAAGTACTAATCTATTCACAAAAACCACTGTATATTAATCTATGTACACATTTTATAGTATATGTAAAATTAACACATATACCTCACGTTATATAAAATTATTCTGTCCAACTAAATAATTTTCTATTGACTAAATTGTAGTACAGTTAAATATGGTATGTAAAGGTTTTTAAAGGGCAAATCATATTTGTTTTAATGTGGATTAATCGATGAATTATACAAATATTTTGTATAAGTTGTATGCCATATTTCTTTTTGTGTATGTGCAATAATGAATAAGAATAAAAAAATATTTATTATTATCATTTTTTTTTAATGATTTTAATATTAATTACAAAATTGTTTTTTTCATGGGAGTTTAACTAGAAAAAGTTTGCTTAAATATAATTAATTACAATAGCGTTTTGTTGCATTTATGTCGAGAATATTTTAAAATAATTTAATGTTTCCAATACAAACTTGATTCTTTATAAAATTATCCGAAATATTACGAAATTTTCAATTTATTGCAATATTTAATATGAATTTGAATTCTTTTATAAGCACAATTATTAGTTAAATATCCACATTAATACAAAAATTTAAATCAGCCAGCCTTTTTTGATGTGGTAACACTGTCGTTGTCCTCTCTTGTGAATAATATACCCTGACACCTGAAAATCTCCCGACTTTACTGTGAATTCGCAGAGATGTTAACAATTTACTCATATCACCGGGTGCTTAGACAATTTAATATCGTTTGGTAGCGATGTTAGTTGCCGCCACCTCATTATCATGAGAAGTCCACTTCTAAACATAGGCCTCCCCTAACAACCTCCACTCCGACCGGTCAGAAGCGGCCTGCATCCAGCCGATAGCCGCGAGTTTAGCTAGTTGACGCAACACTTCCACTAAATAGTCACGTTACTTGACGAACGTGTGATAATGAACGCTTACTATTGGGGCAAACGTGTCGGCGACGAGCCTCTATCGATTACGACAAATAAAGTTACTTTGTCTAAGTCCCCTGTTTAGTTAGTTTGCCATTTACTCACAGTACAGTTGGTGGATTAAACTTGTTATAATTATCCTTTTACGTATCGTTTTCGTGTTAAATTTTTTCAGGGGAAAGAAAACTTAGTGAGTATTCGGTTGATTTGGTAATAAATTTGCATGTTGTATCGTCAGATCGTTTCGTGAATGCTTATACAGTTCGTCATAAAAAAAATCAAAATTAAAGGAAACACAGGCTTAGCAAATATAACAATTTTGAGAGAAACAGAGATATTCGTTAATTTATCGAAAATATCCACCAATGGCTGTTTGACTTCATTACGTAATTTAACGAACGCGGTAAATGAAGCCGTCGAAATATTTCCTCCAATAGGAAGGAGGAAATATTTCGATAGCTTTACAAACTTTGCTGTCGCTCGTAAAATTGTTGCATTGTCTAAATACCCTGGTATAAAATTCAAAATTGATTCATTCAAACTAATGTCTTTAAAATGATTAATTCTACATAATCAAATTCATTATTTTGTGTTAAATTAATTTAACTGTTAATTTTCATATTCATTACCTATACACTTTCGTTAAAGTTGTTTCGTTCTAAGTTGCATGTTATTTATATAATAATATCTGTTTGTCTGTCACACACAGTGCCCACATCACAACAGTATTTATAATTATTTATTTATTAAACGCACTTGTAACACACACTTTACGCGGACTTCTTTCTATCTGAATTACAATGAAAGCAGTAATTATTGCCTACGTATAGCTTACAGCTTTTCAAGTCCGGCAGGGGAATTACCTACATAACTTGCAAAAGCAATGCGATTGCGAAAATTGTGTTTTTATGTGCGCGGGGCGATTGGGAGGTGTGTCTCACAAAATTTTCGCGATCGCATTGTTTTGACTTTCTTTTGCAAGTTACGCAGTCAAGGCTGATCCGTGGTCACGGGTCAATAATATTGTTGTCTATTTTGTTATTACTGTATCGTTGTAAATCAGTTCTTATATCTGCACGGTAAGTTTATTTTAAAAGAAAATATAATTTTACTATGTATTGCTAGTACGCTGTATGTACCTATGTAATCTACGTATCAATGTAAATTTAAAAAAAAAATTACTTGATCGGGCGAAATTTATAGGCTAGTGTTTATGCTAGTTTTTTCATAGACAGATAATAATTATTTCTCGTGGAAAAATCTTGCTACACGCGTCAATGTGCATTTATGCAGAAAAACGCAGTCTATTTACTCAACTTTGGAAACTTTGGACCCTAATATTTTGGAAACCATACACTTCCCAGGTATGCTTCCATGGAGAAAAATTATCGTGATGTTGAGGAGATTCCGTAGTTTTCGGGAACGTTGACGACCAAAATCATCCTGTAGGTATACAGGGTGTAACAGAAAGGGTATGTTAAGCGAAAAGCTATGTAAATAGCCCATTATAGAGAACCTATTTCCAAAATTTGAGACTCGAAATCATAATTTTATTTTTCAAGATTGTATGAAAATTCCTGAGATATTTAAAAATTCTCCATACTATCGGGAAAAATAAACATGTAATTTCGGGTCTCAAATTTTGTGGATAGGTTCTCTACAGTGGGCTATTTACATAGCTCTTCGCTTAACATACCCTTTTTGTTACATCCTGTATAACCAAAACTAATTAATAAGTTTGAAATAGCCAACGTTAGCTAGATTTAGATTTGGGTCCAATTTGGTCGCTACATGATTTTTTTTACTCGACTGCGCCTGAATGATGATTATGTTTTTCAAGCGTATGTATATTTCTTTGGCACGCTAAAAACCACGTAACTTTTTTTTTGCAAAAACAAATTGCAACAACCTTGTCCACAATTTTTTGTATTTTTTTATGTCAAACTATAACAATTGTTTCCGTTATTTCAGGGTAAAGGCACTGGATCAGGCCACAGGACTTTGCTTTACGGAAACGCTATACTTCTGCGGCATCTGAACAGTGATATGGTACGTTTGAACTACTTCGTACATACATAGATGTGTTCCCGAAATGGGGTAGCCAGAACTGTAGGATCATAAAGAAGAACTCGCAGCCACGTTTAGCAAAGCGGTGACAGATGTAAATGATCAATAATTAGTTACTTATCGCCTGAGAGAGTGCCGCGTTATAGTCCAATCAATGGGGGGGTTTGACCCCAACAATAATTCCTCGTTCCTAATAATTTGCATGATTATGATAAAGTAAAGTCAATAGATTACGATGTCACTATGGGTGCGCCCAACACCGGGCCCTACACGCCATAGGTCCAATCCCGGTAGGTGCAAACCAATGTGTGTTTCCGAGTCATGGATCTGTATTTATATACCGTTGCAGTACCCACGACACAAGACCTTAGCAACTAAATCAATCAAATCAAATCGCACTTGTTTATACCAATTATATAACACCGGGCCCTACACCCTCCACTGACCCTCGTATCTGATAATTAATAACTGCAAAATCAAGCACTTGCACTACCTACTGTGGAGGGTGTAGGGCCCGGTGGTGGGCGCACCCATAGTGAATGTTTGAACTTCTTAATTGTAACTGTAATAATTGTATTAATTAAGAAATTGTATTGTAACGCTAATACAATTTCATTTAGATTACGATTTATAAAAATCCAGGATTTTTCGAATATAGATACTCATTGTTTAATCCGACTGCGCCAGAACGAGGGTTACGTGTCTCCAGTGTATGCGTGTTATGTATCTCTTTCCGTGCATGTCGTTAGAGTCGACTAAGAAACTAATCAGCAACTTGTCTCTGATCACAACAGATCACATTGTCACATCTGACAACGCTATGCTTATCGTGACTGTGGAATTGTATTCGTAATCCTGAAGTTCTGACAGCCCCATCTCAAGAACATACTTGCCCATGTAAGACATATATTGACAAACATATTCCTAATTTCTCCTTGACAGTACCTGGCATGTCTTTCCACCTCATCATCACAAGACAAGTTGGCATTCGATGTGGGTCTGCAAGAGCACTCGCAAGGAGAGGCTTGCTGGTGGACCCTCCATCCTGCTAGCAAGCAAAGGTATTGATCCTTTTAACTAACCTCTTGGCAGAAGTTCTGCGTTAATAATTTAGTTTTGCCAATTTTAGTTATTCAATTTGTTTAGATAATGTTCATGTCATGGAATGGCGGCGCGTTGCGCACCTACGTCGAGCTTACCGTCATAAGAACTTTGCTGCACTCATTGACAACACTCTGTCCGTTAATAATGTCATGGAGGCTTGTGCATCAGAATAGTAAAAAGTTCACGCGGACAAAGAATAATAAAAGAGATTTTTAAAAGCTAAGTTAAAGCTAAGTTCGCTTGTTTAAAAAAACGTGGAATCAAAACTTTTTTCATAACAACCTCGTTGGTATACGTGAATTTGAACAACACGTAACTTACAGGTCAGAGGGTGAGAAGGTCCGTGTTGGAGACGACTTGATTCTTGTGTCTGTTGCCACTGAGAGATATTTGGTAAGTTGCCCATATTATTACTATCAAATTATACAAAAAGATAAATCAATCAGAAACTTTGCTAATTGAATTAGCCCACAATTCAGATTTTGATATCAGTACTTATATTCGTATGCGGAACGAAGAAATATCTAATGTATAGATTTCTGGGCTTCGCGTAGTCCAGTATCCGGGTATATTAAATTTATTTAAAAAATGTAGGTACTTTCGAATATAACCGTACCAACTTTATTTGTTTCTTTTGCATATACTATGCACCAATATTTCCAGTCTTTGCTATTAAGCTGCTTTAAAACCTAATGATTTGCAGTATACCTACACATATGCTAGTCTGAAGATAATTACATTATTTTTCAGCACACAACAAAAGAAAACGAAATATCCATAGTGAACGCCTCGTTCCACGTCACCCATTGGTCGGTACAGCCATATGGTACGGGCATATCACGGATGAAGTACGTCGGTTACGTGTTTGGGGGCGATGTGCTCAGGTTCTTTCATGGTGGTGACGAGTGTCTCACCATACCTAGCACTTGGAGCAAAGAAGGGGGGCAGAAGTGAGTATTTACACGTCATTTAAAATTGATCTAAATGTGTTGGTGGGTTCTTGCCCGAAAATTGGGGGCACGCGTTTTTGGAGAAATGCCTATATGAAGATTCAATTCACCTTTCTATAAATACAAGTTTATTGTTGAATTTTTGCCTATCTACTCGTTGTGCACTCCCTCTTAACAAAAATCTTTGAACCGTTCTTTCAAATGAGTTTATCGTTAAGTATCATTGAATCCTTTAATATCATTGCAGACAACCCATCGGAAATGTATTTGTATATGTAATATGTTGTATTGTAATATGTTATTTCCGATGAGGATTGCACTTAGGCAAGAATCAAAAAGACCGAACAACCCTACTAACCTAACCTTTTAAAGTTATATCCATTCAAAAATATCACCACGTTTTTCTCAGTATCGTGGTCTACGAAGGTGGCTCAGTGATGTCGCAAGCCCGTTCCCTCTGGAGGCTAGAGCTGGCCCGTACCAAGTGGGCAGGCGGCTTCATCAACTGGTACCACATGATGCGGATCCGGCACATCACTACCGGCAGATATCTGGCTGTCAACGAAACCAATGAGCTGTATTTAGTTAGCAGGTGAGTGCTTTTCTCTGCTTTATGATGAAAATGCGGTCGAATCTAGCCGTTACATTTAAATATAAACTTACAATTTGTTATGTACTTAGGTCCCTTTACGTATTCTTGATGCTGAGACAGAAACAGGTAGAAGGTGTAGCGGTCAGCATCGACCACATATAAAATTTATGCATAAGTACTTTAATGTACAACCGCTGATCTTTCATAATCTAAGACTTGAGGTCTGTTCTTTGTGTATTTAGGTATGTATTTTCCCTTAATTCTACGGGAACGGGATAAACGGGAATCCAAAATTATTTATTGCATGATGCATTACGGAGCATAAACAGGTTCGTAGCCCTACCGATCTGTCAGATTCACGTTTGAAAAAAAATTGCTATGCTGGCTTGAGATGCTGGCTATTAAATATAAAATTACTTTTTGAACAGAGACGAGGCAACAACAGCACTCTGCGCATTCTGCCTTCGCCAGGAGAAGGATGACCAAAAAGTGGTGCTCGAGGACAAGGACCTTGAGGTCATCGGCTCTCCCATCATCAAGTATGGTGACTCCACTGTCATCATGCAGCATTCGGAGACAGGACTGTGGCTCTCTTATAAGGTAACATAAAAGATAGTCATTATTGGACCCACACATTCCCTCAGGCGAGAAGGCTGTTTTCTGTAGTCTCCGCTGACAAAATCACGACAACGCAACGGCTAGTTAAGTTATAATAAATCACGCCTTTTTCCAGAAGGCAGAAATTATGGGCGTCCATTTGCTACGGCCCTGATACTGACCCTTTATTTTCCTTAACAATATTCCTCATCATTACCCAGACCTTACATTCTATAATTTTATTTATTTAGCATTCATTTTCTCCAGAAAGCCATATCGCTGTTATTTCTTATTCACAGTCATACGAGACCAAGAAGAAAGGCCTGGGTAAAGTGGAAGAGAAGCAAGCTATCCTCCACGAAGAAGGCAAGATGGACGACGGACTGGACTTCTCCAGATCTCAGGAGGAGGAGTCCAGAACCGCCAGGGTCATTAGGAAGTGTTCTTCCTTGTTCACCAAGTTTATTAAGTGAGTATTCTTATGCTAAACATGGCTGTTGAATCTCTTTTATGATCCTGCAGTTCTAGCTACTCCATGTTGGGAACACAGATGTGTCATGTATGTATTATTGAAGATCTTGAAACTAAAATGAAGCTATTAGATAAGGAGAGCTACAGTTAAAAAACATCCCCATTATGTCGTAATGATAATCGTGTAGTTTTAAGTGTCGTGGATTTTAATGGAGGAGTTGACATACGGAGTTGACATTTACGGTGACGAAAGATTGTCGTGATATAAGTGATATAACAACGTAGTGGATACTCGCCCATTTCTTCAGAGAGTAGTAGCGCACTATGAACCAATCACGAGACTGAGAATTTCTCTTGGTTGTAAGTTGTAAATAAAACGTTATAGTATTAGTTTGGATTCTTACTTATAACTCTTTTTCAGTGGCCTAGAAGCATTACAAGAGAACAGACGTCATTCTCTATTCTTCGCTTCGGTAAATCTCGGAGAAATGGTTATGTGTCTGGAAGATCTTATCAACTACTTCGCTCAACCTGATGAAGACATGGGTAAGATGCTTTAAAGAATTAGCCTGCATCCAGGAAGTACCCGTGAATCTGACTTCGTCCGTCCAACTGGCGGGTGGTCTTTTGATAAATAAAAACTGCCTAACATACTACCTATTTATTTCATATCTTATTCCTCTATTCATTATGTCCAGCAGAAATTTGGCTATTAATTTTTAAAATGAATATTTCTCTAGTTTTCTCCTATTCTCATTCTTAGGAGCCCATTTTTCCAACTGTCAAATAGCTTGTCTAAAGGCTAAAATTGATGCTTACTCTAAAACTTGTTCGAGATAGCGATAGAAGGTATCTACTTTATCCCTCAGGCTAACTGACCATTGAAAAATTCGGTCCAAAACAAGCAATAGGCTTACACTTATTCTTAATCGACTCTTGCGACATGCACGGAAGGAGATGCAGCTTATGTATTAAATCAATTGGCTGTCACAGACGGACAAGCAGACGAGTGATCCTATAAAGTTCATTTACATTTTTGTACGGAACCCTAAAAAATCTCCAAATTCCACATTCCCAGAGCATGAAGAGAAGCAGAACAAGCTGCGCGCCCTCCGCAATCGCCAGGACCTGTTCCAAGAAGAAGGCATCCTCAATCTGATCCTGGAAGCCATTGACAAAATCAACGTTATCACGTCGCAGGTATTATATACATACACTAGCGACCCGACATGCAATGCTGATATAAACCTTCCTCTTGAATCACTTTTATTTATTTAAACAAAACCGCATCGAAATCCGTTGCGTAGTTTAAAAGATCTAAGCATACATAGGGACAGCCAGCGGGTATCAACTTTGTTTTATACTGGTTAATTGTACACAGTTTGCCTGGCAGTTTACTCGTATAATAAACTTGGTATTAATTTGGTATTATCACTCTGTGGTAAAGCATGGCGGCAAAATTTGGTACCTGTAAAAACTTTTTTTTTTAATTTAATTTAGTAATTCCGTGGGAAATTAGAGAATTCCACAGTACCATGTTTTGACTAAATAAATAATCATTATATTTCAGGGATTTTTGGCCGGGTTCCTGGCTGGAGACGAGTCTGGTCAGAGCTGGGAAATGATTTCTGGATACCTGTATCAGTTGTTGGGTAAGTATTTATATAACTAAATATTTTTTAACGAGTAAATAATTTATTAATTAATATATGATATACAGTGCAAAGGGTAATTTTTTATTTTATTTTATTTATTAAGATCAGCGATAAGTTGCTAGCTTATCGAATAAGCGACCACAGATTCCGACCTTCAATTCCTTAATAATGATGCGACATTAACGTATTCTATTTACTATTAACATCAATTTAATTTATTTCTAGCCGCCATAATCAAAGGAAACCATACAAATTGTGCCCAGTTCGCCAATTCCAATCGTTTGAACTGGCTGTTCTCTCGCCTCGGATCACAGGCGTCCGGCGAAGGCACGGGAATGCTGGACGTGTTACATTGCGTGCTTATCGACTCGCCTGAAGCGTTAAATATGATGCGTGTAAGTAATGTATAACGAATAATTTGATTCGGTCGTACGTGATCTAATAAAATGGAGTCCGGTAAGGCAAGGGAATGTTGGACGTATTACATTGCGTGCTAATCGACTAGCCAGGAGCTTTGAACATGATGCGTGTAAGTAATGTACTTATAATGATCAATTTGGTTTGGTCGTACGTGACCTAATATAATGGAGTCCGGCGAAGTAGAATTTTCTGTTTATCTGGCTATAAAGGGCTAGGCCAACATTTAGAGCGCTGCTCGATTCTTTGGTCAAACTATTATAGTATCAGGCTGGGCTGGTAGCAAAACAAATGCCAAATCCTTGGTAATTCCAAGCCACATACGAGTAGCGCTGACTTCTAAATGATCTGCAATCGTTTCAATAGTTCCCACAATTATAATAATAGAATTAAAACAATACATTTTCTCACTTACAGGACGAGCACATAAAAGTAATCATATCACTCCTAGAGAAGCACGGTCGAGATCCCAAGGTCCTGGACGTGCTATGTTCTCTATGCGTCGGTAACGGAGTAGCTGTCAGGTCCTCACAGAACAATATATGTGACTATCTTCTACCAGGGAAGAATTTGTTACTGCAAACGCAGTTGGTCGACCATGTTTCCAGGTATTTTTTCATTTTGACTTCATTTATCGTATGTTCCTGATAGATTTGAGCATTTACTCGTAACACGATAAACAGATCTATCGAGCCAAACATCGCTACGAACCCCTGATCATTCTAGTGAATGATCTAGAGGGTAAGTATATTCTTTGGATCTAACTAAATGATGCTTGTCGCAAAAATATTCTTCACTAAGACAAAAGGACTTACACGCCCTATGTCAGATAAGCAAAATGCCAGATACGCGTATTGTCAGATTTCGCAGAATGTCAGCTTGACAAAAAGGTCTTAAAATGGTGATCTTAGTGTAGGACTAGGTTAATATGTTGTAAAGTATGTATGTAATAAAAAAAAATTGAAGTCGCACTGTCCGTTCTTGGTAAGGCCTAAGTCCAGCAGTGGATTGTAAAAAGCTGACGTAAAGACCTTTAGTAATGGCATGTCGATCCAGTCATCTTGATTTGTAAATAATTCAACAAAAAATTCCTCTTCCAGCGTCCGCCCAAACATATTTGTGGGTCGCGTAGAAGGCTCCGCGGTATACCAGAAATGGTACTTTGAGGTCACCATGGACCACATTGAGAAGACCACGCATATGATGCCACATCTACGGATTGGATGGGCCAATACTACTGGGTAAGCTTCTAAGTTAAAGAAGAATGTCAATAGTTCCTTGACACTGTGATCATGTAGCCTAATTAATGTCCATAAATACGCCATATTTTGTTTTAAAGTAACGAACAAAGTAGTCATTTTGTGCTCACTTTATTAAAATAGACAGCTACCCTGTGACTCTCCATTAGGGTTGATCAGTTATTTGAACATTTTTGAGGTCAACTTTTTTTTTGAAAATCATCTTTTGGTTAAAATTTTATTTTGAAATAATTAACTGAGGCCTAGTTAAACGAACTAAATTAAAAAGTCGGAAATTATCAGTGTTTTCCGCCTCAGAATCATGGTCTGATCTGAAGTCATGGTATCAATATCTGCCTGGCTGTCACAAACACCCTGTATGTATATGTAATATTTTGTTACAGTTACGTACCATACCCGGGTGGGGGTGAAAAATGGGGCGGTAACGGTGTAGGGGATGATCTCTACTCGTTCGGGTTCGATGGAGCGTTCCTCTGGTCAGGTGGCAGGAAGACTCCGGTCAATAGCACCCATCCACAGGAACCTTATATTAGGAAAAGTAAGCCGCTGTTTCACACAAGTCTTAAGCCTTTCCACCAGAAATGTGTGCTATGCTATGTTGCTATGGATGGTAATGGAATTGTGTGTTGCGATGGAAAGGTAGCCTAAGGGTGAGGCCTCATTAGTCTGGTTCGTACTTGACGTTTCGACGGGCAAGAGAAGAAGCGAAAGGTAGGGTGATGTGCAACTTGCATGCCCTCTGGCGTTGTGCGTTGACGCAACGCAGATGTGTATTGAAAAACACATCTGCGTTGATCCGTGGTGACGACGCGACGCAACGCAGAAATGTATATGTATATGCTAATTTAGTCTCTCCAACTCTTATTATTTAAAGAAATTGCCCTAATACATGAATTTATGGTAATCTTGAAACATATCTTCCCAGGTGACGTCATAGGCTGCGCTTTGGATTTGACAGTGCCAATAATCAACTTTATGTTCAACGGCGTACGGGTCACTGGATCTTTCACCAACTTTAATTTGGAAGGCATGTTCTTCCCTGTTATCAGTTGTTCCAGTAAGCTGAGGTAAGTGTTCTACTCTTACTATCTCTTTGTTTGCCTATACTTTATTCGACCATTACTACTAAGTTTATTTCATGCAAGGTTTTTAAAATTATTTCTATAGGCTCTATACATCGATATACAAGATATACCTGAGGAAAGTTGGCGTCAGGCAGCCGGTAATAAAATCAAACGTAAATCCTCGGCAATATGAGTTTCGAATGAAGCCGGTCCCATAAATAATGGGATAAGGGCAGAAAGATGATGATGAGCCTAATAAGTATATTATGTTGCCCCCAATCATAAAATCATGATGACCAATCACCAACATACATTCCCCAGTTGTCGTTTCCTCCTGGGCGGTGAACACGGTCGCCTGCGTTACGCCGCGCCCGAAGGTTACTCCCCGTTGGTAGAGTCACTCCTTCCACAGCAGATCCTCTGCTTAGAGCCGTGCTTCTACTTCGGTAACCTAGCCAAACGGGCCATTGCTGGGCCACCATTAGTGCAGGATGACACAGCTTTCGTGCCGACGCCTGTTGATACTATGGCTGTGAGTATTTTTATTGTACACACGAAAACACAAAGAAATATTATTATCGTACGAGATGATCTCTTAAAGAGATTTCCTACAAGACCATATCACCGCCCGTATTACCTAACCAGCCAAAGTAACATGATAGCAAAAATTTTACGATATTCGCTTATTGCTTGTAAAATTTCGTATTACGTAACAGCAATTTTTAAAAGGAATATTGTACAATTTTTCCTTTGCTTTTGCAGAATACTTAATCAGCCTGCCAGAAACACTTACTTATAACGTGGTTGTTTCCATTGTAGAAAATAAAATTTGTCTCAAAATACAGGGTGATTTTTGGTCGTCAACATTCCCGAAAACTACGGAATCTCCTCATCATCACGATCATTTTTCTCCATGGAAGCGTACCTGGGAAGTGTCTGGTTCCCAAGATATTAGGGTCCAAAGTTGAGTAAATATACTGCGTTTTTCTACATAAATGCACATAGACGCGCGTAGCAAGATTTTTTCACGAGAAATAATTAATATCTGTCTATGATAAAACTAGCATATACACTGGACACTATAAATTTCATCCGATCAAAAAACAATTTTTTTTAAATTTATATCGTTTCCCTGCATTTTTTTTGACATAAACTTACTTTATTTTATGTATAGAGTACGTACCCTTCGTTAAGGGTGGCAATAAAAAACACCCTGTATATCATTTGAAAAAATTGTGATCCTGACTTAAGTTTAAATTGATTCTGATTTACGAGTAAGATCACTTGGTTGTCAAAAACTAAGCAGTTTTGTTAGCGCTGAAGTAAGATGTAGTAGGCCCAAGCTTTTCTTTAATTCCTAATATTATGGTGAATATTTTCCAGATAACTCTACCAACGTATGTGGAACAAATACGAGATAAATTAGCGGAAAACATACATGAAATGTGGGCCATGAATAAGGTACGTACCTACTTACGTAGTCGTACGAGTAGTAGTAGATTTAACTTTAAACTAGATTTAGCATTTGCTGCAAGAGGGCCTTAATACGAGATGCGTTTTTTATTTCAACTACTCGTATTTTTACCTAAACGATTTCAAATTAATCATAAACTCCTGAAAATCCTTAAAAAGGGCCAATGTGTTCAAAAAACCTTCGATATCGTGCTCTAGGATGTTTTATGGACTTTTCCGTTCGCTACAAACTCTGATGTTTACAGATTGAAGTAGGCTGGATGTATGGTGAGCAACGAGACGATCTCCACAAGATACACCCATGTCTCGTACCGTTTGAGCGTCTCCCAGCCGCTGAGAAACGATACGACATTCAACTGGCTGTACAGACTCTTAAGTATGTTTTATTAGTATGCCTACTTTTATTCTAACTCCAATCTTTCTCCAGTGTTCTTTAAGGAAAAATATTACTATAAGATACATACATACATACATGGCTATGTTCAGTGTGGATAGAGATTTCACAGCCACGTTTTAGATAGAGATTTCATTGTGGATAGAGATTTCATAGCGGAGACAGATGCAAATGTTCAGTGACAAGTTGATAGCTCATCGCCTGAGAGGATACCAGAGTTTCTCTATTGAGGGATCGCCCGCCACCGGGCCCTATACCCTCCGCTGACCCTCGGATCTGCCTACTCATGATCACGAACACAAGACACTACAGTCGCAACGAGAAGCCAGATCCAAGCACCTAGCATGCAACCATAAATACATAGCTGCTAATCCGAAAACCAATTAAAATTTTAATCGACATATGTTTCGCCAACACCCGTGGCATCATCAGGATTAGTTTTCCATGTTAGTTCTATCTACCGAACCAACTAACTAACAGAGATTTGAACTTCCGAATAGTGACGCCTGATACATTTTAATATTTACCAGAGTTTCGTCGACTCTTAAGACATCCTCGGAAAGTGATGCAGCTGATGTATTCTAGTAAAGCCCCGCATCCACACAGGACCAGTGTTTTGAGGGTAGTTTTTATTTCCAGGACTATTCTAGCACTGGGTTACTACATATCTCTGGATAAGCCTCCGGCACGGATCCGTAACGTGCGTCTTCCTCATGAGCCTTTTATGCAGGTCAGTATTAACTACTTCAGTTTCAGATAACATACATATACATATACAGGGTGTAACAGAAAGGGTATGTTAAGCGAAAAGCTATGTAAATAGCCCACTATAGAGAACCTATTTCCAAAATTTCAGACTCAAATTCACATTTATATTTTTCCAGATAGTATGAAGAATTCCGAAACAACTCAGGAATGTCCATACAATCTTGAAAAATAAAAATATGATTTCGAGTCTCAAATTTTGGAAATAGGATCTCTATAGTGGGCTATTTACATAGCTTTTCGCTTAACATACCCTTTCTGTTACACCCTGTATACACACGGCTTTGTTCCCGAAATAGGGCAGCTAGGAACTGCAAGATCATAAAAAAAATCCACATCCATGTATATAGTATATCGGGCAGAGATGTTAATGATCAGTGATAAGTTGCTATCTTATCACCCGAGAGAATGCCCGAGTTACAGAAAAGAGGTCGGATAAAAGGGATGAATGGAAGCCGAGTACATATCACGCCGACCCTAAGTGAATATAAACAGGACAGCAAGATTATGATAAGTAAGGTCAGTAGGTATTTCTTGCATACTTACGTATTTCGTGCATGAACAAAATTCAGTGGTACAGGCCCGTGACTGGGTGCCAACCTACACCTCTTTCAGTATCAGTCCGAACTTATGCAGGGTCGTCCCGCGATCTCTTTCTTTTCTGTACACTGAACAACAGACTACTAGTAACATCTGTCCCCCAGTCAAACGGCTACAAGCCAGCACCGTTAGACCTGAGTGCTGTCACCCTGACACCGAAGATGGACGAGCTGGTGGACCAGCTGGCTGAGAACACGCACAACCTGTGGGCAAGGGAGAGGATTCAGCAGGGGTGGACTTATGGGCTTAATGAGGTAAGAGATAAAGATCGTCGTCAGCCTATTGCAGTCCACTGCTGGACGTAGGCCTCCCCCAGAGCCCGCCACAAGGCTACAGCCATAGGGGGGGTTTTTGCCATAGTCGCTGGGCAGGCGGGTTGGTGTTTATTACAGGTACTTTTATAATATATGTAATGGTGGACCCGGTGGCTTAGTGGTTATAGCGGCTGGCACGGTTTTCAGTGGTCGTGGGTTCGATTCCCACTCGGGTGAAGAATTTTTTCCATTTTATTTATTAATAATTTTATAAAATATATGTAATGTTCAATTTTTTTTTTTAAATAATGGCTCCCATTATTGAGGCACAATAATTCCGCCAATGTCACGTAGAGAGGAAAACCCACATTGGAGATTGTTTGATAAAAAATATATCATGAAAAAAAAAACTGTAATGTAATGTTTATGTATACGAAATAATTCAACATTATGGGCGATTCTGACCATTGTCCGACCTGTCCCTTTCTGACGCAGGGACATATACCTGTCAAATTTTATATTTACGTTTAAGTGTGACGGTCAGATTCAATCATATTGTCTAATTTTGACAGTTATTCCATACATTTTGATTTTAAATATTATTATCATTTCTAAACTTTAGGTGTTGTTTAGTAATAAAACGGTTTATGTTTAGATACAGATATATGAAAGATGAGACTATCGTCAAGGCTATTCCAATATAGTTATGAATTCGCCAAACCAATTTTTTGAAAACAATTTTACTGTGTCAATGTTTTATTGTTATGTTATTGGTTTAGTTTAGCGCTAAGGCAAATCCTTTACTTCGAACCTTCTACTTTTCTAATAGCTTTTGTGCTAGCTCTAAAAGAATTATTACTAGAAGAAGTTAAGCGGAATCTTTCACCTGTGACTCATCATTCATCAGTAATGATTCATCATCACCATCATCAGATTGCTGGTAAACTTTTGCTGTGACTCTCACACTTATTATGGCCAACAACTACTAGGTGTGAGGGTCACAGCGAAGGTTGCTAGCAATGGCAGGAGAGCAGAGAAGATGAAGAAGCAGAAGTTTATTTCGAAAAATGAAGTACACAACAACCATATTATTATGGATACTGTGCACACACATATCAGCCTATTGAAGCCCACTGCTGGACGTAAACCTCTCCCAGGGCACGCCACAAGGCTGCTCTCATAGGGGTTTTTGCCTACAGTCGGGTTGGTGACTGCAGTGTGATTTTCGGACTATGTTGTACTTATATTTTATTTGTCTCGTACCTATTTATTTCTGTGAAGTCGTAGATTATGACGTAACTAAGAATAAAAAAAGATATTTTCTTGAAATTAAAATAATAAAAAAAACATACCGATAACCTAAAGGGTGTCTTAGGCAGGCATCGTTGCAGGGTATGACGATCTTTTATTCATACTTTTCATCGCAGGTGAAACGTTTACCAATCTTTAAAAAAACTAGATGAACAACATGTAAAAATATTTAATTTGAAATTCAATAATAATTACTCTAGGATCCCGACATGCACCGTTCGCCACATCTGGTACCGTACCCGAAGGTTGACGACGCCATAAAGAAGGCAAACAGGGACACCGCATCCGAGACTGTGAGGACTCTTCTTGTCTATGGCTACAATTTAGAACCTCCCACTGGAGAACAGCATGAAGGTAGAGTCACTGCTACATATTTAGAATTATTACTATGTTTTTGCTTTAGCTTTAGGTTTCATATGATAGCGTTGTCGTTTTATAAATTAAATTGTATTAGGCGTTACAATTCGGAAGTAAACATTCACTATGGACCACTTCCACTGACCCTCGGATCTGATCGCACAGGCACTTGCACTAACTACAATCGCCACGGGACCCGTAGTTACATTGCACCATTCCGAAATCAAAAACTAGATAAATAATCTACATATGTTTCTTTAGTCGTAGCTACATCGTAAGGAACTACTATGTATAGTAAACCATAGACCAACTTTATGTATATAGTATAGACCAACTTTATGTGCTACGTGATTAGACTAACTTATGTAAACTATACAAAAAATATCGTAAAGATGTTCTGGTTTTATTATACCAAAACGATACCACATACCTATACATATATTTAAAAACTACTTACGACTACCTATTTAGAGAAAGGTATAACAAGTTATTAGGGTCGATTCCGGCAGTCACACTTAAACCTAATCTTAGTCAGGTCTATCTCTCTCCGTTCTTAACATAAATGGCTGAGAGAGAAAAGGACAGGTAGGACTAATTTTACGTTTAGGTTTAAGTGTGACTGCCGAAATCGACCATATTAGTTGCTAAAAAATTACGCTTTAAAGTAAAATCATTTCTATGTAACTATTTTACTATTTAAAATCAAGATAAGTAATTAGTACTTACATGGATTTAAATATTCTGCAGCATTACTGCTAGAAGCGTCTAAGCTAAAGCAGGCTGACTTCAGAACTTATCGTGCGGAGAAGAACTATGCTGTGAGCTCTGGGAAGTGGTATTTTGAGTTCGAAATACTTACTGCTGGACCTATGAGGGTAAGTTACTATACTTTATAAATTGTACATACAATGTAGCTTTTAGAAAAGTATTATGTTCTGTGCTGCCGCGGGGCTTCACTAGTACACATCAGCTGCATCTCTTTCCGCGCATTCGTAAGATGTGATTCTCTCAAACGATGCCCTAGCAACTTTTCACTGGTTCACGATTCTTCTATCCTGTCCCACAGTTCTCGCCACCCTGTTTTTGTGAACACATCAGCTTTGTATACGCATATACAGGGTGTAACAGAAAGGGTTTAAGCGAAAAGTTATGTAAATAGCCCACTGTAGAGAACCTATTTCCAAAATTTGAGATTCGTAATCACATTTTTATTTTATGCAATAGAAAATTCCTGATATTTAAAAATTCTCTACTATCGGGAAAAATAAATGTATTTCGGGCCAAATTTTGTGGACACTTCCCAGGTTCTTCAGTGGGCTATTTACATAGTTTTCCCTTAACACCACATCCTGTATAATATCCCCTATGACCAAGTAGTTCTAACAGAAGAGCATACAGGGTGTATAATTCACGCTAGATTTAGCATTTTCTTCTAGACGATTGAATGAATGGTTATTTTAGGTTGGTTGGGCTCATGCAGATATGGCACCTGGCATGATGCTGGGTCAGGATGAAAACTCATGGGCCTTCGACGGTTTTAATGTAAGTACCTGCTTCTTGTATACTACTTAGGTATTTATATTTGTTATAGGAAAGTATAAAAAATACTGGTGAAGAAATAATAATAACTATCTAAAAATAAAGTTTTGTATTGAGATGGTTATCGGTTTTGATTTTTTAATGGTTTTTTAACAGAGAAGGTTAAACAATTTTAGGCCAGTAGTTGCTGGACTTTTTCGTTCTATATTTTGTTGTTGTTTCATTATTCTGTTAAAATTATTTCTCTTAATAAATTGTTAACAAAATTATTGTATTAAAATATATTAGTTTTCAAATTATTATTAATTTATTAAAAATTTATTAAAAAACCAGTGCGTAAAAATGCACGGCGGATCGAGCGACATTTTCGGGCAGCAGTTTAAAATCGGCGATATTGTGGGGTGTTTCCTTGATGTCTCCGATCAGACGATTAGTGAGTTACCACTTTAGGACGGGGGTTTGGTTGCTGTGTATTTTTGAAATAAGAAGTTTACTATATTATTGAGTAATGCATAAGAGTGTTATAAATGTTTAATACACAAAAAATTCTTTCACCTTATTTTCGATGTTTATACATAATCTAATTATATTTCTTATAACGCTATGTATTTTTTAGTTTAATTCAATTAATTGTTAAGCTAATAATTAATTCCTAAAAATGCAGCTTTATTTCAAGGATTACAAACACTTATATTTTAGTATATTTTCAAAATACACGGTAACAAATTCCCCTATAATTTGTCTGTTAAATGTACTGTGGTAACTTTTTTCACAATAATAAGGTGCCTATTAGTGGCACTCGCTATACCTGTGGTCTAAATATGTGTCCCATCCGTCATTTAGAACTGTCTGTACCTTTACTAGATCTTTGTCTTTTAACTTTCTGTCAAAAAAAAATAAGTTTAGTACATGTCGCACTTAGTACATTAAAAGCTGTTTTATTTTCCATAGTTTCTGTGAGCACATACTGTGCTCTAAAATATCTCATGCGCTCCCGGCTAATCTCTGTAGAGATTGGCGGCCTTAACCGAAATACTGTCGGAGACATTATTATTTTCTGTGATTCGGGTTTTATATGGAGTGTTTTAGTATGCCTACAATAAAGGTTTCCTCGTTTTAAAGGAGGAAAAAGTATACAGCGGTAGCACAGAGTCGTTTGGCAAGCAATGGGCGGTCGGTGATGTAGTGGGAGTGTTCCTAGATCTGATCGATAAGACCATAAGTAAGATGATGCATAGATTGGAATGCTTTTGCTGAGCTTTGATTTTTGGCGGGAAAAGTTTTCATATTTTTTTGTGTAGGTATTTTACCTTTAGCTCTTGGTTTAGATTTTGTATGCTGTATACAATTTTAATGTTATATTTTTAAGAATTTGATTGTATAAAATTAAATATACTAGGCCATCTAATTCCTTTACTTTCTGAGAGACAGTATTTACTAGTATAATGAATAACTAGTCACTTCCCAATATTAGAAAACTATTAAGACATAGCAAAAATTTTCTATACTTATTAGTTTTTCCGTCAAATTAGTGCAAGCCTTCCATAAATGCTTCAGGCTTTCTCAATAGCATCGCATTTAACATTGACTCAAATCGCATCGCTTTGCCAGTTTTATTAGTATGCATATTATCACCACACTACGAGTTTGTAGTATATTTATATAGAATATGGACTTTCGCAGATTTATATTAGTATCTACCTATATATCCGGAAACCTGCTAAATACAATTAAAGGAAAAAATCTTGTTGTTCATCTTTGTGTTTTTCCTTTAAAATTCTCATGACCGATATCTTCCTTACTATTATTTGGTACGGAATCAGATAATAGTAAGAAATCTGTTAGTCTAAATTAATTAGGCTTATCGTTCGTAATCTGCGATTGCTCTATATCACCATTTAAGGAAATAGCATGATTCATACAAATATTAAATTAAAAGCAATCCCCGTTAAATTGAACCACTTTCAAAACAGTGTGCTAGTTTTCAGACATTTACCGAATTTATACTTTGGCTCCTGGGTTATAAAAACGTATGAGACATTAACATTAATAGTCCAGAAGCTTCTTCAGTCTTTAGTTCATAACCTCGTTTTTGTTTTGTGACTAAAAAACTTCTTTAACTAACGATCTAATAAATAGTGATAGTGTACTTTTAATGGATCAATTTGATGTTTGAAATAAGTATTAAAAGGAGTTACGAGTATTGCCATATTTAAAAAAATTATCCTTACATACTGATACAAACGAATATTTCAGTTCATTTTTATTCTTTTTGTGTTTTCAATAGAAAACTAATCTAATAAATAAAAGTTACTGTGTAAATAATAATTTTAGACCCATTATAATTTCACTTTTTTATCTTCAATGATATTTACCCACAAAATCTTATTCTTCAACATTCATACTCTTCTTTCTTCTTCAATTCTCACCATATTATATTAAACACGACACAGGCTTCTCTCTGAATGGAGAGCTGTTGATGGACGCCCTTGGAGGTGAGACCACCTTCGCAGATGTACAAGGGGATAACTTTGTCCCCGCTTGCACACTGGGTGTTGGTCAGAAATGCAGGTGAGCATACAAACATATATACAGCTATGATCCCTAGATGGGATAGCCAGGATCACGAAAGAAATCCTACAGCCGCTTTTAGCATAGCGGGTCCAGATATAAGAGATCAATGACAAGTTGCTAGCTTATCGCCTGAAAGAACGCCCCTGAGTTCCTAAGTCGACTCTTACGACATTAATAAAGGACCTATTTTATACATACAATACAATATACATGAACGTGTGCCTAAAATAGGGTAACCATAGGCCAGATTTAAAATTATTATGGTTACTTATTGGCCGCGTGGTGCCGGCAGTATAGAATTCGTACCACCCCATGTCTGCCCGTTGGTATCGTATGAGGCGATTAAGGGTTTCCGGGAGGTGGGTAGCAGCGCCTCCCGTGTTGACAACATAGTCCAAAATACAAACTGCGGTCACCAACCCGCCTGCCCAGCGTGGTGACTATGGGCAAATACCCCCCATGGCAGTCTTGTGGCGTGCCCTGGGTGAGGCTTACGTCCAGTAGTGGACTGAAATAGGCTGATGATGGTTACTTATATATTTTTTAGTACTTATTGATAATGGATATAAAGTAGATAGCTAAGTAGCACGAAGGAAAAACTACGCATAAGTTAAAACTTGGGTTTAATTTAAATTTTAGGTTAACGTACGGTCAAGACGTGAACAGTCTGAAATATTTCACCACTTGTGGACTTCAAGAAGGTTACGAACCATTCTGTGTGTAAGTATTTCTGTGTTTTTTTTTTATCTCCCAAGTGAATAACGGACTTTATTATATTGTTTTATTTATGTCAGACTATTAATGATGGCAAAACTCATTTTCTGCTAAAGCCCAAAACATTTAATAAGTAGCCGTACTTCTCACTTATTTCATTTGCTATAAAATTACGTGAGATTTCGGCTGTCAGCTCTCGGTCTATAAGAAATAATATTTGCATGTCAGGCATTACTAAATAAATATATAGATTTTAAATACAATTAACAAAATGTACTTCTACTTATGCTTAGAGCAAATTGTTTTTTCTTTTCTTTACAGCAATATGAATAGACCGGTCACACATTGGTATACCAAAGATCAGCCCATCTTCGAGAATACCGACGAGATGGCGGATACAAGGATCGATGTTACCAGAATACCTGCTGGGTCAGGTATGTAAGAATATAATGGTTCCAGGGCCGGCCCGTCCATACGGCGAACGGAGCAGTCGCTCCAGGCGCCAAATCCTAGAGGGCGCCTAAATTAAAGAGGTAGGACATGTAGAGGAGAATAACTTTAGGGGTAGGTGATTTAGGAGCAAACAGGAGAGGCGCCATGATTAGTATCTCACTCCATTCTAAAATTTACTTCGGGCCGGCGCTGAATGGTTCAGTGGTAAAATGCTCAAGTTTGTTAGAATTAACGAATATTTTCAAATCAATACAAAGTATAGAATAAAAAATTCTCATAATTTGTTAAAGAAGAATTATGCCTCGTGTATTATACATAGGAGATCAATGTGTGATTTAAGGTGTCAATAAGTGTAAGTCTTGGGACATGGTTAAAAAAAATTGTTCGTCAAGGCAAGGCGGAATTCATCATCATCTACCTGCCCTGGTTTCATTCATCTAGTCACCGTAATATACCTAGAGGTTGTTTTTTGGTCATCAACGTAAATTCTATGGAATCTCCTAATCATCACGGTTATTTTTCTCCATGGAAGCATACCTGGGAAGTGTCTGGTCCCCAAGATATTAGGGTCCAAAGTTGAGTAAATAGACTGCGTTTTTCTGCATAAAGGCTCGAGCACACCGGATGCGTGTGCGTGCACGTAAGCGTAGACGTATACGTACCTCCGAGTTGTAATGTATGGAACTGTATAGGCACGGGCAGACTGGATGCGTAGACGTAAGCATAGACGTCAAGCGGTGACAGTTCTATACATTAAACTCAGAGGTACGTGTACGTCTACGCTTACGTGCACGCACACGCATCCGGTGTGCTTGAACCTTAAATGCACATAGTCGCGCGTAGCAAGATTTTTTCACGAGAAATTATTAACATCTGTCTATGAAAAACACTGGACACTATACATTTCGCCCAATCAAATAATAAAAAATAAATAAATAAAATATTTCATTGTTTCCCAGCATTTTTTCGGCATAAACTTACTTAATTTGAAGTATAGAGTACGTACCCTTAGTTAAGGGTGGCAACAAAAAAAACACCTGTACCTATATGTAGATACGAGTATCTACTCTTCCATTAATTTATTAGGATGAAATTATTTCGTTCTAAAAATACTTTTATTCTTTTTTTTACTATATATACTTTTTTTCTTCATGGTTCACACTGATAAAGTGGCGACAAGGGTTTGGAAAAGAAAGAAATATGACATGTAAAAGTATGACAATATTGTTTTTAATTCTAGACACACCGCCTTGCATGAAGATATCTCACAACACCTTCGAAACCATGGAGAAAGCAAATTGGGAGTTCTTAAGGTTATCGTTGCCTGTTATATGTCACGCTCAGTTTATTGAGTAAGTATTTCGTTACCTGAGTTTTGCATACCCTAATCTAACCTATTCTACCAGAAAGTTTGTTAAAACGTGATGGGTGTTTGTTGGTATTTCAAGCAAAAACTACTGGGCGGATTTTGATGAAACCTTGCAGTTATGTATTAAACTTATAATATTATAAGTAAATAATAAGACTAGGATGATGTCACATGCAGCTGCTAATCGGACATAGACAATGCTTATTATATTATGTTAGGTATATATTACATTAATTATATTCGTTAGCGGCCACCCACGACTTCGTCCGTGTGAAAGGTCTTGAATAACTCTATTTATTTTAAAAAACCCGCATCAAAATCCATTGCGTAGTTTTAAGGATCTTAGCATATCCACACATGGACAGACAGCGGGAAGCGACTTTGTTTTATAATAAAATAGTGAAGATAATTTCCGAAAACTAGTTATTTTTAGCTAATTTGAAATGTTGACATAACTAAACAAGATAAGTAAGTAATAATTGAAAAGATGAATATGGTGTTGTTAATCTACAGCGAACACGAAAAAGCGCGGCGATGGATAGAAATAAAAGAACGCCAGCAGATACTAATGAAAGAAGCGGTCGAAGCTCAAATGCCGGCGCACATCGACCAAATCATGCGAAGTGGGTTTACTATGAATGATATCAAAGGTATTGGTTTTGCTGCATTTGGCATATGCACGGTATATTATAGTCGCTTTTGTTTTGTTTACAAATTTATTTGACCCGGTAAAAGCATTGCGCCTATTAGGAATTTACCGACTGGGCCAAGGAGTTAGTTTTTTAAACATAATATTAAATGAATCCACCTATCCATATGTTTTATAAGATGATTAATTTAATAATTGGAGAACCTTTTCAGATACGATAAACGTAACGCCTATGGCAAAAATCGAGTTTCATGTTCGCACTTGGTCAAATAATTTTGTATAATTTGCTTTTTTACTTTAGGTTATCATTGAAATTTCTAGTTACTTCACATGATATAATTTACAAGATTTAGTTTGATTTTTTTAACTGGATGAATATAAATTAGTCACGAGTTTATTTCCCTTTAGATTAGATGTTTTAAAATCCTTATTTTTGCAAATCACAATTATTTAAATGCGTGCTCAAATATAAAGATCTTTTATAAGCTCAAACGAAATGCTGGGTAACTAATAATTTTGAATCTGAACTCAAAAATTTGATGTTGCATTATCACATCAAGTCAGCAAGGGTGGTGATTCCAGATTTTAATATTTCTCTTAGGCTTAATATGCACTTAGCACTGTTCATAATTTCCAACACATCAGGACTAGGTCCTTAGTAACAAACAAAACATAGAAAGCATCGGTGTTTACTAAATCAATGTTGGACCAACCAAGTAAACTCATGGAATAAATTTTTATGTACAGCATAAATAGTTTGCCTAACTTGTTGTATTGTTGTAATAAAGTTGTGAATAAATTTATTTTGATTTGGTTTGAAATATTTGAGCGTGCATCTTTATCCAGCAACTTTAAATTTTATTTTGCCAATCCCACGACTTTGCGAAGCTTTACACCGATTTCCCTAAAAATCCAAGGTATGCACTATGAAGAGGATATGTCCAGTTCCAAGATAAAGAGGCAGCCTTCGAAACCGCCCCGAAAAGGTTCCATACCCAGAGGTCTACAGCCAGGTTGTTTTTTTTTTGTTTTTAGTTCTTTTTCTTCTTCTGTTTCTTGATTTCCATCATTAACTTCATTGACAACTCTATTGAGATCATTATTATGTGATTAAGGATCTATTGTAGTGCCACCTTTATTTGACTTTGCGGAAACTTCAAATGGTTTTGCATGCAGCATATCTTCAGCTTGGGGTACTACCTCTATATTAATTGTTTTGTTTGTATATATCTAAGTATATTTATTATTAACATACATACATATTTATTTGTATTAGTTTCCATTTTCATGTATACGTCTGCGGCAACTTCTGTATTCACTTCTATCGATCGATAATGTTGTTGTAAGCTATGAAACAGGTGATATCTAAATTAATCAAGTCCTGTACATAATAAAGTTAAATAGAAAATGGGCAAAAATCTAAAAATATTTAATTTATAAACAAAAAATTGTCGGAATAAAATGGCATATCAAAGTTATTTCATTATAAAATTAAATATTCAAATTAGTTGATTTATCTTATAAAGTAGGTATATGCATATTTTCATCTGAGTTTCTTCATACGAGTCTATTGCAACTAACAGTACAAGTTGCAGTCAGATGCAGTTTGTAACATATTACATAATTTAGGTCAAACCAATGGAATGCATCGCTCTACTAGTGAAGCTGAGATGGCTAAATACGAACTAACTCCTGGCGTTGATGACAAGAAAGAGAAACGAGGACGATCTCCGTTCAAGTAAGTATAAAATCATCAATATCATGCTAGAAGGAAAACAATGAAAGAAGTTCTTAGGAAGAAGAATCGAGAAGGTTGTTTTCGTCATAGATAAAAAAAATTGAAACATTGTTCGCAGAAATATTATCTATTATTATACTAGAAATTGATATCCAGGAATTTCACTGATCATTAACATCTGTCCCCACTATATTTAACGTCCCTGTGAGATCTTCTTTATAATCCTGCAGTTCTCTCTACCCCATTTCGGGAACACACCCATGCCCAATATTGTTAAATATGAAAAACACCGTTTAAACCTTAATAAATTTGCATTCTCAAACATGCTCTTCGCAAAGCGACCAAAAAAAAAAAAAGCAATAGTGTTGCCAGCACAAATATACCATAAACTAATAAATATGTATGTATTTTCCTAGATTCTTCAAGAGCAAACGCGGAGAGAGCAGCGATAGAGCGAAGTCGCGCAAGTCGAAAACCCCAGATCCGTTCAGTGATACTGAGGTCTCTCCAGAAAGAGGTCTGACTCGACGACCCAACCCTCAGATTCGGGTCTCACAGGTACGTATTGGTAGGTGGAGAAGAAGAATGGGTTTTGAGATTCCTTGTTGATTTCAGTCCAGTTTTCAAAGGAACAATTTCGCAAACTTCGCAAGGTTATGGAAACTTTTCCAATAGTAAGCCTTTATTTTGCGTATTCGTTAAATGACGTGATGATGTCTAACCGCCATTGGTGACTTTGCGAACTTCGTGATGAGTCATTGTTATATTGCTTAATCCCCTGATCACCCCTGATGATGAATCTGACTGCAGAACTTGTATATTTTTTCCTAATGTTATTTACAATATCCATATTATATCTACTACCTTTTGTTGTTATTTTTTATTACCTTATCTCAAGAACATTGCTAGTCTTCATTTTTTGTTGTGCTATGTGTATGTTCCCCTGAAGCGAAACAATTTAATTTAAATTTACTATTAATTGTTTATAGTTTTTAGCACCTCATTCATGAATATTGATTTGTCTTAAATATTTTGGTTTGGTATTTTTATTTTTTTGTGTTTCCCCATTAAGGCAAATCAGAGATATAATGACATGCCGTCCCGTCCCAGTCGCCCGAACTTGTATGGAAGTCAGACTGGTCTTAACGTAAGTTCCCGAATTGTCACTTCTCTCGATACTAATAATGCTTTGATTTTCTTTGAATACTAATAAAATTATTTGAATTAATGATAAATTCTTTTTTATAATTAACGGTGAAGAAGTATTTTGACCCTTCTATCGGTAATCTAATAAAATTATTAGACTTTTTCTAATTCATCATA
Organism: Carposina sasakii; assembly: GCA_014607495.2. Lineage (NCBI taxonomy): Eukaryota > Metazoa > Arthropoda > Insecta > Lepidoptera > Carposinidae > Carposina > Carposina sasakii. Next base: position 3,403,958 of record CP053175.1, on the reverse strand, counting down.
AATTTTATTACGTAGTAGTTATAAAATTATTAATAAAGAAAATGGAAAAAAATCTTCACCCGAGTGGGAATCGAACCCAAGACCACTGCAAACCGTGCCAGCCGCTCTAACCACTGAGCTACCGGGTCAATTACTCGGATGACGAATTTATGTAGTAGTGAAAATATAAAATATGTTTTCAAGAAAAGCTTGGCTAATTCTAATAACTAGTTCTGTAGATGGTATTTTATAATAAATTTTAATTTATTAGGTACATTTACTTGCATAGTATATATTTATTATATATTATTTTAATTGCTTATCAAACCTATATTATTTTTAAAATAACTAGATATCTTACCTATTTTGCAACCAACGATTATTTGATTTATATTCAGATTAGATGCACTATGTTTGTTACTCTATTTATTAAGATACTAGGCTATCTTTTCATTTAATTTTTTCCATGCTATACGCAGACAAAAACCAACGGAATATCCTTTCACAGAAGCGACTTCTAGTAGTCGCTACTAGTCTATAAGCTATCATATTTCAGACCAACCTAACAACCTCAACACCAACTCAGGATCGTAAGCAGATGACCTCCAGTGCTCTCACTGCTGCCACCACCGAGACGGTTGGCAACGAGATCTTTGATGCTGAATGTTTGAAGCTCATCAACGAGTACTTCTATGGTGTTAGGTGAGGTGTCTTTTCAGGTATGGCTTTACTGGTATATATCAGCTGTATCTCCTTCCATGCATGTTGTAAGAGTCGACTAAAGAACTCAAGGGTGTTTTCTAAATTGCCATTGGTAAGAGTCGGCTAAAGAACTCAAGGGTGTTTTCTAAATTGCCATTGTCTCAGTTGTTACATCTGGCTCCGCTATGCAAAATATGGCCGCGACCCAGCGCTCGTTGCGCGCACGCACACACTCTCCATTTTCGCGATCGCGCGGCTTCGGCTTTGCTATTGCTTTTACGTAATCAGGAGGCGTGTCTGTAATGTACCTATGTATGTTAGGTAAGAAGAATCAATGCTGATATGGTCCATTCCAAGCATTCCTCGATGTTTAAATTGGAATAACTACTTCGAAATAGGAATACCTGATACAACTTCAAACTGTTATAAGTACTTACTACATAGACAGACAGACAATGTCTGGTTTTTTTTTTACTCGGAACGCGTGCTCGCTTAGGTTTAATGTAGATAGAAATAGAAACAGCTCGTTGTGTATAAATATTTATTTATTCCTTATTTAAGAAAAGGGACGTGGGTATTGTGCTGTTTTCCTATAAATAAATAAATGTTCACCCATCACATCACATAAACCTAGGCCCACAATAAGATCCCTAAGGTCTTGTATCGTGGGTACTAAGCCACGATATATAAATATATTGATAAGTAAGTATAGAAACTTCCATGACTCGGAAACAAACATCGATATTCATCATATCAATGTTTGCACCTACTGGGGTTCGAACCCAGACCTATGGCATCGCAAGCAGGGGCACTACCAACTACACCAATCGTCACAAAGGACCAGACGACTTTTCTGTTCTTTCCCCAGACATTTTCTATTAATTATTTTCTATAATATTCTACATTTCTTTCTAGAATATTCCCTGGTCAGGATCCGACGCACGTATATATTGGCTGGGTGACCACGCAGTACCATCTCCACTCGAAGGACTTCAACCAGAACAAGGTGATGAAGTCGTCCGTCATCATCACTGATGATTATGACAGAGTTGTTGAGAGGTGAGGATCTTGAGATTATACTATGCTAGCGGCCGCCCACGGCTTCGCCCGCGTGTGAGTGCATTACTCCCGTGCGAAGCTAGGGCGGGTTCCTAGTTATACATTATAAACCTTCCTCGTGAATTACTCTATCTATTAAAAAAACCGCATCAAAATCCGTTCCCTAGTTTGAAAGATGTAAGCATACATAGGGACGGACAGAGAGCGGCAAGCGACTTTGTTTTATAATATGTAGTGATTATGAGTATCTTCAAGTACTATAATCCACGTATTAATAAAAAAGTCGTGTTAGTTAATCTATTTATAACTCAAGAACGGATGCATATACCGATTTGGCGGAAGATTAATGTGGAGGTAGCATAGAACCATGAGACAAACATCATGCAGATACGCAGAGCGTCCTACTTAGTTAATAGTAATTAATCGGCGGGTTTTTCTATTTACGCGATAGAAGCTATTGAAAAAAGAAATTGGAAATTAGAAAAAATTGACGTATTTCCAGTGTAAACCGTCAGTCGTGCTACATGGTCCGGGCAGATGAGCTCTACAATGAAGTAATGGCCGACGCTACCGCTAAAGGGGCGTCGCAGGGCATGTTCATCGGATGCTCGGTGGACACCTCTACTGGTACCGTCAGCTTTACCTGTGAAGGGAAAGACACTAGCATCAAGTTTAAGGTAAGCTTTGGGACCTTTGCATCAAGAGTTTCCAAACTTCAATCTCATAGACCACTTATAAAAGCTAACTACGTCTGATAGATCCGTAGAGGTCCGGATTTGCGCTTTACCACGTCAAACACTTTTTTCACGCCAACGTACGAGTAGATCCCCATCGAGTCTCACATGGACCCCTGGGAGTACATCTGGACCACTCTGGAATTCACCCTGATCTACATTAATCATAATGAATCCCAAAATCTTGGACATCACATCAGGCGTGAACGGGTACGAGTAGAACAACGAATATACTCGTACATAGTATAGAGTATACATATATTTACAGAGTATAGCTATTTTTTTACTTAAACTTCGAAAACAGTTTTAAATCGATTCTGGGGCAATAGTAGACCAGTAAAATAAGTTTCGAGGAAACTAAAAACGATTGGGAAATGTTACCGAGTCATCTAAATAGATAAATAAGCTAGGAATTAGTATTGAGGGAATAGAAATCTATTTGCTATTCCTTACAATAATAAAAAATAGTGGTGAAATTATTAATAAAGAAAATGGAAAAAATTGTGGGTCTTAGGTGGATTTTAGAGTCACTAAATCCGTCATTTCCGTGACCTTGACCTATTTTTTTTAAATAGATTCGATTTGGGAATTCAAGTTTAAGGTCAACTGTCCTGTCCTATTATTGCCGGGTATCGATTACAGAGATAGGTATCTTCACAATGTCACAAATCTTTCAGATGGAACCAGAAACGAAGCTCTTCCCAGCGATCTTCGTAGAAGCGACATCAAAGGAGATACTGCAGATTGAGCTGGGTCGCTCTTTGACCAGTCTCCCGCTATCAGCTGCCGTGTTACCGACCAGTGACAAGCATGTTATACCGCAGTTCCCTCCAAGGTTGAAGGTGCAGTGCTTGAAGCCGCATCAGTGGGCAAGGGTAAGTAGACTTTTTTTTATATATTTCCAACTGTGGGCAAAGGTCATACTTAGACAAGATCTCGCGATTGTACCCATAAAAGGGGAGTATGGGGCCATGGGTGCATCATACTAGATCCAATGCGGATTAGTAAGTGTTTAGGGATTTAGGTGGATCGCGTCGCGTCAAAGGTAGGTCAAAGAGTTACCTGTGTGTTTTCTCTTCTTTCTTCTTCCGCGCGCTAGATTTACAGTTCACTATAGTCCCCTTTAAGGGAAGGGCACTCTGATTGGGTAGGTCAGTTTATTACACACAAAAATTCACTTGCCGAGACGCGAGGTTAGTACCGCGGTTGTTGGACAACTGTCAGATGCAGGGCGGGGGGAAAACACACGTGGCCAGCGTCCCCGGCGAGGAATGAGATAGGACGATTAAAAGAGGGAGAAACAAAATTATAGTTTTAACAGTAGGTTAGGTTAGTTAAAATGAAGTTAAGATAATTAGATAATATTTATTTATGTCTATTCTAATATTAGAAATAGATAGTTATATATTGAATTGTATCAGGTGTCACTATTCGGAAGTTCAAATCTCTATTGAGGGATCGCCCGCCACCGGGCCCTATACCCTCCGCTGACCCTCGGATCTGCCTACTCATGATCACGAACACAAGACACTACAGTCGCATACGAGAAGCCAGAATCCAAGCACCTAGCAATGTCACACGCATAAATACATAGCTGCTATATACCAGAAAACCAATTAGAAATTTTAAATACGACATCATGTTTCGCCAGACACGCCGTGGCTACTGCCATCAGGATTAGGGTTTTGCCCATAGTTAGTTCTAGTCTACCGAACCAACTAACTAACAACTAAAACCAATGTATTGCAAATCATTTTTATACCCTCAATAAAATATAAAATAAAAAATGTTAATACCTACATATTATATATTAGTTTAGTTTGAAATATAAAATTATTATAGATAAATAAATAGAGATAGATAGATCTGGTAGAGGTGAGCCTACCGCTGCTTTTCGCATCGAATACTCAATCGAAAAGCTGTTAACAAATACAAATATGTTTTATGGGTCTTTATTAATCGTAGTTACCTACATCCTAACTCCTGATTCTTCTATGTACTATATCTCTATATTATTATTTTCTTGAATTCTTTATTCCGTAGTTTACATATCTACCTGAGATTCCACTAATATTTATTTGGTATATTTCAGGTACCAAATCAGTCGCTGCAAGTGCATGCTCTGAAATTGTCGGACATTCGCGGTTGGTCCATGCTGTGTGAAGATGCAGTCTCCATGTTGGCTTTGCATATACCAGGTAAATAAAAAAAATAGCAAATAGACTGTAAGCTTTTCTAAATACACACACATCAGCCTGTTGCAGCCCACTGCTGGACGTAGGCCTCCCCCAGAGCACGCCACAAGGCTACTGCCACAGGGGGAGTTTGCCCATAGTCACCACGCTGGGCAGACAGGTTGGTGACCGTATTGTGATTTTCGGACTAGACCACATGGTGCCACTTCTGACCAATTTTGAGGGTATAGTTGAGATGTACAAGTTCGGTTAGTAGTGACAGGTGGTCAACCCATCGCCTACAAAACGCCAAAACCCTCTTGTCCCTCTACTGACTTGTACAGTATGCTCTGGAAGAGAAGCAGCTGTAGTACGTTTTTTTTTCACTCCCAGAGTAGCATAGAAGAAAATATACTCGATTTAATTCCTCGTTCGATCAAATCTTCACAAATATCTTCGTCTTTCAGAGGAGGACCGCTGCATAGACATTCTGGAGCTGATAGAGATGGACAAACTCCTCAGCTTCCACTCTCACACCCTCACCCTGTATGCTGCCTTATGCTATCAGAGTAATTATAGGTAAGATAACTGTTTTATTCACTAGACTATCAGGTACATCAGCTGCATCGCCTTCCGTGCATGTCGTAAGAGTCGACTTAGAAACCTGAGGACACTCTCTCGGGCGATGAGCTAGAAACTTGTCATTGATCTCTTACATCTGACCCCGCTATACTAAACGTGGCTATAAGATCGCCTTCGCTATGCTCCAGTTCTGTTACACTTTTTTTTGGAACACAGCTGTGAGATTATGTAGACCTACCCTGATTACCCTATTTTTAACCCCCGACGCAAAAAGAGGGGTGTTATAAGTTTGAAGAGTGTGCGTGTTTGTGTTCCCAAACTTTAAAAACCCTTGATCCAAAATAATATCAAAAATGAAAAATGTCTCGTCGGGGGACCGCTCTATACCTGATAAGGGCATACCATGGAGAAGGTATAAAAATGAGGTGGGGCTATGAATTGAGTCGAGTGGCAATCGTGAGGCCATGACGTCATAATAGGAGCGGAGCTTCAGGGCCAGTGTTTGTAACGCAGTAGCTGTAACCACACGCTTATGCAAGTAGTTTGGCTAGTCACTACAAGGTGGTTTCTATGTAAATGGGCAGAGCTACAGTGTTAGGATGCTCCCCTCGTCCCATACTTCACCCCCGCTCCGCAGCACACTACTTTTATATGAAAATATACTTAGCCGCTGCTCCTCTTTTATTTCTTCTCCATAGGGCATACCAATATACTTCGCGAACGAGACAACGATTTCCATTTTTGCTATTTTTTGGGTCGGGGGTTTTCAAAGTTTAGGACTCAATATTTATAAGTAGAAGTCCAGTACTTTTAGTTTATTTCACAAGTATTCCTATTTTAGAGCCGCACACGCATTATGCCAGCACGTGGATCAAAAGCAGCTGCTGTATGCTATACAATCGCAGTACATGTCCGGACCTCTGCGACAAGGGTTCTATGATCTGCTCATTGCATTACATCTGGAGTCTCATGCTACTACAATGTAAGTTACCGTTTCTATCTATACTAATATTGTTATAAAGCTGAAGAGTTTGTTTGTTTGAACGCGCTAATCAGATAAAAATTTAAAAAAATATTTCAGTGTTAGATAACCCATTTATCGAAATGGCTATATACGCTATATAGCAATCCGCCCTTACATCGTCGTCGTCGTCAGCCTATTGCAGTCCACTGCTGAACGTGTACACCACATGGCTCGATCTCCCGTTTTTGCCATCCACTCACTACCAGCCGTCCTCTTTAAGTCATCGGTCCATCAGTCCGGAGGGCGTCCAACGCTACGCTTGCCGAGGCGCGGTCTCCATTCGAGAACCCGTTTACTCCACCGTCCATCGGTTCTACGACAGATGTGGCCGGCCCACTGCCACTTCACTCTGCTACATTTCGAGACTATGTCTGTCACATCGCACGGGTGCAATGCTCCCTTACGCGGACGAAGTCGTGGGTAGGAGACCTATATGTTACAATAGGAAGCCTTACGTTTCTAACTTCAGCAGTTTTGCCTCGGCGTTGATGAATCAATCAAGACATGTTACTATATAACAATTATGTTTATTTGTCTTCAGCCTATTGCAGTCCCCTGCTGGACGTAAACCCTGGCACGCCACAAAGCTACTGCCATAGGGGGGTTTTTGCGCATAGTCACCACGCTGGGCAGGCGGGTTGGTAACTATTTTATTGATTGTATAAAAAATACCCATTTACTTTCCAGGGAAGTATGCAAGAACGAGTTTGTGATACCCCTGGGTCCAGAGCTGAAGGCGTTATACGATGATCCGGAGATGGGACACAGTCTTAGATCCTTGCAGACGGAGAGCGTACGGCCTCAGATGAAGATGACTGATATTGCGTAAGTGTTCACTAAGGGTCGATATTTCCAATGGATAGCCTGTTGGAAAGATAAGTTTGATGCTATAATTCTTTTAGAGAGAGAGATAGAGACAGTATCAACTTTATCCTTCAGATAGGCCATCTCGGCCCTAAATGAATCTGAATATTCAATCCACAGGTTTATTTTACAATTTTATGGTCTGTCAGTTTCGACCACAAACTTTTAACACTAACCAGTACTATAAAACTTAATGACATGCCATTTTCAATACATGTAATTTAGTCCTTTAAGCCGGATTAGGGGACCTTTTTTTTCGATTTTATATTCGTCTGAGCTAAAGTTATATAACTAGAGGATTTTCTAAATGTTAGTGCATCGACCACTACATACGATTGGTCCTATGTGCTTTATCATAGGCAGCCAATTATAGTTTTTGAGAGTTTATTTATGCATATAATGCTGACCCCAAAAAATATTTTCCAAGTCGAACATCTCGGTGATACCAAAACCGCGTCTAAAATTATACTCTGTTTAAACATGACATTTGACAGCAGAATTTATGTCAAAATTAGGCAATTTTTTAAAATATTTTGCAATAACACGCCTACGTGTTTTACCTATGTTCCTGAAGTCTATTTCTTCGTTACAGTGAAAACATATCCGATATCAGCAACCTGTACTCCCCGTACTTCCCATTAGAAGTAGTCCGAGAGTTCGTAATGCAAGCTCTGGCGGAGGCGGTGGAAACCAACCAGGTTCACAACCGAGATCCCGTGGGGGGAACCAATGAGAACTTGTTCTTGTAAGTACTGTCTTTTTCTTACAGTTTTGTCTTTTCTATACATTCGTGTTAAACTAGACATAACTTAATTAATTGCTGGTATTTTATTTGCTTTGAGACTTTTCTGTATAGGCAAGTTCTTTTTATAACTATTGTAAAGCCAAAAGGAAGGGTAATGATACCATTTTCTTGTATATTTAAGAGTATTGAATTCAATTATTGATACGCCATTATCGACTCGTAAAAGATTATACAGGCTCTTTTTCGTCACCACCCTTAACGAAGGATACGTATTCTATACATCAAATAAAGTAAGTTTATGCCAAAAAAAAACTCTGATAAACGATGTAAATTTTTTGGATTTTTTTTGTTAATTATTTGATTCGCGGCGAAATTTATAGTGTCCAGTGTTTATGCTAGTTTTATCATAGACAGATATTAATTATTCCTTGTGAAAAAAATCTTGCTACGCGCGTCTATGTGCATCTATGCATAAAAACGCAGTCTATTTACTCAACTTTGGACCCTAATATCTTGGGAACCAGAACCAGGTATGCTTCCATGGTGAAAAATGATTGTGATGATGAGGAGATTCCGTAGTTTTCGGAAACGTTGACGACCAAAAATCACCCTGTGTATGTGTCAATTATAGTTTAGATCATGTCAGTAATTTATTGCTTGGAACATGGTATCATTTAAATGAGACATTATAGACTTCGTGTCCTTTGTGCCATACCAGTACAAAGCTGAGCTTAGACCGAACTATACGAAATATTACAATTATCTAATGCTATGTTTCAGGCCTCTAATAAAGTTAGTAGACCGTCTTCTACTAGTGGGCATGATGCGGGATGAGGATGTGGAGAAGCTGCTCATCATGATCAACCCTGAGACTTGGGATCCCACGTTTGACAAAGGTTAGTCACCCTATTAGATATGGTAGTTGGGAACACTCCTATATCATCTGATTTATCTATAAGTGCTATAAGTGAACTAAACTTGACGGCACCGTCAGTCAAATAAAATAATAAATAAATAACTAACTATGAGTAGACAACGTCTATCTATCTATACAGGGTGTAACAGAAAGGGTATGTTAAGCGAAAAGCTATGTAAATAGCCCACTATAGAGAACCTATTTCCAAAATTTCAGACTCTAAATCACATGTTTATTTTTTAAGATTGTATGAACATTCCTGGCTTGTTTGGGAATTCTCCATACTATCTGGAAAAATAAACATATGATTTCGAGTCTCAAATTTTTGAGGGTAGGTTAGGTTAGGTTAGCAACCTACCCACAAAATTTGAGGCTCGAAATCATGTTCATACAATCTTAAAAAATAAACATGTGATTTAGAGTCTGAAATTTTGGAAATAGGTTCTCTATATTGGGCTATTTACATAGCTTTTCGCTTAACAGATTCTGTTACAACCTGTATACATATAATATACATATAATAAAAATGTAACGGATCGTTGTCTGTACATGGAAGATATATGAGTAAAATATTATAGGAGACCTTTATCAATGCAATAGTAGTTTATGTTGAGATACCAATATGGATATAGGTATTAAGGGTGCTTTTTGTAAATCAAGGAGTCAACCTATGTAATAAGAATTTTCTAATATTACGTTACTCTAATATTGTACTATTTATATTTGCTATCGCATTGCTACTCGTACATACCTAAAACGGAGGTGGATCACAATTTTTTTTTCTTTTCACAGAGGGTAAAGACGAGCACAGAAAAGGTCTTCTTCACATGAAAATGGCAGAAGGTGCCAAGTTGCAGATGTGTTATCTCCTTCATCATTTGAACGATACACAACTGAGACATAGAGTGGAGTCCATTATAGCGTTCGCACATGATTTCGTCGGAGACCTTCAAACTGATCAGCTAAGGTAAGTTAATAAACTATATATGTGTATTTACAGTGTCCTATGCCACCGTGATACGTATTCTATACATCAAATAAAGTAAGTTTATGCCAAAAAAAATGCTAGGATTTTTTTTTTTTTTTTAGTTACTTGATCGGGCGAAATTTATAGTGTCTAGTGTTTATGTTGTACTTTTTTATAGACAGATATTAACTATTTTTCGTGAAAAAATCTTGCTACACGCGTCTCTTTCAGAAAAACGCAGTCTATTTACTCAACTTTGGACCCTAATATTTTGCCTGTCGGAGAAATAAGTAATGTTCCGTAGTTTTCGGGAACGTTGACGACCAAAAATCATCCTGTATAGGTATGCTGATACGTGGCTTCACTAGAACATATCAGCTGCATCTCCTTCTGTGCCTGTCGTAAGAGTCGAGTAAGGAACTCAGGGGCGTTCTCTCGGGCGGAACTAGCAACTTGTCACTGGTCATTGACATAGAATAGAATAGTTTTTTATTTGGGAATTACCATGAAGAAGCTATAAAAGAGGAGGTGGGACTATGAAGTGAGTCGTGTGGCAATCGTGAGGCCATGACGTCATGATAGGGGCGGAGCTTCAGTGCCAGTGTAACGCAGTAGCTGTAACCACACGCTTGTGCTCCGAAATGTAACCGTATTAAAATTACAAAGACACTAGCGCTTTTATCAGGGTCCTTTTTTTACTAAAACGTAGTATAATATTGCCGTCTAGCGATGAGTAATTTGCACTAGTAAAAAAATCTTGAACCAGTTTGACTAGTCACTACGAGATGGTTTCAATGTAAATGGGCAGGGCTACAGTGTTCAATGCTCCCCTCGTCCCATACTTCACCCCCGCTCTGCGGAAAACTATTTTTGTATTAAAATATACTTAGCCGCTACTCCTCTTTAATTTCTTCTCTATGGGAATTACACATACACGGACAGAAACATCTAACCCTTCTGTGCTAAACATCGCTGTAGGCTCTTCTTTATGATTTTGCAGTCTTGACTACCTCATTTCGGGAATACACCCGTCTGTATATTAACGGTTGAATAGTAAAAAATACCAAACGACTGCTACTCAATCGCAATTCAGCCCAAGTAGCATTTAGATAAACCGATTTATCGACATTTAGCCAGTCAAAATACGGTAAATATAGCCGCCATGTTGAATGCGTGACTACGATACGTGGTCATGCTAGGGGGGCTGGCTACCTTATTTGGCGAACACAGCGTAGGTATTATGTTTGTGTGTTTTTGTATATTATGTTTGTTTGTTTAATTTTAGGCGTTACATAGAGATCAAGCAGTCAGATCTACCAAGTGCAGTGGCCGCCAAGAAGACAAGGGAATACCGATGCCCTCCTAGAGAGCAGATGAATGCCATATTGAGTAAGTAAATTGATGAATAAAGAAGATAAGTCTTTCTACCTTTAAACTGCAACATACTAGTGACCCAAACACATTATGTATGTGTAAAGTAAATAAATATTTTTTGAAAATAGTATCTTTTTTGCACTTGGCTGGTTTTTAAACATTGTCTAATTTTCGACGCGATTTCATAAATCAACATGTTTAAGCTACTTATAATTATGTTTTTTTTTATAATACTGTTCATCCCGCTTGCCCAACGTGGCGACTATAGCCACACGGGGCTCTATAGCAGTAGTCTTGTGGCGTGCCCTGCAGAGGCCTACGTCCAGCAGTGGACTACGATTATGCTGATATGACATGTGTATGTGTGTGTGCAAAAATGTTAACACAAAGCATAAGATCAAGCATAATTACTTGAATATCTTTAAACATTAATAAAACAATACATCGCAGGTTTCAAGCATTTAGAAGAGGATGACAGTGAAAACATGCCGTGCGGCGAAGATCTGATCACTCGCATGCTCAGCTTCCACGACAGTTTGATGGTGCACGTGTCTTTGAACGCCCTGCAAGAACCTGATCCTGGTGTAAGTATATCATACATATATTTACTATTTGACGGCCGATTGGTGTAGTTGGTAGTGGGCCACTACGCCATAGGTCCTGGGTTCAAATCCCGGTAGGTGCAAATATTGATATGATGATGAATATTGATGTTTGTTTCCGAGGCATGGATCTTTATATACTTATCTATGTATTTATATACCGTCGCTTAGTACCCACGACACAAGACCTTATGGATCTTAATGTGGGACTAAGTTAATGTGAAGTGTGTGAATATTTATTTATTTATTATCTACTACTAGCGGACCCGACAGACGTTGTCCTGTCCCACGTCGTAAATACAAACTTTCTGAAATAAACTGTAACAATCTGGACCGTTATAAAAACGTTAACAGAATTGTGAATCTAAACCCACTTGAACACACACAATTTTTTTTATCAAAATCGGTCCAGCCGTTAAGAAGGAGTTCAATTACAAACACACAAACGTTTCACCGTATAGTTCCGCTAGATGACAGCGCTAGTTACGTGTATGACAACATTTGCTGTGTTCACTGTATACAAAAAAATGTTAATTACAAAATCAGGCATATTGGAATTATTCTATTAAATGGATTAAACTTTACTTCCTTCTTTACAGCGCTTTTTAATGTTGACGAATAAACCGAATCAACCAATGATCGGATTGGGTGGAGGTTTTTTATATCTAGTTTATTCCGAAGGAAAGGCAAAGGAAACTGTCCATACATCTATTGTTTTAGTAGGAATAGGGTAGCTAGAGATACAGGGTTATAAAAGGAGATCCGCTTTTCAGAGTATCATAAATATAAACTCTTTTATCTGTGTCCACAGGAATCTACTGAACCGGAGACTAAACCTGGCGCTATCGGTAAAATCTACAATATTATTAACACCGTTAAAGAATTAGAAGAAGAACCAAAGGTAAACTAACCCCACAGTCACTGAAAACCATTTTTTGATAATAAAAATGTCGTTTATACTGGATTTTTTGGTCAATCTCAAGAGATATTATGTATATATGTAAGAGGACAAGTGTGTTCCCAAACACAGGTGCACTTTCTATTCCCTCACTCTTCTAGTCCCATGGAAAAGGCGACACAATCAATGAGAGATCAGGCGCAGGACTAACGGCTCTAAGTGCTTTTCAAGACACGAGCTTAGTGACAATTTTACAACATAAATATCCGTATTTACAACACCGTATATGAATAAATATTTACGCCTCCCCTAATTGGTAAGGTGCATATCTTAGTAATTGCATAGAGGAATAAGATTATAAAAAATGAACAAGTAACTACATCTATGTTGATCCTTACTCGTCTGCTTTGACTTGAAAGAAAAGAACACTCTATACAATCTTATTCCTCTATGGTTATTGTCACCCCTTCTTTTTCTGATAATGTGAATATATTAGATTAATTTTTATTTATTTATTAACTTTAAAATTATACAGTTGTTTTACATGATATGAGTCTTCGCTGAATCATTATTCTAAGGTGAATGTAGATGATAAAATTGTATTTCTTACAGGCAATAGAAGAACCCCCAAAGAAATCTCCCGAAGAGAAGTTCCGAAAGGTTTTGATACACACGATAGTCTCGTGGGCTGAAGAGTCACAGATCGAAACGCCTAAACTTGTTAGGGAGATGTTTAGGTAAATTAATGAAGTCATTCTTGGAAATAAAGATTTTGAAATACCTCTAGAGTGTAATGCCATTTTTTTCCAATTCATGAGCAATGCAACATAATCGATCGCTGTCAGTAGTACGGCATGATCGCAGATATCCAAATGATTGGTCAGAATCAAAATCAAGGATTTTTGATAGAAAATTTAAATAATCAATCTTTTTTTAATTCCCTTGCAGTCTTCTAGTACGCCAATACGACGCAGTTGGAGAACTAATAAGAGCATTAGAGAAGACGTACGTAATAAATGCGAAGACAAAACTTGATGTAGCAGAGATGTGGGTAGGACTGAGCCAGATCCGTGCTCTTCTACCTGTGCAAATGAGTCAGGAGGAAGAAGAGTTGATGAGGAAGAGACTTTGGTAAGAGTTAGCAAGAGACTTCACTGTAATGAAACTGGAACTAGTTTTGGTATATTTACAGTGTGAAGTTGAAGTAAAAAATTATCTTCTTTAAAACTTGTCTTGAATTTTTTTCATATTCAGCAGATGATAACATTGGTGTTATGATTTTAGGAAACTCGTGAACAACCATACATTCTTCCAGCATCCCGATTTAATTAGGTAAGTTCATAATTTTATCAAACTCCTCGACTTTTCAGCAACAAAGTAATCTACTCTGTACAGAAGATTTACATTTACCTTTCAACCGAAGGTTTTAGGTTGTGGTTTATATTTGGCTATGTCTTCTTTTTCTTGTAGTGGCACTCCATTACTGGAGGTCTGCCGTCAGCTTACTAAATGTAGACTTGTCCCTGGCCATACGAAACAGCTCCTCCACATTACGAATGTTTCCCAGCTATTTAAAATTTTTCTCTTTCACTGTCCAAAGCTATGGAACACTGCCTCAAGAGACTGTTTCGCAGTTGATGTTTTTAGGAAAAGATTGAAGGTCCATTAGATTAATCTGGTTATTGTTTCTTTATTGTATACCAATATACGTTATTTTTATCTTTCTATTCATCTATGCTTATCTATGTTTATGTGTTTTATTTAGGTATTTATGTTTATGTAGTCTATTTAGATATTTTTGTTTATTTTAGGTTTATGTCTATTTAATTATTTAGTCTGTTTGTGTGCAAAAACCTCTTATTTAATTTCTCTTTCACGGTTGGTTTGCTGGAAGAAATCTCTTTTAGAGATAAGCACGCCTTTGTACATTTTCTTTGTCATAAACTTTATTTGTTTAACAATAAAGATAATAATAATAATAACATTCATTTGATCAGTCTAATATATTTTTTGTTTATGACCTCTTTGGTTTTCAAAGCCTTTAGTCTAACGTTGTCAAAATTTTGCGAGATACGAAATGTGTATTCTTAACATATTTTTTGCTTTATTTTTTGGTAAATACGTTTAACAATTGATTGCCCAGGGGGCTTAGATACTGTAACAATTTTAAGAGCGACAGCGAAGCCATTGAAACGTTTTCAATAGGAAGCTTTTATCAAGTGATTACCGCTGGTGGTGAAAATATTACATTATCTAAGCCTCTCCAGGTATTATGGTGATGAAATGACTGAATCATAAAAACAAAATTTGATCCAGAGTGCTCCGTGTGCACGAAAACGTGATGGCTGTAATGATGAACACGCTCGGGCGACGCGCGCAGGCGCAGTCCGATGCGCACAGCCGACCAATCCCGAGGCTAAGACCGAGGATAAGGAAAAGGTACCTATAGAGAAAACTAACTATAAAATTTGTTTTTAGCCGTATTTGTGATCGTTTGACGATTGGTTGACGTGTCTCTGGTTTTATCGCATTGTTGAGGATTTTTGTTAAATGTTCCGGAAGCATATTCGCAGCAATAATACTCGTAAATAACCTAAAGAGTGTTCCAGCATGTAAGGGGTTGACAGGGACCTCATTTTTGTTTACCAGGGGAATCACATATTTACAAAAAATATATTTTAATAGGTGGGGTAATCATATCGCGAGGCAATTGCTCTGTGTGGACATGCCTCGGCATTCACAACCTTCCGTCCCAACACAGAGATCGAAACATCCCATACCTACATAATATAAAACCGCGACTCTTTCCTGTAGATTACGGATTATTTATTTCTACACTAACCTAATAAAAAATTCCATAGGACACGTCCCACGAGATGGTAGTAGCATGCTGTCGATTCCTCTGCTACTTCTGCCGCACCGGCCGACAGAACCAGAAGGCGATGTTCGACCATTTTGATTTCTTGCTAGAAAACTCCAACATTCTTCTGTCGCGTCCGTCGTTGCGCGGGTCCACGCCGCTAGATGTCGCTTATTCCAGTTTGATGGAGAACACTGAGCTGGCTTTGGCTTTGAGGTATTTTATTTTACTTTATTAGGGACAAAAAATAGTGGTAAATTATACTTACAAGACTATTTTGTAACAAAATAATTAGGTATACCTATATCCCTCTATTCCCACCTGTTCTGTTGAGTAGTTCAGTTGGCAGAACTACTGGGAATTATTTTCCCATTATTTCTGTTTACAGAACAAATGGGAAAGGAATTCCCAGTAGTTTTGTTTACGAAACTTGTGATTCAAAACTACTTCTTCTACACTTGAGGTAAGTGTTCTTCATTTATTTTTCTTGATGACAACGTCATGAAATTCTTATGTTTCAAATGTTTCAAAAGTGCTTTCATTTCAAGAGGGAAATTTATTTAATATAGTCTTAAAAGTCACAGAAGTAATGGGAAAAATATTCCCAGTAGTTCTGTCAACAGAACTACTGAACAGAACAGGTGGGAATAAAGGCCTATATCTATGGTGCATGCAGAGTAAACATTATTAATGATGACGATTTTGCCAGCTTTTTTTATACATACAGTGTATATATTAAATAGGCTTACGCTTGACCAAAACGCGCCTGATGGTAAGCTATCACTAGGATTACTAGTCTTGTAATCGCTGTCTAATTCTTATTGGAAATTATAATAATTCAAGCCTACCGTGGACCTTTTATTTCCCCGTCGTCGTTAAATTAGGTGATGATGACTATGTTTGATTTAAAACGTTATTTTATCATTACCAGAAAATCACCTAGACCACACTCAACTAACCAAAATGTCCTTATTTCAGAGAGCACTATCTAGAGAAAATAGCGATATACCTGTCCCGTTGTGGACTCCAGAGCAACTCTGAGCTAGTCGAGAAAGGGTACCCTGACCTGGGATGGGATCCAGTGGAGGGTGAACGGTATTTGGATTTCCTTCGGTTCTGTGTTTGGGTAAGTACCTGTATCTCAATACTCATGAGACACACAAACCAGCCTAATACAGTCCACAGCTAGACATAAGCCTTCCCCAGGGCACACCAAAAGGCTACTTTCATTTTTTGCCCATAGTCACTACCCTGGCGGCAGGCGGGTATAACCACAGGGCATCTCAAAATACATACATATAAAGTATCATGTCCTGACTGATTTATCAATGCTGAGCCAAAACTGCTTCTTTTTGTGGTATTGGTCTACTAGGAAGGCATTTCCCGAAATTACAACGGGAAGCGGGAAATAACAGGAATTTTTAAGTTTGCGCGGGTAAAGTCTTGGGCGGCTGCAGGATTACGAAGGAAATCATACTGCCACGTTGAGCATAGCGAAGCCAGATGTAAAAGATCAGAGACAGTTACTGTCATTGAGCTCATTGCCTGTGAGAACGCTCCTGAGTTCCTTAGTAGACTCTTACGATATGCACGGAAGGTGATGCAGCTGATGTATTCTATTGAAGCCCCGCATCAGCACCAACATGTTTGTTAATTCACAGGTCAATGGTGAAAGCGTGGAAGAGAACGCCAATCTAGTCATCCGTCTTCTCATCCGAAGACCTGAGTGTCTTGGACCAGCTTTGAGAGGGGAGGGAGAAGGTCTACTGAAGGCCATAGTGGATGCTAACAAGATGAGTGAGAGGATCGCAGATAGAAGGAAACTAAGGGAGATGGAGCAGGAAGGAGATGTTACAGTAAGTTTGTCTCTTTCTTAATCCTTTATATAGTAACTAATTTGAAGTGGTTTACATATTTTAGAATTCTCGGGCAGGATACCTCAGACAAGAATCTAAATTAACTTACCGATCGACATAATATCTACATTCGACATATTTGTGCATACAAATATCTGAAATACAAAATGGCGGATATTTGAACAGCTGATATCAACAGCACTTTTGGTTAGGTATCAACTGCCAGTACTGTACCAAAATCTCGAGTGGTTGGTACCATTAGAGATAAAATGTCGAGTTCTGGTGGTATTACTACCTATTATAAAGGGTGTAACAGAAGGTTAGCGAATTGTTTAAAAAACCTTTTGACGAAGTATGAGATTCGGAATTACGTGTTTATTACAAGATAGTATGATTGATGAATTCTCCATGCTTACTATTTTTAGAGTGTAGATACGTTTTTGAACAGAAGTTTTAGAATGTAGATATATTCTTTATACTTCTGTTCCACTCTGTATACCAGGGAAATATCAGCTGATCATAAATCCACTATCTTGTTTTTAGCTATTTGTATATGTTAACGGAAATGTATGTAATCCGTCATTGTATACAATTCCTAGGAAATGTATGTATTTCCTAAAATCGCACAATCATATACATTTCCTAAATAGCAATCGGAAATGTAAATAGAACATTTGAGATATCAGCGAGGGGAGGGTATTGCTTCCTCTGATCAGACGATCGCGCTAGTGCCGCGTAAACTGTATACAAAGGCGTGCTTATCTCTATATTTATTAAAATTAACCTTCTTTGGCGGATCCGAATCTGGCAATATAGGTTAGAAGAACGAGGCGGCGGCGCCGATTTCTTCGGTGTTAGGTTGTATGTTTAAGTTTAAGACGATAATCTCTCTGCGGAAAGTTTAACTATTTGCTTATGATTCTTTTAACAACATGTTTAATACAGAAAACATTATTTTTATATATTTCCTAATACGATATTGGAATTATATACAATTCCTAGGAAATGTACAATTTCCGAGGATATCTATGTATTAAATCAGGATATCTGATATCAGGATATCTGATATCAGGATATCTGATATCAGGATATCT
Organism: Carposina sasakii; assembly: GCA_014607495.2. NCBI lineage: Eukaryota > Metazoa > Arthropoda > Insecta > Lepidoptera > Carposinidae > Carposina > Carposina sasakii. Next base: position 3,385,528 of record CP053175.1, on the reverse strand, counting down.
GATATCAGGATATCTATGTATTATTAAATAGTTTTGAAACAATATTTTATACATTTCCTAAATAGCTTCGGAATTTCCTAGGATTTGTATACAATTCCTAGATTTCATACATTTCCGGTAACATATACACAAACAAATATATATATCGAGTGTAGAGGTAAGTCGAGCGATAAGTGAAAATTGGGGTATATTTTCAGATTTTTAATTTCTTTTAATATTTTCCGGTTACTAACTGAGACAGGCTGCATTATGACGAGCCCATACCTGAATAATCGGAATGAGAAAATTAATCGTGATACATAATTGTTTTTTAAAGAAAATAATTTACCAAAGGAAAAGATGACTTTGATGTGAAAACAAGTTTGGCTACGGTACCTTGATGATTACTTAACTTGCAAAAGCAAAGCGATCGCGAAAATTATGAGTGTGTGACGTATGAGTGACGTCCATGCCTTTCACTTGCCCCGCGCACTCACACACTCATCATTTTGTCGATCATTGGCTTTGCTTTTGCAGGTTACGTAATTCCCCTACGAGTCCTCTTTTTACCTTTGATCGTAGCCTTTCCACGATAATTCCTCTCCATGCGTCGTTTGTAGACTTAACCCAAGACTTGAACGGTGCCTCGTTTATTTCAGCAGGCTCCACGTCCGGGAGAGGTTGGTCCAGTAGCTCTGGTAAACGGAGTACGCTTTACGGCAATAACAATTGTTTCTGCTATTTAACAGCTTCTAATACCTGTTTTTAATGACTCACATTGGATTCGTTGCCTACTAGATTTGTGAACGAAAAACGGTGGTAGGCACACCCTATTGATACTTAAGCTTGGGTTTCCCTAGGTTGTGCCATCATATAGCAGTGAATGTCGTCACTAAAACCTTGTCTATGTAAAGAAAATAATGCGCTTTACTACAGAGGGGTATATTGACACCGTTATTTACATGGGAATGTTCTAGTGACTTCATTTACCGTTGTATTACGACCGGTTTATTACGGCATCGCTATCCTAGAATTTCAAATCTCTAATAGGCTTACTGGTAAAAAGTGGGCACACTTGTGCCTAAAGATAAATGGGCGTGGTTATATACCATAATGTGTGAGTGAGGAAATTGTCTGATTTATCTTTCAGCTTAATCTGTATTTTCATCTCTTTATAAAACCGCTTTAAAATTTAATGAAATTGATTGAAATCTAATTGGCTGTTAACTTTACTTTCTGCGATCTTTCTTCGCGAGGTGTAAGACTGCCTTTCCACCAGACATATGCTATGTTATGTTGCTATGGATGCGTCTCGAAATCATATTCATTAAAGCCTCGAGCACACCGGATGCGTATGCGTGCACGTAACCGTAGACGCACACGTACCTCTGAGTTTAATGTATGGAACTGTCACCGCTTGACGTCTATGCTTACGTCTACGCATACGCATCCGGCCTGCCCGTGCCTATACATTTCCATAAATTACAACTCAGAGGTACGTGTACATCTACGCTTACGCATCCGGTGTCCCCGAGGCTTCATCCATGATGTTAATGAATGTACATATTGACATGGCTGCGTTCCCAAAACGGGGTATGATTAGCATACTGGGAACTGCTGTAAATGGTCAGTAACAAGTTGCTAGCTTATCGCATAAGTGAATGCCCGAGTTCCTTAATCGACTTCACGTCATGCACGGAAGGAGATACAGCTGATGTATTCTAGTGAAGTTACACACCAGCATAGGAAACGGATCCATTGCAATGAATCTAGGATATACATACATATAATATAATCACGCCTTTATTCCTTACGGGGATAGGCAGAGCACCAAGAGCACCGATAGAACCACATGGTGCCACTTCTGACCAATTTTGAGGGTATAGTTGAGATGTACAAGTTCGGTTAGTAGTGACAGGTGGTCAGCCCATCGCCTACAAAACACCAAGACCCTCTTGTCCCTCTACTGACTTGTACAGTATGCCCGGGAAGAGAAGCAGCTGTAGTATTATACTTTTTTTTTCACTCCCAGAGCAGCATAGAAAAGCATGAAAAGAAATTTTTATCGCCTATTTTGAATGAATGAATGAATGAATGAAAAGCTTTATTTGAGACAGAAACATAACAAAGAATAAAATAAAATATTTACATTAGAGGAAGTATTCTGTCACAAAGTCGGTCCCAATATTTTCATCAATATCTATACTAATATTATAAAGCAAGAGTTTGTTTGTTTGTTTGTTTGTTTGATTGAACGCGCTAATCTCCGGATCTGGGTCGAATTAAAAAATTCTTTTTGTGTTGGATAGTCTTATCGGGAAGGCTTTAGGCTATATATCCACAGTGCGACCAATAGGGACGAAGAATAAGAGGAAAATTAAAAAACGGGGAAAATTATTCTTTGGAGACTCTGTCGCTGCGTACGGTTCAAGTTATCCAAAAAATATGTATGAAAGAATATAATGACAGAAATATTGAAAGAAAAAAATTGAAGGTCGACTGCTGATGCAAAAATCTGAGAGATGAAAATACCGTCTTAGGAAAAGTTGCGTAAAACTTTCTAATAATATAATATAAAATTATTAATAAAGATCAATAATATATAAACGCGAAAGTTTGTGAGTATGGATGGATGTTTGTTACTCTTCCGCGTAAAAACGGTTGGAGCGATTTAGTATGGAGTTAGCTGACACCCTGATTTTTGTTTTTATTAATTAAACATTTTCCCAGCATACGCGGACGAAGTCGCGGGCGTCCACTTCAATCCTTATATCCACAATTTTAGCTTTTCTGTCACAAGGCAAATATTTCGAACTGATGCAAAAATCTGATGCTGTTTTTCCGTAAAACTTGATAGATAGATTCAGCAGCAGCTTTATCCTTTAGGCCGGAACTCCACCAAATCGGAGACGAAGACGAGCGGAGAGGAGATGTTTTTTAAACAACCAATAGAATTTTGTTATTGACACATCTCCTCTCCACTCAGCTTCAGTGGAGATCGCTGTGCGAAGATGTAAGCTGTGCGCGGACGACACACTCGCACACTCGCAAGGCTAGCCCGGCACAGCTTCGGTGCATTCACCCGAGCTGAAAAACATCTCTTCTCGCACAGCACACAGCACACCGCACACATCTCCGCTTTGGTGGAGTCCCGGCCTTAATCTATCTGAACATTGGGAAAAAAGAATATACCAAATAAAATCCACAGTCAGGCTAAAAAGGACTATCTCTTACAGTTCAGCCATCCTTTGCCCGAATCTGATGAAGATGAAGATTACATCGACACTGGAGCTGCCATCCTCAACTTCTACTGCACTTTAGTGGATCTGCTAGGAAGATGCGCTCCTGATGCCAGTGTCATTGCTTTGGTATGTATTGCCATTAGTAAATAAACATTAGTCTATTGCAGTCCACTGCTGGACGTAGGCCTTCCCCAGAGCACGCTATAAGACTACTGCCATAAGGGCTTTTGTCCATAGTCACCACGCTGGACAGGCATTTTATCTGTATCTTTATAGTATTTTGCTTACCCGTTCTGTAACTCTCAATCTTAAAACTAGGGAGAGTGTGATTTTCGGACTATGTTGTTAACACGGGAGGCGCTGCTGCCCACCTCCCGGAAACATTAATCGCCTCTTACGATACCCACGGGCAGACATGGGGTGGTGCTACTCTACTCTGCCGACTCCACACGGCACGGCATCACCATTAGAATTTATAAATATTCACACACTTTACAGCATATTAACCTAGTCCCACACTAAGATCCATAAGGTCTTGTATCATTGATACATGTATGACATACATACATAATAATCACGCCTCTTTCCCGGAGGGGTAGGCAGTTAGGCAGAGATCACGGATCTCCATTTGCTACGATCCTGACACACCTCTTTCGCTTCATCTACTTTCATGATATTCTTCATGCACGCTCGTCGGTTTAGGGTACTCTTGACCTGACCTTTCTTTAGAATTTCACCAATTTGATCGGTGAAAGTCCGGCGAGGTCTTCCCCTTCCAACCCTTCCATCCACTCCACATCGTTATTACCGCTTATGAATAAACTTAACTTTATCCCATACACTAGACTACATTTCCAGTTTTTTTCCAGGGAAAGAACGAGTCTCTCCGTGCGCGCGCCATTCTTCGTTCGCTAGTACCGTTAGAGGATCTACAAGGAGTCCTCAGTTTGAGGTTCACTTTGAACAACCCCGCTGCGGGTGAAGAAAGACCTAAATCGGGTAAGATACATAGGGTACATACATACAGGATGATTTTTGGTCGTCAACGTTCCCGAAAACTACGGAATCTCTTTATCATCACGATCATTTTTCTCCATGGAAGCATACCTGGGAAGTGTCTGGTTGCCAAGATATTAGGGTCCAAAGTTGAGTAAATAGACTGCGTTTTTCTGCATAAATGCACATAGACGCGCGTAGCAAGATTTTTTCACGAGAAATAACAATTATCTGTCTATGAAAAAACAAGCATAAGCACTGGACACTATAAATTTTGACCAATCATGTAATTAAAAAAATATATTCAAAAAAATTTACATCATTTCCCATCATTTTTTTTTATGTATAGAGTACGTACCCTTCGTTAAGGGTGGCCACGAAAAAACACCCTGTATATACTCACGGTTCTATACCCAAAATGGGGTAGCCTGAGCTGCAAAATCACGTTGGAGGTCCTAGAGCCACGCTTTGTAAAAGATTAGTGACAATTTTCCGGTCTCTCATCGCCTGAGAAAAGGCCCCTGAGTTTCTTAGTCGACTCTTATATTGACACTAGCGGACGCCCTCGATTTCCTCAGCGGGGACTACAGCAAAAAGCGTCGTCGGTTTTTTAGTTGATCTTCTACAATAAAACAGTGAAAACCGCATTTAATTTCATATGCCAACAAATACTGATAAGAGAAAAAAAATCAAAAAGTGTCATTTTGGCATCTATTGGCTCTCAAAATGCTCTTTTTTTTCTGCTATATCTCCAATGCACAGACAAACTTAAGTTACACATTTATTATAAGGTAGACATAAGATAAGATATACCTAATTATGTAAATTTAAAATTATTCTCTTTTAGACATGCCCTCCGGTCTCATACCCGGCCACAAGCAAAGCGTCGGTCTCTTCTTAGAAAGGGTGTACGGAATTGAGACGCAGGAGCTGTTCTACAGACTGCTTGAGGAGGCTTTCTTACCTGATTTGAGAGCTGCTACTATGTTGGATAGGGTAAGTAGACATTATGGTCGATTCTGTTGGCAATGCCTTTGCCGTCAATATTTTTTTTTAAAGAAAAAAAGGACTTTGACAGCTGCGCTTTTGGCGGGACTGTCTAGCGTCGATTTTGAAAAAGAAAATTATTTAAGTTAATTACTAATTTGTGTTGGATTACCTTTATAACTATTAAATTCATATTAATAAACTTTGTAATAATAAACATTGTTTACATCAGAAGTTTTTCGAACCCAGTGCCGCCGTGATGGACGAAAGGAAGTCCAGGTCGAAACGGAGACGTTCGCACTCTAGAGGGTTAAGCAGATCGCGGACCCCGATACCATTACCGCGAACAAGATCGCCGAAAGCACGGAAGGCTAGCGGTGTCGATGTACCTACCATCGACCGCAGATCACGATCAAAACGAAAGCGTGCCCGCAAACCATCTTCCTCCAGTTCAGGTTCGAGTTCGATCTCGGGCTCCACCTCGAGTAGTTCTATTCGTTCATCTAGTAGTTATGAGTCAGCTAAGAAGACTCGGAAGAAGTCAAAAAAAAGCCGAAAATCGAAAGAAAAACCCGTGAGTACGTCGACGAGTACTGTCACTTTACATAATTTGATACCTGAATTTGACCCGCTATCCGATAATGTGATATCGTGGATAAATGTGATCGAATCTTACGCGTCAACTTTTTCTTGGTCGGATAGTACGATCCGGTATCAGGCTCTAAATAAGTTGAAGGGATCAGCTAAGTTATGGTACGACGCTTTACTAAGAAATAATGATTTCTGGACCAAGTGGTCGTGGAAAAATTGGAAAAAATCTATTTTGGTAACGTTTCAAGTTAAAAGAAATATGTTTGACCTCTTAAAAGAAATAATTGATAAAAAACCAACGGACGGTCAATCCCTGTATGAATTTTTTTTTCAACAAAAGGCTAAAATTGATAATTTACGTTTGAATTTTTGTGAAGATGATATAATATCAATTATTTTAGGTAATATTGCCGATAATAACATAACCGCGTCTGTAGAAGCAAGTAATTTCTCATCATGCGATAGTTTAGCTAGCTTTTTATTTAATCGCATACATAAGACGAAAAATGTCAAACAGATAATTACTGGTGTAGGTAGTACTCGTGAAATGGGAAGAGACATGAAACCGTTAATTCAAACTCAGGCGACAGTCCCGCTGAACCCTCTTCCGACAACATTTTCCTCACGATCTGCGGCTCCGTCTACATCTGAAACTAAAGATACAGAGGGGACTCAGAATCGTAGACCCATCGAATGTTATAACTGTGGTGGTAACCATAAAAGAATTCAGTGTAAGATAAAATGCGAATTTTGCGGGAAGAGGGGTCATACGGAAGCTGTCTGTTACCAAAAAAGAAAGTCAGAACCTGAAAAACTTAAACAAGAAACTAAATGTATTCTTCCTCAGATAACAAAGAAAAATTTTTCAAAACTGTTGGTATTAATGATTTTAAGAATGAAGCATTTATAGATACTGGTAGTAGCTGTTCTTTAATATCGATGTCTTTAGTAAGGAAATTTAATTTAAAAATCTCTTCACTAACGGCTCCTATCATTTTACAAGGCTTTTCAAAAGATATTACAAAAACAGTTACATCTCGAATCAGTATAAATTTAAAAATCGATTCCGTGAATGTTAAAAATGTTGAGTTTTATGTATTGGATGAACTAATTGGATGTGAAGTTTTGATAGGTCGAAATGTTACCGAAAGATCGGATATCATGTACTCTCGTATAGGTAACACATTAAAATTCGATCAAGTTTTTGAATTTGTTCAATTTTGTGACGATATGTCCAAATTAGACGTTCAATTCGATGCCGAATCACATCATGCTGTATTGCTGACCTTATTTAAAAAATATAGGAAGTGTGTGGCAAATTCAGTTGAAGAGCTAGGTAAAGTTAACAATCACGAGATGGATATTAGTTTGAATAGTTCGAAACCGGTACAATTCAGGCCTTATAGAGCTTCTGTCGCTGATAGGAAAATTATTCGAGATATAGTGAACGAGTTGTTAGAACACGGAATCATACGCGAAAGCAATTCGCCATATAGTAGTCCTGCATTACTTGTAAGCAAGAAAACTGGCGAAAAAAGATTGGTTATAGATTATCGTGCACTTAACAAAATTACTATTGAGAATAAGTTTCCTATGCCGCGAATTGAGGAGCTGATTGATAGGTTACACGGGTGTAAGTTTTTCACAAGTTTAGACCTAAAGAGTGGATACTATCAAATTAAGATGAAGGATGACTCAATTCAAAAAACTGCCTTTATAACAGAGGATGGCCACTACGAATTTTTAAGGTTACCGTTTGGACTGGCTAATGCGCCATCAACATTTCAACAAATGATGAATAACGTAATTGGCAATTTACGATTTGGTAAAGTAATAATATATCTAGATGATATTCTGATTATTAGTGACACAGCTGAGGAAAATTTAGATATTTTAGAAAAAGTTTTATCTTTATTCCGCGACAACGGACTTACCCTTAATTTAAAAAAGTGTCATTTTTTAAAAACAGAAATTGATTTTCTGGGTTACAAGATCGGTTCGTATGGTATCAAGCCAAGTGAATCTAAAATAAAAGCGGTAAAGGAATTTCCTACACCTAAAACTGTCCACCAACTTCGACAGTTCAATGGACTAATTAGCTATTTTCGTAAATTTATAAAAAACTGTGCTATAATATCAAACCCTTTAACAAAACTTACTAAAAAAGATATTCCTTGGATTTGGAATCATGACCATGAACAAGCGTTTCAGACTTTAAAAGATTCACTTACCTGTGATAGTGTACTGACTATCTTTGACCCTGATAGAAAATGTGTCTTATATACAGATGCTAGTAGGGAGGGCATAGCTGGCATTTTAATGCAGGTCACAAGCGAAGGTGAAAAACCTGTACATTATTACAGCCGCCAAACGAGCAATGACGAAAAAAAATATCATTCGTTTGAACTCGAACTTTTAGCAATTGTAGCTTCATTAGAAAAGTTTCGTTTGTATTTGTTAGGAACAAAATTTACAATTATAACTGATTGCAATTCTGTAAGATATGCTCTAACTAAAAGAGATATAATTCCACGCATTGCGCGGTGGGTCCTCTCAACGCAAGAATTTAATTTTGACATAGTACATCGTGAGGGTAGTCGTATGCAGCACGTTGATGCATTGAGCCGAAACCCTGCGCAATGTGGGGAAAAATCTGAAGCAGAATTGGTTATGTCTATTACAGAGTCAGATTGGCTGTTGTCAGTTCAGTTACAAGATAAAGATTTAGTTCAGATAAGGGAAATTTGGAATCGGGTGATATAGATGGGCATAAAGACGTTTTTAACAGTTATGAGCTTTTAGGAAATAAAATTTACAGGCGAACTGCACATGGGCGTCGCTGGGTTGTCCCAAAAGAATGTATTTGGCAAATACTTAAATGCAATCACGACGACCTTGGGCATTTCTCTGTAGATAAAACATACGAAAGAATTTCATATATGTATTGGTTCCCAAAGATGAGGCGTACTATCAAAAAGTACATTAAAAATTGTCTAAATTGTATTTATTATAAAAATAAAGGCGGACCGAAAGAGGGACAGTTGTATTCTGTCCCAAAATATGCCCAGCCATTTCACACCATTCATTTGGACCATTTAGGCCCGTTTGTCCAAACACTTAACGGCAATAAGTATTTATTAGTGACAGTAGATTCGTTTACCAAGTTTGTTTTCATCTCGCCGGTAAAAAGTACGGAAAGTAGGTTAGTTGTTAAAGAATTAGAAAATGTTTCAAAGATTTTTGGTAATCCACGCAGAATTATTGCGGATGCCGGTTCCGCATTTACTTCGGCACAATTCAAACAGTATTGTAATGACAAAAACATAAGACTACATACAACGGCATCAGGTATGCCGCGTTCAAATGGACAGGTCGAAAGATTTAATAAAACAATATTAGATGCAATGAAAACTATGGGCGCAAATGTATCGGATGACAGATGGGATGAATGTATTAGACCATTGCAGCAAGGTATTAACAGTACTTACCACAAAACAATTAAAGCTATACCTAGCGAAGTTCTACTTGGCTACAGACTTCGCACTGACAGTGATAAGTTAGCTCCGGAGCCTGATATCGCGAATACCACAGATGTTAAAAAGTTACGCAATTGGGTTGACGAAAACATTAAAATGAACGCGGAGTCTCAGAAAACCAGGTTTGACAGTACTCGCACAAAAGCCACACAATACCAAGAAGGTGATTTGGTCCTTGTGAAAATTTTAAGTCAAAGTAATGATGGGCAAAGTAAAAAGTTGTTGCCTATATATAAGGGCCCTTTTCAAGTTATGCAAATCTTGGGTCACGATAGATATATAGTATCAGATATGCGAGGTAGTGAACGCGCCAGCAAACGATACACAGGAACAGCCTCTGCGGAGAACATGAAACCGTGGATTCGGTTAGACAACTGGAGCTAACTGAAACCTCGTGTTGGCAATTATAGGTGATTGTTCAGCACTATTGGTATGTATTTGTATATTTACATACATGTACACATATACATACACGACACAAACATATTTCATGTAAATTACATGCCAAACTGAATATTGATACAGGGTTACCTAAGTCTAAAGGTAAATTGCCTACATCAATCAATCAGAATGTTACCTAAGTCTAAAGGAACAGTTCTGTTTCAGAGATAAGTGAGTGGGCAAAAGTAAGCATAACACACACACACATACCTACGTTCCACTAATGACTACCAAATTGAACATTGGTACAGGGTTACATAAGTCTAAATGTAAGTTGCCTAAACCAATCGATCAGAATGTTGCCTAAGCCTAAAGGAACAGTTCTGATTTGGTGGAGCTCGAGTTGGGAAATGTAAACATACATCACACATACCTAAACCTACACTGCACTCATAATCACCAAATTATACATTGGTACAGGGTTACCTTGGACTAAAGGTAAATTGCCTAAACCGATAATCCATCAGAATGTTGCCTAAGCCTAAAGGAACAGTTATAATTTGATAACGGGAGTAATCAAAAGTGGACAGTTACGTTAATTAAGATACAAAAGTCTAAAGGGCCGCAGTATATATCTGAGGAAATGAAGTCCCATTGATGTCACGATTGGCCGAACGGATATATAATAAACTTACCTATATGTTGTTTTATGTTTCAGTTATTCTCAAATGAGTAGCGCCTGGGGGCATGCGCTATGCAGAATGGCCGTGTTGGCAATGCCTTTGCCGTCAATATTTTTTTAAAAAGAAAAAAAGGACTTTGACAGCTGCGCTTTTGGCGGGACTGTCTAGCGTCGATTTTGAAAAAGAAAATTATTTAAGTTAATTACTAATTTGTGTTGGATTACCTTTATAACTATTAAATTCATATTAATAAACTTTGTAATAATAAACATTGTTTACAATTCCGGCAGTCACACTTTAAATTTAGTCCTACCTGTCCTTTTCTCTCTTAGCCATTTATGTTAAGAACGGAGAGAGAGATAGACCTGACTATGTTTAGGTTTAGGTTTAAATGTGACTGCCGGAATCGACCCTATTGTACGTACTCATGTTATTGACGCTATATAAAACTATTCTTGGTATTTCAGGACTGTAGTACGTATAATTATGTTCGTGTTTTTATTTTATATGGGCACATGTAAATTTTTCTTTATATATTCCGGTCTTTGATAACTTTGAAGTCCTATTCGTAACTCTGAATACATGTTCATGGATATACTTTTTTTATCTAAATAAATTATTACGCAAAATTAAACATTTTTTTCTTTGCGCAAATTAAAAGAGAGATATCTACTTCAAGAGCTTTTTACCCGACTGCGTCAGAATGAGGGTTATGTTTTTCGTATGTAAGTTTGTATAGTTATATATTTCCTTGGCACGCTACCTATCATTAAATTTATATTGATTCTGAGAGTTACACTGAGTATACACAGTCAGGATTTTTACTTTACATAAAATGAGATTATTTTACTTAATGTGGGAACGTTATCAACTCTTCTCCCATCTTCTAGAACGACGGCTGTGAATCAGACATGGCGCTATCAATGAACAGATATATCGGTAACTCGATCCTGCCCCTTCTCATCAAACACGCGTATTTCTACAACGAGGCGGAGAACTATGCGAGTTTGTTGGATGCTACCCTGCATACTGTTTATAGGTAAGGAAAAAGGTGGCGAAACGATATCGAAATGCGTTATCGATTTGACCACAGCTAGATGGCGGCGAAGTGTGGAGACTCTACCCCATCTAGGTGACATACGGGAATTACATGATTTACCACGGAGTTTTGCGAAATGCTTTAATAGACCTAAACTCCTCATGGTATGAATATGCAAAATTTTATGTAGATTGGACCTAAGAATCGCGATATCCTACAAAACTTTGAGCCTCTTTTTCATCCCCTTAAGGGTAGAATTTCGAAGAAATCCCCTCTTATAGACATACAAATACCACTTCAAACTTCAAAAACAGCTTCCAAGTTTCAGATATTTATGATTAGCGTTTTAGGTGTATTAAACCGTCTTACAATAGTAATTAATGACCCCTTTATAAACATTCTACCGGTTTAGACTATGCGTTGATTATGATGAAGGTTGGTCTTATAATCGAGATAACCCCTTCATAAACATTCTACAGGCTCTCCAAAAACAGAATGCTAACCAAGGGGCAGCGTGAAGCGGTGTCAGATTTCCTAGTGGCTCTTACATCGGCCATGCAGCCGTCCATGTTGCTGAAACTGCTGAGGAAACTCACCGTTGATGTGTCCAGGTTGTCTGAATATACCACTGTGGCTTTGAGGGTGAGTGATTTAGAAGCAAATATATTTATCGTTGTTTTAAATTACCTGTAGGTACTTAGCTTAAAAAAAATGTGTGAGTAATGCAAAAAATATAAGTAAGTTCTATATTTAAGGAGAAATAGAGGTAGATATTGTAATTTAAAGTGACTGAAAAGATGTTAGTAGAACTTTTTATCAAGGTATTAAATACTGATTTCGTCATAATTATATCGACCGCTATCAAAGGAAGTGCACAACTGAAGAATAGAAGGGTTGGAAGAGGAAGACCTCTTCACGCTTTCTCTAATTAGTGCACGACGCGAAAGAGGTGTGTCAGGACCGTAGCAAGTGAAGATCCAAGATGTGTCTCCTCCAGTCTTTCCCAAGAAGTTTTATTTATATACTTATGTCTATCAACTGCATTTATTATATCATATAAGTATTTTGTATTATAATATAGGTAGGTATTTATTAGTAACATATATTTTGCGCGGATAAATTCCATAAATATCTAGTCAGTGAGCAAGAAAAACTAAACACAAAATATTTTTTATTTTAATACCCCATCTAGCTGCTAACCCTCCACTACGAGCGCTGCGCCAAATACTACGGCAGTACCGGCGGGCAAGGCGTGTACGGCGCGTCATCTGATGAGGAGAAGCGACTCACCATGATGCTGTTCTCCAACATCTTCGACTCGCTGAGCAAGATGGACTACGATCCGGAGCTGTTTGGGAAGGCGCTGCCTTGCTTAATTGCTATTGGTGAGTGAAGAAGGAAGCAGAAGTTCTACTATAGGCGTCGGGCAATAGCTGTCAAAAATTCGCTAATGGAATCAAAATGGACGTGTCTGCCGCTCTAGGATATGGTTGTATAGCTACGAACGCAGATGTTTAAAAATTGCTTAAGTCATCTGATCATAGATGGAAATAGGCCCATGATGAATGATCGGGGAAGGTGTTTGCCCAGCAGTGAGACAAAGTATTGACAGTCGATTTACTGCAATTTTGGAAGCGGTGATTGGTGGAAGCATTCAATGCATTTTTAATTCATTTTGTTTGTTTATTTTGTTCACAGGTTGCGCTTTACCACCTGACTACTCGCTCTCAAAGAACTACGATGACGAGTTCTATGGAAAAGAACAAGCTACAGGTAATATTATGATTACCGAGATTTGGCTAGTGTATAGCTATCGGGATGAAAAAATAACGTTGCCAATAATGTAATTTAAAAGAGATGGTAAAATTCGTCATCCGAGTTAATTGACCCGATAGCTCATTTGGTTAGAGCAAAAGCACGGTTTGCGAGTGATCGTGAGTTCAAATCTCACTCGGGTGAAGAATTTTTTCATTTTCTTATTAATATTTTATAATATTATGTTGTTTGTTAAGATCAGAAATGACGTCTTCTATCATAATATACAGGCTGATTTTTGGTCGTCAACGTTCCCGAAAACTACGGAATCTCATTATCATCACGATCATTTTTCTCCATGGAAGCATACCTGGGAAGTGTCTGGTTTACAAAATATTAGGGTCCAAAGTTGAGTAAATAGACTGCGTTTTTCAGCATAAATGCACATTGATGCGTGTAGCAATATTTTTTCACGAGAATTTATTAATATCTGTCTATGAGAAAACTAGCATAAACACTGGACACTATAAATTTCACCCGATCAAGTAATTAAAAAAAAAATTACATCGTTTCCCAGCATTTTTTTGGCATAAACTTACTTTATTTTATGTATAGAGTACGTACCCTTCGTTAAGGGTTGCAACGAAAAAACATCCTGTATAAGTTTATTTGGAACTATAACTGTTTCATCAATGTGATTTAGATAAGCTATAAAACTAGATCAAGATGGAAACATCATCAACCTTATCTTTCAAATAGACCTTTCTGACCATTGGAAAAATTGGCCCTTAGTAAAGTTATTTTCTATCTCATTAGGGAGTGCAGACAACCCGCAATACGATCCTCAGCCCATCAACACATCGTCAGTTGCTCTAAACAATGATCTCAACACTATTGTGCAGAAGTTCTCTGAACACTACCACGATGCTTGGGCTTCAAGGTAAGTGATCTAACCATCAGCCTACATCAGCCTGTTGCAGTCCACTGCTGGACGTAGGCGTCCCCAGGGCACAAGGCTACTGCTATAGGAAGGTATAGTCACCACGCTGGGCAGGCGGGTTGGTGACCGCAGTGTGATTTTCGGACTATATTGTTAACACGGGAGGCGCTGTTGCCCCCCCTCCCGGAAACCCTTAATCGCCTCTTACCTCTTAAGGGGTGACCGACCCTACCGCCGCTTTTTGGCCACAAACAACACAATCTAGCCATGAATCTTTCTGAATAGAGCAGTTCATTATGGAGTTAAGCTATTGGATTCAGATTTCTTGTCAGTTATATAGCAGGGTACCACATACAGGTGAGGTTGACTTTGGGACCTTAAGATCCTATAACAACCCCATCCCACGGTGCGTGTCGGTGCGGGCTGGTCCTCGTCCGCCTACATTTATCACCACGGATCTAGACGCACCGAGACGGACGCGTCTGCATTACCACGGACGCTGTTTCCCACGGTCCGTGGTGCGCGCTCGTGCGCGTCGGTCTGCAATATCACGGACTGTAGGAACCCACCTTAAGAATTTATTGCCTATAAGAAATGAACACCTATTAGACGACCCCACCAATACTTCTAACGCAATATTTATTTGCAGGAAAATCGAAAACAGCTGGGTATATGGTGAATCATGGTCCGACACACACAAAAGTCATCCTCGGCTGAAGCCTTACAACATGCTCAATGATTATGTAAGTATTCTATTATTTATTATCCTGTTCTTTTAAAAGAACAACATATTAGGGTTATTACTGTAAAAGTATATAGTAGTAAATAGGCTAACGCTTCATTTAAATAAATCAGCTGCATCTCTTTCCATGCATGTCGTAAGATTCGACTTAGGGACGTTCTTCTAGGCGATCTAGCAACTTGTAACTATTCATTGACATTGTCTTTTTTTTTTCAGGAAAAAGAACGTTACAAGGAGCCAGTCCGCGAGTCTTTAAAAGCCTTGCTCGCTATTGGCTGGTCGGTGGAGCATTCCGAAGTCGACATCCCAAGCACCAATAGGAGCTCGATGCGTCGCCAGTCCAAGTCTGGTGGGGTAAGTTTTATTGGTTAATAATAATAAAAAATCGACTTCTTCATAATTTTGATATAAGTACCTAGAAACTAGAGCGTGCAAAAAAATAAACATACTTACATCATTTTCTATATTATTATGTCAGTTTTTCCGGAGAATCCAAATATCAACATTATGTAGGGATTCAGCTTTGTTTGCCGAGATTTGGCTAGTGTATAGCTATCGGGATAAGGAATAACGTTGCCAATGTGTAATTTAGAAAAGTGATGGTAAAATTCGTCATCCGAGTAATTGACCCGGTGGCTTAGTGGTTATAGTGGGTTCGATTTCCACTCGGGTGAAGAATTTTTTCCATTTTCTTTATCAATAATTTTATAATTATGTATCAAATTTTCTCAAAGTCTATAAGCAATTTCATAGTGAAAAGAATAGGTTACAAGCTAGTTACAAGCAAAATAAAGTACTTAATTTTTTACTTTTCATGTGGAAAAAATAGATATTTTTTTTCCTTTATAATGTTCACAGCTAATGAATAAAATATGATTTATTTTTATGCTACCAATAGGATGAAGCGAAAACTGTGGTAAAGATATTAGTTTACTCTGCATTAAGAACATAAGTTTCAGGTTTTATCTAGCTTCATAAATTAGCACCAAGTCCTTATCTCTGATTTAATAATAAATGGCCGGCATATGTTTAGCAGCGGCCACGTGGTGCCGGCACAGTAGAATTCGTACCACCCCATGTCTGCCCGTGGATATCGTACGAGGCGATTAAGGGTTTCCGGGAGGTGGGCAGCAGCGCCTACCGTGTTGACAACATAGTCCAAAATATAAACTGCGGTCACCAACCCGCCTGCCCAGCGTGGTGACTATGGGCAAATACCCCCCATGGCAGTCTTGTGGCGTGCCCTGGGGGAGGCCTACGGCCAGCAGTGGACTGCAATAGGCTGATGATGATGATGATATGTTTAGCATACCATAATAAATGCACGGCACATACCTTTTAAAACATATTATTAAGCTAGTCTCCTACTAAGTACTAAGATCCCTATTCCCTTAATCTAAGGTGGGTACTAAAGCAACGGTACCTATATAAAATACCCTTTCCCATAAATAACCATCAGTATTCATCGTGTCAATGTTTGTACCTACTGAGATTCGAACCTAGGACTTACAGCGAGGCAGACAGCGTCACTATTAACTACACCATTTTGAAATCCTTCATTGATCCAAACAACACTTGAAGATTGATATATTTTACACACTGGGTTTTCCTACTGGCCGTGGTATAAAACTAAACAAGTTGGCCACCTATTTTGGTCTACCACAAAAGAGCGCGCACTTTACAAGATATAAACCGTAGGTGAAGATATGAACAGCCATTATGCCTGTAGCAATCAATAAAAAACAAGAAGATTTTGCTTACGCTGGGCACAATAGAACGAAACAATACATTCACTCTATAACTTTGTCTATGGTCTACGGTCTCTATGGTCTACCAGTAAGCTTAGTGCGAGTTTCAAAACAAAACATCTTTTTGCATGGTACGGGACGATTATGTCGTTATATGAATACGGCACAATAGGACTCCTTTAGGCTCCAGTTATGTTAGTCTTCAATCAAAATTTAGATATATCCTCTGTATATTATTCTTTATTATACCTATGCATTGTTTTCCATATCCCTGACCTGTTACTCCAGCAGAGTGGACCTTTAGTGGTAAGTTACTAAAAAAATATCTAGATTTAATTCAATATGATCTTCAGTTTTATTCGTTCTCTAGTAACCTTTGTTTAATCTCCCTCTTTTTACAAATAATAACTTACATTAATCTGCGTGATCGAATCAGAAATGAGGAGATTCGCAGACGTACAAAGATCACCGACATAGCTGAACGGTCCAGCAAGCTGAAGTGGCAATGGGCAGGGCACATAGCTCGAAGAACTGATGGCCGATGGAGTCGGAAAGTTCTAGAGTGGATACCACGTATCGGCAAGCGCAGCGTGGGAAGGCCACCCGCGAGGTGGACGGATGACCTGGTCAAGGTTGCGGGCGTCGGTTGGATGCAGGCTGCTTCCGACCGGTCGGAGTGGAGGTTGTTGGGGGAGGCCTATGTCCAACAGTGGACTTCTCAGGGCTGTAAATGATGAAAAATGATGAACTTACATTAATGCCTTAATCCTTCCTTCACGGTTAAAAACTTAGTTTTTCTACATACTTTACTCTCTTACTTATCTACATGGTTAATGTTCACTGAACTTATTTTACTTTCAAACTAACCATCAGTTTCTCGAACGCTCAGGTGTTGACAGTCCATTTGATTGAAATGAGACATCATAATTAGGTTTTATCAATCAGCATTGGTTAGCTTTCTAGAAACAAGCGGTAAATATCGAGAAGAAATCTAACCCTTATATGATGAATCGTAAACACAAACTTAAATTAAATTATACTCAAACCTTAAACACACTCAATAATTGAAAAACAAAACTTATTTCAACGAGAATAATGTACTATCATCTCTCAATCAAGTGACCTTAAGGTTACCACTAATAATACAAGCATAACTCTCTCTAGGCGGACTCAGCAACCCCCTTCAACTACAACCCCCACCCCGTGGACATGACCAACCTTACTCTATCGAGAGAAATGCAAAACATGGCGGAAAGACTTGCTGACAACGCTCACGATATCTGGGCTAAGAAGAAGAAAGAAGAACTTACTGTGAATGGAGGTAAGGATGAATAAGACTATTCAATTGTAAATCCTTTTTAGAATAAGTTTGAACCCATTTCAAAAAGCGAGATGTTCAACATGCTATTGCTTTTTTAAGATCATACATTGTTTAAGAAGAACTTTTTAGTTAGATTAGGCCGCTAGGGCACATTGCATTTGCCATTTTGTTAATTTTTTTATTTATAATCTACGCTCGGGGATTCTGCTGGAAGCTTCTATATAAAAGTAAGCTGAGTAAATTTGAATTGTAATACAATTTCTTCATGGGCGCATGTAAAAAATTATTTATATATATAGACAGAGCTGAATTCCCAAACAAGGGTAGCCAAAAATCCAGGATCACGAATAAATCTAACAACCACAACATAGCGGGGCCAGACAGAAGTAACCAATCAGCGACAAATTATTATCAGTTATTACTTCAGCACACTTTTTTGTAGCTATTAGGTGCCCCACTGCTGAGGAAAAGCCTCCCTATGCTCCCTATGTATTAGCACACTTAATCCTCGTTTATTTCCAGGCGGAATTCATCCCCAACTGGTCCCATACGATCTCCTAACCGACAAGGAAAAGAAGAAGGACAGAGAACGATCCCAGGAGTTCCTCAAATACCTCCAATACCAGGGTTACAAACTCCACAGACCGTCAAAGGCATCCCAAAGTGATACGGAACAGACCACAGCCGGTGTTGCCACTCCTGAACTCAGATTTGCTTATTCTCTTCTTGAGAAGTTGATCCAGTATATTGATAGAGCGACTATTAATATGAAACTGCTGAAGCCGTCGACCACTTTCAGTAGGAGGTCCAGCTTTAAGACTAGCACGAGGGATATTAAATTCTTTTCTAAGGTGAGTCAGACTTTAGAGAGTTGTTGTTTATTTGTCTCTTTACTCCAGTTCCTGTAATCTTACTTTATTCTTCTTCAAATCAAGACCTCTTATAATTATAATAATCAATATCAATTTTCCAAGAGTTAGCACTAGAATCTAAAAAAGAAATTACTTCAGTACTTTACCCTATGTTACTTTCTAGATTGGTCTTATTTTGTTCACAGTAAAACGTAATCAGAATTTCTGTAAGCTCTTTCTTAAGCAATGTGATCGATTCTGACTTTATTTTGGTCTACCTGTCTCTTTTCGTCTCAACCATTTACATTTAGAATTCAGAGGGACAGACATAACTAATTTTAAGTTTATGTCTAAGCGTGACAGTCAGGTAGGATCGATCACATACGATCAAACCGATACGAGACTTCTTTCTGCCCTACTTTCTCATCCCAAGAAGTTTTAGGGTGAATTAACAGAATAACTCATTACATTACTTTACTAACAACTACATCAATTATTTATGTAACCGTTTTATTATTACAAGCAAGCAATAAAAATGGAACTAAAGTATTTCAAGAAGGTACGGAAAATGTGCCTAGCAGCATTAAATACCTAGTTAAGAAGCAGTGCCATACTACATTATCATTGCCTACACATACCGGCTTGCTTTCTTATTTATTTGCAAGCGCCTTTGTAATCGGCTTTGCTTGCCAACTGCTAGAGTTTTCACAGCTCAATCTATTGAAAATAGATGTAAACATAGTAACATACCGTAGTAACATAGCCGCTTTTGTGTAAGGCCAGTACTGGCCGAAGTTACGCGGTTTTATGCATTCACACCGAGCATGTTAGGCGATACAGCCATACACCAAAAATGTAAAGCTGTAACACTTCGTACTGACTGCATGAATGCTCGTCTTGTAACATGTAACATTACATCGCGTAACGTCAAACAGTACCAAGCTTTAGAAGTAACTGTATGCAGTGATAAATCAATGAAATTAATGAACATAATTTCTGTAATTTGATGCGTATAAGCGACACACCACAATCACAAACTATTCAGGCACGAATCGTTTTTATTTTAAAATAACTGCTATATAAGGAGTTCCAATTCTTCTAGGTTGTCCTCCCTCTAATGGAGAAATACTTCTCGACGCACCGCAACTACTTCATTGCGGTTGCTACGGCGACCAATAACGTGGGTGCTGCCAGTTTGAAAGAGAAGGAGATGGTTGCCGCTCTGTTTTGTAAACTTGCCAGTTTGTTGAGGTCCAGGTGGGTTTATTATTAATAACTGTTTTAGATTAAAATATAGGTCTCCTATAGGTACTGTTTTTATGTTCCTTCATAATAACTAGGTATAGCTGTCATATAAAGTTTAAAAAGTGAAAGTTAGAATTTGTTGGTATTCAAAAAAAGGAATATAACTGCTCAAAAAAAGAAGGAAAGTGAGCATTGTTCATCAATTTTGACCACGTCTTTTAATACAGTGACATGATTACAGGTAGACGGGGAATTTAATATGATTTAGATGATGATGATGCCAAGTCAAGCGCTGTCAATAAATAAAATAAATAAAATAAAATAAAATAAGATCTGCTGAGACGACTGGTTAGCATTTGATGCTAACTATGAAAACACAGATTCAGAGAAAAAGAGTTATACTTACCCATAACCCTCTTGCCTTGCCTACTTATATTTCGTGCCGATATTATTTAAAGACTTAAACATTCGAAATTCTTTTAAAATTGATTTTTCCTCAAATAGGTTAGCAGCATTCGGACCCGATGTCCGCATAACCGTCCGCTGTCTCCAAGTTCTGGTGAAGGGCATCGACGCCAAGTCCCTCGTGAAGAACTGTCCCGAGTTCATCAGGACATCCATGTTGACCTTCTTCAACAATGTGGCTGATGATCTGGGACACACTATACTTAACTTGCACGAGGTATGTTAGTATTCGCAGTATTTTAATGGCGTTGAGTGACCTCCGTGACGGTGACGGTCACCAACCCGCCTGCCCAGCGTGGTGACTATGGGCAAAACCCCCCTGTGGCAGTAGCATTGTGGCGTGCCCTGGAGGAGGCCTACGTCCAGCAGTGGACTGCAATAGGCTGAATAAGAAGAAGAGTGATAATGAAGCCCCATTAGAATACCTTACGACATGTATTGAAGGAGATGCAGCTGATGTCTTCTAGTAAATCCATGCACCAGCACAGAAAAATGTGCAAGTATATGCTTTCATGTCGATTAAATGAGGTTATTCTTTACTAGCGGATGCCCACGACATCGTCCGCGTGATAGGGCATTTTTTTTTAATATAAATAGGCTTACGCTTGACCTCAACGCGCCTGATGGTAAGCACCATTGCAGTCTAAGATGGAGCGCGCTTGCCTAAAAGAAACCGGTTCACTCTCGACTTAAAGACGCAAGATTATAGTTCATGGGGAACAGGGATCAGGCAGGGAGTTCCACAGCTTGGCCGCACTATGAATGTAGAAGAAAAACGCTTTGTACGAGTTTTCGGTACTTCAACCGTGAACCGGTGTCGCCTTGACGTTTCCCTGGTCGTCCGGTGGTAGAAGGGTGCTGGGGGAATTAGGTCGTGAAGTCCCAACGCATTACACCTGTGCAAAGCCGGGGCGTCCCTAGTTTTACATATAAACCTGAATTAATTGATTAATTGAATCACAATATCTATTTTTAAAAAACCACACCAAAATCCGTCGCGCAATTTTAAATATCTAAGCGCATACTAGGGACAGACAGCTGGAAGCAAGCGACTTTGTTTTATAATATGTTGTATAATATAAAGAATGTCATTTCTCAGGGTAAATACGCGCACTTGAGAGGAACACATCTCAAGACCTCCACCTCTTTGGGCTACATCAATGGAGTACTTCTTCCCATCCTCACTGCTATGTTCGACCATCTGGCCAACTGCGAATATGGGGCTGATCTATTACGTAAGTAAATTAGTGTTTTTGACGTGAAACGTCTTTAAAATCGCGCCGACACATACGGGTACCAGGTTTAAAAACTGGACCGTAACGAAAAGGTCTATATCATCGTACCTTAATAATTAAAAAACTATTGGTCTTAGAAACAAAAATGTGGTGTAAATATTTCACTTATATAGTCAGCTCGCTGTTATGACATTGAGTTCGTGTCGGGGTCAAGCGGGGCGGCGGGGGAGGGATACTGCGATAACTGTGCGAAACCGGCGCTCACGCTTGTTTCTATTCAGTGTAACTCGTGACTCCGACTTTATAGCATGGTGATTCTTTCGTGTGTTTGTCAAGTTTATTTGAACCGATTGATTTATACAAAAATAAGTGTAATTTCGACAGTATTTATATCTATACTTAATATTATAAAGCTGAAGAGTTTGTTTGTTTGTTTGTTTGAACGCGCTAATCTCAGGAACTACTGGTCTGATTTGAAAAATTCTTTCAGTGTTAGATAGCCCATTTACCAAGGAAGGCTACAGTCTATACAACAACCTGCCCGGCTTCGCACGGGTACAACGCCCCCTCACGCGGACGAAGTCGTGGGCGGCTGCTATTTAAAATAACCAGAAAGTGACAATAAATATATAAACATTTGCTATGTATTTTATGTTTCTATTACGTACCTGTTCTTTTTTTATTATACTTAAAACAGCGTCCATCTTGTTTTCATTTCAATCTTTTACTTTAAAAGCGATTGCTAACATAGACGTTTCACGTTAAAACCAACGGCCGTGTGCCCCGACACAGCCCCACCCGCTTTTTACTAACAAATGTCCATATAAACTTATATATTTATGTATGTGAGGGTGGTGAAAAGGGAAGCGCTTCTGGCCCCACCGGGCCACAAGTCGTTGTTTGGCCCATATATATATTCCAATCATTGTGAGAAACTTCGATATCGCGTTCTAGGATTTTTGCATTCGATTGTGGCCCTCTCCTGCATCCGATAGATGGCTCAGCTACATGTATACACACAGCTGTGTTCTCGAAATAGGGTAGCCATAGATGCAGGATCATGAAGAACCAGGATCAGCCAGGTTTACTTATACATTATGTATACTTCACCTACCTTTAATTTTCAGAAAGCGTTCAAAGGTATACGTAACAATACTAATAGTAAAAGTATAACTGTCTCTTTATACCAGTATTGCTATCCTAGATAATTCATTTATTTCAAATAAATACATTTTTTCTATTAGTTGATAGTCATAATTATTTAGCATGACTTTTCAAACTCCTTCTTGCAGCACTTTCTTGCCATCTGCAATCAAAATTATTTTAAGCAGAGGTTCCATTGGAGGAAACGAAAAGTAAAAAAAATCCTTAAAAATCTAGACTTCTGACTTTAGAAAACAAAAACCGATCGGCCATTTTGCGAAAATAAAACGTTCTGCTTTAATCTGTTAATTTCTTACTAGGTGTGCCCGCGACTTCGGTCGCGTGGACAACAAAAGGGAGCCTATGTCCTTCTCGGTACTCCCAAATATGTACATATTGAAAATTTCAAGAAGATCGGTTGAGATAGGGTCGGTTCATATCTGACGGAAGATGCGTCGAGGGTATCTCCAGGTACAGGCAAACGTACGCTCGACTCACTAACGTATCATCGGTTGAGTGTGAACGGTCGAGTGTTTTTCTATACATTTTGTCTGTTCTGGCGTTACGCGCCCGATAATACGCGACGCATGTTCCGTCATATATGAACGAATGTGAAGAGGTAACATACAAACACACCATACTTTCGCACTTATGATAATTAGTTGGGATTACTCAAGCGTTAATGCGCATAAAGTATTATAAATCGTTGACTCAAACTTCAATCACACTCAACCATTGGAAAGTAACTCTTATGTCTAAGAAAACAAAGTACTATTCTCACTCGAGTGCCCTCAAGAAAAATTACGACTAAGAATACGGGCGAACAATATCTTAAAAATCTAGTACTAGGAACCAACCGTCTTTGTTCCTTTTGGACACTGCAATAACGCACAAGAGACTTTGAAGGTTCCACTGCAGGCTCTTATGGACTTCTTTGTCACATCTTCGTCATCTCCTCCTTCATTAGACGTACCCGAAGAGTCGAATCTTAAAATATTCTGAAAGTAGAGCATACAAATAAATTCTTTGGTACCATCTTTATACCTTTACGTACCTCTACTGAAAATCTCTGTACCTACGTCTATACAATTATATTTTGAATATTAGGTACACCCACCATCCTAAATAATCCTAATGTCTGTCCGCGGGTGTATTTCTCGGATTTGCCGTTATTTAAGATTGACCTAAATTATTATAATGCTGTTATTTGGTACCTTCTATTTACTTTTACGTACCTACCTCTTGAAAATTTAGGTTTTTATAATGAAATTTTGAATACTAGGTAGGGTGATTTACGGCACCTTTATTATCTGTCTAGCAAAAACAAAGCGATAGTGAAAATTTTACAAAATTTGCTAATTACTTGTCAATTTCGTATTAGTTAAAATAAATTTCAAAGGAATAGACATTTCAACGTGTTTTTTTATATAATTTTTCGCTATCGCGGTGTTTCGGCTTTGCTTTTGGAAATTAGGTACCAGGAGCCGGGTAGAGTCAACCGAACTGTCATCAGATTGTCATGGCATGTAAAAGTTTCCTTATATTCAACACTTACTTTTGCTTATTTCTAAGAGAGATTTCTTCCAGCAAACCAATCGTGAAAGAGAAATAAACATAAGAGGTAGGTATGTGTGCACACAAACAGACTAATAAACTAAATAATTAAATAAAAGAAAAGACATGAACCTATGTCCAAAATAAACAAAACTACCTAAATAGACTAAATAAACATAAATAACTAAATAAAACACATAAACATAGATAAGCATAGATAAATAGCATACATACTTAAGGATAAAAATAACATCGAATGTAACTACCTATATATTGGTATACAATGGTAAGAAACCAATATTCAGACACTATTAATCAAGAAGATCGGAGAAATAAATAATGGACCTTCAATCTTTTCTTAAAAATATTAACTGATGGACAGTCTCTCGCAGAGTGAGGCAGCGAATTCCATAGCTTTACCGCATAGACAGTGAAAGAGTAGTTAAAAGCAACTGAATTATGACGAGGAGTTTTTAGTAAGGAAGGTGTATTGAACCTCAAAGGATGGTCTCTTAAGAAGAGATACTCAAATCTTTCAAGTAAATACAAGGGAGAGGATCGATCATAAAGAATTTTAAATAAAGTAGTTAAAATGTGCGCATTCCGGCGAAGTCTGATTGGGAGCCATCTTAGCTCTTTACGATATTGAGAAACGTGATCATATTTGCGTAAACCATATATGTAATGGATACGGATATAGTCGTTCCAGTTTATTGAGCAGCTCCTCGTTGGTATCAAGATAGCAAACATCAGCATAGGCTAGCAAGGGAAGAAGAAGTGATTGCGTCAGAGAGATTTTTGTTTTGAAGGGGCGAAAGTTCTGAAGTCATTTAAGAGCGTGAAAAGTAGAATGCACCTTCCTACTTACCTCTTTGACCTGAAATGACCAGGAGAGATTATTATCAAAGGTACCCTAAGGTTCTTAGCTTTGTCCGTATAATGAATAGCAGTCCCATTATAATATAGCTACAGTATGACGGACTGACCTAATAAGCCATGCCTACTGGCTATAATCATTGCCTGAGATTTGCTGGGATTGACAACAAGACCAAATGACTGCGCCCAGTTATAAAGTTTTCCAAGTCTTGGTTCATCAGAGCAGTAGCCGAATCAAGGTCTACAATATCAAAGTGATGATATAGCTGCAGATCATCTGTATAGAGATGGAAACTGGATGACACCACATCAGCTACAGAATTTATGAAGATAGAAAACAGGAGGCACACCTGCAGTAAGCTCGCACCAGTCAGATGCCAACTCGTCCGAGCGTATACACTTATACTATTTATAATATACAGGCTGTAACAAAAAGGGTATGTTAAGCGAAAAGCTATAAAAATAGCCCATTATAAAGAAGCTATTACCAAAATTTAAGACTCGAAATCACATGTTTATTTTCCAAGATTGTATGAACTTGCCTGACTTGTTTAGAAATTCTCCATACTAACTGGAAAAATAAACATTTGATTTTGAGTCTCAAATTTTGGGAATAGGTTCTCTATAGTGGGTTATTTTCATAGCTTTTCGTTTAATATACCCCTTTTGTTAGACCCTGTATAAGATCTTGATTAAGATAAATTTATAAGACACTTCTCCATAATATAATCCGCTTGGATATGGTTAATCGTTTCATCATTAAAACATTGTGCTGAGGGATTCAGCTTTGTTTACCTATCGGGATGAAAAAATAACGTTGCCAAAAACGTAATGTAAAAGAGATGGTAAAATTCGTCATCCGAGTTAATTGACCCGATATCTCAGTTGGTTAGAGCAAAAGCACGGTTTGCGAGTGGTCGTGAGTTCAAATCTCACTCGGGTGAATTTCTTTTTTCATTTTCTTAATACTATTTATACTTACAAGATTATGAGCTCGTAACACAACTGGGCGACACGCTCGACAATCGGATCTTCCTGAACCTATAAAGCATAAAATTATGTACAATTTCATAATTTCGAAAAATCTAAAATTATATTGGATTTGGTATGAAGTTTTCATATCAGTGATTTTGATCTACGTTTAAATAAAGACAATTTTAAAATCCTTTCTACTGACAATTTTTCTTACTTTTGATAATGTTTTAGATAGGAAATCAAACAGAGCTTAGACAAAATTATTTCTAGATTGAATCGACAGAGGTTCATCAACGAAACATTTCCTCCAATAGAACGCTTCTATTTATCGAATTCATAAAATAATAATTGATGTGATGAAGTCTTATCGTGAATTGTTACGACAACGCACGTCAATGCGAAATGATGTTACATTGTCTGCACACAGGTTTTTTAAAAGTTAAGACAACACGAAATGCCTAGACGCAAGGCCGGATTTAGGGGAAGGCCTCCACAAACGGGGAGCTCCGAACTGGGGGTAAAAAATCTTTCAAATTCCATCTAGTAAACATCTTTTCCTTTGATTTTTTTGGCTCTTTTACCTTTACCTACAGTACTTTGTACATACATAATTATTCTTATAATATTAACAGAAACCATTGACCTATATTTGTTTACTCCGATCAGAAGAATCTACTTGGTTTCACAATAAATTATTTACTGAAAAACTCGACTGAAAAAAAAGTTTATTTTATTTGGAAAATAATTTGGGGCAAGGTGGCCTCCGCTACTTTGCTGCTCCGAGGCCTCCGGATCTCTAAATCCGGCTCTGCCTAGATTTTACGTTTAACAAATCTATGTCTACGCGTTCTGTGGTGTGCTTTTTATCAACTTACGGACTATCGTCGGTGTACTTTTAGTAGTATTACTAAAGCTTTCCAATATATTCGGTACAACTTTAGTTAATATAATGTTTAAGTCGTCGTTTTGGTTTATTTGTAACATTGCCTGGTTGCCGGTTCTGCCGTACTCCGATACCCATGGCATAAACTGAGTTAAACATTGCACTTTTGCATACTTTTTCAATGACTTTTTCATGAGTGACTCTCCTAATTCTGAAAATTTTTTGGCCATTTTTTTCATTACTTTTTTTGTTCCCTGGAATGAATAAAACAAAAACTTAAAAGGTATATTATCTCATTTCTATTTTCTGTTTTATATCTATCAATATTCGTGATCATAAGTGGGATAAGTCTGATGAATGATTCTTTATCATATTTTAGAAGAATACTAAGAACTCTAGTAAACATTTTATCCTCCCACGAAAATTAAGTCAACAAGCCACAAGTAATAATAAAATAAATAATTATTATGTCTATAGCTAATTATTGCCTTACTTTGTAACAATTTTTTATGAAAAGCTTAAGACAAGCTTCAGTATTTGCAGCCCGAAGCATTTGGACGCTCCTTTCAAATTGATTATTTACGGCGATTTCGTCCAAGGTTTGAAAATTTATTTTAAAAGGTTGCACTGTATTATTTCCCACAGTAGCTGGCGTAGTTAAAAAAAGTGTTGTAGGAACCTCTGTTGTTACAACTGCAGCTCGAGTTATAGGCTCTTTCGATGATTCTTTTCGCTCTGTTACTTCACGTGAAGTTTTCTTTTTTTCATGCCCTGGTTTTCTTCTGCGTTTCTTCGGTTTCTCTGTCACTTCTATTTCAACGTACTTGTCTGATTGGCGGCTATCATCTTCGGCTGAACTACTACTGCCCTATAATTAACAAAGAAAACCAACTTCAAACAGTAAACTAAAATAAACTTATAACGCACTATAGGGGAGGGGAAACTTTCAAAAATCTTAGGGGCAACTACTACAGTTGCCCCTAAGTTTTTGAAAGTTCCCCTCGGTTTCTTTGGTCTGCCATCATCAAACCCTGATTTCCCTATCATGGTACCACCTCTGAAATATCTTCTTTCGAACAAAAAAGAATAATCAAAATCAGTTCATAAACGACGCAGTTATCCACGAACAAACATTAAGAAAAAAATATATATATACGGTAGAATTGAGAAACCTCCTCATTTTTTTGTGAAGTCGGTTAAAAAGTGTTATGATGGTTTTTATTAAACCTTCGGAAAATCCTAATATAAATTCATAAATATTTTTAAAGAAGATTGACTGACGCACAAGGAATTAAAAAACAAATATACTTACAGGATTATCAGCATTGTACTTTGACGTCACCTATAAAAAGTGTAAAATAAGCATTTACCTAAAATGGCGTTTATAGGCGTCCTTAAATAATTACAAAAGTCCCAATGCCATCACAGTGCAAATAATATCCTTTGAAATTAATAGGCGAAGGGACAATGTTTTTTATTAATAGCTCACATAGCAATATAAGTACCATACTTGACTATCATTGGTTAGTTTAGTAAACTAGTTTCAGTTGATGGTGAAAACGGAAAACCAGATTTCAACAATTTCGGTGTGTCATATATTATTTTTTTTACAAATTCAAAAAATGTTGCAAATATTGTCATTTTATGATTTACTTACTGGAGTTAAAGGTTTCGATGTAGTTGTATCAGGCACTGTCTAAAAAGTAGAACAAATATAATATATCACTTAAAATTCCATTACAAAAAATAATTCTATTAGACGAAACATTTAAGGACACGATTCATTTTTTAATTAATTCACGATACTGATATATTGTTTCTTTGAAAAATCGTTGAAAAAAAAATACTTAAAATTTCTTTGTTTTCTTCAAAATGTTAATTTAAAGTATAAATATAGGTCTATTATCTACGTTATTTCGTATCACTTGACAATAAGTTACGTTCCAATATTATTTACAGAAGGGTATACGTACGGTTAAAAATTTAAATATCCGATTATGTAAAATCTAAAAAAGGTTTACTTTAAAGATACTCACAGGTATCGTCGTAGTAGTAGTTGTTACCTGAAAATAATAAGTTCAATAACTCAAAATTACAGGAGTAATATTTGATTTAAAAAAAATTGTAGGTACTTACCGGTATAATGTTAGAAATATCAGGTACAGCCTAAAAATAAGAAAGTAAAATAAGTAAAGTCCAATATTGTATAGATCTACTTAAAATTTACAAGGTAAGGTACAAAAATTTAAACGTGTAAGTCCTGAGAAATGACAACCTTTTCATATAAACTTACCTTAGAATCAGTAATAATTACATATGCTGTTTTGTTGTTCATATCTGGATTATTTATTTTTACCAAAGAAAAAATTTTCCTGGCTTGGTATGCCGATAATGGTTTTATTATAGATAGTTCACCCCACACTTTCTTGAACACATTTTTTTGTACGTCGTTATTCACATGAATTTTGATTTCTTGCTCGGCTTCTGAATCAGACGAAGAGCTATCTGAATTTATATCGCTTGGTGAACCATCGATTCCCTTAGTAATGTTTGATTTTGCGTATTTTACGTTTCCAGAATATATTGTATTGTCTACCAAGTCGTTGTTAGAAGTAAAGTAGACTTGTGAAACGTTAGTGAAAATTATGTGATTTTTGTCAGATAAATCTCTTGTAACATTTGTTATGGTCACATTTATGTTATCAGATCTGCTATTCAAATCATCATTGCTTCCATTACTATAGCTTTGTGTATTAACTTCTGTCATAGTTGATTCGCTTATTGGATGTGTGACTTCTGTTTCATTTCCAATTATAGCATCGGAGTGACCCTGGTTATCACTGTTCCTAAATAATTTGCTGGAGACAGTTGGAGTTGTCATTTCTAAATTGGTTTTAGTATCTCTATGTTCAGGTGAACTGTACAGTGTAGTTTCAGTGCCTTGAGCAGTTTTACCATCTTTAGAATTAACGTCACTAGCTAAAGTAACCACAGGCTGTAATGTAAATGTTAATAAATGCTTAATTACTATTTTGTTATATTATCTAATATATTTATTTACCTTATATGTAAGTACTAATATGAATACTTGGCAGTACAAAATCAAAGGCCACATTTAGATTGATTTTATAAAATAAATTTTCTGGAGTCGTAATTTTTTTGTATCGTAAAGAAACGTAAAATCGCTTAATATTTTATTGCATTGTTAGTGATGCAAAAAATTCAGTTTCATAGTTAAACTGCTTTATAGAAATATTTGATTGAAATAAAAAAGTCTACTAAAAATCTTTGGGAATGAATTTGAGAATTACACAGTTATAAAATTATTAATTAATAATACACAGTTATTTAGAAATCAGGTATAAAGTTTACAGGATAATTTCATAATGAAATCTGGCGGTTATTACGTTTAGTTAATACTTTATGCAAATATATTGGAAAATAGTGACCCATAGATGATCCACATTCCACATTAGTCAATCTTTTGACGCAACCAATTAATGCAGTAAATGTAGGAAATCGTGATCTACATAATGGGAGAATTCACGGAATGGGGTAGCTAGAACTGCAGGATCATAAAGAAAATCCCATAGCTGCGTTTAGCATAGCAGAGATAGATGTAAATGATCAATAACAAGTTGGTAGCTTATCGCCTGAGAGGATACGCAAATTCTAAAACCGTGATCTGATTGATCCAAAATAATAAGTGATTACCATAAGTCGAAATTTTATTAAATCCCAAGTGATAAATGAGTGTAAGAGAGTAGGGTGAGCCTAATGCCGCATTTTGTGTGCAAATAAGACTCTAGAATTCGTAACGAAACTATTTAGAAATGTTTAAGTTATAGGTAATAAATAGCTGCATATGCTGTAACCGTAAGATTTTAGGTATAACCTACTTGAAAATAGGAAATTTTGTAACCCAAATAAATATAATTTATAATAATTCTACTGGTAATTATATAAGACAAAAAAAACATGTTTTATTTTAACATAAAATTTATTTAAAAGTTCTTATCATACGCAAGCAGTTTTATTTTTAAGTCACTAAAGTTTATCAACTGTAATATTTGAAAGCTTTTCTTACGGCTTTTTTGCAATATTTTCTTGATTTCTGCAAGAAAAAAATATTAATTACATATATAAAAAATATATATAAAAAAATACAAAAGCTGCAAGAAATCTCTCCCAAAGATAAGCACGGCGTGAACACTTACTTTTTTTACAACTTTTTTCACATACATTATAAAATAACATGCCTACATAATACAAATGGCTATGTGGGGACACAGATTACCTAATTTGCAATAGCAAAGCCGAAGCAAAGCCATAGCGAAAATTGTACAATATTCGCCTTGAAATGTTGATGATATTCATTGAATGTTCTATTTAAATGTGATTGTTATTTTATTTTTATGTAAATGCTCTATGTATAAATTTGTACGCCAAATGGCAAATCACAGTGCACTATATTGACATAATTATGTACTCAACAACTTTATAACCTGTGTATTACAAATTAATAAATTGAATTGAAATGTCAAAGTTCCTTTGTAATTCATTTTACGTAATACGAATTTGACAAGCAATCAGCGATTTTTGTAAAATTTTCGCTATCGCTTTGCTTTTGCTAGTTATGTAATAAAGGGGTCGAAATGGGGTAGCCAGAACTGCAAGATCACGAAGGAGATACCACGGCCATATTTAACATATCGGGGACAGATGTAAATGATCAGTATAGTATATAAAATAAGTAGTATGATTTAATTTGATATATGATTAGTTTAATTAAACGCACCGTCTTCGTTCCTTTCGGGCATTCGTATAATGCACATGTAATTTTAAATGTGCCGCTGCAACTATTTACACATAATTTCTGTATATCGTCTGCGTTCCTTCTAGTGTCTTCGTCATCGCTCAGTTCCTCATCCGACGATGAAGGTCCGCCAAAAATGTTTTCTATTTTAATGTCCTGAAATACCTATAAGACATGAAGAATTATTTTAGACATGTTATGATGATTATACGTCTCTACTAGAAATAAAGCCAAAGAAAAAAATACGACCGCTCTACTATACGCCCACCGTCGTGGCACGCGCTGTCATATAACGTTTTGCCATGACGGTTGGCGTATAGTATATTTGGTAACCGTTGTCTAGACGTCAAAAGACGACTACGCGACTGCCTCAATAAATCCTATTCTGTAATCTGTCCGTATAGGGTACTGAGGTCAAAGTAACATTATTTCTCTATAATCATATGCATCACTAACACGTTTGCTCAAATGCCTTCATTTTTACGTGATCATCAAGTTACTCAGTAAATAGTTCCTACTTCTACCGAAGTTCCGGATACGGCTGATAATGACAAATATACATCATCATCATCATCATCAGCCTTTTGCAGTCCACCGCTGGACGTAGGCCTCCCCCAGGGCACGCCACAAGACTGCCATGGGGGGTATTTGTACATACATATAGGTAGTAACTCAAATTGTCTACAACTTACTGTATTATGAGCTCGCATCGTAATAGACATGCATGCCTGCAACTCTGCTCTTCCACCACCTTAAAATAATATAAAGTAAATTTCAATCACTTAATAAGTGTCTTGCCCACGACTCATTACTTCCACTACGTAAACTTTAGTTTTTCCATTTAGTGTTTCTGTTCCCTCCTCGCGGTTATTAATTTTTATGTGCTGATGCCGAAAACCTCAACTAAAATACATCAGCTGCAGGAAATGCCTGTCGTAAGAGAGTTCGAAACTCGGGCATTGCCTCAAGCTATGAGCTAGTAAATTGTCACTGATTTACATCTGTCACGCTATGCCAAACATGACTGTGGGATTCTTTTTCTCCTGAAGTTTTGGCCACCACATTTTGGAAACACCGTCGTTTGTAATGTATGTGTAGTAATCCACGTTAAAATAATAATTTTAATACATACCTAAATTGAACGACTCAAGTTTAAGAGGTTCCCTGGGTTTCTTTGTAGTGCTAGTGGTTGTGCTAGTGGTAGTGCTAGTATTATGAGAGCCTTTCAGTATTTTCGGCAACACATTGGTTAATATGTTGCTCAATTCATCTTTGTCATTTGCTCGATAGGCATTCCTACCGATTCAACACCCGGTAAGTACTTCGTCAAACACTGCAACTTTGCAGATTTTTTGAAAGATTTCTTTAAGGTTCTGTCGCATTTTATTTTCTTTTTGCACATTTTTGCAATAACTGTTTTTATAGACTGAAATATATAAAGGAGATTGTTAGATTTTCTTATAACGATTATCATTTCAAATTGTTTTAAAACTTTCTAAGTTATTCATTTATCCAAGAATTACAAATTACTTCCTTTTGAATCGTGCAGCCTCAGAGTTTGTGTTTTAAAAATCTGTTACGGTACTTACTTTGTAACATTTTTTGATTATTATTACTAGACATCTCTCTATATTGACTTGACGAAGTATATTTACGCTTTTTTCTATTTGATTGTTCACTGGATTGTCAATCATATATTTAGTTCCATGTTTAAACAGTTGAGCTTGTGTAGTAGGATCCGTTTGTGTAGTAGTAGTCATTTCAGTGGTCAAAGACGTCTTTGTAGTAGAACTTAGAAAATCTTCAAAGAAAAATTCATTTAAATTTAGATCCTTGAGTTTTCTTATACGTTTTTTTGGTTCTGTTCCCTTCGTAATTTGGAAGTAGTCGATTAGATCGTTTAACTCTTCTGAAATTGAACTGCTTTTGCTACTGTCCTGTTTTATGAAGGCAAATAAATTTAGATGATTAAATAATTGTGCAAAATAAGATAACTTTTCTTATGAACTTCAAAATATTAATTGAGTTGAAATTGCTAAATAATAACGTGTGAAATTATATCGAAAGCTATCGTTAGGTTATGTACATATACATTTAAATAATTTGAACTTACAGCTTTTTCTTGGATTTCCTCTATCTGAAATTCATAAAAATATTGGTTTATCAAATCAGTGGTCCAATCCATAGATTGAAATTCTTCTTTATTTTGTAAAATAAGGTAGCCAAAACTGAAAGAGGTGCGTGTAGAAGATCCTATAGCCACGTTTCGCGTAGCAGAGTCAGATGTAAGATAGATCAGTGATAATAACGTACCTAGGTCGTCAAACTTATACTAGAGTGCGTTGCAATGAATAGTTCTTTTGGATGATGGCGCTAGTTACTATGTGTATGACTACATTATCTGTGTTGCTGCATACAAAAAATTGTACCGTAATCAGGCATAGGGTTTATTCCATGAAACAGAGCCTAGAGATAGTTTTTGCAAATGACACGATGATACTCACATTGATTTTAGAAGTCAGGTCAGGTTCCGTCTGAAACACATAACTCGTAAATACTATTACAACTTATAGTTTTGCGTCTTGAAAAAATTATAAATATCTGCATAACATAATATGTGTTACCTACTAGTGGATGCCCGCGACTTCGTCCGCGTGGACTGCAGAAAAAACATAATGTCGAAATTATCCGGGATAAAAATATTTTCCTGGGATAAAAGCAGCCTATTTCAAAAAATTGCCTTTTCCATATTTCTATAGCGGCGGCTCACGAATTTGTCCATGTGAAAGGGTATTACACCCGTGCAAAGCCAGGGCGGATCCCTAGTATCTCATAGTTTTGCTTGCGAGTTGCTAGCGTTACGGCGCGTAAAATGGTTCATGCTTACCCCACAGAAACCTATTACTATTGCCTAAGCATGACTTCATAATCATAATCATACCTAATATTAATTAAATGTCATTTGTGAAAACTAACCTTTCCATCAGTTATAAATACAAAAGCTGTTTTATTGAGCACTTCGGGGTTGTCTAACTTTACAAAAGAAAAAACTTTTCTTGCTTTATACGGTGGCATTGGTTTGATTTTAGATACTTCGTCCCACATTTCTTTAGAGAATAAACTATTGAAATAAATTTTATTCAGATGTTTCTTTCCTTTTTCACT
This sequence comes from Carposina sasakii, assembly GCA_014607495.2. NCBI lineage: Eukaryota > Metazoa > Arthropoda > Insecta > Lepidoptera > Carposinidae > Carposina > Carposina sasakii. The sequence goes on along the minus strand of CP053175.1, from coordinate 3,350,380 downwards.
AAATTCTTCTTCGCTTTCTGCTTCTCTGTATCCGAATTTTTCTCCAGATCTTATTATTTTTTTAATATCATATGATGTAGTCTCATTAATTGTAATCTCTGCACTTTGAGCGGAATTAACATCGTCTTGATCAGTTTCTTCGTATGTATAATCTGAATCTGACTGAAAGCTTATTTGAGTAACCGCTTCCACGGATTCATCACTGTCGTCGTCAGAGACTTTGCTGAGTGCCACTGGCGGTACAGCATTACCAACACTGGGATGTTTTAATTGTGGCCTTACAGTTTTAATATTTTGATGTTTGCCTTTATCTTTTATTTTATTTATTATTGTCTCCTTTGTAATATTTTTATGAGAGATATCAATTTCTTCAGACGAGTCATCTGAATCTTTATCTGATGCTTTACTGGGAAGTGTGTCGTTTTCACCGCCTTTATCATTTGATAATTTGGTAAATTCTGCTATCTTTGGATTCTTTATATTATGTTTTGAACTATTTCTCGGTTTGCTTTGTTTAGATATCTTACTAACGTCTGAAAGTTTGCTATAAATTTGGTTTTTGTGTGATAGGATATTACCGACACTCAATGTCGTCGATTCTGTGTCGCTATCGTCATTTTCAGAAGATCCATTTTTGGGTTGGTTTTCTGAACTACTAACCTTATTTTCATTCAAACTAACTGTAACTGATTTCTTCTTAGCAATATGAGTTGTTACCTCTTTGGAATTTTCACCAACCTCGTCTGTCTGATCATCAGATTTTTCACTTTCATCGCTATTCTTTGACGATGTACGAGAAGCACCAGATGTCGTTACTTCTAAATTGCTTTTAGAATGCTTATTTTTATGTGAACCATATAGTGGAGCCTCAGTACCATGAAACGCTTTATCTTTTGCCTCAAAGCTCACATACTTATGTGATTCTTCTGATATTGAATGAGAGTCTTCATCTTTCGCTATATTTTTATGGTAATTGATTTCAAAATTTTGAACTAACTTTTCAACGAAGCTATTTGAAACATTATGAATAACATCTTCAAATAGTTTATTAACTTCCTTAGAATGTACATCACTATCTAAAGTAATCACAGCCTGGAATGTAAGTTTTATTTATAAGTTTTAGTTCCTTTTGGAAAAAAAAGTATTATAAAATTATTAATAAAGAAAATGGAAAACATTCTACACCCGAATGGGAATCGAACCCACGACCACTGCAAACCGTGCCAGCCGCTATAACCACTAAGCCACCGGGTCAAATACTCGGATGACGAATTTTACCATCTCTTTTCTAAATTACATATTGGCAACGTTATTCTTCATCCCGATAGCTATACACTAGCCAAATCTCGGCAAACAAAGCTGAATCCCTCAGCACAATGTTTAAACAACCATATCCTAACGGATTATATTAATGGAGAAGTGTTTTTTTATAAATTTATCTTAGTCAAGATATTATATATTATAAAATTATAAAAAAAAGTATTGTAATATTTATCTTTTTTACCTTACTGATACTATGTACTAATAATATAAAGACTTGGCAGAACAAAATCAAAGGCCACATCTATGTACAAATTAATTTCATGCAGTCGACATTTTTAATGGTCATAAAGAAATAAGAAATGACTTAATATTTTATTGTTTTGCCGTTGATGCACATAATTTTATATGAGATTATAATGGAAGGTTTAGAATATTTTTTACAAGGTTCCTATTTGAAATTGAATTGCTAGAAGTTTAGATAAAATATTTGTAATGTAAAATTCATATCTCATATGAGATATACAGCTTATACATACTGTTATAATTAATAACTAAATACTTAATGAGCTATACAGTTATAAATAATAAACTTGGCCTTTGGCAGTCTTGATGGTATCTCTAAATAGAACCCATTAGATATAGTTTTAGCATACTTAGTATATAAATAAATTTGTGTCATACCACTTGTTGGGCTTTCGAAAATAAATACCATAAAAAATTATGCATGACTCTTTATTCAACATTCATTGGGAGCGCATTTAGACATTGTGTCAGATATAAAGTCGTAGGCATTTTTTAATCGGCTGTCCTTTGTCGTAGTTTCAATCGATTCCTCTTCACATTGTCTTCCTTTGTCGTAGTTTCAATAAATTCCACTTCACATTCATCTTTACATATATCTTTTGCTGTCTGGTAAATAAAAATCTTTAACTTATTTAAATTTTTCGTACGCATGGACAGTGCCTACTTGTTAAGAATTTAACTGCGAAGAAACTATTTTATTCCCCTTTTTTACCTACGGATACATACGTAAGACCCTTTTTCTCAGGAACGCGTGGAGGTAAAGCTGAAATTTATATTACAGGTCACTGTCAAGCTGGCTCAAAAGATGTTTCTTTTCGACACTTGTTACAGAACTCAGTATTCAAAGCTCATAATAAAGGAACATCCCACAGCGTAGAGGTATTAAATTGAAATTCACGTTTAATACCTTAAGCAGCAAAATCAAACTGCAGGGACATGTGTAAATGATCAGTGACAAGTTTTTCGGAAAATATTAAATTTTTAGTTACGAACGCGTAGAGCTGTTGAAAGATCTATGCCTTTAACCCATACCATAGTTATGACTCGATTGTCGCAATGTCCTTGAGGTTTGTACTCGTGCGCGATGACTCGCACATACATATACAGGGTTTTTTTTGACCTGATGATCATGATCTCCGACGTGCGTTTATAGTTCAACCGTGAAAGCGCGATGTGCCAAAAACGCAGTCTATTTACTACGGACCCTAATATTTTGATTGGCGTGATGATGAGGAGATTCCGTAGTTTTCGGGAACGTTGACGACCAAAAATCAGGATAAAAAACTTTTTATACATGATATTATAGTGCACAGCATTGCAAGGACATGTGTAAATGATCAGTGACATGTTTTTCGGTTATCGTCTGAAAGAATGCCCTAGTTCTTTAGTCGACTCTTATGACACATAGTTTTGATGATGATGATGATCTCCGACCGTATTTCGACCAAGGCGACCAATCTCTACGGAGATTGGCCAGGTACGCAGGAGATATTATAGTGCAAACACTCACTATTCCCTCACTCTCATAGTCCGATGGGACGAAAAGCCGACACGACCGGAGAGAGATCAGGCGCAGGACCAACGGTTTTACGTGCTTTCCGAGGCACGAGCTAAGTGACAATTTTGCAACATTAAAATCTGTTTTACCACGTATATAAAGCACAAATTTACTACTTATAATTACCTCGCCAACATTTTCATTTCCACATGAATCTGGAATTTTTTTACAAACAGCTGTTTCGATGGTATTACACGCATTGCTGCATTTATTTGATCTTCCCTCGCCATCTCGTTGGTAATGAACCTTTATGTGATGCTTAGCTTTATTTTCATTAGCTTCAGTTTGTTTCTGAAAGAGTCCATTAACTTCATGTCTCAAATATATCTTTAAGTTACGTCGTATTAATAATCACTTAACCTCACGCCTATGTCCCATGGACAGTAACTACAGATCACTATTTAGTATGTTCCAAACAAACCTCTTTGGATTCGTGTAAATTCATTAAGTTTTTCATCTTTCACATTCGGAAAATGAAAGTAGGAATTTTAAATATAATATCTCGATAATTAGAAATGTTCAGTAGCTAGCATCACCAAAGAGTGAGCCATACTTATTTCTTGATGAAATCTTAGATAAAGTTATAAAAAAACTTATAAATAGGACTAATGTAGAAAAGAAACTTACACACGTTGTGATAAATAAGGAAAAAATTATACCAAATTGATCAAAATTGGACTTTCTCTGCCTGTACTCGATTCAGTACGAATTATTATTTTTTGAGAAATCTTAGATAAAGTTAAAAAAAAACCATAAAGAATAACACGTCTTACTTTAACGAAACTGAGAGCGTCGTTGTTTCCTAAAATAAAGGTTATTATTTTTATTCATATCACGTACATACCTACTCTATGAAAACAATGAGGGATTTTCTGACAAGTTAAAATAACTGTTTTTAGTTTTTACTTTTAATAGTTGTCATAAAATCCCTCATTATAGAGAAGGTATTGTAAACAAAGTTAATCCACATAAAAAGTATACTCAACTTATAAAACCATTTTTCTTTCGTATAGTGTCTTGGAGTTTTCTTATGTCTGATTTTAATGTATTAGATTCTTGTGCCGCGTGGTGCCGGCAGAGTAGAATTCGTACCACCCGGTTTCCGGGAGGTGGGCAGCAACACCTCCCGTGTTAACAACATACTCCAAAATACAAACTGCGGTCACCAACTCGCCTGCCCAGCGTGTTGACTATGGGCAAATACCCCCCATGGCAGTCTTGTGGCGTGCCCTGGGGAGGCCTACGTCCAGCAGATGCGATACGTGTTAAGATTGATGATGATAAGGCGCGAGATAAGTTAAACAAATTAGATTCTTTTTTTCACTTACTAATCCAATCTGGAAGTTTAGCATGTCCCATATATACTTTACCTAGCAAAAACGAGTAAACTAAAACAACTTGGCCTGTTTCATTATTTCATCGCGCATACAATGCATCGAAACAATATCCAATATATTTTTAACTTACGGTCATGTTCGTCGCTTTAGTACCATCCTGCACAATCTTTGAGCAGCTTTCTCGATTGCCTTAAAGAAAATTACAGTTAGTAATCCATAGTTTAATGTCCCATTTACCACTCCAAATTGGCCTGTTTCACGTAATATCACAATACATCTTTGATCAAATTACAGTATTAAATTGGTACACAATAATATCAAATTATATTATTGGTGCTGTTGTGTGCTGTACTAATGTGGGCTTTATTACATATCTACATCAACTGTATTTCTTTACGCGCAGTTTTCCAGTGTTTATGCAAAATTCACTTACCATGCTACAACTATGCACAAATTCCTGTACATCGTGAGGTATTTTCAGAGGTTTTCTTTTAAGAAGTGGTTTTTTCGATATATCGGTTTCAGATTCCTGTATATATTGCAATGTTTATTAACTTTCGATTTGAAATAATTTATTAAAATAATTAATGCATACCTAATAATTACCTCATTGACGTTGCTTAGGACAACTAATACTGATCTGTTCTTTGCTTTTGGATACTTATTAAAAACAGCATCAAAGAATGTTTTCCCAGCTTTCAAATGTATCGGTTTTTTCTTCTGAATTTTGTTCCATATGTCCTTAGTAAAGGCATCTTCATAAATTACTTTAGCAACATTTGGATCACTATCATTTTTCACATTATCATATTTGTCTTTATTCTCGTCCATTTCTGGCAGGCCTTGTCTTAGAGCAGACTTTGGAGGTCCTGTAACTATTGTGGTTATCGGTTGATCAGACACCGGAATTGTTTCAGTACAAATGTCATCGTCTGGGTTCGATACTACTGTTACATTGTCATCATCGTCAGTTTCATCAGATGATATTATATACTCATAATATGGAATCGCCTCTGTTCCAGGTATTACAAATTCTGTTGTGGTTGTTGGTGTTTCTGTAGGTTTAGTCGTTTTTTGATCATAATTATCTTCTACGACAATGCCGCGATTTTCATAATCACAAGGACTTTTACCTTTATATTCTTTGATGAAATTTGATAGAACATCATTTAAAGTTGACATGTTTTTTATCAGTTCTTCAAAAAATATATCCACTTGTTTTCTTTCCACATTAGACTTTAAAGTTGGCTGTGAATACACATAAATTATATTAGTATCTTAATCGTCATCAATAATATTTAACAGTAGAGTTTCTGTAGTAACCTATGTTTTGTCTTTATTAATTATTTAGCAACATTGGAATCACTTGCCTTTTCAGTGTTATAAAAGTTTGAATCTATTTCCATTGACGAAGAGTCTTGTCCAAAAGTAAGTTTTGGTGGTTCTGATGATGTTAATACTGATGGTATATTTGATACTAGCGTTGTACCAGTATAAACCTCTGGCGTCGTTACTGTCACCTCATCATTATTATCCTCTTCAGATGATATTATATACTCATATGGAATAGTTTGAGTCCCAGCCACTATAGATCCTGTTATAGTCGAGAGAGTTGATGTAGTTGTCGGTAGAGTAGTTGATGTCGTTGTCGATGTAGTAGTTGATGTCATTGTTGGTTTAGTCCTTATTTTTTTAGGCCTCTTAACTAAAACAATACCAGGATTTTTCCCACAAGGTCTTTTGTCTTTATATTCTCCAATGAAATTCGACAGGACATTATTTAAAGACGTCATATTCTTTATTATTTCATCAAAAATAATAGCTGCATCTTTTTTCTCTGCGTAAGCCTTTACAGTTGACTGTAAAAGTATATAATGAGTATAATAGAAATATATATATTGCACATGTTACCCTGTTTGTTAATAATTTCTCTTTACTTGCTTGGCCTGCTGGAAGAGATCTCTTGTAGAGATGTTGCCTTTGTACATGCATCTCTTCTTTTATATTGTATGCCATATTTCTTTTGTGTATGTGCAATACAGAATAAGAATAAGTATTTTAGAAAATAGTTATAGTCATTTACCTTATCTATGATAAATATTATAAGAAAGATATGACAATGATAAATTAAAACCCACATTGAAATTTAAACTCATTAGACTTCAGTTCGTATGATGAGAATAGTTACGAAAAAGTGGTAATCGAATGTCAGCGATGCACAAAATCTGCAATTAACTTTATGGATTGATTGTATTTTGTAAAAAAAATATGAATCGTTATTGGTTTTGCATTAGATAACCCAAAAGTAGAGAACATTTATTTTTATAAAAGGCCATTATCGCTGATCCTTGACTCAGCATTTTTATGATCTGGAACCATGCCATGAACTCTTGAAGCAGCAGTATTTTTTCATCGAGGGTGTGAAATATTAGATATATATATTATACTATATAGCTTATAGCGGGATCTCGCCTCTATATTGGAAACAATACTGTTTTGAGAGGTCATACTGAGCTTCCAGAAACAATAGATTGCCTGTGGTATAAGATATACTTTATTTTACGAAGATTACGTTTTACTTATGAACTACTACATGTATGCTGGCATCTTGACTCGATTTCTTATTTGAACAACGAAGAACTATGTAGCTAATATAACAGTACTTACCTGTATTTTTCATTATTTTCAAAGTACCTACCTACGCTCAGATTTTTATTTTATTACAAAAAAAAAACAATTTTATGGTAAATAGTAAAAATATTAATTTTTTTGGAATATGATATCGTTTGATACATTAACTAACATTATCAATGTTTATCATATCAATTTCCTTAGTCTACGATTCAGAATCTTCCATGGAGTCATCATTAGATTCTGCTCTTCTATGTTCATAGCTGTTGTCGTGTGATTCACTATATCTATCTATGTTCTTAGATAATAAATATTGGTCAAAAATGCCAAGCTTCTTTACTTCTTCAACGCTAAACGTTGATATACATTCTTCTTTGCACATTTGATTAGATACCTATTGAAAGAAATTATGTATTATTAGCCCAAAAAATACAATTGTTCGCCCATCTGTTAAATAGACTTTCGACTCTCCTAAAACTCCTCTCCGCTACGCTCCCCTTTTCTCCTTTATCTACGCTGACCTATTGTAGTAACAATATGGAACGATGTCACAACAAAAAGCTACATTTGATATTTCCGACAGCAATTTTATCATTTGTTAAGCCTGACAGAGATGAAAACTGTAATTGTTTTTAAAAACATCCATGTCAAAATTAAACTTGAGAAAAAACAACCATTGTAAACTTACTTCTTCAAACTTATTTTCACTGCAAGATTGCAGTGATGATGTACATACAGTTTTGACAACTTCATTGCATGATTTAAAACATTTCTTCAACGACAGCTCTAAACATGCCCTTTCGTAGCGACCCTTTATATTATACAGAGTGTTATTTCTTTTAAAATCGCCTCGTTTCTGAAAATTGGTACTTATTAATTAGGTTGATGTTTGTTTCCGAGTCATGGATGTTTCTACAGGGTGTAACAGAAAGGGTATGTTAAGCGAAAAGCTATGTAAATAGCCCACTATAGAGAACCTATTTCCAAAATTTGGGACTCGAAATCACATTTTTATTTTTCAAGATTGTATGAAAAAACCTGAGATATTTATAAATTCTCCATACTATCGGGAAAAATAAACATGTGATTTCGGGTCTCAAATTTTGTGGATAGGTTCTCTACAGTGGGCTATTTACATAGCTTTTCGCTTAACATACCCTTTTTGTTACACCCTGTATACTTATCTATGTATTTATAGGTATATACCATTGCTAAGCCGCGTGGTGCCGGCAAAGTAAAGTTTGTATCACCCCATGCCTGCCCGTGGGTATCGTACGAGGCGATTAAGAGTTTCCGGGAGGCGAGCAGCAGTGCCTCCCGTGTTGACAACATATTTCGAAAATCATGCTGCGGTCACCAACCCGCCTGCCCAGCGCGGTGATTATAGGCAAAAACCCCAAGTAGCCTTGTGGCGTGCCCTGGGGGAGGCCTACGTCCAGCAGTGGACTGAAGGCTGAAGACGAGACGAGACGAGATCATTGCTTAGTACTCAGGACACAAGGTCTTGTGTCCTGGATACTTGAAGTGTTGTTTAGTGTGTGAATAATTAATATATTGGAATTTATTGGAAATTTTTTACTAACTTCAATTAGTACCTATTTAGCATGACTCGGAAACATAATAATTGTATTACATAATTACCATTGCTTATATTCTTGTATTCAGTATTTAAAATCAATTCAAAATTCTTTTGAATGGAAAAAATTAACTTACTTTTATTAATTTGTTTATACCCAAAACAGTAACGCATGGAGAAAATTGTGCGTCGTTGATTCCTTTAAAAATGAAATATAATTAATAATTTCAAAGATTAATAAATATTATTACATAGTAACCACACTCGATGTAGAAGTTTAGTAAGGTATTAAGAAAATTAATCAGAATTATATTCATTGTATTATTTTTATATTCTAATTCTTCTGCCTGTTATATTTTTTAAATTTACACCGTTGGGTGGATAATAATAACAATTGATTCGTATTGATAAAATTTACATCGTTGGGTTGATAATAATATACGAAATAAAAAGCTTAGATCTAGAACATATTTACAAGTAGAAGATTGCCTGCAACTCCTCCACCGCTGGCAACATGGCCAAAAGGCTGGCCGCATTAATCTAATCCCTGTGTAAAGTACTGTCCAGCCCTTTGGACGTGGGATGCCTCGACCAGTCTTTTAGAGATGCCCTTAAAAAGGGCATGGGCTCCCGGGACCCATGGCCCCATGGTTTCATCCCTAAACGGCTCAAATATGTAGTCTCCACTGAGGTTTGCATATTTGCGCCGTTTGAGGTTTTCCTCTGTGGCGGCCGCAGAGCCACTTCTTATGGCTGTGCCCGGGACATAGGACGTTGCCAGAGTATCGACACATGTCGTCCCATACTAGAGAACGCCCCATCTCCCAGGGCACGAGGCCGTCCTGTCTCTTGCCATCGTCGCGCACCAATCCGACGGGTTCTAAAACAAATGGTGCCCTGGCGGTGGCAAGGGCCCAACGGATGATATCATTGATGCTGGCATGACGTGGGATGCGATCGGCACTCCTAGCACATAACAGGCCATGGTGCCCGAGATGATCGACGGCATTGCCATATCGGCATCGGTGGGGGACGTTGCAAGGCGCCCCGAGGCGTAGGCGTGTGGCAATGCAGAATGTGGTTCGATCCAAAATTGTGCCGACGCTGACGCTGACGGCAGTACCTGTAACCAAAGTCCCGACTCCCACTCGCTCACGGCTGAGGCGAGCACGCTCTGCGGTGCTGATGCACGGACGTGTTTAATAAGTTTTTCCGTACCAGTTCGCAAAGCGGCCCGTCCCACAGCCTCTGAGACGATGGGGTGGTCGGTTCAACTCCGTTCGGGCAAACCACCTTCCATGCGGTTTTGGCTTCATCCAAATGTACAATTATAATCTGACTTTGGTTTTTAAAATTTTGATAAATAGTGGAAGAGTGCTATGGGCTGAAGTTAAAAAGGCTGGGAGTGCTACACTAGAAATTTTTCGGACACCTAACCCTCCAAACCTTATCAGTAGGGAGGCTTGGGTCCAGGAACGATCGTATTCTTAATTGTACATTATTTCCAATTTAACACTTACCATCAGTTACAGAAATTTTATTGGTCCCCGAGTACGTTTTATAGCATTGCGGTTTGGCATTATCATATATTTTGTACTCCAATATCTTTGACTTGCATTTCGTCTTCACTAAGCATAATCTATGCCAGGCTAATGTGATTGACTTAAAATATATAAATAAATTACAGTTTTAAATGTATAGGTATTTTATCTGTTCTAAGATGAAACATTTTATGAATCTAATGTGAATGTGTTGAGTAACGGTTTCCTTCTCCTTAAACCTTCTCCTTAAACTTTCTCCTTCATACGCTACAACAGCTACACAGTTTAAGATAAAATTTTAATCATCGATAGGATTACTTTGTTCGACCTTGTATGCACTACTTGGATAAAAACTTCATATAAAATGGCTAAAACGGATAAAAAAACTGCTCATCAAATTTTACTTACGATGCCACATCTCTGTACAAAGTCCATCACAACTTGATCTATGTATTGTTGTTTAACACGTTTAATTTTTTCTTCGTCTTGTTTCGATTTGCTTCTGTTTTTAGATACAGGTAGTTTTTTAATCTCGATTACAGGTAAATATTTTAACAGTGATTGCTGTTTAACTTGTGCTTTTTTAACACTTTTATTTGATTTGTGTTCATTAATATGTTTCATATTACTTTTTATATTTATTTTCTTTATTAATTTGGTTTTATTTGATTGTGACTTGACGACGGAAACGCTGAACTTCTGTTCTTCATTCTGGAAATGTAATATAACTTTAGTATGAACTTAACTCACGATCCTACTTTCACTTTCTGTACATAGTGTTACTTAACATGTTGTGATAATAAAACTGCTCTTTAAATATACCATATATCATCGTAATTATGTTCCATGGTAAAATTAATTTAGAATCTATAAGGATAATCAAGTCAAGGATAGCTAGATACGAATAAGCTAAATAGAGCGGATCAACCTTGGTAAATCTATGCTTATTACCTGTTTAGGTTTAGTTACTATTACCAACGTCGTTCGGTTTTTAGCCTGTGGGTAACTATTAAAAATTACATCAAAGAAACCTTTATTGCCTTTCAATGGTTTGTATTGTTTTGATTTGATATGGTCCCAGCTTTCTTTAGAAAATACACCCTCGTAAATTACTTTAGCAACACTCTGAGTGCCCTTGCCGTTATTAGCTTTTTGAAAACCTTCACGATCATTAAGCAAAAAACCTTTTCTGTAAGTAGATATTGTTGAAGGTGATTCTGTCGCCACTGACGATGCAGTTGTCGTGTTTTCTGTGGGTGTAGTCTCTGCGATTGTTGTGTCATTACAGGCATCTTCATCAGACGATTCCTCATTAATCACTTCATATGGTATAGTTATTGTTCCACGTTCTGTTTGCGCCTCTGTTGTTACTTCTTGACTATTGCAAGGTTGTTGGCCTTTGTATTTGTTTAAGAAATTTGTGAGATCATTGCTCACTTGTGAAACATTCTTCATTAATTCCTTAAATATGGTTTCTACCTCTTTCTTATCGGCATATGTCTTATGGGTAAACTGAAATAAATATTTACACTATCTGTTACTACTTTATTTAAATCTCTTCACTTAGACTATGTAATTTTTTTATTCAGTGCAAGTATGTACAAATCTCTTTACTTAGACGACGTATTTTTTATGTGCAAGTATGTACATATACATGGCTGTGTTCCCAAAGTAGGTTCCAAAAAAGGGTAGGTTAGAACTGCAGGATAACGGAGGAGGCCCTACAGACACGTATAGCATAGTGACAAGTTGCTAGCTCATCGCCTCTGATAGAACGCCCCTGAGTTCCTTAGTTGACTCGACTATTATATTATTATGAAGTAAATACCTTATCTATGCTGTACAATATTATGAAAAATTGACAGTACCAAATTAAAGCCCACATTGAAATACGAATTTCTTACATCTGTGTTTTTTATAAACTGATGACGTATAATGTTCATTAACGTTTAGTAATCTCGTCTCCAATGGTGCACATAATCCGTAATTATTTTTATCATGCCTACTACGTAATCAGTAAGGAAAAAAATATGACTTAAATATCTTGGTCTTATTAAAATTTAGCTTTTGTCCTGTGTAGATGCAAGACTTTACTAGAATACGTCAGTTGTACTCGTATCTCGTTCCAGGCATGTCGCAAGATTCGACTAAGAAACTCGGGGATTCTCTGAGGTGATAAGCTAGCAACTTGTCGCTTATCATTAACACATATCCCCGCCATGCTAAACGTGGCTGTGGGATCTTGTTCATGAACCTGCTCAAAGGCGAGCTGACTACCCATTAAGTACAAAGTTTTATAACGGAATATCATATGTGCACACGTATTAAAATATAAATAAACTGATATACATAATAGAGACATTATAAATAATAAAATATATATCTATAATACTACTACATACTAATTTATCTATATAATACATACAAACATTATATTGTGACCTATCGATAATAACACTGTGAAGAATTAAGGAAGAGATAGGTATAGTTTCTTAACCTAAGCCTATGGACGGAGAGTCTCTTATGGAGTGCGGAAGTGAGTTCCACAGTCTAATTGCATATACAGTAAAAGGATACCGATAGGCTCCGGAATTATGTCGTGGATTTTGAGTAGAGAAGCAGTCATTGACCTTAAGGGTCACTCCCGTGAGAAAAGGTATTCAAAACGTTCACTTAAATAAGTAGGAGAAATCGACATATAAAGAATTTTATATAAAAGCGATAAGATGTGTGCATTCCGGCGAAATCTGATTGGGAGCCATTTCAGCTCTTTTCGAAAATGAGATACGTGATCATACTTGCGTAGTCCGTAGATGTAACGAATACCCAAGTTTTGAAGTCTTTCAAGTTTGTCGAGCAGCTCCTCATTGGCATCGGGGTAACAAACGTCAGCATAGTCAAGTAACGGGAGGATAAGGGATTGAGCCTTAAATTTTGGTTTTGAAAGGAAGAAAACTTTGAAGTCGCTTAAGGGAGTGAAAAGTGACAAACACCTTTCTACACACATCATCAACCTGAGGCGACCAAGATAGAAAACGGTCCATAGTAATTCCTAGATTCTTAACCTTATCTAAATATGGTATCACTGTTCCACTATAGAGAAGATCAGGAACGTCATGCCGAGTAAGAGAGCTGTGTAAAAACTTACTACCAATTAATTAAAGCCTGAGACTTATTAGGGTTTACAAGAAGGCCATAAGCCCAGTCTCGAAGGCAATCCAAGTCTAAATTCAACCGTACCACGGCTGTCCCGACATCCTCAACATTAAAGTGCCGATAGATCTGCAAGTCGTCTGCGTAAAAATGAAAGAGGAAGATAGTCGGCTGGTGACAGAGTTAATAAAAATTGAAAACAAGAGAGGAGAGAGAACGCCACCCTGCGGTACACCTGTAGCAAGCTCACACCAGTCAGATGAAAACTCGTCCGAACGTATACACTGCACGCGCCCTCTGAGGTAAGTATTAAACCAGGCTACAGCCTCAGGAGAGACGTTAAGAGAGCCGAGGATACCCAATAAAATGTCAAAGTCTACACAGTTGAATGCGCTGCTGAAGTCTAATAGTGTTAAAATGGTGAGCTGTTTGTTATCAATGGCCAGCCGAATATCATCAGTCACCTTCAGCAGCGCAGTAACCGTGCTGTGTCCAGCTCTAAATCCAGACTGAAATGGGTTTAACAGGTTATTGATGGACAGGTAGGAAGAGAGTTGGCTATGTACTACAGATTCAAGGACCTTGGATAACAGAGGAAGGATGGAGATGGGACGATATTGGGAAAAGGATGTTGGATTAGCTGTTTTGGGCAAGGGTATGAGCTTTTTTCCAGGCTGCTGGGAAGGAGCTCTCTGTCAAGGAAAAGTTAATTATATGTTGAATTGTTGATAGGAGTTCATTAAGAATGGGATGCAACATTTGGGAACTAATTTTGTCATCGCCCACAGCTTTGGAGGAAATGGAGAGGATAGCTTTCTTAACATCATCTGTGCGCTACGCGACTAAATTTGAAAGGGTCACAAACAGGTTTGGGCTTGTCAATAAGTGACAGAAGAGTGTTACTTTTTAATCCATGGTGACAGGAGGAGTGGAGAAATGTTGATTTAAGGAATTAAGGTCTTTGCACGAGGACGACTCTTTTACCCACCTCTAGCGTTTTTAGGAACTTCCAAATCTGTGATGAGTTGCATTTCTCAATTGAGCTATGGATGTGACTTCTCCTAGCATCTCTAAACAAACTACCACAAAAATTTCGCAGACTTTTATATAATGCGTGATTGTCAGCAGTAGGAAATTGTTTAAATTTTAGTTTGGCTCGATCACGCTTACCCATATGTTTCCTGATGTCATCAGTCAACCATGGCGCCGGCAGATGCTTCACTCTTGTCCTCTTCAACGGAGCGTGCCTATCAAAGAGACATAAAATAATCCTATTAAAGTGCTCCACCTTATCGTCCACGGTCGAACTGTCAAGTACGAGTGACCAGTCTATTGCCAATGCATCCCTTTTAAGTGCCTTGATATCCACACCCTTAAAGCTCCGGAGCAGTAAGTATTTAGGTTTACATTTTGGAGCACGCACTTTATATGAAATGTAAATAAGATCATGGTAGGAAAATGGCGCAGTGAGTTGACCATGTGTGGCTACTTTAGCGTTCCTAGAAACAATAATAAGGTCTAAGAGAGAGGGATTAATATTTGGTGAGTGATGTGTCGCAGAAAGCGGTTGTTCATGAACCTGCTCTGACTACCCCGTTTCGGGGTCTGTATATAATTTAACTTATATTTGAATCGAATGAATAGGTTATAAATAAGGCTTATTCTAAAACCACGCTAGATGATCTATCACATAATACAAAATGTTATTGATGGCATAACAAAACAAACACCATATATACATAACCTTTTGTGATTTATGTATTTTATAAGCTTTTATTTAGTTTCATCTGTCCCATTGTCTGTAACCAAATCTTGCAAGACTTTGATCCACTTCCCGGTTTCCGATTAGGCCGATTTTGCATGCACGTATAAATCGGATGACAATGCAATATTATTATGACATTGAGCTGATCTGATGATGGAGCTGGAAGGTGGCCATAGGAACTCAACGCAATCCAACCCTATCGAGTTTGGGTTCGTTTGTTTGATCAGTTCATTTTATTAACAGATAATAAAAGCTTGTTTTAAAAAAGTTTTTTTAAACTGAAGCTTGTTTATTTCACATTTACCTTTTAACCCATAACCCCGCATTAAAATTCATAAACTTTGATTAGATTTAAAGATCCTGGGTTTGAAACCCGGTATAATATCTTTTTTTTTATATTCACACACTTCACAACACATTAACTTAGTCCCACATTAAGATCCATACGTGGGTACTAAGCAACGGTATATAAATACATAGATAAGTATAGAAACATCCATGACTCGGAAACAAACATTAATATTCATCATATAAACGTTTGCACCTACCGGGATTCGAACCCAGGACCTATGGCGTCGCAGGCAGGGTCACTACCTACTACACCAATCGGCAATATCTCAGTTATGGATTTATTTATTTATTGGAACCAACAACAAGTCTCGACATTGAACAACCTTAGGGATAGTAAGGTACTAGATCAATTTAATTGCAAGATTAATCTATTTATTGTTGATTTTATTTTATTTTACTTATAATTTGTCGTACGCCAAATGGTAGATCACAGTGTACTTTATCATCTTTATTATAACCTGTACATCACAATTAATAAATGATTTATTTATGATTGATATCTCTCTACTTAATTTTATGCTAAGTAGCTTAACCAAAAAGGAGGTTCCTATATTGAAAACATTACATTATACTTTTGAACTGCACAGGAAAAGAATATTATACAGTAAATAGAGATTTTTATTCAAAGCTTTTGTCGTCGTTTTCTCAAGTCTAATTCAGCAAGTCCCATTCCGTCATGTTAAGCAGTCCTTGCAACTCGGATGAATCTTCCTTACTGCGGCTATCTTCACTGTATTCTGACAACTCCGAAGAGTAATATTTCTGAATTACCTTCTTCCCTATGAGATGGAAAATTTTTGTGCATTCTATTTTACACCTCTTTCTTATTGCCTGTAAAGAAACAGGATGGTTAATTAGAGTCTATATGGTACATTGTTTATATAACATGTACTATTGGGAAAGTCTCTAGTCGTGTCGTGTAGTTTTAATTGTTTTATTTTAATTATAATTGACAGATGAACAGTGGGTATAGTTTATGTGCTTATGGTTAATTTTTCGTAGATTATGAGCGTGATTCTACATAAAATCTCCAGTTTTACGTCCTCTTACCAAAACTTCTGGTCTTTCGCACATTATTGCCAGTGTCCCTTTGCATGCTTTTATGAATGTGGCCTTGCAGCCTTCTCTGCATTTCCCAATAGAAACGGTTTTGCATGCTCTTGCGAAACCTGCACTATTTATTAATTCCTTTCCCTTTTTGTTTTTCTTATCAGCGTCATTTTTCTTCTTCTTTTTCTTGGATCTGAGCTATGAAAGTACAACATAATTTACATTACCGACGTGTCTCGCTACTTCGAGCAAAGAATCAGTTTTGCTATTTAACGCGGCAAAGCAGTCAGCGTTTTGGACACACTCCCGATAAAGGTGATTTATTTTTGAGGTGACATAAGATTCAAAAAGTATTATTGTACTTACTACAATATCATATTGGAACTTCATAAAAGGAATACACGATGATAATCTGTCAGATGAAAATAAATCTGTAAAAATTAGTGGCTAATAGATTATTTTAGATTAATGTATAATGCTTACGAAGTTTTTTAAAACTTTGGTTTAATAATAAGCTCGACTTACTTACCTAAAACCTCTGTAAGTGGTAAAACCTTATACTTTTCCTTGTTAAATATACGCCTAGTGTCGTCCAACGGAACTGGTCCGTCTTTAAATACATAATAGCAGTAATTTAGCGCAAGATCCAGAACATAGGGCCTTGTGTGATTACGCCAATTGAATCGTTTTCTTAGTTTCGTGTAGGACTCTCCGGTTGCCTTGAATCGAAATAATATTATTGACTATACATATTTTCCCTATTAAATTATTTGAACCGCTTATGGCCGTCACATACCTATACATGAAATGGGAAAGTGAAACATAATGATCGTTTGCGTCTATCTTGACATCACAAAAACCAAGTTTTGGAGATATTAACAGAGAGTAAAATTTTATAGAATGATTGAAATTTTCATATACTTACTAAGTAACATTTATGTACTAAGGTTTTGAAGCAGTCTTCGGAATATTTAGCCCGAAGTATGTTTTTGTTAGGTCGATCAGCTTCACTATTTAAAATTGATTGAGTAGATAATTCTTGACTCTTTTTCGTGGCGACGTCCGCTTTCATTTTGAAACGTATTGTTTGATTCCTGATTATATCTTTCAATTTTTGCATAGCCTTATTTGTCTTTTTATTATGTACATGTATATGGTGGAAATGAATTGTAGATGTTTTTTGCTTTAAAACTTTTATATTCTTCTGTATTTTCCTAATTTTGTGTTTAGGCTGATTTTTAGTATCATCAAATTTAGAAACCTTGTTCTGTTGGCAAAAATTGAATAAAGTATAGGTACTCGTATATATTTTTATCTATTTTAAGAATCATTTATCAATATACTTGATCATAACCCTTACCTGCGTATTCTCTGTTTCAACTACCCATGCTGTTCTATTCTTGGCTTGAGGATAGTTACTTATAAAGTCATCAAGAAAGCCTGTACCAGGTCTAAAGTCTACAGACGACTTCCTCCTTATTTTGTCCCAAGTTTCCTCTGAAAATACTCCTTCCAAAACGATTTTTGCTTTATTATTATTTCTATCATCTTTGACCAACTCTTCGCTTATAGATGGTCCCATTCTGAGTGCAGGCGGTGTTTCACTAGTAGTGCTTACATCAGGAGGTTTTTCAGTAAGCGTAACTTCTGTTGCGTTTGTTGGACTATCAGCGTTCTCTGTTTGAATGATAGTGGTGGTTTCTTCTTTAGATTCATCATTAGGATCATATGGAATTAGTACCGTACCGTTTCCAGGATATTCGGTAGTAGTATTCAAAACTTCTTCACTTTCACATGGCTTTTTATCTTTAAATACTTCATAGAATTCATTTAAAACTTTGCTCACGTGTGATACATTTCTGATGAGATCTTCGAAGAACGTGTCTGTTTCTTCTTTATCCGCATACGTTTCATGCGGTGTCTGAAAGAAATAAAATTAATGCAATATTCAAGACTTGGATTCTTCTAGGGATAAGCGGAAAAATTAAGCCATGTCAGAAGTCAAATAAAAGATCAAATTAAGAATCTGAACGAAAAGGACAAGTCCTCAAGTTCTACCCATTATTCTACTTTAAGTACGAATTTGAGTTTTATCTCTGATATTGGAAATGACCAATTTCCAAAAGTAAATTTAAAATATAACCTTGTATATGCTATACAGTAGCAAGCAGAATTGACAATACCAAATAAAAGTCCACATTGAAATTACTTCATTTTTCTTTACTTATATTTTTTATAATAGTACTAGAATATTGATTGGAATACGGCAATGTGCACAACGCGTGAAATAAGAAATTATTTTTATAGCACAATTTTAATAGAAAAACATTAGGACACGTCACACGCCGAATATATATATATATATTTTAAACATTTATGATGTTAACTTTTCTCTTTCATTCTTATTTAAGTACTCTCTTTTATTAGCCTATCTATACAGGGTGTTTGTGACAGCCAGGCAAATATTGATACCATGACTTCAGACCATGATTCTGAGGCGGAAAACACTGAAAATTTTCGCAGGAAAATTCCAAAATTTTCCGACATTTTTCATATTTTCAGGAAAAAAATAGATTTGTTCGTTTAATTAGTCCTTATATAATAACTCTATACAAAATAAAGTATTTTGCCAACTGGGATTTTTTTTTTTTGAAAAAAAATTTAATTACAAAGCGTATTTATGTTAGTTTAAGACAAAAAAGTTGCTCACGCGTCTAAAAGAAAAACGCAGTCTATTTACTCAAATCCTAACCAGACACTTCCCATATGCTTCCATGGACGTGATGATGAAGAGATTCCGTAGATTGACGACCAAAAATCACCTGTAGCGTCACAAATAACTTATCAACACTGATGGAGAGTCACAAGTGATCCAAAAAACAGTAATATGTCACACAATAACCAATAAGCCTATTCCTATTGCCTAGTCACAGGATCGCCCGATACAATTGGCGCGGAGAGCAAAGATTACTGAATCAAATCAAAAATACATTTCCTGCGAGTAATAACACTGTCGTATAACTCAACACAATGGTACTTGTTCAGCATTTCAGTATTTGCCTGGCTGTCACCTACACCCTGTATATTTACTATGACTTTGTGCAATGAAGCTCCTGATTAATTAATTGAAGTTTTATTGTTCATTAGGTTTGAACCTAACATAACTAATGTAACTTTAAGACAAACTGTAAAACTGGGCTGAAGAACAATCTTAACTATTTATTGCATGAAGTAATAACGTTTAAATGTTTGTAGACTACTAACAATAGGTTTAAGGTACTGTTTGCTAACAATAAGGGCTAGTGTTGCCTGAATATAATAAATAAATTTAATTTAATTTAATAAACAAAAAATACCACTTTTAAAATTGTCTATTGCGTGTCCCACTGCTAGGCAAATGCCTCCCCGATTTAAGCTCATACTTCCCTTGTTGCAGCTATAGTGACTCATTCTGGCTGAAAACCTAGGAAATCCAAGCTTTAAATGGAAAACAACCTACTGAACTACTTATGAAAAACGATATAATAATTAATAACATACGAAGCAAGGTTATTACTTTGTCCCAGCTCCCAAATAAATTAGTGAAATGAGAGAAAAGGGAGAAACAAAGAGATATAAATTATGGCCGATTAGTGTAGTTGGTAGTGACCCTGCCTGCGACGCCATAGGTCCTGGATTCGAATCCCGGTAGGGGCAAACATTGATAGAATAAATATTGATGTTTGTTTCCGAGTCATGGATGTTTCATCTATATATTTATATACCGTTGCTTAGTACCCACGCATGACACAAGACCTAATGGGTCTTAATGTGGGACTAAGTTGATGTGTTGTGAAGTGTGTGATATTTATTATATATAATTAATTAATTGTCTTAGCAGCATCCAGCTGAAAAGGGACCCGTTTGGCGGTTGCACGTACACGGGACTGACGGGCTCCAAATATTAGGGCACACAGTTCTACTAAATACTGTTCTTCGTTTCTGCATGCACATTACTTTTTTCTACCTGTCTACTAACATAAACACTTCTAAATTTCGCACGATCAAGGAATGTAAAAAATTTCTACCCTAAAAAAAAAAATTTCTATTGTCCTTTTCTATGTTACTTCTGTCCGTGTATGTGTAATTTTCAAATAAAAATCTATTCTATTCTATTCTAATTAATTTTGTTTCAGTGGATGAAATCCAAGTAGCATCATATAAGATGCTGGGTTCCCTGTACTCGTTGGGCACGGACGCCAGCCTCACGCAGGACAGGAAGTATCTCAAGACGGAGATTGAAAGGAACAAACCCGCTTTAGTAAGAACTTTTGCTTTAAAACCTTGACTGCCAGCTTTAAAGATATCGGCTCTACTTATATTCTGTTTTGTTTCACATACATATATTTTGTTACTGTACCTCACCACACTTGCACTATGTCGAGCGGATTAATTTAAAGTGACATTTCTTCCTGCTTTATTTTTTCAAAAAAGGCAAATCTAAACTATACATTTAGTGCATGTGAGACCTATCGGCTAACTAAAGATTAGCAATTTTGGAACAATTGAAGAAGGTGGGTAGGTAGTAACTGGCTGGAGTAAAATTATAAAAAACGAGAGATCGAGCCTTGTGGTGTACCTTGTGGGAGGCTACGTCTAGCAGTAGACTGCAATAGGCTGATGTGATGTGTATGGAGTATGCCAGATATGGGACCAAAGTTCAATGATTTACTAAAATTTTCATACCTTCAATTACGTTTATTTTCTCTGTAGGGTTCCTGTCTAGGTGCCTTCAGTTCCACGTTCCCGGTTGCATTCTTGGAGCCTCACCTCAACAAGCACAATCAGTTCTCTTTGCTGAACAGGATCGCTGACCATTCTTTGGAGGCTCAAGGTAAGTGCCTGGATCTGATATTTAAACAAATCTATAGAAATTATTAATAAAGAAATGGAAAAAATTCTCACCCGGGTGGGAATCGAACCCACGACCTCTGCATTCCGTGCCAGCGCTCTTACTACTGAGCCACCGGGTCATCTATAGGATTTCATCATCGTCACTCGTCATCGGTTGATCCTTTAAAGGCTTTATTGTGTTTAGGTGCCATTAAAGTGTCGTAATTACGAACGTCAATGCGATATGATTTTATATAGGGCGTTTTTCCACGTGATGACTTTATATTGGGCGTTTTTCCACGTGACGACACGGCTACGACACGACCACGGCTTTTTTGAAAGCAAAAATATATTAAAACAGTATGGCTCGTTACGACCACGACACGAAGATACTCCATATTTAATGACGAAATGCCACGGTCGCGTCGTTGTCGTATCGTGAAGTGGATAAACGCCCATTGATTAAGTTGGTACCCAAAATATCACTAATTCAGATTTAGTTACTTAGGTAAATTATTAAAAAGTTTATTTGGTTAAAACATATGGTTAACAATCGAAAAAGGAGGATTAAAAATCGAGAAACATTTGCAATGTTACGTTATTGTAATACACAATAATTTCAATTTTATAAAACCAACAGATATCATGGCGAAGATGGAGCAGTCGATGCCGACTCTAGAAATGATTCTATCCGAAGTAGATCAGTTTGTGGAATCCGATAAGACGTATAACGAAGCTCCGCATATCATTGATGTGATTCTGCCACTGCTGTGTTCTTATTTACCGTTCTGGTGGGCTCAGGGGCCGGATAATACTTCTCCAACTGCTGGGTAAGGAGGATATAACACACACACACACATGGCTGTGTTCACAATAGGGTAGCCAGAGCTACAAGATCATGAAGTAGATCTCCCAGCCACACTTATTATAGTGAGTACAGATGTAAATGATCAGTGATGAGTTGCTAGTTTATCGCCTGAGGGAACATCCCTGAATTCCTTAGTCGACACTTGCGACATGTACGGAAGCAGATGCAGCTGATGTATTCTAGTGAAGCCCCGCATCCTCTCTCATCCTATCCGTAAGGTCTCCTTTATTATCATAAAGGATAGCCATATTTTGTATATGTAGGTATGTATGTATACTTCTCTGTTCTACCCAAGTTTCTTTAAACCAACACCTATCATTCCTCTCCCAGAAATCACGTAACAATGGTAACAGCAGAACACATGAACCAACTGCTCAAGAACGTGCTGAAACTGATCAAGAAGAACATAGGCAACGAAAGCGCTCCGTGGATGACCAGGATCGCCACCTACACCCAACAGATCATCATTAACAGCTCTGAGGAGTTGCTGGGAGATTCGTTCCTACCTCTAGCTGAGAGGGTTAGGAAACGAACGGACAATATGTTCCATAAGGAGGAGAGTTTGAGAGGCTTTATCAAGGTATTTTAGAAATAATGTTCATTCAATTATTTTTAAATGTTGGATTCTGCTTGTGTCTTTAGGTCCCTTACTGAATAAATTATTATTTTTTATAAAAAAAATACTGTATTTTTAGTACATTCCTAAGCTTACACGTCATGGAAACAAGTTAAATGTTTATTTTACGTTAATCCTTTTTATTTCCTCTTTCTTGTCTTGGTGTAATTAGAAGAAGAAGATTTAACTACAAATAATTACTAGTTTCCTATAAAAGTTAGGTTGGTTGAACAGTTATTTTAAATCCGTTTCAACGTTTTAAAACTCAGCATCAACATATCTGTTAATAGTATAAAATAAACTTAAATACCCTCATCTCACCCTTCAGTCGTCAACCGATGATACATCGCAAGTGGAGTCACAGATACAAGAAGACTGGCAGTTGCTTGTGAGGGATATCTACTCCTTCTACCCTCTGCTGATCAAATATGTAGACCTGCAAAGAAACCATTGGTTGAGGAACAATGTGCCAGGTAATTTGAGAATGCTCTCTTTACTTGACTTTTTACCCGACTTCGCCAGAAGGAGGTTTTGGTTTTCGAGTGTAAGTATATTTTTTGGCACGCTCTGGAGCCTAAACGGCTTGTCGCATTCGAGCTTGAGGGCTGTTATTAGAAGTCATTTTCTTTTCTTTCAGTAAATGATTGGTACAGGACTTACTACGCTTTTTTCAGTGATCATATTGGTAGATTTGGGATAAGGTCGATGCTATCACTATCTTGATCAAATTTTAGAGAAAGACTATATCAAAATTCATAAGTTCGAACTTTCTGCCTAATATAAAATCTGCCTTGAGGACAAAATGTTTCTTCTAAACATTATCAGCGACACTCGTTTAACGCTGATGATTTTTTATTGACAGAGGCTGAGGAACTTTATAACCACGTGGCGGAAATATTCAACATCTGGTCCAAGAGTCAGTACTTCTTGAAGGAGGAACAGAACTTCATATCGGCCAATGAAATTGATAACATGGTAAGAATTTAAAGAATATAAGTTGACTTTTATTTTATATAGCTGTTCTTCCTATTGTTTATTGTACACAGACAAGTTATAGATGCAGTTTGGTATAATACAAAGGCGTGCTTATTTGTATTTCTTAGGCGATGTCTAATGCTCTTGTTCTAAGCATGCCTTGAATCATAGAAGGTATACTTCAAGTATCCGATTTAAGTAGTCAAATATTTAAAAAAAGATAGAAAGAAACTTGAGATCGAGATAAGAAGGTGGTTTAAACTGCTGTATACCAAGGCAGGTAATTAATTTATCAGGGAGCAGACCAGCCATAAACAAATGCCAAATCACCACTTATTTAGGAGCAGAATTGGGACAATTTAGTCTTATAAGGGTATTTTTTAGGTAGAAGACAGTACCTTACCGTAATGTTCAATTGTTTTAGGTATTGATAATGCCAACAGCTACAAGGCGAGTGACCACAGTTGTAGATGGAGCGCCGCAAGGAAGTGGAAAGGTAAGTGATGGGATATAAAAACATTTACATCCAATTAAAAACACACAAACACATACATGTACCCCGCTAAGCTTAACATGGCTATAGAATGAATATAATGGATATTGCCTTAGGGGACTCCCTTGAGCTCCTTAATCGACTCCTGCGGCATGCACGGAAGGAGATGCAACTGATGTATTCTAGTGAAGCCCCGCATCCTCTCTCATCCTATTCGCAGACTCTCCTTTATGATTCTGCAGTTCTGGCTACCTCATTTGGGAACCCAGCCATGTGTTTATTTATGTACTTATGTGATACGCTCAAAGATCTAAAACACTCATTGAGCGTAAAATTGCAATAGTGAAACAGCCACAACGCGAAATTCCTGTCTTGGCTTTAATGAAAACGCTCATAACGCGTTGTGGCAATCACGAAACGACCACGACGCGAAATTTGTGGACTACTCAAATTAAAATGATGACATATAGCTATCCACACCTCTGTCCCAACTAGGAATGTAGTCAAAGTAAGTCATCAACATTCTAACCAAACTCCATATAAAACAGAAAAAGAAGAAGCACCGCGACAAGAAGCGCGACAAGGATAAGGAGGTGCAGGCGTCACTGATGGTGGCGTGCCTTAAGCGGCTGCTGCCCGTCGGACTCAACCTGTTCGCGGGCCGGGAGCAGGAGCTGGTGCAGCACTGCAAGGATCGCTTCTTGAAGGTAGGAGATGAAGGAGAAGCAGCAACAAGGACAAGGAAGCGCAAGCGGCGCTGATGGTGGCGTCCTTAAGGTAAGAGATAAGGGGGGAAAAGAATTATGAAGAGAATGGGATACTGACAATGGCTGCTGCCGCGAGTGAGTTCGCCAACAGAAGGCGCTTTTGTAGACTAGTTTGTCTTATTTAATTTTCTATATCTAGAAGGAAAAGGAAAGTATATCCATACAGTCATTGTCTCTAGTAAAATGATTTCTGAATTAATAATAGATGATAATATTGTTATGTTATCTAGGAATACATAAGTACTAACGATATTGTGTACTATGGTCCCTTGGCTGTCGGCCTTGTGTCAGTAGTGGACTGCAATAGACTGATGTGTCTGTACATGTTTTACATGATGTTAAGCATATGTTATAAATATGAATTAGCTACCTGCTTATAGATTTTAAACAATATATATGTAAACAATAAAATATTGATTTATATTAAAATTGATGAAAATCATCAAAATTTTCATAACTAAAGCGTTACATACATTAATTTCTTTACAGAAAATGACAGAACAAGACGTTTGCGAATTCGCGAAGACCCAACTTACACTACCCGACAAAATCGATCCAGGCGACGAGATGTCGTGGCAACACTACCTCTACAGCAAACTCGGCTCCAAAAGCAAAACAGCGGTCACCGACAACACCGCTGAGAACAAAGCGAAGATCATTGACGACACCGTCGAGAGAATTGTCGCCATGAGTAAAGTGCTTTTCGGCTTGCATATGGTGAGTAATATTTTCAGTGACATTTTTGTTTATCACAGCACTCATAAATACTGAACTACCCACATCTTAGCTATTACCGACATCTAATTAAATCTCCAAATTAAATGAAAGTTAGAACTTTTTAACACTCCGTAACTCGGCAAAATTGGTCGTAGTTTTGAACCAGAATACAAAAGCATAGAATTGAAATAATAGGCACAAATTTTCAAAAATAAATCGACCCAGGGCGCCAATTCTCGAAAAGTCGAACGAAGCCGAAACGGAACCGTTTTAGACGCTCAGAACAAAGCAATAATGGTGACGTGATTATACACATTTCAGCACGAGACAGATATTTGTTTTAATTCTGTCATACTCGCGACCGATGGGTGCTAAAATATACTTTATTACTCAAGCGGTAAGTATATATTGCTTCGCACCGCGTTTCGTTAATGGTTCGTTACTGGTTGCGTTTCGGCTGAAAAATTTCAAGAATTGCTCCCCTGTAAGCATCAAAATAATCTGTCAATGATGTCAAAATGTTCCCATTTGCATAACTGCGACCAAGAATTGATACAGTGACGATTAATAAAATTTGCGATCAAAAGTTCGTAGACAAGATATGTACGAGTATAAGATTAATTAAGATCGTTCACACAAATTCGGGCAGAAAACATACTGATATTCAGACACATAGTCATCTACTTTCGGATATTCGATATGAAAAAAATCTGACAGCTAGTCAACATTTTAGATCAAGTTTTTACATTTATATTATTTACTATCTATAGATCGACCATCCTCAACAAATGAGCAAAAACGTCTACCGATCAGTGGTCTCCATACAGAGGAAGCGCGCTGTCATTGCGTGCTTCAGGCACTTGCCTCTCCACTCTCTCACAAGGTTTCGGCGTGTGTTGTGTAGTGTTGATGTGTCGGATATCCGTATCCGCGGAATTTGACACCTAATATCCCTATCCTCGGATATGCTGTGATCCGGCACTTCACTAATAGTGTTGTACTAACTTGTGTTTTGGTGTTTTCTTTCCTAACATTATGCCCTTTAGATTCTTCAGCTTCATGATGTTAAACTGGTTTGTTGACAGTGACTTCGTCTGCATGAACGTCTAATTTTATATTTTCTGGTATTTGATCACACATTAAATGATCATTAAAATTGCAGGAGTCTTGACTAACATTAGATTTTTTAATTAAGAGGAAAAATAAACAATAAGAATAAATGCTATTTTGAAGTGCAATATTACTATTATCTGTTTTTCTTATAAATATCTATTTTTTCTTTTAAATATCGTCCTCATGTGTTTATAGAAGACAGCAGAAACAAAAGAAGAAGGAAAAGTAGAGTTTAAACTAGTCTAACCGATGTTAGAGGGTATGGCGAACTTTTTGACAAAATCATTTTTTCTCAAAGCAAATTTTTCCATTCGCGAAATTTTCCAAATTTTTAATTCTATTTCGCGGATTTTGCCGAAGTTTAATTTACTGATATCGCTTTTTACCAGATGAGACTATTCCATACGCATACCTACTTACCAATATTTATTCTTGATAATATTTTTTAGTCTTTTCGATAGCTTTGAAAAATAATTTCCTTTCGGTACAGCTTTGAACTGACAAGGTATTTATAATTATTATCTCTTTCATTCAAAGTTCAGTTAAGAACTTTATACGACATTTAGTGCCTGAATATGACCAGCGTATTCCTGGTTTATTTTATTTGGATTCCTCACGAACGTGTATATTTCTAATAAACTACATATTTGGAATATCAAGAAAAAAATTATTTTGTCAAAAAGTTCGCCAAACTCGTGTTAGAGTCTATTTTTCCTTAAACCAACTGGAAAAGAAGTCATCTGATTAACCGAATATAGATACGAAAAAGTACCTAGAGTTCAACATTCAGCATTATTTTGTTGAATGGACTATTAACAGTTTTCCATATAGGTTCTACTAAAATATTTGATATTGTTTCTGTATTTTGCGCATGCTGCATTGGACTAACAGGCCACAAAGCCAAAACAACGTTGTAGCAATTGGAAGCGCGTTTTGTGCGCGGCGAGAAAACGCGCCGCTATCGCGTGCTTGCGCTCTATACATCTGTACAAGTTGAGTCGGTAGGTATAAGTTGTGAACTTGTGATTGAATTTATAGATGTAAATATTAACATACATATATAAACTCACGCCTATGTTCCATAGGGAGTAGACAGAGACTACAGATCTCCATTTAATACGTTCCAAACATATCTCTCTCGCCTCGTCCACATTCATTAAGTTCTTCATACACGTTCATCGGTTTTGGTCCTTGACTAAAATATTAACACCAACTATAATTCATATCTGTTAAAAAAAATAGATGTAGGCATGTGATAATCCATTTGATTTAAAAAAAAATTCATCATTTTCGGTCATTGAAAATAATGAATGAGAATGAAGCAAATGGAGTGAAGTAGGTAATCTCTGCCTACCCGTCTGGGAAAATAGACCTGATTTTATGTATGTATTGGCACTAGTATGTGAGAAATATGTCGCAGTTGTCATGCCTTAGTGCTTAAGAAGCCTCTTATCATATGACATTTGCTCAAGGTAAAACTGTTCTATTGACAGACATCGAGCCTGTAACATCTTCGCACGAACTTACTATGAGCTATGGCTGGCAGAAGAGAATGTGGGACAAGAAGTCATGATAGAAGATCTAACGGTAAGCGAAACCTTTCCAAATAATGTCATTGAATTCTTCCTCTTTCTATCACGTGAAATTGTATAAGTGAACGCATTAACATTGCATACTACGCGAGTATTTATGACACTTGAGCCACACACTTCATGGGGCGTCTTCTGTGCGTCTATAAGGGTAAAATCTGGGTTAAGTTGTAAAATATCAAGTACTCCTAATATCACAGAAATAAATTAACCTGCGAATACTTATACACATAAAGTGTTTTACTTTTATTTTCTTCTACTATCTATTCTTTTCTCTTCCTTTCCTCCGATACTTTTTAAAGTCTTTCTTATTTCTACCTTACTTTCATTCAATACATTAAACCTGTATATTTATTTATCTCCATACATTACTGCAGCAATCATTCGAAGATGCAGAACTAAAGAAGAGTGAGGCAAGCGAAGAGGAAGGCAAGCCGGATCCTCTCACACAGCTAGTCACCACCTTCTGTAGGGGCGCTATGACTGAACGATCTGGAGCTTTACAGGTGACGATCACCATACATCATTCATTGTCAGATAGCGGGTTACTATTATCATAATTCATTCTAAAATGTGTAATAATGCGGCATATTGGTTTGTCTGCTGATTCAAAGATGCTGGTCTCTAATGCTAGAAGGCGATAATATTCACACGCTGATGTTGTTAGTTTCCGAGGTTCCTGGAGGTTTAACAATAATGCGATTAATCTCCTAGATGTTTAAATATTTGTATTTAAATACAATTCTGCTTATTTATCGTCATTTCGCTTTTGTTCTTATTATGAGCTTAAGT
Source organism: Carposina sasakii (assembly GCA_014607495.2). Taxonomy (NCBI): domain Eukaryota; kingdom Metazoa; phylum Arthropoda; class Insecta; order Lepidoptera; family Carposinidae; genus Carposina; species Carposina sasakii. Next base: position 3,321,050 of record CP053175.1, on the reverse strand, counting down.
ACACCCTACTAGCCTAATGCCAATAACATAATTGAATTGCAGGAAGATGCTCTATACATGTCATACGCAGACATAATAGCACGATCCTGTGGGGAAGAAGAGGAAGAGGGTGGAGAGGAAGAAGAAGAGGGCGGCGGGGAGGCAGTGGGAGAGGAAGAAGGAAAAGCTAGTATACATGTAAGTTGAAACTGTTTTAGAATACGAATGTCATGAAACTTATCGACCGTGTGAATATAAAAAGGTCAAAATTTTGCTGTTAAATATCACGTCAAACGCGTGTTTATAATGGCGTCGACGGTTTTTTTTTTTTTGGAGGTTACAATTTCTCTCACTTTTATAAACGAGACCGAACACTCTCAGATTTTAGGTCATTAACGTTGAGGAATCGGAAATGCGTGATTAAAAAGTGTAATATATTTCAAAAATATTGTCATGTTTCATGCAGAAAACAATGGATACATTTATGGTAAGTATTTACCTTTAATAGAATAATAGGAACATGCAAGTATCTATATGCATATACAGGATATTTGTGGTCGACAATGGATCCGAATAGCATATATTCTCCTTGTCATAATAAACATTTTTCTTAATAGAAATACCTGAGAAGTGACAGGTTTCTCTTTCATAGCGACTTCGTCCGTATAAACTTTTTAAATTTCCGTTTGTTTTCTTTGGAAGTCAAAGGATAAAAAGTAGCCAATGTCGTTTCTCAGGCTATACTACCTGTGTACCAAATGTGTGTTTATATGTTTAGCTAGTGGCCCACCCCGGCTTCGCACGGTTGCAATGTCTCATGCGGACGAAGTCGTGGGCAGCCGCTGGTTTACAATCGTCGTCGTCGTCAGCCTATTGCAGTCCACTACTGGACGTAGGCCTCCCCCAGTGTACGCCACATGGCTCGATCTCCCGTTTTCACCATCCAGCCACTACCAGCCGTCCTCTTTAAGTCATCGGTCCATCTGTCCGGAGGGCTCCCAACGCTACGCTTGCCGAGGCGCAGTCTCCATTTGAGAATCCGTTTACTCCATCGTCCATCGGTTCTACGACAGATCTGGTTTACAATATTAGTAAGGATTTATACGTTGCTTGGTACCCATGATACAAGACCTTAGGGATCTTAATGTAGGACTAGATTAATGTGTTGTGAATACGTGTTTTATTTTTATCTCTTTCGAAGTTCTTGGGATTACAGAGTCCCGATCCTTTGAGACTATCGGGTCGTAGCAAAGATGTAGAGGCCCTTTTAAGAGAACTTTAATATGGTGATACACATGGCGGATATCATCGCCGAACGCACAATATGATACATCAATATCAGTCGAAAGTTCGAATCAAAACCCTTATACCTCCAATCCCAGGAACAAGAGATGGAGAAGCAGAAGCTGCTATTCCACCAAGCACGCCTCGCAGACCGCGGCGTGGCAGAAATGGTCCTCCTACACATCTCTGCCTCTAAGGGGGTTCCCAGCGACATGGTCATGAAGACGCTACAGCTAGGCATCTCTATATTAAGGGGCGGGAATATTGAAATCCAAATGGTGAGTTTTATAATGGTTTTCTTACAACCGTGTCTATAGACAAGACTTAAGTGATTACATACATTCATTTATGTTTTTGTTTGACACTAAGATTCTTTTGCAGTTCATTTTATTCTATAGTTGTTTAAATTATTAGTGTTCGAGTGTTCTATCTTTGAAATTACTTATACATAACTATTAAATCAAAATCATTGCATAAGCAATAGGATATTAGTTACACGATTTTTCGTGAATAGTGAATAAATCTAGCTTCAGGTCGTAGTTAACCAATTTTTTTTTCAATTTCCAGTCTTATAGACCGAAAAGTGTCTTAAAAACTTATATTGATTTTTGAATCCCCCCACCTCCATGATTGTAGGTACAACCGCAAAGTATCCTTTAAGGGACCTCTTCCTAATGAAAACACAATGTAATAATCACAATCCGAATCTCCCATAGGGTATGCTCAACCATCTCAAAGACAAGAAAGATGTCGGCTTCTTCACATCGATCGCTGGACTCATGAACTCTTGTTCTGTCCTGGATTTGGATGCCTTCGAAAGGAATACTAAAGCCGAGGGTGAGAAAATTTTCATTATTAGCTACAGATTGTTCTAATGGTCAGATAGCCTATCAGAAGTTGATGCTGTCTTTATCTTGATCCAGTTTTAGAGGTTCCGTTCAGATCTGATTCCGTTATGATAAACGTAGGTGTCAGATCTCCGCCGTGAACCTACAGTTCCGGGCTACTCTATTTCGGCTCATGAATGTGATCTACGGGTAGTAGGTACATATATCCTTCATTAGGAAAGCACTCATGACTTCTTCTCTTAAGATCAGACACTTGAAAAATGATGAAATGACGATGATTCTTTTTTCCTTGCTCGCTTTTTTCCTTTCCTTCTTACGTTCTTTTTTAGCTTTCCTCTTCTATCTTCAAATGTCTTTCTTTCTTCCTCTGTTTTTTTTTAAACATTAAACCCAAGTATTTCCCCAGGCCTGGGCGTAGGTTTGGAAGGAGCGGCCGGAGAGAAAAACATGCACGACGCAGAGTTCACATGTGCGCTGTTCCGATTCATACAACTCACTTGTGAAGGACACAACTTGGGTAAGACTAAATAATGTAAGGTATTTTTATCGATGATATTTTAATTGATTATTTAAGCAATATACGACAAATAATTTGTGACGTACCTACGACAGTCAAAAGGCAAATTCCACTTTTTTTAAAATGACGAATCGACTTTCGAAAAAAAAACGTGGAGGTTTAGCGTTTTTGCCTTTCCACAGTCGAATGTATAGGTATGCGTATTCTGATCATTTTCTTTTCAATGGGTGATGAAATTGTCTGAATTAATAACGAAAGGTATCACAACGTTACAACTCTCAATTCAATGTACCAGAATGGCAGAACTACCTGCGAACCCAGGCCGGTAACACTACCACGGTCAACGTTGTCATCTGCACCGTGGATTATTTACTGCGACTGCAGGAGAGTATTATGGACTTCTACTGGCATTATTCTAGCAAGGTCAGTTAATAGGAATTATATTATCGTAAACATTAAAATTGTACTGTTTTAGAAAAGTCTGAATATACAGGTTGTAACAGATGGGGGGTATGTTAAACGAAATGCTATGAAAATGGTCCAGTATTTATTTATTTATTATTGAAGAACCTATCCTCAAAATTCGAAATTGTGACAAATTGCTGCTCATCTCGACTCTTACATTCACGGAAGAAGATGCAGCTAATCACTCGGTAAAATCAATAATGGAAGAGGAGAGTTTCTTGAATATTTTTTTTAATAGCTGGTACCTATCTTTAAAGCCTTTCTCTTATAACACTATATAACACATAGGAATGAGGTTTTGTATGTATGGTTCAAAACAACTATATTAAACACCCCAAAAAAACCTAATGATATTCCGTTTAACTTGCAGGAACTGATAGACCCAGCAGGCAAAGCAAATTTCTTCAAAGCGATAGGCGTCGCTTCCCAAGTGTTCAACACTCTAACTGAGGTTATACAGGGGCCTTGTACGCAGAATCAGCAGGCTTTGGCTCATTCCAGGTAGGCTATCCTTTGCTAATTTTCTCATCATCAATTGACAGCCTTGAGATGTTCACTGCTGAACATAATCAGTCATCTGCAGTTTGCCAGATATTCAATACCTACATTTTTCTGTGCGATTTTTAAGCAAAGTCTAACTTTAGACGCAGTTTTGTTATACTAACGACTAAGTATATTATGTATGTAGTTCGCGTGTAAAAAAGAGATTCTTTCAGCGCTTCTTTCAATTCATTTCATTTTGATAAAGTTATGGTGTATAGAAATTTTAACACAAAATTCTAACGAAAAGTTGAAACTGATAGGTGACGCTGCATCAATGTGTGATGGTATGCCACTAATCGACATTTAAAATCATAACCCTTGTTGGGTTTAGCTAATAACCGGTTATTCCACAGGCTATGAGACGAAAAGGGTCTCTACCAACCAACCTCTTTGGGGGGAAATGGGCGTGTATATATTTATGTGTGTATGAGATGCGGTAGACAAATCATTACTTCTCGACTAAAACCCGGTCACCCCACAGGCTATGGGACGCGGTAGGCGGTTTCCTGTTCCTCTTCTCGCACATGCAGGACAAGCTGTCCAAGCATTCCTCACAGGTGGACTTGCTGAAGGAACTCCTTAATCTGCAGAAGGACATGATCACCATGATGCTGTCTATGCTGGAGGGAAATGTTGTTAATGGTAAGTGGTTAAGAACGTGCGCTTTTTACTCGACTGAATGAGGGATATGTTTTTCGAGTGTATGCTTTTATGTATGTATGTATGTATAACATTGAGTCTCAAAGTTTGTGGATACGTTCTCTGTAGCTTTACGTTTTACACACCCCTTTTTACACCCTGTATAAAAATTACCTTATGCTTTACCATGATAATTTTCTTTATCGCGCCGACGTCAATCGTGAGCGTGACAGAAATATATTTATGTGTGAGTGACAGATATGGTGAGCAGTGGAGGTTCAATGCACGAATTTCGTTGTGACCCGCGTTCGTGCAATACTCGTAACAGCCAAAATATTCGATCCTGTGCTGATGCATGACTTCACACTAGATTACATCATCTGCCGTGCATGTCGTATGAGTCAACTAAGGAATTAAGGGACGTTCTTTTAGACGATGAGCTAGTAATTTCTCACTGATCATTTACATCTGACATGCTTAACGGTTCTGTGGGATCCCTTTTTTGACCCTTAAGTCTGGCTACCCAATTTTGGGAACATAGCCATGTGTGTGTATATCGTGAAGTAGGTACCTATGTAGGTATGTAATTTTCTTGGTTTTCAGGTACAATCGGTAAGCAGATGGTGGACACTCTAGTAGAGTCCGCTTCCAACGTGGAACTGATCCTGAAATACTTCGACATGTTCCTGAAACTGAAAGGACCTGACTTCTAGCCCCAGTTTTCAGGAGATCGACGGGAACAATGACGGATGGGTACTGCCCAAAGACTTTAAGGACAAAATGGAGCAGCAGAAGAGTTACACGCCGTAAGTGTTATTTGTTTTGGTTGATTATCTCCAATGACCCGATAGCCTATCCAGCCCCCCTAGCATGACCACGCATCGTGGATATCGTATCGTACGATATCGTATCGTCTCTAAACAAAATTCAACATGGTGGCTATATTTATTGTATTTTGACAGGCTAAATGTCGATAAATCGGTTTATCATATCGTGTTTCGCAGGTCATGCTACTTGGGCAGGTATACTAATATTATTAAGCTGAAGAGTTTGTTTATTTGTTTGATTGAACGCGCTAATCTCAGGAACTACTGGTCAGTTTTGAATAATTCTTTCAGCGTTAGATGGCAGATTTATCGGGGAAAGCTATATAGAAACCCGCCCCGGTTTCACACGGGGGAATTCCCCCTCACGCGGATGAAGTCGTGGGCGACCGCTAGTGTGAAGTATAAAATTGATTGCTGTTTCTCTCTTAAACTCGATCAAGATAGAGACAGCAATAGTTTTATACTTCAGATAGGCTATCTGACCATTGTAAAAATCTGCCTTTATGCCATTATTTAAAATTTAATTTATTTATCTTACTTCCTACTAAAAAAAGTGAAAGTTTGTGATTGTGTGAGTGTGTATGTTTGTTACTTCTTCACGTCTAAACGGCTGGAGCAATTTTAATAAAATTTTGTATCGAGTTAGCTGACACCCCAGATTAACACATAGGCTACTTTTTATCCCGGATAATTTCGACATTTTGTTTTTTCTACAGTCCACGCAGGCGTCCACTAGTATTCTAGAAATTTAAAATTAGGAGTGTTATCTAAGTTACAATGTTAATGTTTTTTTAAAAAATCTAATTTTGCACTACTGTTTTCATTTTGTGGAACAGCCATATACAGGATATTTTTTTGCCGCAAACGTTTCCGAATACCACATATTCTCCTCATTACTACGAACTTTATATTATATGTATGTTTGTATGTTTACCTTACAGCGAAGAAATAGAGTTCCTTCTGGCATGCTGCGAGACAAACCACGACGGGAAACTGGACTACATCGGCTTCTGCGATCGTTTCCACGAGCCCGCTAAGGAGATCGGTTTCAACCTGGCTGTGTTGCTGACCAATCTATCTGAACACATGCCCAATGAGCCTAGGTAAGTATTGTCTTCAGCCTATTGCAGTCCACTGCTGGACGTAGGCCTCCCCCAGGGCACGCCACAAGGCTACAGCCATAGGGCGGTTTGCCCATAGTCAGGTAAGTATAGGAGCTTAGGAATCTAGAATGCTTGGTCTTTTCTTTGCAAAATGATTACTTAGATTAAAATCGGGGCTTCACTAGAATACATCAGCTATATCTCCTTCAATGTCGTAAGAGTCGATAACGGAACTCGGGCATTCTCGCAGGCACTATAAGCTATCAAATTAACATTTGTCCCCGCTATACTAAACGTGGCTATGGTATCTCCCTTATGATCCAGCATTTCTGGCTACCCCATTTCGGGAACACAGCTATGTCTATATGTACATGGTGATGATGTAAATACTGTTCATCATCATCATCACCATCAGCCTATTGCAGTCCACTGCTGGGCGTAGGCCTCCCCCAGGGCACGCCACAAGACTGCCATGGGGGGTATTTGCCCATAGTCATCACGCTGGGCAGGCGGTAAATACTGTTATGTTACGTTTTTTTTATCACAGATTGGCCCGTTTCCTCGAAACGGCTGGTTCAGTCCTAAACTACTTCGAGCCATTCCTGGGACGTATCGAGATCATGGGCGGGACGAAACGTATAGAAAGAGTGTATTTCGAGATCAAGGAGTCCAATATTGAGCAGTGGGAGAAACCGCAGATTAAGGTAGGTGCTGTTGAAGGTAGCCTAATTCATGTATGTGTTCAGAAAACATAGGTTTGATCTTAGTTGCAATCCCCTCACAAAAAATTAATTCAAATTGTTTATAACAACGAGCGTACATGAAGAATATTATGAAAGAAGATGAAGCGAAAGAGGTGTCTCAGGACTGTGGCAAGTTGAGATCCTTTCGGGAAAGAGGCGTGATTTATATATCTCTGTGACTATAATTATTTATTGTCATTAAAATGAAACAGGTGTCATGTCTATTAAGCTGTAATATCAATTTATTAATGATGACTAGTCAAAACTTGGACAATTTGGTCGATTCCGGCAGTCACACTTAAACCTTAACGTAAATTTAGTCCTGCCTGTCCTTTTCTCTCTCTTAGCCATTTATGTTAAGAACGGAGAGAGAAAGACCTTACTAAGATTCAATTCAATTTTTGTTAATGGCCACAATTGTGTCGGGCACAATGCTTACTAAGATTAGGTTTAGGTTTAAGTGTGACTGCCGGAATCGACCCTATGTGTCAAAAATAATATGTTAAACCATGACAGTAATTGATTGCTTCAACAAAATTGTAGGCATCATGCAAGAAAATGTTATCATGTCAATGAGGCCTCTTGTAACGATTGCTAATCCAAGTAAATAGTACAACTTTTTAAATCTTAATTCTTGACAGAATATCCCAACATTTTTTTAATTTTTCAGGAATCGAAACGCGCGTTCTTCTACAGCATTGTTACCGAAGGGGGCGACAAAGAAAAGCTGGAAGCGTTCGTTAACTTCTGCGAAGACGCCATCTTTGAAATGACGCACGCTTCCGGCCTAATGGCGGCTTCAGAAGAGACTTCCGGTGGCACCAAGAATAGGGAGGCGGCGTATATGTATATGGGAGATGATGACGATGAAAGGTATGATGTACCATCATTATCTCTCTTAAGTCTCATGAAAGTAGATGAAGCGAAATATCTCACTTGGTTATCAGGTATGCTGGAAGTAATCTCTTCCAGAAATAAGCACGTCATTGTATGCATTTCTTTTGTAAATTTCTCTGTATTTACTGTAGTGTCTTGTGTATTTTTTTTTTACACAATACACAAATAAAGAATAAGGGGTGTCAGAACCGTGACAAGTGGAGGTGCGTGATCTCTGCCTACCACACAGGAAAAGAGAGAACGTGATTTTATGTATTATGTATGTTTCAAGTTCTGTTCTGATGTCACTTGACTAGAATATTATATCAGCTCCATCTCCTTCCATGCATGTCGACTAGGAACTCGTTCTCTCAGACGATGAACTTTACATCTAACCTCGCTATGCTACGTGTCAAGTTACTTTGTCGTTCTTCTTGTGCAGGAGTAATAGAAATGGCGGATGTTTGTAATAATATATTTGGTAAGGTTGTTGAACAATTAAAATAATTGGATGCTACATTTTGTGGCGAAACATTTCTGTGATCTAATAATGTAATTAATATAGCTTTATTGCACCATGTTTTGAGCAAGCAAATAAATAAATAATCGTTAAAAAATATTTCAGAGCCGGCAAAGACCCCTTCCGTCGCGGCTTACAATCCGTAAAAGACGGGATATCTACAGCATTCTCGTCCCTATCGCCGTCTAATATAAAGGCGAAAATCGCGGACATGCAGCAAATGCCACCCGCTGAATTGGCAGTTGGTTTCTTCAAGTTATTCTTCTATATGTTCTACTATATGGGTTATAGTGTTTTGGTTGTTGTTAGGTAAGTGTCAACTCAATATCTAATCTATCTATCTAATATATAAAATGCTCGGGACGCGGTGTTTGTTTCCAAACTCATCCAAAACAGTTTGACCGATTTTTATAAAATTTAATATGTAAATTCGGTAGGTCTGAGAATAGGTCGTTAACAATTTTTTATACCCCTTCCACGCAATAAGCGACATTCACGCGAGTGGAGCCGCGGGCAACAGCTAGTAATTTAATAATTATTTAATTTACGTTTTTTAATTTAGAATTAGTTATATTTACGAATTTGTAAAGGCCATTTGTGATGAAACCAAGTTTTAATCTATTTAAGGTTCTGTAACCAATTAAGTAAGGTTTAAAACGGGACCCTATGACTAAGACCCCATTGTTCGTCTGTATGTCACAAAATTCACAAACCTGTATCTTATGATAGTATACAGGGTGTAACAAAAAGGGTATGTTAAGCGAAAAGCTATGTAAATAGCCCACTATAGAGAACCTTTCTACAAAATTTGAGACTCGAAATCTTCATTTTTATTTTTCAAGATTGTATGAAAATTCCTGAGATATTTAAAAATTCTCCATACTATAGGGAAAAATAAACATGTGATTTCGAGTCTCAAATTTTGTGGATAGGTTCTCTATAGTGGGCTATTTACGTAGCTTTTCGCTTAACATACCCTTTTTGTTACACCCTGTATATCATGATAGCTAGATGATGATGATGATGTATTTCTGTTGTAGCTATAAACATAACATAAAAATGGGGGCTATCATTCAACAAACGTGATCATATTTTTTGCCATTTTTTATAGATCTATAAAACGGACTCCTATTAGGTATATAATAGGTGTTTAATGTTTACATTTTAATTTGTATATTTCCATGCAACATTCACTTGGCACAGTCATTGGTAAATGCATCATTTTATTATCAATTTATAGTTATATAGTTTAATTATACAGGGTGTTTGTGACAGCCAGGCAAATATTGATACCATGACTTCAGACCATAATTCTGAGGTGGAAAACACATAAAATTTTTACATGAAAATTCCAAAATTTTTCGACTTTTTTTTTCATATTTTCAGGAAAATAATAGTTAAGTTCGTTTATTTAGGCCTTAGATAATGACTTAAAAATAAAATTTGAAACGAATAATTTTTTTTAAAAATTTGCCCCCAAAATAGTTCAATAACCTGATCAACCCTAATAGAGAGTCACAAGTGATCCAAAAAATAGCAATGTATCACAGAATAACCAATAAGTCCATTTAATTAGTCACAAGATCGTCCAATACAATTGGCGCGGAGAGCAAAGGCTACTGATAATCAAACCAAAAATTCATTTCCTGAGAGTAATAACCTAATAACACTGTCGTATAACTCAGCAGAATGGTACTTGTTCAGCATTTCAGTATTTGCCTGGCTGTCACCCACATCCTGTATAGTGTATAGGATAGGTACGGCAATCTATGAAATTAGGATTAATTCGCTGTGATTATCGTATATTCTTCATCATGAACATAACCACTTAGAGAAAGTTTAATTAGTGATTATTTTACGATTTAAATCACTTCATCACTACCTACATATTATAAAATAGAGTCGTCGCGCTGTCTGATCTTTTAAACTACGCAACAGATCTTGATGCGGTTTTTTAAATAGATACATAGAGTGATTCAAAAGGGCGATTTATAAGTATAGTTATCAGGATCGCACTCATGCGAATCCGGGGAGGATCGCTAGTAAATAAATAAAAATGATATATTCTCCATCCAGATAGGTAGTAGGAAATGGGAGGAGGGATCTTAGTGTGGGACTAGGTGAATGTGTTATGAAGTGTGTGAATATGAACATCCTCTCCATGCAGGTACATATTCGGCGTGCTCCTCGGGCTGATGCGAGGCCCGCAGCTCGAGGAGCCTCCGCCCGAACCCACCGAGGAGGAGAAAATCGGTCAGTTGAGACTCAGGTTACTGCACCAGCAAAGTAAGGGGACACACAGGTATTGCGCGTGCGCTTCGCTTTGTGCCTCGGCGTTTTAACTGGGAACTGGTCTTCGTGGTAGAGCGGATATTGCGGTGTTCCTTATTCCGTGGCTATCGGTAGAACAACGAAAAAATAACTGAATAATATTTGCTTTAAATTGTTATTGAACAAAAAAGCTGCCTATCTAACTTAGGCTGCCTGTCTGTCGGAGCGGAGAAACGGAGAAATTTTAACTCAGCTCCTGCAGTGTTATTGGTTAATATTTCTCCGCTCCGGTGGACAGGCGGCCTAAAGGAAAAATTAGGCTTGCCTTGACACATCTACGAGTATCGCTAAAAACTGTAGATATGTGCTTAGATACATCACATTTTCATAAGTTGTGTAAGTACGTATAGCTATTTCCAAAGTTTCTAAAGGTTAATCATCAGGGAAAGCGATTTTTCTGAAAATAGACTAAGGAAGATGTAGGTACTTAGAATTGAGTATTCATTTCTATGTTCTGTTTGACCAACCGCAAAAAACTACAACCACACGCTAAAGCCAAACGCAGATAACAAAAACTGTAACAGAATTGATATAATTAACGTATTTTTGTTCAAACTTGTAACCGTTTAACAAAAATATTGCCTTCTTCAAAATTATTCTTCTCAGGCTGTCTTTCCAACAAATCATTATCATCAGCCTATTGCAGTCCACTGCTGGACGTAGGCCTCCCCCTGGGCACGCTACAAGACTACCATGGGGGGTATTTGCCCATAGTCACCACGCTGGGCAGGCGGGTTGGTGACCGCAGTTTGTATTTTGGTCTATGTTGTTAACACGGGAGGCGCTGCTGCCTACCTCCCGGAACAATATTTCCAACATATATGTAGCAAATATCACCGCTGGTGGAAAGACAGCCTCATGTGCTGTAAATTGACAATAATAACTCTTTGGCTTTGTATATTTTAATTACACTTTTCACTCTTTTTGGACTTTTAATACAGGATTGTTTCCATTGTGTAATAATAAGTACATTAAATAAAATTTTAGCGTTATTGCTAAACATATACACACGGCTGTGTTCCAAAATGGAGTAGCCAGAACTGCAGCAAAGGACATCTCACAGCCACATTTACCACAGCGGGGACAGATGTGACAAGATGTGATCAGTGACAAGTTAGCTAGCTTGTCACCTGATAGAATACCCGGGTTCCTTAGTCGACTCTGCGTTTTTCATTCAAAGTTTATGTCACTTTATCTATTTTTTTATAATTCGAGTTTATATTTGGTTCAAAAAATTTTAACATTACCTATCTGTGTCGTCAACTTTCACATTTATAACATTAGTAGCACTTACGAGTAGGAAGATAAAACCCTAGCTAATTTATGTCTTTCGCGTATATACAGGTCCAATAAGACACCTTCCAGCATTGCCAGCGGCTGATGACACGGGACAGCTGCAGGTGTCTGCATTCGGACTGGACATCACCAAAGAAGAAGGCCAGTGAGTATTGGCATGGGTATCGTATTTTTTTTTTGACAGATACTAGTAGTACTATACTTGGCCTATGTACAGCAGTGGACTTCTCAAGGTTGAAAATAATAATGATGATGATGGTGATGATGAACGCCCATAGAAAATAATAATTTTCATGTTATATTTATCAAGCCTGTGCTGATCAGCTACATCTATGTGCATGTCGTAAGAGTCTACTTATAAGACATCAGTGACAATAATGCTAGCTTAACGACAGAGAGAACGCGCCCGAGTTCCTCAGTCGACTCTTGCGACATGCAGCCTGTGTGTGTGTGAAGTCCCGCATTGCACACAATATACCTACCGAGTCCCATATAAAGACCACCTAACTCTGGTGTCCGCATCAGCACATGACAAAATGTACCAAGTACCACTCAAGACCACCTAATCCTAGTCACCGCATCAGCATAGGATAAGATATACGTAGATCCATTCAAAGACCACCCAACCCTGGTCCTTCACATCAGCACAGGTCAAAATATACCAACTCCCACTTAAATACCACCTAACTCCGGTCTATATTGCAGAGTACAAGTAAAGCCGCACGAGTCCCCCACAACCTCCTCTCCCTCATCAGGCGAGGAGGCGGAGATACCCTCGGATGAAGCGGCAGAGCACACGGAAGAACACCAGCCGCCGTCGCTTATTGATTTACTGGGGTAAGTCGGTATATTCTGATCTGTTCCCTGATTGATAATCCTCTTTGTTCCGCTAGGGTGACAGATCGGAATATCCGGTAAGTCGGAGTTAGATATAATTTCACCACATATCAATGGAAAGAGGCCTTCTTACACCTCTCAACATTTTGTCTACACCCGACTATTTGTCCATAGAAGAATTTTAAATCAAAAGGTGGATTTATAATCAACTGATAGTGCCTAATATAATTATATTAAATTGTGTACAATACCACCAGGCAGGACTCAAAATTCACATCTTACAACACTCAAGATAGATTGCGTGTGTTAGTTGTTGATACCTAAACGAAATGCTGGTTAATGTCCGGCATTTTGTTATACCGCGTGGTGCCGGCAGAGTAGAATTCGTACCACCCCATATCTGCCCGTGGGTATCGTACGAGGTGATTAAGGGTTTCCGGGAGGTGGGCAGCAGCGCCTCCCGTGTTGACAACATAGTCCATAACACCCCGTCGTTTTTTGCGTCGGGGGTTAAAAATACAAACTGACTAGACTATGGGCAAATACCCCCCATGACAGTTTTGTGTCGTGCCCTGGGGGAGGCCTACATCCAGCAGTGGACTGCAATAGGCTGATGATTATGATAATTATTTCTATGAATATATTTTATGTCCATTCAGAGATAATGTTGCAGGACATGAGAATCGAACCCAGGTGCTTGCTAGCTGATTTCTGATTGGTTTGATAAAAACAGGGAAATAAATTGCTAGATTATAAGTAGTTAACTAGAGTATAGTTTTGATCAATTTTCTATGAGTTTCATATAAGCGGTAGTATCCTGTGGTGTCCAAATAGGGGCTAACAATATGGTTGTGGTACTAAAATATTGCAACAATTTCCAGTGGTGAACAAGCAAAGAAGCAAGCGCAAGAACGAATGGAAGCACAAGCGGTCCAACAAGCGGCCATGTCCGCTATCGAAGCTGAAAGCAAAAAGGTAAAGTGTGTTCCTAGAGTACGATGGAAATAGGACATTGACCATTCATAAACTTTTTTGTAAAGCTTTGGTTTCTTAAGATAGTGGTATGCAGCGGCCTAGAAAGAATATTTCAAATGTCGGCACCGTAAAGAGAGCGTGGTGTTTAGTATGTACGGCCGTTATATGACGGCACCTCTATGGTAGGAAACCAATGGTTTAAATTTTTTGAATTTAATTTGAATCTCTCCTCGTTACTTTGTGCATTTTATACTTATACAGGGTGTAATGAAAGGGATACTTTAAAACAAATTCTCTTATACAGAGAGAGATACAGTTTGCGAAATGTATAATATTTTTTCAAGTTGCATGAACTGAACATCCCTGGACTGTTAATTTATTGTACCCTTTTGTTACACACTGTAGACAATCAATTACATAATACATAGTAGCTTATTAAAACCATTATTCATTGCTTTACATGCCAGCAAGGATCACAGAGAAAATATAGCTATAGGAAAAAGGTAACCTCAGAACATAGCTTTTCACTCTTCACTCCAATCAATATTGTAGATAAAAATGTGTTTTTGTCTCTTTCACGCTTTATTTACACAACAAAGGTTAAGTACCGAGAACAACAGTAGGCTACATTCTACAATCTTCGTGGACAAAGGCGCGGCGGACAGCTAGTATTAACTAAAGTACGGACGCGGAGCACCAATCATTTAGTACAATGACCCCTATATATCTCTGTCACTCGAACATAAATATCTTGCCGTCACGCTCGTGTCGTGACTGACTTTAGTGCGACAGAGACAGCAAAACATCTGTACGACGACGACAGAGATGAATAATGAGGGGTCATTGTACGAAATTATTGGTAATCCCCGTTCGTACTTTCATCGATCTTATCACACCTTTTTTTTTTAAATTTCCAGGCAGTGCAAGGACCAGCGCCATCAGCTTTAGCTCAAGTAGACCTGTCTCAATACACTCGTCGTGCCGTCTCATTCTTGGCCCGTAACTTCTATAACCTGAAATATGTCGCTCTCGTTCTCGCATTCTGTATCAACTTCGTGCTGCTGTTTTATAAGGTACGTCTAGTATGTAGTAAGTTGCTTGTAACAGAGAATGGATACGAGTATAAAGGGAAATAATTTTTCTAATTATCGCATATCTTGTAAGATAAAGTTGATGCTCGATTTTTTAAATTTTTTTTGTACCATTGAAAAGTCAGCTCTTACCAAATGTAAATCAGCTCCTGTACTGATTTGCCGCGTGGTGCCGGCAGAGTAGAATTTGTACCAACCCATGCCTACCCGTGGGTATTATACGAGGTGATTAAGGGTTTCCGGGAGATGGACAGCAGCGCCTCCCGCGCTGACAACATAGTCCAAAAATCACACTGCGGTCACCAACCCGCCTGCCTAGCGTAGCGACTTTGGGCAAAAACCCCCTATGGCAGTAGCCTTGTGGCGTGCCCTGGGGGAGGCCTACGTCCAGCTTTGGACTGCAATAGGCTGAAGACGACTGATTGCGAGGCTTCACTAGAATACATCAGCTCTCTGTCTTAACTCATCTGATCTCCTTCCGTGCATATCGTAAGAGTGGACTAAGGAACTCGGAAGCTAGCTATACTTAGCGTGGCTGTGCAACCTCCTTTATGAACCTGCAGTTCTAGCTACCACATTTCCGTTTCCCCACAGCCGTATTTCTATATATATATGCACGTTACTCCAGGTGTCGACGTTAGACGATGACAACGCGGAGGGTTCCGGTCTAGGGGACCTGATGGGAGGCTCGGGAGGTTCCGGCTCGGGAAGCGGCAGCGGTGATGGTATGTACCAGCTGCTTATAGCTACTGCTTCGTAAGATAGCGGTGCCGTTACATAGCGGTCATGAACTTTGTCGGCACTGTAAAGATGACTGTGTTTTTGTAGCCGTACGGCCGCATAAACATTGTTAAAGATATTATTATAGACATTGTTAAAGGGAAGGGTGTACGGCAAATACTGGAATACTAAATAAGTAGGTACCTACCATTGTGTGGAGTTAAAATTTAAATGAATCATATAATATAATAGTAGTTAAATGATTATTTATTTGCTCAAAACATGGTCCAATAAAGTTTTTATTACATTATTTGATCAGAGAAATGTATCGCCAAAAATTTGTTTTGCAAATATTTTATTACATAATTCGACAACCTTTCAAAGGTTATTATAAAACAAGTAAGCCAAGAAAACCCGCCAGTTTTGTTACTCCTGTACAAGAAGTACGGCAACTTGACATGGTTTGTATTTAAATGCATTTAAATATGCTCGAATAAAAACATTACATTATTATAATTTGTATGGAAAATCCACTCTTCGCCCCTTGTCTCTTAATTACCCTTCATATCAACATCTCCAATATGGTCGCCAACGAACAATTTTACTTGATGTTCTTTATTGTACACGCAAACATTGGACAGTATAATAACTTCACATAGTTAGATAGATAGATAGAATTTATTAGACAATTACATATACACGGACAGCAACAACATAGAACAAGACAATGGAAATAGCTCGGAAATAGGGTAGAAATAGACACAATAGAAAAGAGTAGGCAAACAGGTAAGAACACACATGTAGAAAAGAACAGTAACAGGAAGGACGAGCTTATCCCTAAAAAAGATTCCTCCACAATTAGGTACAGAAGGATAAGTCATGTGCACCAAAAAGGAACAACTACAATTTTACTAATTTAAATTAAATTTTCAGGTAGCGGAGAATCAGGGGAAGACGACGATCCATTAGAGATAGTGCATATAGACGAAGACTTCTTCTATATGGAGCATGTCATCAATATAGCAGCCGTGATGCATTCTGTGGTCTCTTTGGCCATTCTAATTGGATACTATCACCTTAAGGTAATTATAGAGAGTAATGCTATATGGCATTAAGTTCGCCCATGTACACTGTTTAAATGTGCAATAAAGAATTTTATTATTATTATTATGGGGGGTATTTGCCCATAGTCACCACGCTGGGCAGGCGGGTTGTTGACCGCATTTTGTATTTTGGACTATGTTGTCAACACGGGAGGCGCTGCTGCCCACCTCCCGGAAACCCTTAATCGCCTCGTACGATACCCACGGGCAGACATGGGGTGGTACGAATTCTACTCTGCCGGCACCACGCGGCCTATCCGATATTACAATTATTTATTTATTATTACAGTTCTTCCTATTTTTCAGGTCCCGCTAGCTATATTCAAGCGTGAGAAGGAGATAGCTCGTAAGCTTGAATTTGATGGTCTGTATATAGCTGAACAACCGGAGGATGATGACCTGAAAAGTCACTGGGACAAGCTGGTTATTTCTGCCAAGTAAGTTATCATCATTAAACACAGTGGATATATTTTATGTGGTCGATTCCGACCGCCAAACTTAAACATAAACTTAATTTTACTTGTCTGTCTTAGACTCTAAGCCAATGTCATTAAGGGCTGATTTTCCCAACGGTCAGGGCCCTTTTATAAAGCTGAGTTGTCGACATATATGTCAAAAACTGACAAAATTGTAGAATTGTCGCGCTGCAGCTGTTTTATAAAGGTGACAATTATGTCACAAATCGACAGGTCAAATCCCGACAAATTATTCTTATTCTTTATTGCACATACACAAAAAGAAATATGGCATACAACATTAAAGAAGAGATTGTACAATCGTCAAGCTTTCTCCACCAGACAATTGTGTCTCCTGTCAGCTTTCAGTCAAGCCCTGAGAAATTGTTAACAACAACAAATTAGTCGGAAGCAAAACCGTTGGCCAGGTATCAAAACGTCAAGTAAACGCTATCATCAGTTCTTCGAGCTTATTACTTCACAACTTGAAATTGACAATTTGTAATGCAATTTCTGATTCGATCACGCAGAGAGATCGTCAGATAGTCGCTGACATATAGTTAGAGACAACCGTAGGTTTCACCGCAGCACGCACTGACAAGGACTGGGGTATCTTGGACACAAATAAGTTCTAGTTTCCCGAACGCTGTCAGCTTTATAAAACTAAAAAATTGTCGACTTATCACTTCTTGACATATATCGACTTGTCGGATTGTCAGCTTTATAAAATAGGGCCCAGATATCCTATCTGAAGAATGCATTTAATGCAGTCTTCAAATAGCTATCGGACCATTGAAAGAATCAGCTCTAAGTTAGTATGATAAACTTTGTAATCTGTGGTCTTTTTTAGATCATTCCCCGTGAACTATTGGGACAAGTTCGTCAAGAAAAAGGTCCGTGCGAAATATTCAGAAACCTATGACTTTGACTCGATATCCAATATGCTGGGGATGGAGAAAACTTCGTTCGCCGCGCAGGAAGAGGATAGCAGCAAAGGATTGTTTTACTAGTAAGTGAATGGAATGAACGATTGAATGATCAAAGATATTATAAGCAAAAACTTAAGACAATGTTGACCACACTAAATGGGCATTGGATATTGTCACACTGGGTCTAACGAAAGGGGTATAAGCGAAAAGCAATGGATAATCTCCAAAATTTGAATTTTAACATACCCGTTATCGACCTCCCAGCTTTTACACAATAATATACCTACTGACCCTTAGACATTCGACAGACCATGTTCACTAATAACTCATAACTGAAATCCACTAAAATATTAACTTATTTTCGAAACATACTCGTATGTAGATTATTTTATCATAATAAACATAGATTGGCGATACCAAGTGTGGAAGGCTGGAGTGACATTCACAGATAACTCGTTCCTCTACTCTCTATGAATTTTAACATACCCGTTATCGTATTTCTAATATACCTACTTACATGACAGATGTTTACTTATAGAAATCCAAAAATATTAACTCATTTTCAGCATAATAAACATAGATTGGCGATACCAAGTGTGGATGGGCAACTTCAATAACTTCTTCTTTGCCGCCCATTTGCTGGACGTTGCTGTCGGGTTTAAAACTTTGAGGACCATTTTGCAGTCCGTCACGCATAATGGGAAACAGGTATGCTATACTTTTACTTTAATTTCTAGGTTAAAATCTATAAGTTATAAATTATTGTATGACATATTGGTAGCTCGAAAGGCTTTTTCATAGAGCGCTTATCCCATGAAGAAGAAATAAAAGAGGAGTAGCGGCTAAGTATATTTTCATACAAAAATAGTGTGCTGCGGAGCGGGGGTGAAGTATGGGACGAGGGGAGCATTGAACACTGTAGCCCTGCCCATTTACATAAAAACCACCTTGTAGTGACTAGTCAAACTACTTGCATAAGCGTGTTGTTACAGCTACTACGTTACACACACTGGCCCTGAAGCTCCGCCCCTATTATGACGTCATGACCTCACGATTGCCACACGGCTCAGTTCACAGTCCCACCTCCTCTTTTATACCTTCTCCATGGCTTATCCGCATTTAACAATATATGATCCGTAGGCACATATATGAACAGGAAACCCTATAGCCGTGTTTCTGTCAATCAGTAGAAAAAAAGAAACTTCGGAATTCTGATTCCATACGTTTAGTTAGCACTAAAAAGTTTAGTTAAATGTGAACAAAGAGCGAGCGAAGCGAGCACTAATTATTTACGCAAATCTTCTTAATATGTAGATATTTTTAGAAGTTGTCACGAGAAAACGCCTTAATGAATGAATCAACAATTTTTTACGAAATTACTACCTATTCTATAAGTAGCAGTAGGATTTTCTCACACAACCGTAGTTATGTACTATTTATTTATGCATAAGAAATTATTTAAAACTATGTTTCTCTTTGCTTACAGCTAGTTCTAACGGTGATGTTGTTAACAATCATCGTGTACATATACACGGTGATCGCGTTCAATTTCTTCCGGAAGTTCTACGTGCAGGAGGAAGATGACGAGGTCAACAGGAATTGTCATGACATGCTAACGGTGAGTTGACAAATCAGCCTATTGCAGTCCACTACTGGACGTAGGCATCCCCCCATGACACTCGACATTAGACATAGGGTGGTGCTAGAAACTCTACCGACATCACACATTAACTTATAATCAGTGCCAGTAAGACCAAGCCAAAATCAGCCAGATGTTTAATAAGCTTACTGACTACATTCTTCATTAAATATTAGTTAAGTATACAGAAAGAAAACAAAGATCACCGACATAGCTGAACGGTCCAGCAAGCTTAAGTGGCAATGGGCAGGGCACATAGCTCGAAGAACTGATGGCCGATGGAGTCGGAAAGTTCTAGAGTGGATACCACGTATCGGCAAGCGCAGCGTGGGAAGGCCACCCGCGAGGTGGACGGATGACCTGGTCAAGGTTGCGGGCGTCGGTTGGATGCAGGCTGCTTCCGACCGGTCGGAGTGGAGGTTGTTGGGGGAGGCCTATGTCCAACAGTGGACTTCTCAGGGCTGTAAATGATGATGATACAGAAAAGTGCCGCGTGGTGCCGGCAGAGTAGAGTTTGTACCACCCCATGCCTGCCCGTGGGTATCGTAAGAGGCGATTAAGGGTTTCCGGGAGGTGGGCAGTAGCGCCTCCCGTGTTGACAACATAGTCCGAAAATCAGACCGGCTACGTCCGCAGTGGACTGCCGACGACTATAGAAGATATAGATCATGGAGAAGAAATAAAAGAGGAGTAGCGGCTAAGTATATTTTCATACAAAAATAGTGTGCCGCGGAGCGGGGGTGAAGTATGGGACGAGGGGAGCATTGAACACTGTATCCCTGCCCATTTACATAGAAACCACCTTGTAGTGACTAGTCAAACTATTTTCTCATTATCAATATGGTTCAAGATTGTTTTACTAGTGTAATTACTCATCACTAGATGGCAATATTATACTACGTTTTAGTAAAAAAGTACCCTGATAAAAGCGCTAGTGTCTTTGTAATTTTAATACAGTTACATTTTGGAGCACAAGCGTGTGGTTACAGCTACTGCGTTACACTGGCGCTGAATCTCCGCCCCTATCATGACGTCATGGCCTCACGATTGTCACACGACTCAGTTCATAGTCCCACCTCCTCTTTTATACCTTCATCATGATATAGATATACAAACATAATATATTTCCCCCCCCCAGTGTTTCGTATTCAACCTGTACAAAGGCGTGCGCGCGGGCGGCGGTATCGGCGACGAGTTAGAGCCTCCCGATGGCGACGACTCGGAAGTGTATCGAATTATCTTCGACATCTCCTTCTTCTTCTTCATCATTGTTATTCTGCTGGCCATTCTGCAGGGTGAGTAGTTTTACTTTTTTTAATCTTTGTTTTTTTTTATGGATTGGTAAAGAAACCAAGTTGTATACAGCCAAGTTATGAACAGATTATTGTTGTATTTGTGATTTGGTGTGAGGTACTAAGTAGATATAGTTAATAAGTCCATTTATTTGATCAGTGACGACTTTTCTTTGACCCCAAACTTTAAAAAATGTTCAGTGACAATAGATATGTGGTATAAATACATTTATTTATATACAACCAAATACATACAAACATAAATAAGTACCCACACAACTATGTTCCCTATATGGGGTAGCCAGAACTGCAGAATCACGTGGGATATCCTATAGTTACGTTAAGCATAACGGAGAATGACATAAACAAGTCAGCTCATCGGGCAAAAGAACGCCTCGCTTTCCTTGCGCGGAAGGAGATGCAGCTGATGTATTCTAGTGAAGCCCCGCATCAGCACATCTTCATTCCATTTCTATCCTCAGGTCTGATCATCGACGCGTTTGGAGAGCTTCGTGATCAGCTCGAATCTGTCAAAGAGAATATGGAGTCCAACTGCTTTATATGCGGAATTGGGAAGGACTATTTAGATATAGTGAGTTCTATTTATTTAACCTCATCAAACAAAGCAAACGCAACGTGGGAAGGCCACCCGCGAGATGGACGGACGACCTGGCCAAGGTCGCGGGCGTCGGTTGGATGCAGGCTGCTTTGTTGAGGAAGGCCTATGTTCAGCATTGGACTTCTTAATGCTGAGAATGATGATGATGATTTACCCTCTTCATTTTAAAACTTACATTATATAGGTAATTAGTTGCCCCTGATCTCTCTCCGATTGTGTCGGCTTTCCGTCTCATTGGACTATGAGAGTGAGGGAATAGAGAGTACCTGTGTTTGCGCACACACTTGTGCTCTATAATATCTTCTGAATCAACTACAAATCCCTTGAGATTGGCCGCCATGACTGAAATACGATCGGCGACATGTTTTCTATTCAGGTTTCTAAATATCAGCAAATTATGCTGTGCATTGTAGGTCATAGAGTAGACAAGCTACCTATAGAGTGCTACCATCGTTTCATTCTATTGTAAGCAAAATATTTAATTTTTCTACTGATTGACTGTGACACGGCCATAAGTTTGCCTGTTCATATCTGTGCCTTCGGATCATAATACATATTATGTTGTTTAACGCGCTCTATGTGTATATACTCTATGTTATAGATTACTCAGTACGAAACATGTATATTCAGTATGTAATGTACCTAATAACGTTAACCCAGGTTCCACACGGTTTCGACACGCATGTGCAAAGGGAGCACAATCTAGCTAACTACATGTTCTTCCTTATGCACCTTATTAACAAGCCAGACACGGAATATACCGGTAAGTATATTAGTTATGTATCTCTCTTAATTATATACCTATAGACCACCACTTAAGACCAGGCTACATAAAGGCATAACAGTACACATTGCGTAAGCTCAGATTTGCTTTGTCTCTAGTCCGAGCGTGACGCTTGTTATACTAATGCAAAGCGGGGCTCACGCCGCACCCCGCCGACTGTACACTGTATACAGGATTAATTTTAAAACATCAATAACCTCGCAAGACTAGGTAGCTACCATCATAAACAACAAAATTTGTTCTACGTGTTTTGATAATTTGTCACATTTTACTTTCATACAAAAATAAATATCAATTTAATATTACCTCTGAATGTTCTTAAGTCTGTACATAATATTGAAGCGCGCGCGATCGCGGGCGTCATCCTTTTCGTATACCTACGAATGGAACATAAACTTACAAATGTCACGACAGTACAATAAAAGCTTGGAAAATCATTTTTAATTAATGTATTGAGTATGATAAAACTCGTAGAACAAATGTTATTGTTTATGATTTTAGCTTTATGTAGTCCTGCGAGGTTATTGATGTTTTAAAATTAACCCAGTATAATATATAATCATAACCATTTATAAACTATAAGCAATAACTACTAAAATAGTGTAACAGTAGATTGAGAGATCACGTACAGAGGCAGGTGAAGGGAGGAGGAGCTAGGTAGGAGATTCGCTCACGCCATCTATTTTTGACAGTTATTCAAACATGGCCATAAAGCCCCGAATTGCCAACTTATGCTTGACAGGCCGTAGCAAATATAAAAAAATAAGTTCTTTAGATAAATAAGTTGTGTATGCTTTCATTTCGAATAAATAATTTCATTTTTATCTTTCATCCTCAAATCTATCTCTCTCATAGGATCTCTAAGAACGAAAATAACGTTTCATGTATGTACATTATTTTCATTCTTAGAGATCCTATGTCCTCAACCATACTTTCATTTCCCAGGTCAAGAGACATACGTGTGGAACATGTATACGCAACGTTGTTGGGATTTCTTCCCTGTTGGTGACTGCTTCAGGAAGCAATACGAGGATGTCATGGGAGAATCCCAGGCCAAATAAGAAAGATATACTTATATATTATGTTATGTACATAGTTATTTCTGGCAATTGGTGAATAAAATTGTGAAAATCAAAAATATATTTATTCAAATATTTGTATTTACTCAAATATGTAAGTACTTATTTGTTTATTTTTATTATGATATTTATTATGCTTAATGTTATTTATTTTATTTACATATTTAAAATATCTAAGTATAATATTTTTCAGATCAGATATAATAATTAGATAGATATTTAAATAAAGCCTTATATTTTGCATTTTGGAAAAAAAACATATTAAAAATACTCGTAGATTTGTAGGTAAGTATATGATTCGAATGAAATTACACTATATTAAATGTGTATGAAATATAAATAGTATTCGAGCGAAATTTAATGTAAATAAAAACTCGCTTATTGATGCAATAAACTATTGCTCAAAATAATTATTAAATAAAAAGCTCTTCTCAAAAGAATTATTATTAAAATTCACCTTTTTTTTGTCATTACAATACATTTATCACATTTCTATGTGTCTCCAAAAAATATTATATTTATGTATTTACTATTACATACATACATACATATAATCACGCCTTTATCCCTTACGGGGTAGGCAGAGCACCAAGGGCCGATAGAACGACATGGTGCCACTTCTGACCAATTTTGAGGGTATAGTTGAGATGTACAAGTTCGGTTAGTAGTGACAGGTGGTCAGCCCATTGCCTACAAAACACCAAGACCCTCTTGTCCCTCTACTGACTTGTACAGTATGCCCGGGAGGAGAAGCAGCTGTCGTATTATATGTTTTTTTTTCACTCCCAGAGCAGCATAGAAGATACTATTATATGTATTATATTAATTTATATATTTTATAAAATCTACCTCACTCATATCATAGAGTTACTAAACAATTATTTAATTTAAATATTCATTGTATGTATCTTTTGAGAAAGAGTAAAGTAATCAAATATTTCAAAATATAGTTTTTAAGCAAATAAAGAAAATATCTTTTCTATTTTACTCCTTAAGCAAGTAATTTATAAAAGTTAATAATATTAAGGTGGCCTTTCCAAGTAAACTTTTCTATTTTAAAAAGTTTTTTTAAGTATATAGTTTATTGTATAATATAACATATTTTCTTGTTATTCAAATAAACCTATTTAAATTATATCGTATTTTTTTTATAATGCCAATTATAAAATTATTAATAAAGAAAATGGAAAAAATTCTTCACCCGAGTGGGAACCGAACCCACGACCACTGCAAACCGTGCCAGCCGCTATAATCACTAAGCCACCGGTAAGTCAATTACTCAGATGACGAATTTTACCATCTCTTTTCTAAATTACATATTGGCAACGTTATTCTTCATCCCGATAGCTATACACTAGCCAAATCTCGGCAAACAAAGCTGAATCCCTCAGCACAATGTTTAAAGATGAAACGATCAACCATATCCTAACGGATTATATTAATGGAGAAGTGTTTTTATTAATTTATCTTAGTCAAACATTCACTATGGGTGCGCCCACCACCGGGCCTTGTGTTGTTGTTGTGTTGGTTTAGAGTTTTATTATTATAAAATCCTGAGGATGCCACGGTAAACATATGTAATTATTTATCTAGTTTGAAAATGGATGCTAAATTGTAGTTATTGGCAGATCCGAGGGTCAGTGGAGGGTGTTTGGGCCCGGTGGTGGGCGCCAATAATTTTATCAAGATATTTTATATTATAAAATTATTAATAAAGAAAATGGAAAAAATTGGCAAATATTTATAAGCATTATAATAACTATGCTAATGGGATATTACACTGAAATCTTTTAAAATAAAAATCTTAACTTTTGGACATAATTTTATTTAAGTATACTTAGAATTATATAAAATCAGTCTTAAAAGTAATGACAAAATTAAAAAAAAGAAACAACAACAATCAAGTTTGAAAAGATTTCAAGCAATTTAAAACTTTTTAATAACTAATAGAATGTGGTCGATTTTGAACTGTCACACCACATGAAATTGTTAATATGTCTGTCCCTCTCTGTTCATAATTTAAATGGCTGGGAGAAAAAGGGACAGGTAGAACAAGTTTTAAGCTTATGTACAAATGTGCTTAACCACAATTGTAATGTACTTACTTAATTTGCACATGCGGACTTATTTACATACAGAATGTAATAAAAGGGTTATGTTAAACGAAATGCTATTAAAATAGTCCACTATAATAGAGAACCCATTCACCAAATTTGAGCCTCGGCATCACATGTTTATTTTACAAAATTGTATGAACTTCCTTAAGTTTAAAATCCATACTCCATACTGTAAAAAAACATGTCCAAGGCCCCTTGATTACGTAAAAGCAATAGCAAAGCCGAAGCCGCGCGATCGCGATAGTCTCGAGTGTGTGCGTGTGCTTGGGCGAGGTGCGGGGCGCGGGGCGAGGTGCGGGGCGAGGTGCGCGGCGCGGGAGGACGCCCCGAGCGCTCGTTGCGCGCACGCACACACTCTCAATTATCGCGATCGCGCGGCTTCGGTTTTGCTATTGCTTTTACGTAATCAGGGGCGGTTCTCAATACTGGGCTATTTTCATATACCATTTCGCTTTACACATTCGCTGCCGGCATATTTTCTAGGGGGATTGACATTAGGTCAACGTCTATTGCCAGGACGCAAATAAGCATCGGAGGCACCTCTTAAAAGCCTTGGAGACGGAAATACGTAGTCGCCCGCACTGAATTTAACATACCCTTTTTTTTGTTACACCCTGTTAAACCAAATCGCTATTGAAATGAATCTAGCATGACTAATATTTTCAGCATAATAACTTATTTACATAGTAGTGGATTCTTACCGCCACATTTGAACATAAACTTAAAATTATGTTGGTCCCTCTCATTTCTAATGTAAATGTGCTGAGGCAGAAAGGGACAGGTAGAACAAATTTTAAGTTCATCTTTAAGTATTGCGGTCAGAATCAACATTACACTACTACATGTGTAGTTTCATAGCCTTGTTTTACAAGTTAGGAATTTTGTACAATATACATATAGGGTGTTTTTTTGTGGCCACCTTTAACGAAGGGTACGTATTCTATACATGGAATAAAGTAAGTTTATGCCAAAAAAAATGCTGGAAAAAAATTTTTTTTTTTTTTTTTAAAATTTTAAATTCGTGCGAAATTTATAGTGTCTAGTGTTTATGTTAGTTTTTTTATAGACAGATATTAATTATTTTTCGTGAAAAAATCCTGCTACGCGCGTCTATGTGCATTTATGCAGAAAAAACGCAGTATTTACTCAACTTTGGACTAAAATTTTGGAAACCAGACACTTCCCAGAGCTATTTATGATGAGGAGATTCCATAGTTTTCGGGATTGACGACCAAAAATCATCCTGTAGGGTGTAACAGAAAGGGTATGTTAAGCGAAAAGCTATGTAAATAGCCCACTATAGAGAACCTATTTCCAAAATTTGAGACTCGAAATCAAAAGTTTATTTTTCAAGATTGTATGAACATTCCTGAGTTGTTTCGGAATTCTCCATACTATCTGGAAAAATAAACATCTGATTTCGAGTCTGAAATTTTGTGGGTAGGTTCCTTTTAGTGGGCTATTTACATAGCTTTTCGCTTAACATACCCCTTTTGTTACATCCTGTATATAAATAAATAAATAGCTCAATATAAAGATATTCACCAATCAAATTGATTGATTGACACAAAAACCAATGAATGGTGGATATAATATGATATCACACTCATTCATAGAAATGTAATATCTAAATGTAATATCACCTCTCTGGTGGCTTAAACAGTAAGTTTAACTTTGTGCCAAACGCCGCTGAGTTCCTTAGTCGACTCTTACGACATGCACGGAAGTAGATGCAGCTGATGTATTCTAGTGAAGCCCAGCATCAACACATTTGCTCAACAAACGTTTACCATAAATACATAGCTTTATAAACCAACTATTCGTTCTTCAAACTAAGAAAGTATTCTTAAATTAAACCAACAATAATATAAAATACGTTTCATAGAATAATAATTCCTATGCCCGATTTCGGAACTAACATTTTTTGTACAGAAAATGTGGTCATACACATAGTAATTAGCGCCATCATCAATCGGAACTATACTAGCTAACAGACGGCTGTTTATGTGCCAAATACAACGTAAATATACTAGTCAGAGCACTGACTAGAAATATAACATCGAACCATCTATGGTAGAAACTGAACTGCAAATCTCCCAAGACCTGCGTTATAATAATTCTGTACTCCGGGGGCATATTCATTCGCATGAGCAGGACAGACGAACAGAAGTACATACCCATTATCTGTGCCAGAATGAGAACGATGATGTTCGACGATTTCGACGATGCGATTTTGTAGAAGAACTGGAAGGAAATTGTTTATTTTAACTACTTATAAATGAAATTGTATTAGGCGTTACAATTCGGAAGTTCGAACATTCACTATGGGTGCGCCCATCACCGGACCCTACACCCTCCACTGACCCTCGGATCTGATAACTCATAACTGCGAAAAACAGGCACTTGCACTAACTACAATCGCCACGAGAAACCAGACCCGAGCACCTAGCATGCAAGAGAATACACTGCACTATTCCGAAATCAAAAACTAGATTAATAATCTACATATGTTTCGCCAACAACCGTGGCATCATCAGGATTATAGAAATTAGTAAATTAGTAAACCACTAATTATTATGAAACTCTAAAACCCAACGAATGTGTTGTCAGATCCCAGGGTCAGTGGAGGGTGTAGGGCCCGGTGGTGGACGCACCCATAGTGAATACTTAATCTTACTCTTATTTTGCCAACTTTTCAGAAATAGAAATTATTTTTCTAGCTCAGATAAAAAAAAATTATAATATCATATCATTATTATTTCTAGGGAATAAGACAAGGCTCGTGGCTTTAAAATAAATAGATTAATCATAACCTGTACTATTAGGTATTGCCAAGTTTCATTAAAATCCGTCCAGTAGGTAGGCACTTTTCACGTAATTGAGTAATTGATACAAAGGCAGATATCTTCGCGTTTTCACAAACTTGAAGTAGTTACATTTGATAAATAAAGCATTTACAGCCATTGAAGTATGGATTTAACCAATGAAGCATGGATTTAACCAATGCAGCATGGATTTAACCAATGCAGCATAGATTTACCCAATGAAGCACATATAACAAGATAATATTCTTACCTTAGTCAAAGTAAGTAGGAGTCCTCTAATGCTAGTTAAGACAATACACCCGACTAGAATGAAAGAGATGTGCTGCGACCAGAAAGAGACGTCTATATTCCAGCCCAGCCAGTGGACAACGATCTCTATGCCCCTGGTCACAGGGTCCTTTTTGCCGACTCGGTCGAATACTATGTTTATTGTTGACTGAAATTAAAAATATTGTTTACTTTAATTAAGATTATTATCCATGAACTTATACTAATAGTATAAAGGTAAGGGAATCTTCGAAGTTCACAAGTTATTTATTTATGTATAACAATCTGTTGCCCGCGACTTTGTCCACATGCTCGCAAATTATAGCATCTCTCTCTCTCTCTCTCTCTCTCTCTCTCTCTAGTCGGTCCCTCATTACTGAGGATCGTGGTCACTGGAGCTTTTCCAGTGAACGATTCTTCTCCATCGATTCCGGTCAGAAGCAACCTTCACCATCTCGTAGAATCCAGGTAGGGATGAGACCCCTTTCACTTGGTCAGACCATCGTATTGGTGACCGGCCTAGCGATCTCTTTCCTTCGGTATTGCCAACAATGACCAATTTTTCAAGGCTATCATCTCCTCTCCGCATTATGTTACCGAAATAGGAAAGTATGCGTTGCAGACATAAGCTTGACAATCGAGTTTCTATGCCAAGTTGGGAGAGAATAGATACATTTGTGCGTTTAGCTGTCTACGGTATTCGCCTCCAGCACCACATTTCAACAATGCATCTATTCTGTCTCTCTCTTTCTCCGATTGTCCAAGTCTCCATACAGGAAAATCGGAAATATTAGGGCCCTAACCAAACGTGTCTTTGTCCTGAAGTGTTGTGTGTTGTGTTGTATAATGTTATTCTGATGTATAACTTTGTTTCAGATTCATGGATGTTTCTATATCTATTAATTATACAGGGTGTAACAAAAAGGGTATGTTAAGCGAAAAGCTATGTAAATAGCCCACTATAGAGAACCTATCCACAAAATTTGAGATCCGAAATCACATGTTTATTTTTCCAAATAGTATGGAGAATTTTTATATATGTCAGGAATTTTCATACAATCTTGAAAAATAAAAATGTGATTTCGAGTTTCAAATTTTGGAAATAGGTTCTCTATAGTGGGCTATTTATACAGCTTTTCGCTTAACATACCCTTTCTGTTACACTCTGTATACCGTGGCTTAGTACCCACGACACAAGACGCGTCAGAGTATTGTAAAATATGTGAATATTTCTAACTATAATATAAATAGAAAACACTTACAATAAATATCTTCCAAATACAATACAGCGAGAAGAAATAGCCGAGAAAGTTGAAGTATTTCCCCTGAAATGTTCTAGAAAACTCTATCTTTTCTCGCATAGTCCTAGCATCGTGTGCTTCAAGGAATAACTGTCTGCTTAGCTCTTCTAGACCTGATATCTCCTGTCTTAATTGAGATATATCTGTAATTTATATAAATTTATAAGCATCCAACACTGATGCGGGGCTTCACTGGAATACATCATCTGTATCTCCTTTCGTGCATGTCGTAAGAGTCGACTAAGGAAGTTAGGGGCGTTCGCTCAGGCTATGAGCTAGTAACTTGCTATTGATTTATTTTATCTATACTAAACAAACAGGGCTGTCGATTCTCCTTCACGATCATGCTGTTTTGGTTACCTTATTTTTGGAAATACAAACATATGTGATGACCAGTGGTCGGAGTAGGTATATTGAAATAAGGTCATTGACATCAAACGTATGTGTTAATATGGATACGCCTCCGAGTTTCCGGATTATTATGATAAAAATAAAATAAAAATACCGAAACTTCGAAATTATTACATGAAACTAGTTAAAAATGTATCAATACTCTCAACGCTATGCTGCTAGTTTTTGGAAACTCCGGTACATTCCGGAAAAAATGCATGTCCATGTTATGATATCATGACGCAAGTATGTAAAATCAATATACCTACTCCGACCACTGGTGATGAGTATGTAAAACACTTATGTTATGAAATTATTAATAAAGAAAATGGAAAAAATTCTTCACCCGAGTGGGAATCGAACCCACGGCCACTGCAAACCGTGCCAGCCGCTATAACCACTAAGCCACCGGGTCAATTACTTATGTTATGGCACGGATTCGAATCCCGAAAGGTGTGAACATTGATTTTGATGAGTATCGATGTTTGTTTCCTAGTCATGGATGTTTCTTTAACTATCTATAAAGGTCTACCAAAAAGTAGTGATTATCTTCTGACACGAAACTAGGTAGGTAAAAAGAAACAACTTTCATTATGGGACCAACTCCGAAATAGTGAAAAAAAATCAGCTGTTCCTATTTCGGAATTGGTCCCATAATGAAAGTTGTTTCTTTTTACCTACCTAGTTTCATGTAAAAAAAGACGTTGATCCCATAGTGTGAAAAGATAATCACTACTATTTGGTAGACCTTATATAATTTATATACAGGGTGTTTTTTTGTGGCCACCTTTAACGAAGGGTACGTACTCTATACATCAAATAAAGTAAGTTTATGCCAAAAAAAATGCTGGCAAAAAAAATTTTTTTTTTTTTTTTAATTTAATTCCTTGATTGTGCGAAATTTATAGTGTCTAGTGTTTATGTTAGTTTTTTTTATAGACAGATATTAATTATTTTTCGTGAAAAAATCCCGCTACGCGCGTCTATGTACATTTATGCAGAAAAACGCGGTCTATTTACTTAACTTTGGACCCTAATATTTTGGAAACCAGACACTTCCCAGGTATGCTTCCATGGAGAAAAATGATCGTGATGATGAGGAGATTCCGTAGTTTTCGGGAAAGTTGACGACCAAAAATCACCTGTATACTGTTGCTTAGTATCCACGACTAAAGGGACCTTAGGGATCTTAGTATGGGACTAAGTTAAGGTGTTGTAAAGTATATGAATGAATATTTATATTTACTTAGTCTGAAATAATGTCTTACTTTCAGTCCCATGGCCCAAAGGATTAGCAATGTTGCCAACACTTGAAAGTATATTTGTCCAAAAACCGCGTTTCTTAACGCTCGATTGGTCCAACATGTTATATTGCTGTCTCCCTCCCGCGCTGTTGGCTTCAGCTAATGCTATCCTCTTCTTTTTCACTAGAATCATGTCCATTGTCTGCAGTAATTTCTTCTCTATGGAGAGCATGTCGGAATGTGTTACAGGTCTGAAATTTTAAATATGAAAGTTTCCGACATTATAAAAGAACAGATTTATTTATACAGGGTGTAAAGAAGGGGTATGTTACGCAAAATACTATGAAAATGGCAAATTATAGCGAACCTATTCTCAAATTATTAGACTCAAAGGTAAATGTTTGTTTTGTGGGCTATCATCACAGGGACTTGGTTAAAATACTTCTTTAGATATACTCTGTCTGTATATGCTTCCTTTTCCTAAACTTTCTTACACAGAAAAACACATTTCATACTAAAATAATGCACAAAGGCGAGCTTATCTCTAACAGAAATTTCTTCCAGCGTACCAGTCGGGAAAAGAAAATGAGCAAATATAAGCAAATTAATACATTAAGGGCCTTACTAATAGAAAGCTTTAATTAAACTAGGCGTAAGCTAAACTTAATTTCATCATCATCATCATCAGCCTATTGCAGTGCACTGCTGGACGTAGGCCTCCTCCAGGGCACGCCACAAGACTGCCATGGGGGGTATTTGCCCATAGTCACCACTCTGGGCAGGCGGGTTGGTGACCGCAGTTTGTATTTTGGACTATGTTGTCAACACGGGAGGCGCTGCTGCCCACCTCCCGGAACCCTTAATCGCATCGTACGATACCCACGGGTAGACATGGGGTGGTACGAATTCTACTCTGCCGGCACCACGCTGCTAACTTAATTTAAACTTAACTTAAACTTAATTTAATTTGGCAGATATTCCTATATTTTGCTGTCAAAAAACCGACCTTATAAATATAGCCATAGAGGTGTACGGATAGTTGACAGCACCGAAACCTGACAGCAAAGCCATCACTGTCACACCAATCACTCCTATTCTTGACACTCCTTGCTCTATCGAGAATATACCCTAAAAATATATAATAAGGTTTAGAATAGAATGGCTTAAAGTGTGGAGAACAAAAGTCATGGTCATGGATGTTTCTATAACTATCTATATATTAATACACCGTTGGTAAGCTTTCCCACGATACAAAACTTTAGGTACGTTAGTATGGGACTAGGTTTTGTGACTATTTATTCATTCAATGGAAATCCTAGGGAGATTAATACAGAGGCGCCATGGCGACGACGAGTATGCCGCTGCCGTCGCAGTTTCATTCAATTCGAACAAGATATCCATTATTAAGCTGTCATCGTCAATTTGTGTGATAGGCACTCTAGCCCCCTGATTACCTAATTTGCAATAGCAAAGCCGAAGCAAAGCGATAGCGAAAATTGTACAATATTCGCCTTGAAATTGCAAAGTTCCTTTGAAATTCATTTTACGTAATACGCATTTGACAAGCAATCAGCGATTTTTGTACAATTTTCGCTATCGCTTTGCGTTTGCTAGTTAGGTAATAAGGGGGTAGAACTTTTCGGCTCCATTGGCCATCGGCCCCTTATTACCTATCTATAACTAGCAAAGCAAAAGCAAAGCGATCATGAAAATTGTACGAAATTCGCTGATTTCTAGTCAAATTCGTATTAGGTTAAATTTCAAAGAAATTTTGACATTTCAACGCGAATATTGTACAATTTTCGCTGTCGTATTGCTTCAGCTTTGTATTTGCAAGATACGTAATCAGCCTGCGGTTCATCGAGCTATATGCCCTGACCACTGTACTTTAGCTCATTTGCTATGTGACCATAAGCTTCTTCATCCCATCTAGTTTTGGATCAAACATACCTGTTTTGGACTCAAAATCGGGAACGGATCTCCAAGTTTCCAAAAGAAGTATAGGTAGATAAACCAAACAAACATTGTTAGGGGCCTGATTGCATTCTGTGATACTGAAAAATTATATAATAATTATATAATACACCAAATTGTGTCATAACTTTGCAGAGTTTATATTCATTTATATAAAAGTAAATTATACTGTTGCTTAGCAGTAAGTACCCATAATATAGCATACATGGGCAATAATGGGCATAGGTTCATGTTTTGTGAAGTAAGTATGCACATAAACATGAATACACAAAAACTACAATTACATAAAGTTATGTTCCCAAAATGGGTAGCAAGTTGCTAGCTCATCATTTGTGAGAACTGCCCCCTTATTACCTAACTAGCAAAAGCAAAGCGATAGCGAAAATTGTACAAAAATCGCTGATTGCTTGTCAAATTCGTATTACTTAAATGGATTTCAAAGGAACTTTGACATTTCTAGGCGAATATTGTACAATTTTCGCTATCGCTTTGCTTTGGCTTTGCTATTGCAAATTAGGTAAACAGGCCCCCTTTCATCATTCCTCATTGACTCTTACAACATGCACATAAGGAGATGCAGCAGAAGTATTCCTGTGAAGCCCCTCACAGGCATGTGAATAAAGTGACTATTACAGAGCAGGAAATTGCCTTTTCTACGCCCTGTGCGAGCGTCTATAACTGCGCTCTATTTAGTCCTGCCTGGTCTGGCCAAGTGACCATTCTTGCGCCCCCCAGAGTCTACGCCCTGTGCCTGGGCACCGGTGGCACCACCCTATTTACGGCACTGGACTATTATACCACCTTTGGGGTCTTGTGTGTTGTAATGTGTGTGAATATTAAATTTTATTTATTATACTTACCAAATCTAATATTGCTTATGCAAAAATATGCAATGTAAAATGGTATCAGTGCTATGACCATGAACAACAGTGAGTACAGTCCCAGATTCCAGTGGAAATATCTTGAGCTGTAAAGAACAAAATCAAGTATTCAACAAAAAAAATTAGATGACAACAAATTTTGATACTTTCTATAGAAAGGGTAAATGCAGTGTAAGTACAACCCTTTTGTTTTATTTTTTATTTAAGAAAGATAGTCCCCTTTATGGAAAATATCTCTATTAGCCATAGCATGAGGTTGGTAAGAGATATATCTCACATTTAAATGACAAATTCATAGAGCTAGGTACAAATTCTAAATAGATAAAGTGCCACAGTAAAGACAAACCCAGAGACCTGACTTAACTGTATGATGTAAAGGCTTGTAAAAATCAGAATTAAAAAAAAAGACACACCCAAGGAAGTAAGAAGGAGAAATAGACATTCTAGTGTCAGTGTAGGAATGTGTGCTGAAATTCCTTTTTACTCGCCAAGTACATAGTACCATATACTTTGTCAGGTTATTACATAGCTCTGTAGATTTGTTATTCAGATGTGAGATATATCTCTCTAAGCCATCTTATGTTGATGCTCTATCTCTGAAGTAGTAAATGATATGAGAACCAAGCCACAAAATTTTATATCACTATGTTACATTACCTAGAATCCAAATATCCAATGATCTCAAAGATAATCAGCTCAAACATAGTGCAACTAAGGGCGAAGGTAGCGGAGAATATGAGCTGAACGAGAGTATGATGCACTTCATAGTCACGAAATAGTTGTTTAACGAAAAATATCCAGCCGCCTACAAAGAACACAATCTGAAAAACAACTTTTATAAAGGTATGTAAACTTATGTAAAAATACTGTAATAGACCAACATTATGCATTATGTAAATATTGCAATAAGTAGTGTCTATAAGAGATAAAATAATTAAATATTCGGAAATCAGGAATGAATGTAAACATAACCTGCAAAATTGCTTACGTACTTGAGAAACCAATATTATAAGTGTATCTTCGAGGAAAGTCATTTTTACTAGAATTTAACTTAACTTTAAATTTAACAGGTTATTAAGCTAAATATAGTCCCCAAACTATTAAAATAAAGCGATAATTAGCATACAAAACATTTATAAAAACGACGGCAACACAATGCTGAGAGAAATCAGCTGACTGACACTGACGTATCAATCTTTTAAATTAGCTAATTGAAGAAAGTGCGAAGAAATTTATTCATCCATCCATGCTTATAGCACAGACAAGATAGCGTTTGATTCTTGCGGGTAGTTCAATCAAAAATATAAAAATTAAACATTCAAAGGGAAGCCGAGTTTTATTGTCCTGGATTTTGAAAATCAAACGCAAGGGCGTCCGAAAGAAGATCTTTCTCTAATGATAAAGAGCAAGGACCAGCTCCGCCTTCCCTATTCTTATTCTTTATTGTACACATAACATAACAATGAATAGAAAGAAATTTACAAAAGGAATGCACACAAAGGCGTGCTTCCGGCATACCAGAAAGAAAAGTTATAGAGGTAATAATGTGTACAGAATTAAACTAAGTAACTATAATAAACAAAAATAAAATATTTATACATAAATAGATACATACAAACAATCAAATAATAAAAGTAATGTTAGACATAATAACATATAGACATCATCATCATCATTTACAGCCCTGAGAAGTCCACTGTTGGACATAGGCCTCCCCCAACAACCTCCATTCCGACCGGTCGGAAGCAGCCTGCATCCAACCGACGCCCGCAACCTTGGCCAGGTCATCCGTCCACCTCGCGGGTGGCCTTCCCACGCTGCGCTTGCCGATACGTGGTATCCACTCTAGAACTTTCCGACTCCATCGGCCATCAGTTCTTCGAGCTATGTGCCCTGCCCATTGCCACTTCAGCTTGCTGGACCGTTCAGCTATGTCGGTGATCTTTGTACGTCTGCGGATCTCCTCATTTCTGATTCGATCACGCAGAGAGATCCCAAGCATAGCTCTCTCCATCGCTCGCTGTGCGATCCTGAGCTTTTTTGTGAGGCACATAGTTAGAGACCACGTCTCGGCACCGTAGGTCATCACCGGCAGCACACACTGGTTGAACACCTTCGTCTTTAAGGACTGGGGTATCTTGGACACAAATAAGCTTCGTAGTTTCCCGAACGCTGCCCAGCCGAGTTGGATTCGCCGAGTTACCTCCTTCTCAAAGTTGGACTTACCTAGTTTGACCGTCTGTCCCAGGTAAACATACTCGTCAACAACTTCAAGCATCGAGCTCCCAACCAGTACAGGAGTGGGCGGCACATGGACGTTCGACATGATCTTCGTCTTGTCCATGTTCATCTTCAGGCCCACCTGTTGGAGACTCGATTGAGGCCATCGAGCATTGTGCTTAGATCCTTCAGCGATTCTGCCATGACCACGATGTCGTCTGCGAACCGAAGGTGAGTGATGTATTCGCCATTGATATTGATGCCGAGTCCTTTCCATTCGAGAAGCTTAAAGGCGTCTTCCACTGCATTGGTGAAGAGCTTCGGAGAAATAACATCTCCTTGTCTCACTCCCCTCTGCAAAGAAATCGGCTCAGTGCTCCGCTCCTGTACTCGTACCGACATGGTGGCATTGCTGTATAAACACTTCAGCACTTCGATATATCGATGGTCAATATGGCACCGCTGGAGAGACCGCAACACTGCCCATGTCTCGATCGAATCAAAGGCCTTCTCATAGTCCACGAACGCTAGGCATAGTGGCCGATTATACTCTTCCGTTTTTTGTATAATCTGCCTAATGAAAATAGAAAAAAGTAGGGGTGAAAGTACCTACGCTGCCCTGGGGAACACCTGTGCTGATGATACACCAGTCAGAAGTAAAGTCCTCAGAGCGAATGCACTGACGACGCCCGTTTAAGTAAGATTTGAACCATTCTATGACCGGAGGAGATACGTTAATAGAGCAAAGGATCGCAAGCAGGATATCGTAGTCAACGCTGTTGAACGCACTGCTAAAGTCCAATAAAGTTAGAATGGTTAATTCTCTACTTACTTAAAAGATGAATATTGGATAATGGACTAGCAAGTGGAGCTTAAATAACGATCATAGACTGAGTGAGTACCTCTTCTTCAGCCTATTGCAGTCGACTGCTGGACGTAGGCCTCCCCCAGGGCACGTCACGGTTGGTGACTACAGTCTGATTTCTGGATTATGTTGTCAGCACGGGAGGCGCTGCTGTTCGCCTCCCGGAAACCCATCGCTTCGTACGATACCCAAGGGCAGGCATGGCGTGGTACAAACTCTACTCTGCCGGCACCACGCTGCGAATATAATCTAATACTAAATATTTCAAGTATACATATGAGGTACAATATAATTAAAAATTATAAGGATAATTTTAGTGATATTCCTATGTATTTCATAAATTATAACAGGTGTAGAATAATAATTCAATGGTAAAGAGTTGATGATTAACAGATATTTCAAATTTCCTTTGTTCTGTGGGGCAAGCACGAACCTCTCGATAGTCTGTAACAGGGATTTGGTATTTATACATTTCTATTGTCCATAATGCTATCGTCAAACTGTCAAATCACATCGATTTTGCTTACGACTCGCTAGCGTTACGGCGCGTAAAAAGTTTCGTGCTTACCCCACTGTTCTGTTTTTGAAGTAATTTCAATTAATAAAATTCAATTTTTCCATTTTATTTTTAATAGAAGACTGGAATTTCAATCTCAACAGGTTCACTATTACTATCAGTTGAAGTTACCACTTTATCAGCTTTTGAAAGATTATAAAGGCATATACTTTTATGTTTAAGTAAAGCATTTTTAGTCTTAAATTTTCCTGTACAGGTATCACATTGAATTAGAGTTTGTAGATGCCTGGATTTAACATGTTCTAATCGTCTGGAGGCAGACAGAAATCTCTTATCACAATAGTCACAAGCATAAGGTTTCTCTCCAGTGTGAATTCTAGTATGGTATAATAAAGACTCCTTGGTTACAAAGTTCCCGCTGCAAATATTGCATTTGAAATTTTTCTCCCTTGTATGTTTAACAATGTGAGCTCTTAACCTGCTCTGTGCCCAAAACTTTTTACCACACCACTTGCATTTATGCCCTTTGTATTTGCTACTCATATGTTCGTACTGTATGTGAACACGAAGTGTCACTTTCTGTGTATACTTTTTATTGCAATAGTCGCAGGTATATTTTGCATTCGCATTTGATGCTCTAGTTGTGCTATTACAAATGTTCAGTTCTTTGTGCTGTTTGAATGTATTAGGGTTTTTGTATGTCCGTCCACAATCCTGGCAGATTATAAACATATTGTGCCTTTTTTCATGAGTTTTTAATGAGTGAGTATTACTAAATACTTTACCACATTCGTGACATACAACTTTAGAATGACACTCTCTTTTGTGAGCCGCTAATAAGCCAACGGTTCCATAGCTCCTTTTACATTGTGAACACCTGTGTTCCTTTGGCAGATGACATCTCATAAAATGCAATTTAAATTTCCTGTGGGTTGAATAAGATTTACCACATTCTTCACATTTTATTTCATCAACCAACTTTGTGTCACATATATCTGCTACACCAATATTGAATTTCCTAGACTTCTTAAGTAACTCTTTTTTCTCGGGTAGAATTTCCAGTTTCACATCAATATTTTCTTGTTTAGGTTTAATTTGGAAATTAACTATGGAATTGAATGTTTTTGCAGCATTGCGAAGGTTTCTAATGGGCTGTCCATTATCCTGATATATTTTAGGTGTACAGTCCAAAGGAGATAGCTCCAGGAATAGGTTTCTATGTTCTAAATCGGAGATATTTTCAAATACTTCTAGAAGACTCTCTGCGGATTTAGACAGCTGTAATAAGTTTTTCTTAGATGCTGTTAAAAAGTTATAACTTGATATTGCTAAACCAGAGCAATTACTGCAAATAGTGCTGAATATAGAGATGTTTTCAGAAACCTGGAAAAGGGATTATTATACTATAGGTTGCCTACAATGTTACAATTAGGTGCATAATAATTTATTATTATCTATTGCTGTTTAGAATTCACTAACCTCGCTACCAAATACAGTAGAAATAATTGTCGAAACGGGGAGACATTGAATATTCTCGTCTATATGTAATGCTATTTCATCGGACAAGTTGATCAACTCTTTAGCATTACTAAGACACAAACAACATGAATCACCTAAGCCACTTAGTAATAATAGAGAATTTTTAGTGAACATTTTAAAATGAATTGATTTTTTAAGCAAACAACAAAATCACTTCAACCTTAGACATCAATCAACAATAAACATTAACTGACACTGACAGCTCGCTCAGCTGATTGTTTTTTTTTTATAGTTTACCGTAAACAACGAAAAGAAAACGCATAAAAACCACATCTATGCAGCCATTGTCCCTTTCCCATTGGAATTTCGAGTTAATATTGAGTTAAAAAGTCGAAAAAAAGGTATCTTAACGGCTTACGGCGTAGAAAGAGTAGATTCATAGTCAAAGGTCTACGGTCTAGTTTTTTTTTTGTAACATTGGTAAATTTAAAAAAAAAACATAAATTAAATTTTTACGTTTTAAGTGTTTTTTAAAGATTTTAATAGGAGTTTTAGATAAACTTTTTGATGTCATCTTATTGCCTACTCTTTTAGCTGTCGAACGAATTCTTTTTTAAGCTTATAGGTCCTGTACATCGGTAGATATTGCTAAATAAATGAATCCATCTGCACTCAGAAACCAAAAAAATTAAAATAGCTGTAATTTTTTAATAGTGTATAATAATTTTATTACAGTGGATTTGTCGATAAAATTGATCATATTAAGTACTGCATCCTAACGGCTCGGACACCGGTGACCCGACACACTGTATGTATATGGTACGGTCAGAGCTGGGCACCGTTAATCAAATAGTTAACTTCGTTAATCGCTAATCTGTTACTGAAAAAGTTAACTTCGTTAAGAGTTAAAGCGTTACATTTCAGAAAAGTTAACGCAAGTTAACGTTAATCGTTAATCCGTTAACACGTGATAAAAACTATCGTCTTATAAAATAAAAACATTAGACTAGTTGCGTTCTGTACGAAACACTAATTTGATGGACTTAATAGCCCAGGCAACGAAGATTATAAATAAAAGTATGAAAGTTTTGAAAATGTTCATTCTAGCTTATTATTAAATGTGTTAAAAGTCCTGAATAATTGAAGCTCCGCAATCGCCGACATCTTGAAAAAAAAAGTTCACTTTTATGGTTTTTGTTATGTAACTCCTTAATTATTATATTTATTGAAAAAATACTTATTAGATGCGAAAATTAAATCTTAGGACGATTTCATAGTAATGTAATAACCAGTTGCTATTTAGGTGAATTGCTACATAGACATATGTTAGTCGCAATGATACACGAATCAAAAATAAATAATAACGTGTTTTTTCGTGTGCGGCACGGTCTGTGTGGCTACTGCAAATCCAAGTGTGTTACAGTAAACACACATAAACGTCCATCAAAAATATCAATTAATTATGTTAATCGACATATTAAAACTGCTTTGCAATACATTGGCTTCAGATTTTAGAACAAATTTTAATCCTCAAGATGCCACGGGTGTTCTGATATTTTCGGATTAGTAGCTATGTAGGTATATTTGCATGCTAGGTGCTTGGATCTGGCTTCTCGTTGCGACTATAGTAGTTTGTGTTCGCGATCATGAGTTGGCAGATCCGAGGGTCAGCGGAGGGTGTGGGGCCCGGTGGTGGCCGACCCCTTGATGGAAATTTGGACTGCCGAATAGTAACGCCTGATACAATTAAATATTCAACACACTGAAGTGTGTATAAAACGACCACAAGACTAACTAAACTTTGCATACAGCAATATTACCTACATAGAACACATTTAAGGTGTTTTATTATAACACACAGGGATTTGCAGTGGTATCTGTGCTGGATTAACGATTAACGGACTTTGGTAAATATAACGGAGGTTAACGAGTCCGTTAACATATTTTTAAGTTAACTTAAAAGTTAATCCGTTACTCTAAATGTTAACTTCGTTAATTAACGATTACCGGATTAACGAGTTAATGCCTAGCTATGGGTACGGTACCTACTGCCTGAAAAGTATAAAGGGATGCACGCGGCTGTAATACCATCAATCTTCAAATACCTACCAGTAAGCATGAAAAACATAAAGGTATTAGGATATTCCCTTGTGAGATAAGCTGGAAACTTAATTATTACTTACTGAACATTTACAACTATATGTACTAAATGTGGCTGTGTGTGGGATATTCTTTTTGATCCCGAAGTTTGGCTACGCTACCCCATTTCGGGAACACTGCTAGAGTACAAACTATAATAAGTATACTTATAGGTAGTTATAATAATAATAATAATAATATTTATTTCAGACACATGATCCATACAATATAATATAATAGATAATTTAAAATAAACATATACTACACACACACAACTAATCACATAGTGCGAATGACGGCCGAGAGCAAAAACAAGATCCCGGCTCGCAACGTACCCAACCTCGAGATCCCGCAATGCGACCGGCTGCCATTCCCATGCTCGTACTTATAGCCAGTGTGCCCACCTACCACATTTTTGCATCAATACAATAATAAAAAAATAAATAAAAAAAAAGAAAAAAAAAAAGAAAAGAAAAAAGAAAGAAATATCACTATTCATTCGATAAGCAGTATTATCTATTTCAGATCACAGTTTTTATATTTCGGAATAAAGTGGCTCTAATAAGAGTTCCGTTTTGCGTTATTTAGGTACAAGAAATCCTAGAATAGTGTTTGGCTGAAACACAGATTACCGCCTAGGGAGTAATCTGTGAGCTGAAACGATATAGTTAATCTTTTCGTCTTGTTGTCGTGAAAAAGTTATCTGACTTTGACATTCATGACATGCACTGACCGACTGACTAGCTGTTTGCTAAAAAATTGAATGATCTTGTTGGATTGCATGCAGCGGAATTTCCTTTAATTTTGTAAAAATATGGTCTAACGCATTCGGTTTTTGTGAAGTTTATAAGTGAAAAGTGTATGTAGTACAAGATTTCTCGCCCACATTCAACTTGTGCTGTTATTCCAGGTAAGAAATTCATCCTTTTCCATGCCGGTCTTCCATTTGCAATTAACATCTCTATTGATTTCAGTACATAATTCAAAGGTGTCTAAGCTTTAGTTTACAATGAATAGTTATTATTATTTAGTATTATGAGACTCGCACACTATAACTAAGCCGGGTACTGAAGTTTACCTACTGAAGATTTCGTTTAGATACTATAGCAAGCTATGTATTGTCTTACCATCGACCTAGATTATATATAGGATATATTAGATAGGTACTTTAAGAAAATATATAATTTAACACACCTCCCTTTTGCATCCCAACTCTGTAACACCGCAATCATTTTCCCTCTGTGAGACACCCTGACTTTTCACCCTGGTTTTTATTTCCAGGTCTAAGGTAAATTATTAAAGTTATGTATAGATATTACGCTGCATTTCTATCAGAGATATTGTGAGCTATGTTGCTATGATCTAGTTTAATGTCCTCCTATGAAATACCTTACTGTCCTTATGTACTTAGTGGTGTTTAGACAGCGACATGTTGCAATCGTTTCTATAATAAACATACATCAGTGCTTATGTGCTGTTTCATTTGTGACCACTCACGTTGAGGACAGGTATCGAGGATCAGGAGATACCTGACCCTCACAACATCATGGACCAATGAGTATGATTGGTGAATATCACACACATCCATAGCAAACTAGCATAGCACATAACTGGTGGAAAGGCTGCCTAACTAAAGTGGGCTCCACATGTTGTAGTGGTTTATGTTATGTTAAATTAACAGTTAAAAAACCATACAGACAAATTGATAACCTCTCTTTTTTGAAGTTGTTTAAAAGAAACAGCCAACTTTGCTATCCTATGAATATAATAAACATGAAAGTTTGTATGTATGTTTGTTAGTATTTCACACTAAAACTACCAAACAGATTTTGATGAAAATTGCCAGTTATGTAGCTTATACATTGGAATAACACACAGTTAAAATAAAAAAAAAAAATAAT
This sequence comes from Carposina sasakii, assembly GCA_014607495.2. NCBI lineage: Eukaryota > Metazoa > Arthropoda > Insecta > Lepidoptera > Carposinidae > Carposina > Carposina sasakii. Next base: position 3,277,436 of record CP053175.1, on the reverse strand, counting down.
AATAATTGCTTTATTTCAGTAAAACATTTTCTGTTCTGTCGAGAAAGCCCCAGGAAGTAATAATAATACTTGTGTTGGGGATGTCTCGCTCTTGCCCTTAGTCGCTTTACAAAAAAGTTAACATCAAGAGGTGGATTACTGCAATTAAAATACAAAAGCATGTAATAAAAGTAATCAAGAAAAAAGAAAACAAATTACACCGTTCCCCGAGGATGTGATATGTGTGTGTGGGTGACATTTTAAGTATAAATCAACATGTGGGTTAGATAGCTACAGTTACTACATTTTTATAATGGCTCTTCCATACAATGGGCGAACTCTGACGAACTCTGATGGAAATTCATTCATTCATTCATTTCAGTCTTTTTTTACTGAGTTACAACACCTTTTAATAACTTCCTGGGTTGGACTCTGTACTATTGTACAATCAATTAGGTAGAGATACTTAGGTACCTAAATAATTTTAACATGGTTTGTCATTATCAAACTGGTTATCAACTGATTTTAATTGTTCGATGATGTAACTTGTTACCTACTTCTCATTATGTAAATACCTTACTTATAAAAAAACATTAAACTAACTACACACTTTATAATTTGGTAGATATTCTTGTTATACATTTCGCCGAATTTGTGTATTAAATATTTACTTGTATCAGGTGTCACTATTCAGAAGTTCTTAGGTAATGAGGTAGTTAGAACTAACATGAAAAACTATCCAGATATGGGTGTTAGCGAAACATATGTTGTACGATAATCGTTAGCTTAGAAGTGGACTGTATATTTTAAGGCAATAACATGCAAAACCTTACCCTGGTGTGCCCCCGAAGATCTTTCTTCACGGGAGCGCTCCCTTCGCAGCACTTGGTCTTGGTCTCAACACAGGAATTGCATGTATAAAATTTACTACTTCGCAATATTGCTTGCACACAACAAAAAGCAATCGGTAATTAATTATTTTGTAAATTAATAAAACAAAAGGACGCTCATCGCACGAGCTCCAGATCGAATCTTTCCTTTCGAATTCAAAATTCAAATGTGCATGTGACGTCACGCATGCCAGGTAGGTGAAAGAACTTCGAAAGAGTATTTAATCAAATATACACAACTAAATAATAAAAACCGCATTAAAATCGCATCATCCGTTTGGGAGCTACGATGCCACAGACATACACATACACATTTACACACACACAGAGAGAGAGAGAGACACGTCAAACTTATAACACCCCGTCGTTTTTGCGTCGGGGGTTAAAAACATTAAAATTACGCGAATATGTAGCGACATATGTTGATTAACAATTTTAATTGGTTTTCGGATTAGCAGCTATGTATTTATGGTTGCATGCTAGGTGCATGGATCTGGCTTCTCGTTGCGACTGTAGTGGCTTGTGTTCGTGACCATGAGTCGGCAGATCCGAGGGTCAGCGGACCAGGCCCTACACCCGGTGGTGGGTGAGCCTTCGATGGAAGTTGTGTATAATGGGGTGTGTCAATTTGCTACTGCTGTGAGGCTATTCTACAGTGAGATCCTTTCGGTTGTTTTTGGGGTATACTACACATCAACCTATTGCAGTCCACTGCTCGACGTAGGCCTCCCCCAAGACTCACCACAAGTCACACACCACAAGTCACACACCACATCACTGTCTTTGGGGGGTTATTGATAGGCAATCCAGTAGATATAGTATATTCTCCTAATCGTAAATGTTTATAAAATAAACAGATAAGTGATGTACATCCGCAGTGGGATCTTAGGCTATTGTTAAGAATGGAGCGGGATAGACATAATAGGTGCGACAGTATCGACCACACTATTTATAAAACGCGTCGCTAACGTTACTTGGACCAGACAGATTTAGTGGGGTAAGCACGAACGTTTTTACGCGGCGTAACGCTAGCGACTCGCTAGCAAAATCTATGTGATTTGACAGTTGGACGATAGCGTTACGGACTATCAAGAGGTTCGTGCTTACCCCTCTGTTTACAGTGATCTTATGCTTGCTTCCCACGGTGCAATATTTTACGGATGATCGCGCACATCCGACGAGTACGGAGAGACACGTATATGTGAACGTTATGGACATGTCTGCATTACTGTGGACGATACTCTTCCCACGGTGCGTCGGTGTGGGCAGTTCCGCGCCCGTCCGCAATCACGCACCACGGGAAGCTAGCATTAGACAAGCTATAAGTATCTAAAGAAGTGTTAACTTTTCCGCATTCTAGGAGGTCAACATCCAAGGCTTATTCTAGAGGGGCACAGGTTATCTAGTATCTGTTGATATACCGGCGTAAACTCTTATCTATGTCTCCTCTAATAAGGCCTATTTGTGTTTATAAATCTAGGATGTACCACAAAGGGGGCAAGGAGGGGATATCTGGAGATACACATAATTTACGGACCGGTTTGGTTTAGAAGTGCATCTTCCAATCGGGGGACGTAGGTCGATCCCAGTCACGTGCCTGTACCATTGAATTTAACGTAAGGAAAATTGACACTTAGCTTGTGCTTCGGACAGGACGCAAATCGTTGGTCCCGCGCCTGATCCCTCTCCGGTCGTATCGGCTTTCCATTCCATCAGACTATAATAGTGAAGGAATAGACAGTGCACTTGTCTAATATAATATCTCCTGCCCAGTTAATCCCCGTTGAGATGACGCCCTGACCGAAATACGGTCGTTATTATATTTTATGGACAGTGCGTTATAGGCCGGATCAATTATGTCGACTGACCGTAGTATAACAAGTTCTTATAACTTGTTATTCTATGTGACTGACTATGAATATGCTGTCTTGGGGGCAGGTCAAAAGAAACCTCGCGAGTTTGCTTTGACCTGATCGCAAAAATCCTATGTGACAAGACCTTTAAATAAAACACTTTAGGTTCGCGAATGTAGCTGAGCGAATTCGCTGACGAACACACACGTTTGCTTATAAAGTCCGTTTCATAGAATAACTCCTATGCCTGATTTCGGAACTAACTTTTTATGTATACAGTGACACAGGTAATGTAGTAATGCACATAGTAACTAGCGCCATCATTCAGAGGAACTGTTCGATGAAACGCACTACTACTACGGTGACGATTTTCACGCACACGTGATTGTGTACTGAAATAGTAAGCTCGTGGGTGCGCCGGCGCGGCGTGAAGGGCATGCGATATTATGTAATGCACGTTGACCTGGGTTCGATTTAAAGGTCTTGAGTAGCTTAGTATTTAATATTTTCAAGAATCTTAGACAAATTAACATTATATCATATCAAAATTGCATTTCCTCTAATAGGAATTTGTAGGGAAATATTCCCCAAAGAAGTTGGGCAACAGTGTGCAAATTACACACCCAGTATTTAATTTTTTTATGCAGTCATACACATAGTAAGTAGCGCCATGATCCACAGTTATTGGTGAAACGCACATAGTATATCGTCGGATATGCAGGTCATTGCTACATAACACTGATAGATAGCGCCTTCTTTCCTTAATCTTGGTGTACTCGTATCATCCACTCAAGAACTATCGGTTATTATACCTATATTGTTTATTGTTGTTAAGCTTGACAGCTCTTTAGGGGACGACCACACAGAACAGACGTAAGACACGGACCCGTCGCAGTCGCGGCGCCCGTTTAATCTACTTTCATACAAAATGTATACAGACAGCCGTCGCGACGTGAAACATACAGAAAAGACTGGCGTACGGGTCCGTGTCTTACGTCTGTTCTGTGTGGTCGTCCCCTTAGGTAGTTACTAGCGGCCGCCCACTTCGTCCGCGTGAAAGGCTTTACACTCGTGCGAAGCCGGGGCTGGTCCCTAGTTATACATAGTTATAAACCTTCCTCTTAAATCACTGATGTATAAAATAAAAAAAAAATGATTAAAATCCGTTTCGTAGTTTTAAAGATCTAACCATACATAGGGACAGACAGCGGGACGCGACTTTGTTTTATAATACGTAGTGATGATGATCAGCGTATAACATGACTGAGGGTCATGGTCTATGATGATAATTTAAAATTAATAGCATGATGATTAGTCAAGTGATGAGTGATGAATGAAGCAAGTAGCAAGGCGATGTCACCTGATGGTAGAAAACGAAATTGCTGGCAGGTGTGTTGTCTACGAGTACACACGACTTTTAGGGTTCATTGGCATCCAGGAAATGGATTTAGGTGTGTTTCACGTCATCATGTACGTAGCAGCTAGCGGTGATTGGCTAATAGAATCGATGGTATTTTAAAATTCTCAACCGCAAATTTCTGAAAGTCTTATTTTTATGCTAGTAAATAGATTGATTTACCAATTTCCTTGTAGGATTTACGAAAGGACACATAACCTCTCAAACTTTTGGCATGGATCTAAGACACTGTTTTTCAAATAATCGATGTTCGATACAGTGATGTACGACGTACGTTTGAGGATTTATCTGTGTCACTGCATACAAAAAATGTAACTTCCGAAATTAGGCATAGGATTTATTCTATGAAATGGACTCTAGTTTGCAAGTCGACAGTGTTAAAAATGTTCGTGTTTTCCTCCAAGGTACCTACGAGTATAGCGCTTTATTACTTTAAAAATCGAATTGCGCTGAGTTATTTGGACTTTTGGCACGGTTCGCCTTCTGTGCCAATTCTATTAAGTTAGCTACGGAACACAGCAGTGACTGCGACGAACTTGGCCGGTGTTATTCAAATGAGTCGTGCAACCCATTCAGTACGCTATTTTTATATACCTCGTTGGTTTTAGCTCCATTGTCTTAAAAGATTATTGATCGAGGGTGTGTGTTTGTCAGTGCAGTTTATGTTTTATTAAATGTTTTATTTAGTGAGGTGTGTTTATCTGTGTTTACTATGAGTGTGGTGAAGAAATTATGGCAGAAACGCTTGAGTATTTTTGGTAAATATAATTTTGTTTATTCATGATAAGTGCTCCTTTGCTGATGAAGGACTTCACTAGAATACATCAGCTGCATCTCCTTCCGTGCATGTTGTAAGAGTCGACTAAGGAATTTAGGGGCGTTCTCTCAGGCGATGAGCTAGTACTTATCACTGGTCGTTAACATCTGACCCCGCTGTGCTAAACGTGCCTGTAGGATCTCTTCCGCGATCCTGAAGTTGTGGCTACCCTATTCTTGGAAACACAGCTGTGGGTGTATATGTTTTTGGATATTATGTTATGTATTACTTATGGAAGACTTAAGCTATAGATGAATTGTGAAAGATGTTGGTAAACGAGATGATGGCTGATGATAAAATAATGATGATGATGATCTCCGACCGTATTTCGGCCAAGGCGACCAATCTCTACGGAGATTGGCCAGGTACGCAGGAGATATTATAGTGCACAAGTGTGTGCGCAAACACAGATGCACTCTCTATTCCGTTACTCTCATAGTCCGATGGGACGGAAAGCCGACACGACCGGAGAGAGATCAGGCGCAGGACCAACGGTTTTACGTGCTTTCCGCTAAATCGATGGCTTTCCGAGGCACCAGCTAAGTGAAAATTTTGCAACATTAAAATCTGTACATGAAATAAATTCATTGGTACAGGCCCGTAAAATAATATAAATGACAAAAATAAGGAATAGGAATTTAAATGAAAAAAGGCGAGGTTAGTAAACGTTATCTCCTTGCCCTTTGTACTCTTATCAAGGAATTCAATGAAGTCGTTGATGTACAGAATTACTGCTATAAAACCGGTTTGAAATATTGTTTTTGTAAAACTTGACGTACTTCCCTACTATGTCAACGAGAGGTGCGAAAGCGTGCAAAGGCATTGTGTAATTCAGAGAGAACTGTTAAATGTATTTTTGGCAAATCCAATAAATATAATGGAAATTACATTTTCAGGAGAGCACATATAATACAAAAGAGGATTATTTTGTTCTCTTCACCCCTTTAAATCCGAGGTTTTGATAATTGTTAGTAATTTTTAACTTTCTGTGGTAATGTGTTGTTTAGGAAACGATTTTACATGCACTTCCCCTAGATAGCCTCAAGTTTTTCCATCCTTTAATAAATTTAATTGTACTTTAAAATCAATTTAACGCTGGTCTTCAAGCTATTTGATTAGGTACTAACTTTTCCAACTACGAGCATGCAAATGATTTTGATGGGGTTTTGTTTAATTATCTCTTAACGCAATTTTTTTATTAGGTAGTAAGTACCTTATGATGAAGTCAAGGTTAAAAAGCAACGAAATTGTTAATGGGCCATTAGTCTCTATTTTTTTCGTCTAGTTAAGTAACTAGCTTCATTAAGCAAAAACGGTTTATTCTATCTGACATCCTTCTTCATTCCCATAAGGCAGTGGTTCCCAATTAGTGGTACACGTACTCCCAGGGGTACGTAAGGTTGCATCAAGGGGTACGCGGCGCGTATTGTATTTTGATGGTAATAAATTATAATTAGGTACTGATTTCATCTTTTATTTATTGTTCCTGCAATTAAGGGTATGCGAGTTTGAAGTTTTTCTTAGAGTGGTAGGTAGAAAAAACTAATTGGGAACCACTGCCATAAGGTATCAGCACCCGTATGATGAATTTGGTGAGAGCGAGATGTCTCACTTTTAAACGTCAAATTTACAGAGCTATTAAAAACTAGATAAATTAAGTGTACGTACTTGCATGTAAAAAATAGACTTAAGAAGACACTCGTTCTCGAGCCAGTACTGAATGAATTAGGGCTGATAGAAGTGGTTTGCAATCCCTTTTTACACACCAAGTAGAAACACTTGTCTTGTCTAGTAATTACTTAGCTCTGTGCATTTGACGTTTAAAAGTGACACATCTCGCTCTTACCAAATTCATCATACGGGTGTAGATTAGTGGAACAGATCGTAAAAAGTTTAATTTTAGGGGAGTTAAGTTAAGGGACGAAAGGAGGACGTCAGATAATCTCAAAAAAGGCACACTCCTAAAAAAACGCGTTTTAGTAAACATTGCGAAAAACAACTGCGGAAGACATGGCAACCATTACAGGACATCCATCATTACCTATTTTTACACCTAAGTGACAGCAGTCTATCACAAACTGTTGAAGATTAGCGTCGTTTAGCAAGACGTGTATACTCGTCTATGACGTAACGCGTACTGAAACGTCACGGCAAAAATGATTGCCGACTTTTGAGTTGCAAAGTTTTACGCTTAGGCGCCACTTGCTATACGAAACCTTGTGGTTTGACGGCAGATTGCGTAGTTTGGTTTTCACTCGTGTGGTCTAGATTGTGGTAGGATTTTACGAGATATGGCCGAAAGGGTGTGTGCTGTCGTGCCTTCTCAGTTGACCGAAAGGTTTCCGCGGGAACACGCGTTCGATTTTTGTTTAAATTGCGAAATCGGAATTTTTGGTTTTACAGCCAGTGTTGTGCTTTTCGGTTTTTAAAATGGATTTGGATGATGGTAGGTGGAGTGTTTGATTGATTGCATAATTAAAATTCTTTGAGACTGCATTTAGGAGATTGTTTTCTAATAATTGGGTTTTTTTAAGATTAATAAGCGGTTAATGGCACAGTAATAAAATCTAAATGGTTTTACGTGTTATTTAATTGTACCTATTGCGATAGAAAGCTCATTTAACTAAATATAACTAAGTACATTTAAAGTACATAATTCTTTTTTCTTCTGAATAACACTATTCCACAAAATAAATATTAAAGTCTGTGTTTGCTACTGAAAACTATGATATCGATTTCATTTTAATCTATCTTCTATACATATAATAAAATTGTAACGGATCGATGTTTGTGCACGCTAATCTCAGAAACGGTTGGACCGATTTCGATGCAGTTTTCAGGAATATGTTGTAACATATAGGCTACTTTTTATCCCGAGAAAATGTTTTTATCCCTGATAATATTGACATTTTATTTTTTCTGCCGTCCACACGGACGCAGTCGCGGGCGTCAACTAGTGAAATATAAAAATTATACTCTACTTGCTTACATTGTAGAAGAAAATAGCAAATAAATAAAAATACATGACAATAATGTAGATAAAATATAACTTTAGCGCTAAATATACACACGAGTAAAACAGTTAAGAAACATAGTAAAAAGAATGATGTATTTTTATTATTTCAGTAAATTATATATTTAATTTGATATTGTACTTCTATGTAGATGATGATGATGATGATATATATTTAATTAATAATAATTCAGATTCCTATTTATTTAAATCGTTTTGTTAAGTCTCACATTATTTTATTAGCATAATGTTTAAATGTGTTATCTTTTCCATGGGATATTTGTTACTGGTTTCTAGGTCGGGTATTTATGTCCGAAAAACGGTGGTAGGCTACTACCTGGATTAGCAAAAAAGGAAAAGCAGGGTGTGTAATTAGCACTTCTGCCCAACTTCTTTGGGGACCGGGCATGGTATGAATGTATGTAATATGTATCATGGAGAAGAAATAAAAGAGGAGCAGCGGCTAAGTATATTTTTATACAAAAATTGTGTGCCGCTGTGCGTTACACACACTGGCCCTGAAGCTCCGCCCCTATCATGACGTCATGGCCTTACGATTGCCACACGACTCACTTCATAGTCCCACCTCCTCTTTTATACCTTCTCCATGGTATGTATGCATATCATAACAATTATAAAACAAAATCGTCCCGCTGCCTGGCTGTACATATGTATGCTTAGATCTTTAGAACTATGCAATGGATTTTGATGCGGTTTTTATAAATAGATAAAGTGATTCGAGAGGAATTATATGTATAGTATCAGAATTGCACCCGTGCGTAGCCGGCCGCCTTATTACCTAACTAGCAAAAGCAAAGCGATAGCGAAAATTGTACAAAAATCGCTGATTGCTTGTCAAATTCGTATTACGTAAAACGAATTTCAAAGGAACTTTGACATTTCAAGGCGAATATTGTACAAGTTTCGCTATCGTTTTGCTTCGGCTTTGCTATTGCAAATTTGGTAATCAGGGGGCATGTGGGATTGCTAGTAACGGTATAAACCTTAATACTTTAATTTAATAGGTAGGATGAATATAAAATAAGAAACAATAAGTGTATAAAGTATATGACTTCCTTTATCTGAGCAAATAGCTAAAAGAAAATATTAAATAACCTCGTATGAACATAATAATATGTAATTGCCCCCAATAAAGTATTTTATCTGTGTTACTTTAAAACCGAGATTAGCCGCTATAATCTGGAAGATATATAATTTTACAATAGTTAAAATGATAAAGTATAATAAAATATTCCATTAGTTAAGTTGTTGTTTTCGAATTTATGTAACTTTAGGCACAGATAATAATTTTACTATATTGGTACGTGACCGACCTCATCTCATGATCATGATCATTATCACCATCTTCCTGCCCTGTCATTGAGTTCTATATAGAATCTAGCAAGTTTCATTGAGTGATCATCACTTCTTCTTCAGCCTATTGCAGTCCACTGCCGGACGCAGGCTTCCCCCAGGGCACGCAACAAGGCTACTGCCATAGGGGGGTTTGCCGATAGTCATCACGCTGTGCAGGCGGGTTGGTGATCATTACAATAAACTGTCAAAAAAGATAGCGTTACCGGTTACTCCCCGAGTACAAGAGGCTGTTCCCATTCATTTGGGGTCGGCGCAATATGTTCTCATCTCATTACACGAAACAAAATAATATAATCTTTATTACCTATCTCTTTAGCAAAATTAGTACAACTTATTTAATTGTATCAGGCGTCACTATTCGGAAGTTCAAATCTCCATTGAGGGGTTGCCCACCATGTTTTTTTTTATTTTAATTTTAACCACAATTTTAATTGGTTTTCGGATTAGCAGCTATGTATTTATGATTGCATGCTTGGTTCTTGGATCTGGCTTCTCGTTGCGACTGTAGTGTCTTGTGTTCGTGATCATGAGTCGGCAGATCCGAGGGTCAGCGGAGGGTGTAGGGCCAGGTGGTGGGCGACCCCTCAATATAGCAACTTATTTACGTACAACTTACTTACGTACTTTAAACATACAGAGATTTATCTATTAGACACGGTTACGACACGCTGGCATATAGCTACGGCAACGGGAAGATCATAAGGGAAATCCCACAGCCGACTTTAGCATAACATTTAAAAAAATGTTTTAAAGTAATTCCGTTTGGCTCAACTGCATCGTGAGCAAATGCAGTTTTGTTCAGAATTAAGAACATCGATTTGGCTTCGAATTTGGCATTGACCGTGACCCTTTGCGCATTGTACCCCATCCCTGAAAAACATACCTGTATGCATATACAGGTGTTTTTTCGTTGCCACCCTTAACGAAGGGTACGTACTCTATACATCAAATAAAGTAAGTTAATGCCAAAAAAAATGCTGGGATACGATGCAAATTTTTTAGATTTTTTTTAAATTACTTGAACGGGCGAAATTTATAGTATCCAGTGTTTATGCTAGTTTTTTCATAGACAGATATTAATTATTTCTTGTAAAAAAATCTTGCTACACGCGTCAATGTGCATTTATGCAGAAAAACGCAGTCTATTTACTCCACTTTGGACCCTAATATTTTGGAAACCAGACACTTCCCAGGTATGCTTCCATGGAGAAAAATGTTCGTGATGATGAGGAGATTCCGCAGTTTTCGGGAACGTTGACGACCAAAAATCATTCTGTATATTCACAGTCAGTAGACGGCTGTGTTACCAAAAAGGGTAGCCAGAACTGCAGATGACAGAGAAGATTCTCTAGCCACGTTTAGAATCAGATGTAAAAGATCGGTGACAAGTTGCTAGCTCATTGCTTGTGAGAACGCCCTTGAGTTCCTTAGTCGACTTTTACGACTTTCACGAAAGGAGATGCAGCTGATGTATTCTAGTAAAGCCCTGCAAGACTTGGCCTTATTAAAATCGGGCACTAATGTTAGCAATCTTTACGTACTCGTAATGTGTCGAATCTCTATAAAAGTAGGGAATAGAGAGAGCACCTGTATTTGCACACACACTTGTGCACTTTACCTCTTGCATAGTTGGCTGATTTCAGTTGAGCGAAAAAATAAACAACAAAAAGAAAATCTGAATTTTAATTATCTTGGGATAATTTTTCCAGTGATCAGAAAGTCTCATCATTTACAGCCCTGGAAAGTCCACTGTTGGACATAGGCCTCCCCCCAACAACCTCCACTCCGACCGGTCGGAAGCAGCCTGCATCCAACCGACGCCCGCGACCTTGGCCAGGTCGTCCGTCCATCTCGCGGGTGGCCTGCCGATACGTGGTATCCACTCTAGAACTTTCCAACTCCATCGGCCATCAGTTCTTCGAGCTATATGCCCTGCCCATTGCCACTTTAGCTTGCTGGACCGTTGACCTATGTCGGTGATCTTTGTACCTCATTTCTGATTCGATCACGCCTATGTCTCGATCGAATCACAGGCCTTCTCATAGTCCACAAATTCAAGGCATAATGGCCGATTATACTTTTCCGTTTTTGGTATAATCTGCCGCAGCGTCTGGATATGGTCTATGGTACTAAACCCTTTTATTAAGCATTTACTAAACCTGTGAGCGAGACGGTCGTGATTACCTTTGAAAACAACTTGTAAACATGGCTCAGAAGCGACAGAAAGTCTACCTGAAGAATAAAATTGATGCTTTCTCTATCTTGACCGAGTTATAGAGAAAGACAGCATCATATTTATTATTATATTCAGATAGGTTTTCTAACCGTTGGAAAAAATCGGCTCTTATAGAAAAGCTACATTAAAACGGAATGAGAAGCTAAGGAATCCTTATAAGTTAATTAGATTACGTTTGAATGCAAAATCATCCTTTATTATCAAGCATCTAAGTTGGTTTTCTATCAAATTGATTAGATAGACCATTAGAATAAAGCATTCCCTATAGTTGGCAATAGTAAGATATGGTTTTATGATTGAACGTAAAGGTGGGTTCCCACGGTGCTTGATTTCGCGGACGGACGCGGACGCACCGACGGCTACGTACAGACGCGCACCACGGACTCGTCTGTATTACCACGGACGTTCCGTTTCCCACGATCCGTGGTGCGGGCTGGTGCGCGTCCGTCCGTAATATCACTCACCGTGGGAACCCACCTTTAGATAATGAGTCCATTTAGGTACGTGTATATCTGCTATTTCTGGAATACATAGAAATCCTCGTGTGAGTATGCGGGACTTGCCTGCTTTCCAGCTCTTCTTTTGCTTTTAGTTCTATGTTCGAATCTAGATAACTACACATACATAATAAACATAACATAGTATAAAACAAAGTTGGTTTCCGCTGTCTGTGTGTGTCCCTATGTATACATACATACATATTATAATCACGCCTTTACGAGTATCCCTTACGGGGTAGGCAGAGCACCAAGGGCCGATAGAACCACATGGTGCCACTTCTGACCAATTTTGAGGGTATAGTTGAGATGTACAAGTTCGGTTAGTAGTAGTGACAGGTGGTTAGCCCATTGCCTACAAAACACCAAAACCCTCTTGTCACTCTACTGACTTGTACAGTATGCCCGGGAAGAGAAGCAGCTGCATGCTTAGATCTTTTAAACTACGAAACGGATTTTTATGCGGAGGCATAAGTGTACTTATCCCTTAAGACGCCCGCGACTTCGTCCGCAAGGACTGCAGTAAAAACAAAATTATCTATAATAATTTTATATTTCAAACTAATATGTAGGTATTAACATTTTTTATTTTATATTTTGATTGAGGGTATAAAAATGATTTGCAATACATTGGTTTTAGTTGTTAGTTAGTTGGTTCGGTAGATAGAACTAACATGGAAAACTAATCCTGATGATGCCACGGGTATTGGCGAAACATATGTCGATTAAAAAAAATTAATTGGTTTTCGGATTAGCAGCTATGTATTTATGGTTGCATGCTAGGTGCTTGGATCTGGCTTCTCGTTGCGACTGTAGTGTCTTGTGTTCGTGATCATGAGTAGGCAGATCCGAGGGTCAGCGGAGGGTATAGGGCCCGGTGGCGGGCGATCCCTCAATAGAGATTTGAACTTCAGAATAGTGACGCCTGATACAATTCAATAAAAACAAAATGTTGAAATTATCCCGGATAAAAATATTTTCCCGGGATAAAAAGTAGCCTATGTGTTTATCCAGGATGTCAGCCCATACCAAATTTTATTAAAATCGCTCCAGCCGTTTTTACGTGAAAGCGTAACAAACATCCATTCATCCATCCAAACTTACAAACTTTCGCCTTTATAATATTAAGTAGGAAGTAGGATAGTATCAGCATTGCACCCGCGCGGAGCCGGGGCGAGTCGCTAGTGACGTATTAAATTGCTATGAGACGCTTGTCGTACCACACCATGAATATCAAACACTGAAAACAAGTTTAAAGTTCAGTATGTTGAACCAAATTTTTTTATATATTTTTATATGAGTCATTATAATGTTATCGCTTCTCCGAATAGAAGCGATAATAGAGCTGGGTTTGACGCGCTTTCCAGCTAGAGGGCGTGGGTTCAATCCCTTGGCTCTGTCGTTTAACTCGTGTTCGGATTTTATCATGCAAATTATTGTTAAGGGCTTTATTTAGAAGTCAAGCTATATAAATAAAATATAATTTTGGACTATAGGTCCTTGGTCCTTTTTTGCAATTTTTCAATGATTATTTGGAATAAAATAAAATATTTTTGTACTTCTTTTTGTGTCTTTTCATGATAATTAGGCTGCCTGTCCACAGGATCGGAGAAAGAGAAATATTAATTAACCAATACAATATGATTGCAGGACTGTGGAGCCATAGAGGAATAAGATGTCATAGAGTGCTAATGTCATACTAACTGTTTCGATGCACCATTAGACTTTTCGGTGCCTCACAATTCCAGTCCTTGACACTTAGATTCTATTAGTGAAATGTATAGTAATGTACTAATGTATTGTAACGTATAGTAATGCAATCTAAGTGTCAAGACCTGGAATTGTGAGGCACCGAAAAGTCTAATGGTGCATCGAAACTGTTAGTATGACATTGGCACTATATATCTAAATCTTATTCCTCTATGGTGGAGCTGAGCCGATATTTTATTTTTTTATGTAACCAATAGTGGTTAAAATGTCTCCGTCATCTCTGCTCCCATAGACTTTAAACTTAAAATACCTGTAAGTATTTCCAAAATGCTTCGGATTTCAATTGTTCATAGGATATAATAATTTACTGGACGTTATCCGCTGTACAGTACAACATACCTGTATATTATATGTATTTTAATTGCTATAAGATATTATTTTTATCGTAGGTACCTATCATTCAAGTATCGTGACGCTAATACGGAATGTCAATGCACTTGTTCGTCCTCCATTAAAATGCAAGTTTATGCAAAAAAAACATGCGCTTGGCCCGCCGATAATACCTCACTAGATAAAGCATGTAGGTCAACATGTGCAAGACACTTGGATAACTTGTATAAATGTATGTTTCTATATTTATCTATGTATTTATGCGGCGGTAGACTCACCTCTCACCACGTGGGACTTGTAACTGGGTGTGTATTTGCACACTTCTGTCCAATCCCTTTGGGGGATAATGGGCGTGGCTATATCTATGTTAAGCGAAAGGCAAACTCACTTAGAAAACCTATCCAATTTTTTTAAACTCGAAATCGCACATTTATTTTTCAAGATTTTATTAACATTCCTGAGTTGCTTTAGGAATTCTCCAAAAAAGTAAACATGTGATTTCGAGTCTCAAATTTGTGGATAGGCTCATTGAGAGGGAAGTATGATATTATGATGGTTGAATATCATTGATAATTGGAAGATTACATGGCTTTGATTATAATCTGCAGTCTTTAATCTTTGGCATTACTTATTATCTTAATCAGCTCATATAAAAAAAATACAGTTCCTTATTGCTACAATGTGTTCAACGTTAAAAATGGTACGAGTAACGTAAGAGGAAAATATGCACGTATATTATTGCTCAATTGTAGCGGGGAATAACTATTTACTGCTAACGTAAATTACATAGTGTAGTGAAGGTCTAGAATCTAGATTTACCCCGTTCAGCCTACTGGACCAATGACGTTCTATTCATGACAACCTACGTAGTAGGTACATACTATTAAAATCTTCCTACCAATATTGGAAGTGTAAGTTTGTAGAATACTTAGATGTGTTTTTTACTATTGACCCCAAAAACTGCTAAACGGATTTTGATGAAAACAGAAGCTTATATTCCCGAATATGTAAACTATACTGTTTGTATATTTGGATATATTACATCTGGCTGTTAGTCTATAGGTACATGGTGTATCAGAAAGGGTATGTAAAAAAATCACATGTTTGTTTTTGAAGATTGAAGTCAGAAAGAGTTTTTAAAATTCTCCATAATATCTGAAAAATTAAACATTTTTTCGAGACTAGTTATAGTTATAATTAGTTAGTTATAGTTAGTTCGAGAATAGTGAAGCGGTGATAGCCCAGTGGTTAAGACGTGCACCTTCCAAGCGGGAGGCGTAAGTTCGATTCGATCCCAGTCACGGGCCTGTACCAATGAATTTATTTCGTGTACAGATTTTAATGTTGCAAAATTGTCACTTCGCTCGTGCCTCGGGAAGCACGTAAAACCGTTGGTCCTGCGCCTGATCTCCGGTCGTATCGGCTTTCCGTCCCATCGGACTATGAGAGTAACGGAATAGAGAGTGAGTGCATCTGTGTTTGCGCACATACTAGTTTACTATAATATCTCCTGCGTACCTGATCTCCGTAAAGATTGGTCGCCTTTGCCGAAATACGGTCGGGGATCATCATCATCATAGATAGATTATAAATATGTTATAGGTATAGTTAGATTATCTATGATACCCCCTCTGTTATACTCTATAGGTGCTGCAAAATAAGACTTTGGTGATAGTTTATTTCTTGTTCCAGGCAGCGAAGACATGCCGGTCCGCGACGGCATCAAGCGGCCGCTGGTCGGCGTCATTGATGACGGTACCAAGACCGTACGGTTCGTGGTAAGATATGCCCTTTTCAAAAATTTACCCGCACGGAAATTACGTTACTTGCAAAGGCAAAGCGGTAGGAATGCGGCAGGAAAAATTGTACCATTTTTGCCTCGAATTGCCAATATCGTATTGTTTTTTTACCCGACTGCGCGACGCAAAGGAGTGGTATTGTGTTTAACAGCCTGTGTGTGTGTGTGTGTGTGTGTGTGTGCGTGCGTGCGTGCGTGCGTGCGTGCGTGCGTGCGTGCGTGTGTGTGTGTGTGTGTGTGTGTTATGTTACGATTATTACAAAAATTTTATGTTCAATAGTATTCATTCCATAATAATATTATAGAATTCTAGACCACCGGACATCTAAGTGCTTGTTTTTTTTCTGTTCAGTTTTTTTTACTATGTACATTATTTGGTTCTTTTTTAACCAGTCGGGTTTTTGGATTTTGTTTAAAGCTCCATCGAGATTTAATTACATGAAATTATTGTAAAATTCGTATTTGTCCGACGCAGCATATCTCCACATACATCCCCGTAAGGGATAATCACGCCTTTATCCCTTACGGGGTAGGCAGAGCACCAAGGGCCGATAAAACCACATGGTGCCACTTCTGATCAATTTTGACCTGTCACTTCTAATCGAACTTGTATATCTCAACTATACCCTCAAAATTGGTCAGAAGTGGCACCATGTGATATCTATCTCTGCATGTCTACATATTATATTTTAGCCTAAAATCCGGTTGCATACGTGTATAGATATTTGTTTTTTGATAACACATAATTTTATGAATGATAGTGTATTATGATATTCATCATAGTAGGATACATAGGTAAGAGCAGGGTTGCTTGCTGATAAAATTATAATATACGATAGAAACATCAAAAACTGATTATAATTATGTACAAGTATGCACAAAATAAGTGACTGAGAGATTGCATATTTTTTTGCAGAATAATTTTCTTTCCATAAACCTAATTTGATACATGCATTACACACCTCCAGTAAACGGCAGCAACGAAAAAACTCCCTGATATTTTCTATTTACTTACGTCATTTCAAATGCTTTTGGTTTCACATTAGTTACTTGTAACAAACTATAGGCGCATTGTGCAAAAACTTGGAATAAATTAGCGCATATCGCATTGACGTAAAACATCTCGCGATGTTTTTCGTATGTCGTCAAATGGAAAAAATATATGTAAAAAAAAGCATTAAAAAGTATTAGTAAAAGGAACGATCTCGCCACTCCAGACATACCAATAAGGACTACGTGAGTGCAAATTGTATGAATAATGTATTTGTAAAAATGTTAAATAAATTAAAAATGTAGAGAAACAATCCCATGAAGCCCCGCCCCAAAATATACTTATACATAACGCGCTTGTGTTCCCAAGATGGGTAAATAGGTACCCAGAACTTCGGGGTCAGGAAATTCGCGAAGGAGATCCTGCAGCCATGTAAAGCATAAAGTATACTATTTATATATTTATGTTTTTAATTTAGGTTTTTTGTAACAAGTTAATTTTATTTATATTATTTTGAGGCAAAAGTTAAGGTTATCCTAGATATTAACACAGAAAAAAACAACTGAGTAAAATATAACTTATCTATGTCATTTGCCATGTCTGCATCGTTTATTACACACTTATAAGTAAAATATAAGGTAAAAACTGTTAAAATAACTTTTTTTATTTTTTCATAAAGCGCACGTTTCTTACTGAAATCATAAGACTAAATAATCTTAGAAAAAGGGTTTCGTATTTTTTTTATTTACAATATAGGCATAGGCTTATCTGGGTTAATTTAGGTTTTATTAATTTTATGAGGCAACCCTGTCTTATCTATGTTGTCTATCGTGTAGGTATCTTTCATCGCGGATCAGGAAAAATTTCGTACAATGGCATCTTGGTATTTATCTCTGTCATTGGCGTACAGGTTGGACCGAGATCAGTCACATCACAAGCGTGGCGGCTATATACCTACAATTACCATATTTATGTACGTGTGACAGACATAAATAATGAGGGGTCATTGCACGAAATCCTTCGTAATCCACGTCCGTACTTGACACAAATTACATAAAATACAGATCAATATGCATTAGGCCTTGATAAATTTGGATATGAAAATGTCTACCATAATTAATTATATTATCAATATATCGAGTCCAATGTTTAAGTAGATAAGAATATCCGTTTTGTCTAATTCCTAATTTGTCGGTATTTGTAAAAAACAAACCAGTGTAATGTTTCAGTAATTGACTTTTCTATATATACACACACTCTCGTATAGTCGGGTTTTTGAATATTTTAATATATTGAATTGGTCAGAAGTGGCACCATGTGGTTCTATCGTCCCTTGGTGCTCTGCCTACCCCGTAAGGGATAAAGCCGTGATTATATGTATGGATGTATGAATATTTACCCCTTACCCCACAGATATACGAAGCGGAATGCTCCCAGGAACTGGTGTCTCATCAGTTAGATAAAACCGAGGTGACCCCTCAGGAGGGCTGGTCGGAACAGGATCCGCTGGAGATTATCCACCACATCAGGAGCTGTGCTGAGGGGGCTATTGCTCAACTTGCCGAGTTGGGTAGGTGAAAAATAAATAAATATTCACACACTTCACAACACATTAACCTAGTCCCAGACTAAGATTATGCCGTGGGTACTAAGCAACGTTATATAAACACATGCTTTTGGCACGAAACTAGATAGGTAAAAGGAAACAACTTTCACTATGGGACCAACTCCGAAATAGTGGGAAAAAAATCAGCTGTTCCATACATTTCAGTGCAGTAATTATTCAAAATTGTATGGAACAGCTGATTTTTTCACTATTTCGGAGTTGGTCCCATAGTGAGAGTTGTTTCTTTTTTACCTACCTAGTTTCGTGTCAAAGGCAAATAACTAATTTTGAAAACACCTTATATAATATTATACTTATTATAAACATCCATGTCTCGGAAGCAAACTTCGATATTCATCACGTTAATATTTGTACCTATCAGGTTTCGAATCCAGGACCTATGGGTCAGTAGTCTACCAATTTGAGTAGATAATTAGCCAATTATCAATCACTTATCCGATTGTCGCCTATTACCTATTTACATGATTTTCAATTATTTACCCCCTTTTCAAATTCTTACCCCAATTTTAATTTCAGGCTACTCCAAGGAAGACATAGTCACGTTAGGAATCACAAATCAGAGAGAGACAACTATAGCTTGGGACAAAATTACAGGAGAACCACTACACGCTGCCATAGGTGATTATTTTAGACTATTAAATATAACTCATAAAAGGCCGCATAAATAAACAAGTAATAACTAGCAGTCCTTGCGAAGTCATCTATTCTGTACATATAATAAAAATGTAACGGATCGCTGTCTGTACATGGAAGATATATAAGAAAAAATATTATAGAATACCTTTATCAACGCAATAGTACCCAAAACAATGATTTTTGGAATTTTTGTCTGTTTGTCAGTTTCACTGTGCGTTTGTGCACGCTAATCTCGGCTGAACCGATTTCAATGCAGTTTTCAGGTTTATATTGTGACAGGTCCCACTTAACATATAGCCTACTTTTTTTATCCCGGATAATTTCGATATTTTTTTTCTGTAGTCCACGCGGGCGGAGTCGCGGGCGTCCACTAGTCGTGAATAAAGTACAGTAAATTAAAAGTAGAGTAAAATAGTAATTGTGTTACAATAATTTAAGATAGGTAACATTCTTCTATGCTGCTCTCGGAGTGCAAAATAAAGTAATACTACAGCTGCTTCTCTTCCCGGGCATACTGTACAAGTCAGTAGGGACTTGGCGTTTTATAGGCGATGGGCTGACCACCTGTCACTACCAACTAACCGAACTTGTACATCTCAACTACACCCTCAAAATTTGGTCAGAAGTGGCACCATGTGGTTCTATCGGCCCTTGGTGTTCTGCCTACCCCGTAAGGGATACAGGCGTGTATATTGACCTATTACCGGCGACTTCGAGAAAGTTATAGGATGTGTTATTCTGATGAATAAAGTATGATGACTGATGGAATACTTTCAGCTTATTAAGTGATCGATCGTCACCATGAACTGTAAAATATAGCTGATACAGGGGCAGGGCTAGGCTCGTCTACATTAGTAGTATATTGTGAATATATTTGAATTCTTCCATTGTACTCTGTTCATAGATTATTTCTAAGTGTGTATGTAACGTTAATTATATCTATTGTAGCATGGAACGACATAAGAACAGACAGCACAGTAGACGCCATATTGGCCAAAATTCCAGACCGCAACAAGAACTATTTAAAAAACATCTGCGGTCTGCCAATCAGCCCGTACTTTAGTGCGCTGAAGATGCGATGGTTGAAGGATAATGTCAAGGTGGTTAGACGAGCCAGTCGGGATAAGAGACTGTTGTTTGGTACCGTTGATGCGTGGATCATGTGGGTAAGTTTCTTTTCACTTTAATCTGTAAAAAAAGTTATATTACATTGGGTTATGGGATGGGACATCTCGCCCTCGCAAAAACTTACATTACATTAGGGATACCTATGGGAAAAAATGTTATGTTCCTGGCTCATGTTAAGGTTATTTTCATAGTTTTCAGAATTTTATTTATTTTTGTTGTTCTAAATAAAAGTAAATAAATAAGATCTTAGCTTTAAAAATATAATCTTGTGATGATGCGCAATGGTAACTAGAATACATACATCACCTGCATCTCCTTCGGTGCATGTCGTGAAATGAACACGAGCATTCCCTCAGGCGATGAGCTAGCAACTTGTCACTGATTATTTACATCTGTCCCCGCTAAACGTGGCTGTGGGATCTCATTTTGCTTCTGCAGTTTTGGCATTTCGGGAACACTGTCGTGTTATTTGTGACAATTTTGTTGTATAAACTAGCCCACCAACGCTTCGCTTAGATATTATGCCCAACCTTTTAAATAATGTGTTTCTATAGAATCTGACCGGCGGCCCGCAAGGAGGTCTTCACTTGACTGACGTCACAAATGCGTCTAGAACTCTACTCATGAACTTGGAGACTTTGAACTGGGATCCCATGTTGTGTCGGTGAGTATTGCTTATATGTTATTAATGTAATAATTGTTTGTGTAATATAGTAACAAATAAACGTGGTAACTGTTCCTGATGTGGTAATCCATTTTTGGAATACAGCCAAGTTGAAGGTAATATATGTACATATGGTCACTACGCCCAGGGATTGGGCAGAAGTGTGCAAATCACATCCTACGTGGTAAGATAGTAGGGTACATCATGGCCAAGACAGTGAGGTTGACTGTGTAGCGGAACGACTTATCGGACGCACGACAGAATCACAGTTCAATACAAATCCTAGAACGCGATATCGAAGTTTCTCACAATGATTGGAAAATACAAGGGCCAAACTACCACTAGTGGCCCGGTGGGGTCAGAAGCTATTCCCTTTTCACCACCCCTATCGTCGTTTTTTGTGTCTGAAATTAAGCATTCTCTTATTGAATTAATTTTCAGACTATTCGGCGTCCATCGAGATTCGTTGCCACAAATTCGCAGCAGTTCAGAGTTGTACGGCGTCGTTAGTGATGGGTCTATTTTGGACGGGATTGGGATATCTGGGGTAAGTCAATAATTTATACTGGGGTAAATATATACATACATGATTACAAGGACTTGTTTGGAGGCTACACATGTGGGATGTAACTGACAGGCTCCAGATAGGGTGCACGACTCTTCTGTATTTTATGTTGTACCTACTTTTTTATATGCTTTTCACTGATTTCGTTTTTACCTAAGGTTTCTATTCTTATTCTTATTTTTTATTGTACACATACAATCATATACAGACAGAAATTATGAAAGAAAATGTAAAAGGCGTGCTTATCTCTGAAAGATATTTCTTCCAGCAAACCATTTGGGAAAGTGATAATTAAATATAAAAGGTAGATATGCGTGTACACAGAATCTATAATAAAATTTGAATTTTACAAATAGATACCCTAATCTAATGAATAAAATGTTTCTATGTTACTACCCTGTTTCTCTTGTGTTATTGTTGATATTCTATATGTGTATGTATAGAATAGAATGGATCAAAATATTGAAATAAAATCCTAGGAGTGGACATGAGTGGAATGGAGTAGAGTAGGGACCATGAAGAAGGTATAAAAGAGGAGGTGGGACTATGAAGTGAGTCGTGTGGCAATCGTGAGGTCATGACGTCATGATAGGGGCGGAGCTTCAGCGCCAGTGTAACGCAGTAGCTGTAACCACACGCTTGTGCTCCGAAATGTAACCGTATTAAAATTACAAAGACACTAGCGCTTTTATCAGCGTACTTTATTACTAAAACGCAGTATAATATTGCCATCTAGTGATGAGTAATTGCACTAGTAAAACAATCTTGAACCATATTGATAATGAGCAAATAGTTTGACTAGTGTCACTACAAGGTGGTTTATATGTAAATGGGCAGGGCTACAGTGTTCAATGATCCCCTCGTCCCATACTTCACCCCCGCTCCGCGGCTCACTATTTTTGTATGAAAATATACTTAGCCGCTACTCCTCTTTATTTCTTCTTCATGGTAGGGACAATACATACAAAAAAATCTAAGAGTAAAGGTTATATTGGAAAAGTCTTGTCTCTTCACAAATAATTAAAAACCCCATTTCGGAAACACAGCCGTGTGTATATATATGTGTACGTATGAAAAACCTAATTTCAAAACGTTACCCTAATTTCAAAATGTTTACCCCACAGATTCTGGGTAACCAACAATCGGCCTTAGTGGGTCAAAACTGCGTGTCGGCGGGTCAAGCGAAAAACACGTACCGAAGTGGATGTTTCTTATTATACTGTACTGGGTCCAGGCGGGTCCAATCTACACATGGACTGCTGACCACTGTAGCATACAAATTGGGTCCTGATGAACCGCCGGTTTTTGCTCTTGAAGGTTAGTTGAAAAGGTTTTTTTGGGTCTAAAAGGGTCTAAAAATCATCCTCAGTACCTACAATATGTTAAAATTTTGTTTTGAAGTCATTATCTATAGCATTCGATCAACACGATTTTTTTACTAAAAAAATCTGCGTTTTTCGCCTGAGAATATGGTCTGATGTCAGCATATCAATATTTGCCTAGTTGTCACTCACACCCTGAATGTAAATAATATCGTTTTTTCTCTGTTACAGGTTCCATAGCGGTCGCAGGCGGCGCCATGAAATTCCTTCGTGATAATTTGAAGCTCATCAAAGATATACCCACGGATACTGAGGCTATTGCCGGACAGGTAAATACAGGTGTTCAAGATTTATAATGACCATCGCTAAATGTCGAAAACAATCGTGCAACGCTACGAAAATAAATCAAAAAGCAATTTAGTTAACACTCCTAAATTTCAACTATCACAAACAAATAATAACATCAACGTCATTTCTATGAAGAGCAAATATAAAGTGAGTGAGGCCCATTATTTACTCTGCTTACCTGTACTAAATGAATGAGAGAGTGAATTGAACAAGTTGATACAAAGAACCGCAATACAGGCAAACCAATTGACGAGATTTTTATAATAATAAAAAGTGCGAGTTGAACTATGTTCAGTTCGCTATTGAGTGCTCATGGACTTACCTGTGTGTTCACGGAGATAAGGGGGGGAATGGTCATACATAACACTATTTACAAAAAAATACATAAATCTTTTCAACAAGACCTTTCATCCACACGATGCAGTTTTCACGGCTCACGTCACACCTCTGTGTTTGGGTCACAGGCAGAATAGATTCGGAGATAATTGACACCAAGGAGTGATCCTATAAGCCGATAGAACCAAGGCTCATGGTGCCACTTCTGACCAATTTTGAGGGTATAGTTGAGATGTACAAGTTCGGTTAGTAGTGACAGGTGGTCAGCCCATCGCCTACAAAACACCAAGACCCTCTTGTCCCTCTACTGACTTGTACAGTATGCTTCTCTCTGTGTACCAAATGTCATTTATGTCAGTTTAGTAGTTTTGGTGTGGTAGCGTCACACGTGTTTCTATTAGTGGTAACCCAGGTAACTAAATGATGTATTTTCAGGTCTATGGGTGCGCCCACCACCGGGCCCTACACCCTCCACTGACCCTCGGATCTGATAACTCATAACTGCGAAAACAGGCACTTGCACTAACTACAATCGCCACGAGAAACCAGACCCGAGCACCTAGCATGCAAGACAATACACTGCACTATTCCGAAATCAAAAACTAGATAAATAATCTACATATGTATAGAAATTAGTAAATTAATAAACCATTAAATTAGTAGTGGTTTACTAATTTCTATAATCCTGAGGATGCCACGGTTGTTGGCGAAACATATGTAGATTATTTATCTAGTTTTTGATTTCGGAATAGTGCAATGTATTGTATTGTATATGTCTTGCATGCTAGTTAGTGCAAGTGCCTGTTTTCGCAGTTATGAGTTATCAGATCCGAGGGTCAGTGGAGGGTGTAGGGCCCGGTGGTGGGCGCACCCATAGTTAATGTTTGAACTTCCGAATTGTAACGCCTAATACAATTTCATTTGTATTTTCAGGTGTTTTCGACTGGGGACGTGTATTTTGTGCCGGCTTTCAGCGGATTGTATGCACCGTACTGGAGGAAAGATGCCCGAGGGTATGTTGTATATCAGATTATTGCCTTTTTTACATACATACATACATAAAAATCACGCCTCTTTCCCGAAGGGGTAGGCAGAGATCACGGATCTCCATTTGCTACGATCCTGACACACCTCTTTCGCTTCATCTACTTTCATGATATTCTTCACGCACGCTCGTCGGTTTATTTCCAACCCTTCCATCCACTTTTTTCTAGGGTTCATACAAAAACGGAACCCTTATAGGATCACTTGTGTCTGTCCGTCCGTCGCTTACAGTCAATTATTTCCGAATCTATTAGACTTAAGTTGAAATTTGGTATACATATCAATTCCTGTGACCCAAACACAGAGGTAGAGAGCAGATGAAATCTGTATATGGGGGGTCATTGGGGGGGAAGGGGAAAATAAAAAAAAAAATTCTGAAAACTGCATCGTGTGGCAATCAAATGAAAGGTCTTGTTGAGAAGATTTAAATTATTTTTTTGTAATTTTAAAATAGTTTCCAAGTTATTCAAGAAAATAGACGAAAATTGACCATTCCCCCTTATCTCCGAAACTACTGAACCTAAAATTTTGAAAAAAATACAGAAATTAGTTTTCTCCTTATAGATTATAGGAAAACCTATAAGAAGTCCATGATATTAAAATAACATGGTAAATCACTCAATATTGCTACCAACTTTTTGTCAGATTTAAAAAACATGATAGGTAACATCGTACACGCGAGTTCAACTCGCACTTGTCGGCTTTTTTTTCATGTCTTTTTTCATGTCTAGATAAATAGGATTGATATTGTAGAAGTAGTTTATTATATACTAGTGGACGCTCGCAACTCCGTCCGCGTAGACCACAGTAGTTTCCGAGCCTAGTCGCTGCAAACTCCTTTGTTCTTAATAATAAAAAAATACTTGTAAACTTCAAATTGCTTTTTTGTCTTAATTAGTACAAATAGGACATGCCCTTTTTTGCTTGTACCCTTCACATATAAAATTTAAAAAAAATCGATCATGCCGTTTCGGAGGAGTTTGCTAACAATACGAAAATTCATATAACATTGTTTTTTTTTTTAGTATAATCTGTGGTCTCACCGCCTTCACGACAAAGAATCACATAATTCGAGCGGCCTTGGAGGCAGTCTGCTTCCAAACTAGGTAAGTGTGGCATTAGATCAGAGATTAGATTCGATAACCAACCGTCCCACGATAGCACGGACCAATCACTGACTCATATTGGTTACCATAGACTCTTCCGCCAAAACACATTTTTCATCTTCATATTGGGAGTGACTATCGTAGCCATACATGTAACATTTATTGCTATAACCTGAGATGAAATTATCCCTAGATTTAGTGACTGCGCTACGGCACGACAATAAAAGCTGAAATGTATGGCTGGGCGTCTATAGTAATAAATTATTTATAAGCGAGGTTGAGCCTTATGGTAACTAAATAAGATTCAAGTCTAAAAACCTGGTCTAATGCAGTTATTACGTTTATATAAACGTTCTATACATCCTGGGAAAAAATTTTTTTTTTTTAGTCGAAATTTATCTAGTGTTTATGACACGGAACTAGGTAGGTAAAAAGAAACAACTTTCACTAGGTATGGGACCAAACGTTGACGACGTAAATCTAGTGATTATCTTTTGAACGGAAAGGTAGGTAAAAAGAAACAACTTTCACTATGGGACCAACTCCGAAATCTAGAGAAAAAAAATCAGCTGTTCCATACAATCTCGAATAATTACTGCACTGAAATGTATGGAACAGCTGTTTTTTGAACTATACTTAATAAACCACTATTATCTTATTATCTAACTAGTGGATGCCCGCGACTCCGTCTGCGTGGACTACAAAAAAAAAAAAACAAAATGTCGAAGTTATCCGGGATAAAAACATTTTCCCGGGATAAAAAGTAGCCTATATGTTAAGTGGGACCTGTTCTGAGATTAGCGTGCACAAATGCACAGACAAACAGACAAAAATTTCAAAAATCATTCTTTTGGGTACTAAAAAGGTCTCCTATAGTATTTTTTCTCATATATCTTCCATGTACAGACAGCGATCCGTTACATTTTTATTATATGTATAGATATAGACTATGTCTGTATAGATATAGACTATGTCAAAATCCATAGTAATTTAATTATTATCTCATCCAGAGACATCCTAGAAGCGATGAACAAGGACTGTGGCATGCCGTTGGCCAAACTCCATGTGGACGGGAAAATGACTTCCAATAACCTACTGATGCAATTGCAGGCTGATTTGATCGGCATTCCTGTGTGTGAGTACCTTTATACAGGGTGTGTGTGACAGCCAGGCAAATACTGAAATACTGAACAAGTACCATTGTTTTGAGTTATACGACAGCGTTATTACTCGCCAGGAAATGCATTTTTAATTTGATTGCCCGCAATGTTTACTTTTCCGCGCCAATTGTATTGATCGGTTATGGTGTGATACATTGCTTTTTTTTAATCACTTGTAACTCTTCATTAGGAATAATAAGGTATTTAAACTTATTTAAGCGCCTGATGAAACGAACTAACGATTTTTTTCTTGATTTTTATTTTATCGGAAAATTTTGTAATTTTCCCGCGAAAATTTTCAGTGGTTTACGCCCCAGAATCATGGTTTGAAGTTAGCATAACAATATTTGCCTGGCTGTATGTTTATTGACTGTGTAATAACCCCGCGTTAGTACGTGCCCAGTCGTGGGACATGTCTGTTTATTCGACTCCTCTAGAAGGAGGGGTATTCTGCTTAACTGGAGACATGTGATTCCGAGTCTCAAATATTGAATTGACAGTTAAGCAGAATACCCCTCCTTCTAGAGGAGTCGAATAAACAGACATGTCCCACGACTGGGCACGTACTAACACGTACTAACACACATGCATGGGTTCTCTACAATGAGAAGTTTTCGTACCTCTTGTGTTACACCCTGTATAAACAGTACCTTATTCCCCCGTTATAGTGCGTGCCCAGTCGTGGGACATGTCGGCGCTGGGCGTGGCGGTGGTGGCGGCGCGGGCGCGCGGGGTGTGGCGGTGGACGGTGTGGCAACGACAACCTGCGAGGAGCGATACCTTCCTGCCCACCGCCACGGACGACGGTGAGTCACACACGTGGCATGTCACACACGTGGCATGTCACACACGTGGCATGTCACACACGTGGCATGTCACACACGTGGCATGTCACACACGTGGCATGTCACACACGTGGCACGGTCAGTCATGAGTACACTTACACATGTGTAGAGATTAATTTGCATTACACTGTGGTCAATTTTGACTGCCCATATCTATAGAGATGAACATTACATTACATTGTGATCGATTTAGATCACCACACAAGACCACACGTCCGTATCTACAGAAAGCTGTCTGATAGATTTTTGAATTTTACGTTGACTACAAATTGCAGACTTTTAAAATATACCTGTCGTCGAAAAAATAAAATTATTTGACGAATAACGTTTTATTATCACCTTAGTATTAAAGAAAACAACATAGTCCAAAATACAAACTGCAGTCACCAACCCGCCTGCCCAGCGTGGTGACTATGGGCAAATCCCCCCATTGTAGTCTTGTGGCTTACCCTGGGGGAGGCCTACGTCCAGCAGTAGACTGCAATAGGCTGATGATGATAATGATTAAATAAAAACTTAAGCATTTACATCAATTTTCAGATCGCAACGCAAGATACACAAAATGGAAAATGGCGGTCCAACGCTCCCTAGGCTGGGCGACGTCAAAGAAATCCATCGCAATGACAGGTCAGGCCAAACGCAGGATGAGCATGAAACCGCTTGCTAGCATAGATAATACCTCTCCGCCGGGCAGTAGGAGAAACTCCATAGACAATCATATAGAGCACATAAACAATATTGTAACAGACGACGGTGTGACCACCGAAATTGAAAATCTACGCAAATATTCCGCGCGAAAGTTTTCCATTTACGTTCCGTTCAAGGCTAGGAAACATGAGCATACAATACTGGACGATTTAGAGTATTTTGCTAATAAGAATGAATGCGATTACGGTATGTGTCAGTGTTGCCATGTAGAGAAGAAATTGCTCACAAATTGGCAGTCGATTGAGGAGATTATTGAAAACGATCCGGAAATTATTTTCGATGGTAATGACAACCCGATTAGTGTTGAGCCGGTTAAAGATATGTTGCCGATTGGACCGAATCCAGTGCTTTTTAGCAGCGGTTTAAACTTACGGTCTCAGTTAGAGAAAATTCCGGAGATTTTCAAAAATGTTCATGATAAATTTTCAAGTAGTTCACTCACATAAATCTAAATATTTAAATGAATTGTCGCTCAAAACGTTAGATGGATTTTTTTGAAATTACGGTAAAGTTACTTATTTAGGTTTAATTTATATCTAAAATATTTCGTATTACGTATGAAATAAACAGATGATCACTAGAAAATGTATTACATATTAAATAACTAGATACCTAGATGATCATTACAAAATTCTAGTAGAAATATACCTATCCAATATAATGAGAATTTCAGTATTTTATAAACTTTAGGGCCTGCTGATAAGGTGCAGTTATTTTAAGGCTATTGCTTTCGTGTCATTTTAAACGCTGATCTGTTATTTGCCCCCCAATTCTGTTAAAGTTTACAGCTGAAACGCAGCCGAAACGGAACCGTTTTATAAAAGCGGTGCTTTGCAGTGAAGTAGGTAATTAGTCAAATTTCAGCATGGTCTCAGACATTTGTTTCTATAAAACATACCTTATTATATTACTCAAGTGTTAAATAAATGTTGCCAAGTATTGTCTTGTTAACGGTTCTGTTTCTTCTATACGTCGGCTGGAAATTTACCGGAATTGAGATGTTGGTGATTCGAATAATAAAATATCGAATATGTATTAAAATTAGTATTATATTACGGTATTTTTCGCGAAGTTTTTTTTAAAGTTGACATTATAAATGTCAAAAGGGCGGAGTCATGCTATATTTTTCCGCGCATCTTCCTTGTATCTGTGTTAGTAATAATATTGTATTAATATATTAGACACGTAAAAAATCGGCTGTTCTATTCTTAATACATTTAATTTAAATTTCACGTTATTTTTAAGCCAACGAGGCATAACCTTTTCTCTGCTCTTGTATTATCTTACATGGAGTTTAAACCGGTATAAAATTAAATAGGATAATTTTAAAATTTAAAATTTAATTTTTGTCGGAATACTTAAAAAAATAAGTAGTTATCGAAATTAAACGTGATAATATAGTATTATAATATAAACTTATGTTTAATTAAGTATCAAGTATTTTTTTTTATAGATGTGGCGTATTTTTGTCTTTATTGTGTTTTAGTTGATTCAATGTCTCTGGATTATGGAGAAGGTATAAAAGAGGAGGTAGGACTATGAACGGAATCGTGTGGCAATCGTGAAGCCATGACGTCATGATAGGGGCGAAGCTTCAGTGTCACTGTGTGTAACGCAGTAGCTGTAACCACACGCTTATGCAAGTAGTTTGGCTAGTCACTACAAGGTGGTTTCTATGTAAATGGGCAGGGCTACAGTATTAGGATGCGCCCCTCGTCCCATACTTCACCCCCGCTCAGCGGCACACTATTTTTGTATGAAAATAAACTTAGCCGCTGCTCCTCTTTATTTCTTCTCCGTGCTCTGGATGTTGTTTTTTTTTACCATTAACCTGTTATTTTATATAATAATTTTTATACAATTTATGTAATTTACTAACATAAACAATAAGACTGCTAGTCTAATATCTATCGATTAAAAGTATTTTTCTTCCTTGAAAAGGTTTTTGATTTTTACCATTTTACGTTTGCATGAAAACCAAAATGGCGGAATAAAATTAGTTAAAAATAAATCTTAACTCTTAAAGTCACAGAGAATAAATAATCGTGCAGGGCAATGATTGCTTTAATGTTTTTTCCAGTTTGCCATCTTTGACCTTATGCACGAAGAGTTAAGGTTTGCTTTAAGTTATTAATCTGAAATTACTATACTTTCTTCTAAATTCTTCTGCATGGCTGAGGTGGGCTTCATTTAATTCATTATCTTAATTGGGAGAAGGAATCATTCATTTTGAGCAATTCCATAAAGTTACTGGGTGAATTATATTTGAATTTAAAAAAAATGAAAAGACATGTTAGGATTGCTACAGTGCTACTCTCACATAAAAATTATAAATTCATTATAAGGAATTTAAATGAATGGGTATATAATTTAAATCGTTATTCTTAATTGTGTTGTTGACTTGAGTTTCTTGAAAAATACATGTACTTGTAAATTTTTTTTGAGCTAAATACATATTTTATGATACCCATAAAAACAGCTTATTCTACAGATTCAGATTCTCCTATAAAATAAAATATTTAACTGTCATTAATTGAAGGTAATGTAAATAAAATATTTAGCCATGTGATAAATATATTATTTTTACCCCATAAAAGGGGGTAAAATTATATTTAACTTACTAATACGTAACAAGTTTCATTTTCGGCGAAATTGCTGCTCGAGCTGAATAAATAAAAAGATAAGTTATATTATAAATTTATCATAAAAATCAACTACTTACCATATTTATTTTGCACTATTTAATTTACTTCACAATTCATACATTTACAAACCTTTCGCTGCTACAATTGGTTTACCATATCTATTTGACGATATTGGCGTTTCTTTCTCACTTATAATTTGTTCTGTTTGATAGAGCGAGATAGACTGTCATTACTAATAAGTGGCAATTTTGAGGAGACTATACTGACTACCTATTTGAAGCAATCTGAGCTATTTGTCTCTTTCTAACTGGGGTGATTAGGCAGAGATAGATATTGACGTCTCAGAGATGAAAAGTGTTTTGAATAGATACAGAGATAAGAAGCGTCTCTTTCCTAGGTTCACTTGAAGAGTTTATTACTAAGTAACGTGTTTTTTAAAGTTTAGGATGTGAGTAAAAAAATTGTCGGGAAAGACAGAAAAACGTGTTTTTATATTTTTTCCAAAGTATTTCGTTCCATATCATTGAGTAACTTCATTTTTTCATTTGGTGAGATTGAAATCAAATCATGCCTTATCCAAAACACAAATTTGAGACATCGGTATAGGGTTCAAAATTGCAATCATAGTGTATGAATGTTGGAAGTTTGGGAGTGTTTGGAAATATAATCGATATAATAATAAATTAAAGTTAAATTCAAATAAATAGAAGCAATTTATCTTTAATGAAACATATTGATTGGTTAATACAATTAGCAATTCTTTGCAATTAAAAAAAAAATTGCTGAGGCGTTTTCGTAGTAGCAGAAATAAAGTTTCTGAATTGGGGAGTCAATTTTTTTTCTCCACCAAGGTGTCAGTGAAAGTCACTAACGTAATGCGGCGATTGAAAGAGTAGGCAAATTAACCACAAATTAAGGTGGTTTCTTTCTTGTAGATTTATATTGATTTAAGCATACGTTCTATGAAAAATTTTATCCTTTGATTTGACGAAGATACGCTTCTGTATTTTGCGATAACTGTCGATTCTATTTCCAAACAGCTCAAATATTTTTTTTATCAACTTTATGCTACACATATTTTTTTATTTTTTTTTACAGAAGAGAGGTACAGACTTCTAGCGTCCATCCCGCCTGCCTTGTACGTACTGGGCAGTTTTACAATGCTAGTCGTGTCATCCATACTTAAAGATAGATGATAAGTAGCTCTTTATTTACTAGTGCAAGTATATTAGCGTCATGATGATTTTGGGACGAAAATTCGACTTGAAAACTATCTTATGTTAACTCAAATTGATGATGGTCGTTTTATATCATTTTTTTATCAGTGAGTATGACGAACACTTTTTGACAAAATTATTTTTTTCTTAAAGCAATTTTTCCATTCGCAAAATTTTCCAATTTCTTATTTTCTCTATATCGAATTCCCCGGTTTCCTTTTTTCTCAATAGTAATAATTCCATTCGTAAAATTGAACAATCTTGATAATTCCAAATATGTAGTTTGTTACAAATGTACAGGCACGCTTGTGAGGAATCCAAATAAAATAAACCAGGAATACGCTGGCCATATTCAGGCACTAAATATCGTATAAAGTCTTAACTGAACTTTGAATATAAGAGATAATAATTATAAACCTTGCCAGTTGAAAGCTGTATCGAAAGGAAGCTATTGTTCAAAGCTATACTATATTATCAAGAAGAAATATCGGTAAAATATGCGTATGGAATAATCTCATCTGGTAATAAGCGATATCAGTAAATTTGACTTCGGTAAAATCCGCGTAATAAAACAAAAACTTTGGTAAATTTTGCGAATGGAAAAATTTGCTCCAAGAAAAAAATGATTTTGTCAAAAAGTTCGCCATACACGTTCAAGTAAGTAAAGTAGTAGTGGCAGATCTTTGCGACTGTTAAGTTATCTGTGTCATACGTAGTCCCACTTCTTTAACCCGCGCGTACCAGAATATATACAGGGTGTAACAAAAGGGGTATCTTAAGCGAAATGCTATGGTAATAGCCCACGATAGAGAACTTACACAGAAAATTTAAGACTCAAAATCAAGATTGTATATGAACATTCCTCAGTTGTTTAGGATTTTTTTTAAATATTTGGAAAAATAAACACTTGATTTGGAGTCTGAAATTTCAGAGCCGCAAAGATCTGTTACTAGTACTGTCACATTTCATTTAGAGACTTACGATTAATATCAATTTGTATCTTGGCAGCTTATTCAAATTTTAAAGCTTTCCCCTTTTAAAACTTCTCTGTGCCGTAATATGGTTATTATTAACCCAATATCGTCATGGATATTTCTATGTCGAAATCGGAAGTCGTAGCTCGTTATCGATAACGAATTTGAGATACTCGTATCGTCACGCTATCGTCTCGTACGAATCGATGCTCAAAAAAGGGTAATCAGTTTTACGATGCTTAGTATATTTTTTAGATCTAGCGATTATAATATATGGAAAGGGGTTTTTGCATTTATAAAATTTTTGTAGTATTTTTTGTGTATTTTCCAGAATTATCGGGTTTATATTAACGTTATTTGTAAATATCAAATCGGTGGTTTTTGATTAATATTATAATGATGTTGTTTGGTTTTTATATGATTGAATGTTTTTCCATGATGTGATTTATTGCTAATCATTCCTGTAGATAGATTTATTGTTATTTATTTAAGTTTTATAAATATGTTTTTAGGTTTTAAGTGTATGGGTTATACTGATTGGTTATATGACAATTGTTTTGTGAAAAGACATTTTTGATATTTAATTTCGGTGGCTTAATTTAAATGATATTTTTTATAAATTAATTATTATAATTAATACTACCAAATGAATTGTTTTGGGTATATAATATCCTGCCTAATATTATATAATAGTGTACAATTAATTTTAAATTATTTGCTATATTTTAAAAATTTCTCAATCTGCGACACCGATATTATAAATAATATTTTAATATAATATAATTTATTATAAATTCGCATTTAGTTAAGGCTACAGGTTTTTTTTATTTTAAGTAGTACAGTTTTCGTTTGTAAGAACCTATAGTGCAATTTCAGAAACTTCATATTAATTTTGCCCTACTGATTTACACATAATAAAAGGACATATTGTGTCGCAGGTACGCAGGGTGTAATAAAAAGGGTATGTTAAGCGAAAAGCTATGTAAATAGCCCACTGTAGAGAACCTATCCACAAAATTTGAGACTCGAAATCACATATTTATTTTTCCTGATAGTATGGAGAATTTATGAATATCTCAGTACGTACATACTTAGTTTCGTTATTATAACACATAAACAGCTTATATAACACAATATGGGGTATAACAAAAAGTAGGCATTTGTATACTAACCTAAAGGTAGCAGTATAATTATACGGCGGTCCACCATTCAACATACGTTATAGGGATATGTAATATTATATATATATATATATATATACATATATACATATATATACTCATGCGATATTCATCATCATCATCATATTGCAGTCCACTGCTGGACGTAGGCCTCCCACACAGCACGCCACAAGACTGCCATGGGGGGTATTTACTCATAGTCACCACGCTGGGCAGGCGGGTTGGTGACCGCAGTTTGTATTTTGGACTATGTTGTCAACACGGGAGGCGCTGCTGCCCACCTCCCGGAAACCCTTAATCGCCTCGTACGATACCCACGGGCAGACATGGGGTGGTACGAATTCTACTCTGCCGGCACCACGCGATATTACGTACTTATAACATATGTTTTCTATTTATTATATGACGGTGTACTTATCAATATATCTATATGTATTAAAGTGGTCGATTCTGGCAGTCACACCTAAACCTAAACTTTATATAAGTCCTACCTCTCCCTTTCTATCTGAGCTATTTATGTTAAGGATGAAGAGGATAGACCTGGCTGAAGATTTTAAATTGACTGTGACTTGTTTGTGAGTTCTGTGTGACGGTCAGAATCGACCATAATATAAATGTATAATAACGCCAGTATGTAAGTGGAAGGCTGTTCATAAAAGTGTCATTGCAAGGAGTCCCAATAGGGCATTTGTGTTTTTTTCCTGCCCCGCCCCCGTATCGGCTATTTTGACAGTTCATAGTAATCATCACTCATTGGAACTTAATAAATGGAAGTGGCATGTATATAGGTATGTCATCATCTTCCTGCCCTTATCCCATAAAAAATAATAAAATAAAATAAATAAATAAAAAATAATGGGGTCGACGCAAAATGGTTTCTTTTAAACTCATATTGTAAAAAATGCGTTTATTTTACGGCCGGCCGCCCTTGACGCCAATTCTTCTCGGTTATGTGTGTGTTGCCAAATTTTCTTTAGCGTAAGCATTATATTAGATTAAAGTCCAATTAGTGATCGTCATAGGTACTGTCAAAAAGATACGGGTCCTGTTCCATTCACTTGGGCTCGGCGCAATATGTACTCTTCTTCCATTCATCCCTATTATTGTCATCTCTTCACTCACTTCCAGTACACGCATATCTAGGTATGAAGTAGAAAATAAACATGTACAAAAACTTTTTTAAGAGTAAACGTTTGTATTCTTAGTTCTAACTTGAGAGCACTCGGATGAGTATGTATTTTGTTACTTTTGTATTATGAGCTATTTCTGAATGGTCGAGTGATTAAAGGTTGAGTGAACGATTAATGTTATAGGGGTGATTCACACTTCAACTTACATGCCGGGTTTTTATACATAACTAAAATAAAAATTATGCCAAATATTAGAAAATATATTCCAATTTTCAATTTGTAACACATATCCGATAATATAGTAAATTATTGAAATAGCATTTAATATTTAATAACATTCTGTTTGTATTTACGAATGGAATTTAATTAATGAACAAATAAATGAATATAATTTAATTTAATCAACGGATGGTGACTGAAAGTTATTTTTTAATGAAAATCGTTATTTTCCAAATTTGTGCTAATTCTAGCCATAGTTTTAATGATTAAACGAGTTACAATTATCTTAGTAATATTAATTAAATATAAGTCGTTGTTAATTATGTTTCAGTAAATTATTGCATTTGTTGGGTTATTTTGTTTTTATTTTTAAGTTTAATTTTTTTTTTACTATCAGAAAATTACAAACACTTTTAAATTGAATAATGTATCCATCTGAAAAAATACTAGTATCGTTCTTGTATAATTGTAATAATATGGGTTAAAAATTTCATTTAAATGCGTTTAGCCGTTTTGTAGTAAACTTTCGTATTATAGTGTATTCAACGCCATAATAATATGAGCCCAAAAAAGTTGCGCAGAAGTGTGCAAATAACACACCCAGTTTTCACCAGTTACCCTATTAAGTACCACCTGGAGAGGGGTAAGAATACTGCCGCTTTTTGGGCACAGATTCAACAATCTTGGATACCCAAAGCAAATAGCCAACTATTAGAAACTATTTCAAACTTAGCTGCCATATTAAAGGAGCCACATTAATATTCCCAACACCAAAATTGAGTTACATTTACATAACAACTCAATAATCCTGTGGGATCTTGTCACATTACGATCCTTGTTTAAACCCCGGGGCCATGAATCGATTTTCCTACTGTAGTTAGGGCGACAAGGTAAGGTTGTAATTTCCTGAGTGGTGCAAAGTTATTGTTATTGGCTTAAACTTGGACTTCTCTTTGCTGATTGGAGGAAATGCGAGATGATTGGCGTTTTGCTGCTGTACTGGTGGAAAACTTGGTAAGTATGACATACCTACCTAATAATAAATATTTAAAAAATTTAAACACATTCAGTGCCGGCGACTACGTATTTGCGTCTTCTAGGCTTTCGTTCTCGCACTAGGCGCTGATCTGATGTCGGCACGTCTGCCGGCAGCGAATGTGGCGATCGTTTAGGTCAGTGGTTCCCAAAGTGGTCCAGGTGGACCCCCAGGGGTCTACAGGAGAATCGATGGGGGTCTACATTGGCGTGAAAAAAATGGGGGTTCACAATTAATTTGTATGCGGTGTAGCCTGTAGGTCCACCAGGGGGTCCACCAGAACCAGATAATTTTTAAAAGGGGTCTATGAGAAATAAAGTTTGGGAATCCCTGGTTTAGGTAGTTACTATGGTCAATTCTGACGTCACACTTAAACCCAAGCTTAAGATTAGCCCTACCTGTCCCTTTCTGTATCAGCTATTTATGTTAGGATGGAGAGGGACAGTCCTGCCTAAATTTAAGTTTACGAACAAGTGTGACGGTCAGAATCGACCATACATTCTATGATGACACTGTGACGGTCAATGTAGCCTACAAAGCGCATGCCTATGTAACACTGACGACACTGTTCTATAGTCCCTTACAACGAACCTACCCTTTAACCCGACAGCGCCAGAAGAAGGGTTACGTTTATGTTAGGGGTCATCCATAAATTACGTCACACGAATTTCATGATTTTTTGCCCCACCCCTCCTCCTTGTCACAGATGGTCACATTTGTGAGACCCCCCCTTCCTAGTGTGACGTCACATTTAGGAAGCTTTTTTTGCAAATTTATATTTAGAGATTATTGAATGAAAATGTGACGTCACGAAATTTAGGACCCCTCCCACCCCCTTGTCACACAATGTCACAGTTTGACGACCTCCTCCCTCCCCCTTAACCTGTGACGTAATATATGGATGGCCCCTATGTATGGCATGCTCTAGTACAGGGATGGGCAAACTACGGCCCGCGGGCCGGATCCGGCCTGTATGAGGTTTTAATCCGGCCCGCCGAACGTTTTTCAGAAAAATTTTAATATCAAAAATTCAAATTGTATTATATTTTTAGACCTTAAAATATTTTATCTACACTTAAACATTTAAATCTCGTATTTTTTATCACAATACTGCTAAGGTGACAATTTTTTTATGTGAAAAAGTATAAAAATAAAAACAAAATCATTTAAATTTCTAAAAAACAATGTTTTTAAACTTTACGCTTAGTAGCCTTGCCCCAAGTGTTTTTAATTAACCGGCCCGCGGCAATATTTTTTTTAATTTTCTGGCCCGCGACAATTTTTTTTTTAATTTACCGGCCCGCGATGAAAAAAGTTTGCCCACCCCTGCCTAGTATCTCAATAGCTTGTCGCATTGAGCTTTTGAGGTGTCATAAGATTCGTCTTAGTCATGACAGGACACTGGGTCAAATTTTTATGCAGTCGGGTATTTTCTTTATAACTAAGGTTTTTACCATAATATTTATTAGAAAAGTTTTAGGTACTACCCCGTAAGGGATAAAGGCGTGATTATATGTATGTATGTATGTAAGTTTTAGGTACCTACAATTGTCATACACTCCTATCTGCTATTATCAATCTCTAGTTCCATTCTGCTACTAATCTAACGTATCTTAAAATAATCAACCAAATAATCAACACACATTTCGTTTCTCAAAAAGAAAAGAATCCACGCGGTACCGCGTCCTCCTACAACGTAATGGCGCACGTAGGCGACCCGCATTGCCTGTCGAAATCATGTCGAAACTTTATAAATAGCCAACGTTGGTCGTTGGTCAGAGAGGTCAAACTGTCCTTCAATGAACAGACAAGTTTCCAAGTTGAATTATTTCGACCCAGTTTACGGCGAAAAGTTGGGAACAAAATTTTATGTAACTGACGTTTTCGAGGGTGCATTGTGTCCTTTGGGAACAAAATTTTATGTAAGTACATAACTGACTTTTTGTTTTGCCCTTGAAGGTGCCCTCAATCGAGGGTGCATTGTGTCCTTATCGGAAAGGGGTAAACGACTAATGATATTGGATATGGTCTTCATACATCATCATCTTCCTGCCCTTATCCCATTATTATGCGGTCGGCGCAATATGGTTTCTTTTGAAACTCACATTGCCTTGATTTGGCATTTGTTTTACGGCCGGCTGCCTGCCTGACGCCAACCCTCCTCGGGTATGGTCTACATACATTTACCTAAAATTGGATGATGATGATGATCTCCGACCGTATTTCGGCCAAACGGAAGATACAGTACGCAGGAGATATTATAGTGCACAAACAAAAAATGCAAACACAGATGCACTCTCTATTCCATTACTCTCATAGTCCGATGGGACGGAAAGCCGACACACTAAAATTGGATACAATATGAATAGTGCGCCTTCATTATCTGTAGGTATTATTAAGTACTAGCGACTACGTGCAATGCTGATACTATACATTTATAAACCTTCCTTTTGAATAAAAAAACCACATCATAATCCGTTCCCTAGTTTGAAAGATTTAAGCATACATGAACGGACAGACAGCGGCAAGCGACTTTTTAAATAATATGTAGTGATTAGTTTATGCCTGCAACGTTGTGTTACCGTTTGATATATGGCCTATGTACCTACCTATTTGTAAACCTTATAAAGCTAAGGTATAACTACTAAGTTTCATCCTAATCTATTCGGCAGTTTTTTTAGTGAAAGAGTAAATAAAACATCCAAAGATTTTAATTTTTGCAGCTGATGTACCTATTCTAGCTAAGCCCCGCATTAGTACCGGGAAAAATCACATAAAGGGCGCCAAGTGAAACCCCTGAACCTAATTGTAATTCTTAAAAAAAAAAAAAAAAAACTTTCAAGTAAGTACATAATTTAACTCTTAGTACCTGCAATAATTATATATCTGCTTGAAGTCTAAATAAATCTAAGTATGTACATACTCCCTACAGAAGTCGCAAGAAAGTCATCTCAATGTAGAATTGGATATCACCTACGGCCTACTTTTATTTGAGAAGCTCCTATTTCTATTCGGCTTTGAAAAGATGAACGGAAAAATGAAAAGATGGCTTTTACGGGAAATGCATCTATGTTAGGTCGCTTGTTGAATATTAGCATGATATTAGTTACTTACTATGGCCTTCTTATAGAATGATAAACAGGATTTAAGTTAAATCGTAATCTTCTTATAAAAACAGAATAAGATAAAAATGGATCTTTAAGACGCTGCCGCCGTTAGGTTTTAATAATCTAATGTATAGGCACCTGCCTATTGTCTTTGAGACTCGAAATCATCCTGTTTATTTTTCAGATATTATGAAGACATTTCTAAATAACTGAGGAATACTCTTCTCTCCAGAATATATTTGTATCGGGCGATATTGTGACTAATTACATGGGCTTATTGGTTATAGTGTGACACATTGCTATTTTTTGGATCACTTGTGACTCTCCTTCAGGGTTGATCAGTTATTTGAACTTTTTTGAGGACAACTTTTTTTAAAAAATTATCCTTGGTTAAAATTTTATTTCTAAATCATTATCTAAGGCCAAATTATACGAATTAAACTATTTTTTCCTGAAAATATTTTAAAAAATGACGAAAAATTTTGGAATTTTCCTGCGAAAATTTTCAGTGTTTTCCCTTCAGAATCATGGTCTAAAGTCATGGTATCAATATTTGCCTGGCTGTCACAAACAACCTGTATGTCCATAAATATAAAAGACTAGTGGACGCCCGTGTCTCCGTCCGCGTGGACTACAGAGAAAACAAAATGTCGAAATTATCCGGGATAAAAATATTTTCCCGGGATAAAAAGTAGCCTATATTTTAAGTGGGACCTGTCACAATATATTCCTAAAAACTGCATCGAAATCGGTTCAACCGTTTCTGAGATTAGCGTGCACAAACGCACAAACAAACCGACAAACAGACAAAAATTACAAAAATCATCGTTTTGGGTCCTATTGCGTTGATAAAGGTCTCCTATAATATTTTTTCTCATTTCCATGTACAGACAGCGATCCGTAACATTTTTTTTATATGTATAGAAGATAATAATTAGTGAATTGCACAGGCGTATTTTTTTGCGGCGTCACTGAAAATGTGGTATTTTGTGGAATATTTCTATGGAATTATATTTTTTTAAAGTAGTACTTGTACCGACGCTAATGAGGCAATATTTAAAAATCTCCTGTATAGAATATTTTAAGAGATAAAAAATAAATAACTACTCATTTCATATTTTGGTGGTCTGTCCACAATCTACTTTGATGTGTATTTTCATTGTTTAATGAAAAAACGTAAGAAATACGAACAAAACGAATATTATTTTCTGAACATATTGAGTTAATCTACTAATTAATACTATAATCAGGGTATTTAGAACAACAGTTAAATTTAAAACACCGATAAAAGATCTGTCCGAGCGAAATACACAGTTTTGGTGAAAATTATAAAAGGGACTATACATCCCTACGGTGCGTTTCGAAGAACCAGGAACTTATCCCTATTTTAAGCATGTCTTGGTCACTCGCCCATCGTGATCAGTACTACTACACGTGCTATAGTTAGGAAATCTTTTTCAAACAACTGCGACGATTTTTTTGCATAATTGGTGTCTGAATTTAAAATATTGCGAAAACTTGTAACAGAATGAACTTTAATGTACAGCATAAGTAATGGGGACCTATTTCAATTAAAAGAGAAGCAAAAAGCGTAAATACTATATGTCATTACTTATTTACGAAAAACTACAAAATTGCAATTTTGGTGTGGCTATTTTGGTGGTATTACTGTATTCACCGAAATTGCTCTTGGTCACCAAAATTGTAAAATCTCCGCCGTCCATCGGTTCTACGACAGATGTGTCCAGAACACAGTCTTCTGCTGGATAATTGTTTCGGTCTTTGTCCATTAGCGAGATTCCGAGCCTTTCCATGACCTTTCCATAGCTTTCGGAGTGAAATGCAATCGGTGGGCCAGCCCCACCGTAAGGTTCCACGTCTCGGCTCCGTAAGTCATGACTGGTAGGACGTACTGATGTAACACCTTAGTCTTGAGGCATTGTGGCAAGGATGACTCAAAGATATGACGCAACTTTCCAAACGCTGCCCAGCCAAGCTGCACTCTTCTGGAGAATTCTCCCTTGAAGTTGTCTTTAACCAAATGCAATGTTTCCCAAAGGTATACATTATTCTGGGAAACTTCTAGGACTACACCTTCGACAGGAACCGATTCAGAAATGATGTGCCCTGTGAACATGACCTTATCCAGGTGCATCCCGAGTTCCACATGCATCAACTCAGCATTGAGACTAGACAGTATTTCAGGCAGGTCTTGTAGCTAATCAGCCATTAAGATTATATTATCAAAGAAAAGCGTGAGATATTCACAATTGATGTTGACGTCGTTCTTCCCACTACAGCGTCTTGAAGACTTTCTCCACGGCATTGGTGAAGAATTTCGGGGATAATTATGATATCACCTGGTCTTACATCTCGGAGTAATCAGATTGATACTGGGTTTAGATTTGAATGGACATTGTTGCCATTTGGTAGATATTTCTCAGTACCTCCACATATCGCCAGTCAATTTGGAATCCCTGCAAAGTATTCCAAAGAGTCGAAGACTAATTCATAGTCCACAAAAGCAATATACATCCTCTGACTTCTGCATAACCTGCCATACAGCATGGATGTGATCCACGGTTCTTTGCGAAATCTGGCCTGTTCCGGTGTCTGGAAGGCGTCAAATCTTAATGCCAGATGATTCGTAACGAGTCTCAAGTTATAGTTTTTGATGAGCGTTTTATATCCCTTCTTGAAAAACAATGAACTACACCTAGTCTGCTCCAC
The DNA here is from genome assembly GCA_014607495.2 of Carposina sasakii. Taxonomy (NCBI): domain Eukaryota; kingdom Metazoa; phylum Arthropoda; class Insecta; order Lepidoptera; family Carposinidae; genus Carposina; species Carposina sasakii. Next base: position 3,234,740 of record CP053175.1, on the reverse strand, counting down.
ATAAATTTTGGAGTAGTTTGGAGTAGTCCCATTGGCCATTATGGAGTTAGATAACCTTTTCTGCTCCTCAAGAACCGGTTTTTCCTCAGGTCACGGGAGGATGGAGTGGCCTCTGAGCTTCTTAATGCTCAGAGGCTACTCCGTCCTCCCGTGAGCCTTGAGAGCCACGCCGATACATCGTACGGGAGATCGTCCGTAAAGTAGCGCGAGAGAGGAGCTCTAGAGCGCTGGCATCAGGGGTCGCTTTGGCATGCGCCAGGCGTAGAAATCCTCAATATCAGCGAGAACCTAAATAACTGCGTTACATTGTTTTAAGTTACTATTTTCTCAACTTTCTTAAACTTAAACAAAATCTTTGTATTTCATGGAACGCTACAATTTATGGAAACAGTTAATTTAATAACATGACATTTTAATTAGATAACATAAAAAAATTTGGTGACAGCATATCTAATTTTAGTATAATTTTGAACTCTGAGTGCTTTAAAAAACAGTTGAAGCGACTGATTTTCTAATTTTGATGATCTATTTTAATTTTGGTGCCCGTGAAAGCAATTTTTGTGGTCGCAAATAAAATTTTGGTGAGGTAATGCAAATTTGGTGTGCTTGCAATCTAGGTGTAGTGCATAACTTTTAAAGCATTCACTCAAATTAAATTCTTAGTTAAATTTACATATAAAACACGTCCCTTGTGCATCTAAGTACAAAAAACTATCAAAAAGTCTAAAGATAAAAAATTCCACCAAAAATGGATAAAAATTACAAATGTTGAAATTCACTCTAATAATAAAATAATAGACTTGATTTCATGATGCATCTACAGGGTGTAAAAAGACAACATTGTTATTTTAATACCTCGTATTCTTTGTAACGTAACGATCATTTTTTTCTATGGAACCAACCCTGTTTGAAAAAAGTATCCCATTTTATTGCAATCAATGTATTCATTTGACAAATGTACCTATAAAACTAACATTTTAAAATATTACATGGTGTCTTTAAAATAAATGTTTGTTAATTGTATCTGGATGGATTTACTTTAAAAAAATGCTGATATTCATGTAACTTTAGACCTCAATATCTTGGAAACCCGTGGTTTCCCAGGGGTGCTTCCATAGAAAAAAATGATCATGATGTTACAAAGAATACGATGTATTAAAAGAACAACGTTGTCTTTTTACACCCAGTATTTGTAACTGGAAGGACATTCCATTAGGTATTTATTAACACCTAATGGACCAATTTACTTTGATTGATGAGGAAAATGTGGTTATCTTGTCCCAGCCGAAAAGGTAATTTGTCATGTTTATACTTCGTGTTTGATCGTTTGTTTTTATAGGATCGTGGATATTAGGTACATTAATTCTGTTATATTCTAGATAGTACACCGTTATTAGGATAAACTGGGCACTGTTGGTACGTAAACTGGCGCGCATCTAAAGGGTAAAGACAAGAATATCACGTATGAACGTACTTACATGCATGAACGTATAAAGAACAACGGACGTAATGTTGTCACTGCACAGATTGAAGCACCGAAATGGCGGCGCGTTGGGCATCTGTGCGTATTTTCCAGTAGGCGCCGAACTTACTATGGTTTGTTTGTGTGGGTGGATAACGCGTCTATACGCATCCCTACTCCATGGAATATCGTTGCCGAGCTTACTATGAACGCTTCACTCTGTGTATTGACAACTCTTTGTCCGTTATTCTTTATACGATCATGTTTACATGATATTTTAACGTGACACAAATATTCGCCCGGTAATGTAGCCGCTAATGAAGCTTGTAGGTATTGTATTTCCTGCGAATCTGAAATCAGTCAAGCCTCTTCTATCTTCAAACCCCATATTATCTATTCCAGTGGTTCCCAGTTCGTTTTTCTATATAAGAAAGACCTCAAACTCGCGAACCCCTTATTGCAGGAACGATAAATAAATAAGAGATGAAATCAGATGTATTTAGAATTTATTGCTATCAAAACACAATACAAGATGGAAGAGAACACCAGTTTTATTAATTGCACAACTCTGTAAAATCTGGTTGTATAAATATTTTTTGGTAATTTTAGTAATTTTGATTTTTTTTGGTACGCGCCGCGTACCCCTTGATGCAACCTTGCGTACCCCTGGGGGTACGTGTACCATTAATTGGGAACCACTGATCTATTCCAATGTTCATATTGCTACATTGGTCCTGTAAGTAATGTTGCTCGTAGCCGTCGGTGACGAGTGGCGCCAGTGTCGTTGAATTAATCACCATGAGAATGTGCGTGGGTAGACGTTCATTGGTGGGCAGTAATTAATAAGTTTTTCGGTCATTTACAGTGTCAATTTCGAAGTTAATATGATCTGTGTAATTACAAAAAAATTAGATCTTGAAAACCTAAAAGTTTGTCTAAACTAATAATAATATAAGCAGATAATCCATTCATTTCCTGTCAAATGCCATGTTTGTATAAGCCAAATAAATTATATCCTTTTTAACTTGAAACTCGGTTTTTGTAATAATAATTAATGTAAACTTATTAAACAAGAATATTTAAGATACTACACGAATTATAATCTAAATTTCTGCTCTCGTAATTATAAATGGAAGCGTATTTGATAATTTCCAGCGACATCTATAAGGTAGCAGTGTACACTAACATCTATGTAATATATTAGACTGGGAATGCGGGTAGAACTATATTTCTCAATCGCACGTCGTTTGTCTTTCTGCTTTATTGATTGCCAACATACATACTGTGTTAGGGAATTCTTAGTAGATACCAAATAATATTGTATTTTGCGACTTTCAGCATAATTTATTTGTGAAACATATTATACCTACTTACTAGTGCTTGAATAAATTTCAGATATTAATATACGTTGCTCGGGTAATCGTGCGTAAGAACTAGCAACCTACATATGGGTGATACATTCGACTAGATAAGGATTGATGCTGTAGTATAAAGGGAAAGTAAATAATTATAAAAGTACTTAGTGCTAATTTTAGGAATTTATGGGTGTTCTCTCAGGCGATGGGTTTGCATAGCAACTGGTCTTGTCACAGATCTTTTACATCTGCCCCCTAGCATGACAACGCATTGTGGATAATAGTACGATACGATGCGTGGTCATGCTATACAGGGTATTTTTTTGTGGCCACCTTTAACGAAGGGTACGTATTCTATACATGAAATAAAGTAAGTTTATGCCAAAAAAAATGCTGTGAAAAAAAAATTTTTTTGAAAAAAAAAATTAAATTCCTTGATCGTGCGAAATTTATAGTGTCTAGTGTTTATGTTAGTTTTTTCATAGACAGATATTAATTATTTTTCGTGAAAAAATCCTGCTACGCGCGTCTATGTGCATTTATGCAGAAAAACGCAGTCTATTTACTCAACTTTGGACCCTAATATTTTGGAAACCAGACACTTCCCAGGTATGCTTCCATGGAGAAAAATGATCGTGATGATGAGGAGATTCCGCAGTTTTCGGGAACGTTGACGACCAAAAATCATTCTGTATAGGAAGCAGGGCTTAGTAATGCTGAATGGGTATAAAGGCGAGGTACTAGTGGACAAGCGAAAAACACCTTTCTCTAGAACAAATTGTTTTGGTATTTACAACTAACTATTGATCTTGAAAATAATACTCAACATACTTAAAGAGATTTATTCCCTTTACGTCGATTCTCTTTACGTCGAGTCTGAGTGCCTATTGTTCTTGCTACTGTTGCGGTTTTACACTATCTATTTCCGTTATGTCGATTCTTTTGTTCTATTCCCGTTAATCCAGGGAGTCAGCAAACTCCATACCAAATTTTCTTTACGTGAACAGCCACGTACATTTTTACGTAAATGAGTAACAAAAATCCATCCATCCATCCAGCTCTCCATCCATCCATACTCACAAACTTTCGCGTTTATAATATTAGTAGGATCTTCATACAACCATGAATCAAACGTATTTCAGTAGAAATATGACCTCGTATATCATTCTCTCTTGATCCAAATATGTTTCATAATTTTAGGTCACCCGATATAATAATAAATAAAGCGGTGATAGCCTAGTGGTTAAGACGTGCGCCTTTCATTCGGAAGGTGTGGGTTCGATCCCAGTCACCTAATTAGAAATCTTTTTAAATAATGTCGAATGACAGATTTAAGGTAGGGACAAACTGAGCCTACGTACGCAACGTATACTACGCATTATGACATCTAGACCACGAATTTTATATGAAAATATATGACTTAGAAACACACCGTTCGTACGCAACGTTGCGTGATAAGTGTATTTCCAAGCATATAAATTTCGTAGTCTAGATGTCATAATGCGTACCATACGTTGCGTACGTGGGCTCAGTTTGTCCCTACCTTTATGTGGCTATCTTTTTCACATTACACTATCAATTTAAATGTTTGTGTTGAAATTTTATTATATACCTATTGCATTTTTTGTGTGTTTTTTATCTAGGTATGTCTATGAGGTAGGTACCTACTTTCGTAAAAAACGCGAACTAGGCAGGTAGGTACTTTGGACAAAAACGCGATTTGGGCAGGTGGGTAGGTAGGTTACTACATATGTAGTATGTATAATCACGCCTTTATCCCTTACGGGGTAGGCAGAGCACTAAGGGCCGATAGAACTACATGGTGCCACTTCTGACCAATTTTGAGGTGAGGTTGAGAAGTACAAGTTTGGTTAAAAGTGACAGGTGGTCAGCCCATCGCCTACAAAACACTTTTAGGTGTTAACAATTACTAGGTGAATTAAAATAATATACTCATTATTTTACGGATCTTTTAACTATTTCTATGAACAAAATGTGGTTAGGACAAACTCTGAAATAAACTTTTCATTCCGAATAAACTTCTGTAACCATACAGCTACTTTATTCCCTCTACGCCCACAACCTTAAGATCCCTTAACCAATGTTTTAATTAAGTTACATTTAAAATACAGTCTTACCCTTAGCCCAAGGGGATTATACTTAACCTAATTAGATTGTACATATACAAGCTTGTATTAACATAGGTATGTTAATACAAACCTAGATAATGCTAAGCTCACATCATTATAGTTATTTACTTATATTAAAATCAGGCCGCGTGGTGCCGGCAGAGTAGAATTCGTACCACCCCATGTCTGCCAGTGGGTATCATACGAGGCGATTAAGGGTTTCCGGGAGGTGGGCAGCAGTGCCTCCCGTGTTGACAACATAGTCCAAAATACAAACTGCGATCACCAACCCGCCTGCCCAGCGTGGTGACTATGGGCAAGTACCCCCATGGCAGTCTTGTGGCGTACCCTGGGGAAGGCCTACGTCCAGCAGTGGACTGCAATAGGCTGATGATGATTAAAATTTTACTTAGCTATAGGTACATAATTTTTTAAACACATGAATTTTGATGTGATGAATAATTTGCTATTTTATTTTATTACTTAAAATATGTTTAATATATTGCTTTTCTGTATACTTACATTATAGCATAGAGGCTAAAATTTCCTATCTCAATCATTTTTTACTTTACCAATACAATACATAACAGAAAAGTAATATGCACGCAAGTAAACGTGCAAAAATTAATAAGAAATAAATTACTTATAATAATGACTCCGTGGTTTTTATGTTCTCTGCGCTTGACCTGGCATTGACCCGCCTGCTCGAAAGCGCGCGAATTTTGAATTATAACTTCGCAGATTTTACGCGTAAGAACTTTGTGTTGCGGGTGGCGGGGTATGTGGGCGGAGCAACCGTGGGATTTTTATTTGACTGCCGGGTCTTAAACCTGTTTTTCTCAAAACTGTCATTTCAGACTTAAGTATATTAGTTTTCACTGAGGGTATAGATACATACATACATACATATAATCACGCCTTTATCCCTTATGGGGTAGGCAGAGCACCAAGGGCCGATAGAACCACATGGTGCCACTTCTGACCAATTTTGAGGGTATAGTTGAGATGTACAAGTTCGGTTAGTAGTGACAGGTGGTCAGCCCATCGCCTACAAAACACCAAGACCCTCTTGTCCCTCTACTGACTTGTACAGTATGCCCGGAAAGAGAAGCAGCTGTAGTATTATACGTCTTTTTTTTCACTCCCAGAGCAGCATAGAAGAAAGACATTTCTGTAGCACAACACTACGGTTACTATTAACGGAAACGTGATTGTTATTTTAGGGTTTTAAGAAAAATAGTCTGAAATATATATCTCCATTATAATGCAGCAGTCATTTTAATCTTAACAGCTACATAGCAGACGGCCTATTTTATAACTTACGACCGGTCGGAAAGTGCAGAGATTTGGTATCTCCTCTTTTCTATGGGAAAGTGGTCGCTAAACGTCAAAAGGCGACAATACGACTGATTTAAAGAATCTAATTTTTTGTAATTCTGTAGGGCTCTCTTGCCTTCATCTTCGCACGTTCGTCAAATCTGTTGATAAAGTTAAATCCTGGTTAAACCGCTATATTATGTGGGAGTGTTGTGACAACCAACGTCGTTGCCAAACGCATGAACGTATAAAGAATAACGGACAGAGTGCTGTCAATACACAGAGTGAAGCATTCATAGTAAGCTCGGTAACGATATTCCATGGAGTAGGGATGTGTATTGACGCGTTATCCACCCACACATACAAACCATAGTAAGCTCGGCGCCTACTAGAAAATACGCATACATGCGCAACGCGCCGCCATTACGATGCTTCAATCTGTGCATTGACAGCATTACGTCTGTTGTTTTTTATAGGTTCATGGCCAAACGATGTTACATTGTCTAAACAAATATTCCCGATATCCGTGTTTTTTTCATCCAATTATTTTCCCTGTTGAAAGATGTTTACCAGTAATGAGATAATCTTTTATTTTCCTCTGGCACCTGTAAAATTACCGCGCGACACTTTTTATGTCTGACACATACCTCGTCTCCTAATGCTCGCACTATCCTTGCGTTTGGTACTAGGGTACTAATGGCAGCGCCATTGGCTACGTCACCAAAAAGTGTAGGTATAATCATGATGCATGCAATTATTGGGTTGGTTGGTACTCACTCATATACCAACGCGCGTGGGGCTTCACTAGAATTCATCAGCTGCATCTCCTTCCGTGCTTGTCGTGGGTGCTGGGGCGTTTCGGTCCGCTCGTATTTCGGTCAGCGGACTTTCTTCATGGGGATATTCGGTCCACAAATGGAAAGTGGACCGAATCGCCGAAGAGTTCTTCTTGAATGGGTATGTACAGTCGAATACAAAAATTTACTTTTTTAAACTTTCGTTCACCAATTATATGAGTTTATTCATTACAAATACACCCTTAACCATGAACGTATAAGGAAAAACGGATGGAATGCTATCACTGCACAGATTGAAGCACCGTAATGGCGGCGCGTTGCGCATGTGTGCGTA